>OX422215.1:52625543-53348043 GCA_949130495.1 Sambucus nigra
AACATTTTTTCCTTTAACCCTAGGTGTAAAATGACCACCCTACCCTTTTATGGGTCATGCCAATTTTAAAAAGCCACTGGAACTCTATTATAACACTCGTGTACCTATTTTAGACCATTTCGATCATTCTCGGATTCTCGGTGCACTCAAAAATGTCATCCAAGTCACTTACCTAGAAATATACTAACATCTCATTAGTCGGGCCCGTCACGTGTGTACCATACGCATCACCCATATATATATATATATATATATATATATATATATATATATATATATATATATATACCGATGTAACACACTATCGACACATAATAACAACCGTTGCTTACACTTATTCGTCACATATAATAAATCGTATATCTGTTCACTTATCACAAGCGAGTAAATAATGATTATAAATCTTAATCATTTGTCTCCCAAATTAATATTTATCGAAATTCAATTTAATTTTCACCAATTATATTAATAATTATAAGCACACGAAAATTAAATAATCATAAAAGGATTGGATATTACACTTTTGGCATAAACATGGATTGGGATTTTATTTTTTGGCCTAATTTTACAGTCCCAATGGCCTTCCATATCTATTTAGAACAACTAGAGTTGATTATAATACGAGACCACTAGTTAAAGTTGGTGAAGGACTATCGATTTTCAATTAGAGGAACTCGAATTTAACATACATTGTTCTGGATGCATTGTGTTGCAAACCACATGGTAGTGGAGTGTTTTTTTTTTATTTTTGTGCTGCAATTAGTCACCATAACAATAAAATACATGTCTATTATTTTTTGTTATAACATCTTAAATTAATGTATTTTAGTGTATTTTAGTGCCAATAATTAGTTAGTGCAATGAAGTTGTCATAGTCTTAATAAAACAAGGGCACCATCCTCTATGTCCCACTTAACTGACATAATAATAAGAGCCCCTCAACTTTTCTCGATGAAACATTTTTGCAGAATATTTTATATTTTTTGCAATAATTGAAAACCTTAGGCGGACAGTGAGATCTCAATAGTACAAAAGATTGCTCATTGCACAATTGGCAATCAATTTAATGTGATTTAAAAAGAAAAAAAAAACTCTAAAGACCCCTATATCCTTAGTCTTGTAATGAAATTCTCCATTTATCAAGCTCATTAACTAAGTTATAATGATTACCATATTTGCTCCAAACATTATAGACACTAGATTTAAGTCCGCGCGATGCGCGGACGCTTTCCAAGGCTTATTAAATAAATTATATAATAAGACAAATTACACAATAAGTAAAATCAAAATTGACTTTTGACGAGCATGTAAATATAATTCAGGAAATATTTTCGACTGTGTGCTTCTTTCACCTACAAACCAATATCGACAAAAGTAAGACATTTTTTTAATGAAAGTAAAAACAATTTAAAATTGTTCTTTACTTCATAACAAATCAAATAAATTGTAAAAATTAAATAAAATATATTAATAACATCTAAAAAAAATATCGATACACAAGCGCTGTAAAATGAACCAAGCTATTCGAGCTCGGATCGTGTTCGTTCGAAAAAAAACTCGTTCGAGACTAGCTCGTAAAATAAATGAGCCAAACTTGAACAAAAATTTAAGCTTGTTATCTTATTGAGCTCGGCTCGATCATCGATATCCATATTAAACTAGTTTAAAATAACCAAGCTACTCGAGCTCGACTCGTATTTGCATGCTTAGAAGCTCGTTCGATCTTGGATCGTAGGATAAATGAACCGAGCTTGAACATACTTTTAGATCGTTTACATTTACAAATCAAGTTTGAGCAGTCTTAAGCTCGACTCGGCTCGGCTCATTTACAACCCTAAGTTCAATCGTCTTTTTCTTCACATGATACCTCAGAAAATGGAAAAAAATGTCAATCTGCTTTCTCCTCCCATGTTATACTTTATTCTTTGATAATTTAACTGTTGACTTTGTTGTCCACGTATATCTTTGTAGATTATTCTTTTGAGTGATTCAATGACATTAGCATATTTCTCAATTAAATCGCTTCACAAACAATTGAAGAAGTTGCCACGTATATAGCCTTACCTAATGACAATGCTACAACTGCATATTTCTTCGATGTCCATGAGAGAGTCGTTTAACCAAGGTAAAACACATACCCTGTAGTGATTTTCCCATCATTTTGATCACCTCCCCATCACTATCAAAATACCCGGCTAGTCTGTTAATGATTAAGGATTACGTTTTGGGAAATTCTCCAGTTAAAGATCTTGAAGGTCATAAATTCAAAACATTCACATACCATTTTGTGAAAGAACAAAAATGCTGCAAATTGCTAAAGATAAGCAATTAAGGCTAATTAAGCCAAGCGCAAGAGGAATTCTGGCAATGCATTAACCTTTTCTATGACAAAATAGGTCTTCCATTCTTTTGAATATGTAGTAATACAAGATATCTTTCACTCTATAAATCAAATGCATTTCAATGTACCTAAAGCTGAAGAAACTTCCATGATTAATATTATCGATTTCCCAAGCATGTCACTTAAAAGTCTCAGTTATTTATAAAAACATGATAAATTTTTTTACAAATTATCTATCAAGTTGGGAAAAGGTGAGAAACAACTCATATAAATATGCACGAGGAGCACCTTTCCTTGCACTTTTAGTTTGTAATGTTGGAGTATGGCTTCTTTTTTGGACACAAACATGGGGAAGGTTAGGTTTTTTGAATGTAAAGTTGTGTATATAGTTAGTGAAGCTATCGCTTCTCTCTAAAATTCTTCAACATGTTTTCTTTTTCTCAGTGTCCAGCCATGAAATCAAAAATATCGTAAGCAAGTGCTGTTACAAATGATAAATAAGTTCCATCACAAATCAATACCAAGAACGAAGGGTCACTTGGATTAAAAGTTTCTCAATCCAAGGCCTTGGAAAATACCGCTCCATATTTCTCTAACATCCCACAACCCACGTTTAGAGAAGATACTCCATATATCAAACTCTCTTCAGACGTTTACAAGCAGTCTCTGCAATCATGTAAATCCGAGTCATTAGGATGGCTAATTCTTTCAAAGGGCCAACATTCTATTACTTCAGGAAAGTTAAAGGAGGTCCTCACAGAGTCATGGCATCCCTGTCATTCATGGAGGATTATACCCAAAGGTAGAGGATTTTTTAGTCTATTTTTTTATTCAATGGAAGATTTGAATAAAGCTTGGATGTTGGGATCTTTGCCTATTCAGGTTCGTTACTTTAAACTCATGCAATGGATTCCTAATTTCTCCCCATCTGGTTTTGTATCTTCTACTTTTCAAGTATGGGTTAGGTTCGTGGACCTTCCCGATGAATTTTGGCACCCCCGTTTGTTGTTGGAAATTGCTAGAGGGGTAGGTATACCCTTTCAAATTGACCCATCAACTTTAGAACAAAAATTTGTTTTGTATGCTAGAGTGTTTATTGAAGTGGATTTTTCATACACAGTTCCTAAAACTGTTGTCATGGAGGGAGATGAGTATAACATTTCCATTAATATTTCTTTTGAAAACTCTCCAGCTTTTTGTGACTTTCGTGGGTGTGTTGGTCACCCAATTACCACATGTAAGTTTGTTAAGAGGAGTGCTAGAAATCGTCATGTTAAGAATGATGTTGGGATAGGAAGATTACTGCATCAAAGGTTGATCATAGAAGTCCAACAATAAGTGAAGAGAAAGAGCCCACCTCCATTGTCCATCCAGAAATTTCAGAGTTTAATGTTGATAAGGACGTGGAGTTTAATGCTCATCAGGTTATTATGTGTGATCCTAAGAATGTGGCTGGAACTGAGGCCATGGGAACTGAAATGGTGGAATTAGCTAGTAGATCAAATTTTCTTTTATCCTTATCGTAGATATTATATGATGACGATGATAGAAGAAACATTGGATCTTAGTGAGGAACGTTTCCAGATTCTTAGAAACACATCACCTGATCGAGTAAGTATTTTAACTAATGTTGTGTTGTTTAGATGTTTATGCTTTTTTTTCTCACATCTTATATTATGTGATTGTTGAAACACAACATCAACAAGAGCAACCTATAAAAAACCATTGGATGCAGATATAGTATGTCTGATAGCATTGATTGCAGGGACGAACTACAAAACTAATGAGGGAAGCCATTCATATCCGTTACATGTTGCTCCTGTATATCTAAACATTATTCTGTGAGGCAAATAAGAGCGGTATTCCAGTTGTTTGTCCGCTTTCTGATGTTAAAGAGATCTAATCCGCAAGGGGACTTTATATATAAGAGTTGTATTTCTTTTCCATTGACGAATATTTAAAGTTGGAGTTAACGGACCTCTTTTTATATATCATCTGTTGGTTGTAATATTAAAACATCTCATTTTGGGATGATTGTATCAGGATGTTATATTGGATTCATTTATGAAAATATTGTAACTTTTGGCGTGATTGTATTAGCATGTTTTCATTTGCTTGGTTTAAATTTCTTTTGTAAATAAAGAGTGTATGTTTATATAAAATGTAATTGTTGAATATCATGCCCTTATTTATGTGAACTATTATTGTATATATTTTTTTAGGATTTGAATAGTGTGGTAAGTATGGACTATTTTTGTATATGTTCTTAGGATTTAAATAGTGTGGTAAGAATAATTGAATTTGTTTAAATTCAGGATATTGGATCTTGAAAATATACTTTTTTTAAATATATATTAATATCGCTAACGGAATTTTACCGTCACTAATTCTGAATTTTGCCGTTACTATTAGTAACAGAAGTTTACCGTTACTATTTCTAAATTTTACTGTTACTATTAGTAATCGAATTTTATCGTTACTAATTCTGAATTTTACCGTCACTAACAGAATTTTACAGTTAAAATTCTAATTTTTTCCATTACTATTAGTAACAGAATTTTGCCGTTAGTAGCTTCGTGCCCCACGCCTGTTTTCTAACAGAAAAATTGTGTTACGAATATATTTAGTAATGGTAAAATTGTGTTACTAATAGTCTGTTTTGGTGTAGTGTCTTAGAGGGGTGGATACCCCCGTGGGGGTGGTTTAGTGACATGAGGGTGTGGCATTTTGTTCCTCAATGCATTTTTTGGACGGTTTGGAAGGAGTGGAATGCCAGATGCTTTGATAACATCCAGATTGTGCCTTTGAGGCTTCGTTATCTGTTTGTTAGCACTCCTCTTAGTTGGTATAAGGAGAGCCTTTCCGTTATGACTCATGAGGTTCTTAACTTCGTCGAGGAGCTCCACATTGTATTTTTACATGACTTTCTGTTTATCGGGTGTTGTTTGCTTTATTCCTTTCTAGCAGTTTTACTGATTTTTGTACTCCCTGTATACATGTTCGCCCCCTTAGCAATTGTTGATTTTATAGTATCATTTACTTATCATAATAAAAATAAACAAATCTCTTGTTAAATATGAGGCCTCAATTCAATAGTTCGCCCCGGGCCCCTAAAATCTCGAAACCGGCCCTGCATCTCATAGATGGAATGAAGTGTGGCCAACATTCTCACTCTCATAGAAGCTATTGCCCTTAAAAATTATTATGATTCATTACCAATGCTCCAATTGTCTTTTGTTACATAGATTATTGCGGTGAAAAGACATTAATCATAGAAAAAGTAGGTGTTGTTAGTGTGTATTTTTAAACACACGTGGGAGACTAAGTCTACCCACTATCCCACTTTTGCACAGATTTTACCCACTTTTCTAAACTTTTGGCTAAAAATATGTACCCACTTGACTTGTGCACCCACTTGCTTTCCTCTCATATTTTAAACGGCTATTTTGCAAAGTTTTTTTTTTCCTGGGCAAAAACATGTGAGTCCAAATGATAAGAAGGGAGTGAGCTTGAGAGATAAAAACTGTTTTTTTTAGTTTGTAAGAGAGAAGAAAGCAATACATGCTACAAAAATAAAAAGGAGAAATGGGTTTCTCTCTAAAAATGCTCTCTATGAATTTTTCTTAGAAAGAAAAATAGAACCAAAATAGAAAAATATTTTCTTCATGAAAATATTTATTCCCCAAAAATATTTTTCAGAAATTGAGCAATTAATTTGGAATGGGTGTTAGAAGACATATAACTACTGTGCATGGTTATATGATACAGAGGTGATTCTAGGCTTGTTTTATCCTGGTGACGGCGTGACTGAATACTACCTGCACAAAGAGGGCAGAGCCGCGAAACGTCTTAAAGAGAGTGACCTAGTCCGCGACTCAACCCAGGAATCGTCTACGACGAATTTATAAACGATTGAGGTAATATTGTTTAGTTTTTATTGTGCAGTAAATATTTGGATTCAATGCATGCGGTTCATATTTTGCGATAATCATATGAGGTAATAATTTAATTTTGAGCAGTAGACTTCAAATTAATTTATGATTTTATTTTTTCGATTTCTCCATAAAACTCTTTGATGTGATTTTTTTTAATCACAATATATAAAGTGTACCAACAATTTTAAGCCGATTCATGTCTACAATGGAGACCGAAAAATAAATCTTATGGGCATATATGATTATTTTTATGATGTCGAAATGAAAAAAGGCCAACTAAGTTTCTATGTCTAGAAATTATAATTTTGACCTTTTACCTCTAGAAATGACCGTTTAGCCCCCGAACTTCCATAATATTATATTTTGTGAAGTAGATATATATAAATTTCAGTATTTTTGGTCAATTCGGAATCGATCAATAATTTCGTGAGAAATTAGAATTTGAACAAAAATGAACCCCTTCATGAAAAACTTTTAAATAGGTTAATTCCATTTTTTAGTTATGAATGTGAAATATTATTTCACATAAGATGTTATTGTTGGAAATGGAATTGTATACTGTTTTTGGACAATTCATTTTGAGCCACTTGTGGTTAAGAAAATAAATTAAAAGTTGTTATATGGAATCAAATTCAAAATTTGATATTTGGAAACGAATGAAAATTTATTACATGGAATCAAATTCAAAATTTGATATTTGGAAACAAATGAAAATTTGTTATATGAAAAATAAATGTGAACATTTGTTATATAGATTCGAAGGGTAAGTTATAAACATTTGCGTCTTGCGCTATGTTTACTACAAAAGAACTTTGTTCAAATATTTTTTGAAGTGTTTATGTGAAAGTGGAGTTGATATTTTTCCACCATACTAAAGTGATCGATGATGAAAAAAAAATCTGAAATTTTTGTTTTGAATTTTGTTGGAATAGCATCTCAGTTTTTTGATGATATATAGATTGAAAGTTCGTGAATTTTGGCATGCATGTAGTATGTTGAGATTATAAATTTTGGGCTTCGAAATTTCTGAAAAAAGAGTTGTATATCCTTTATTATGATTTTTTTCAAATGGGATGCGCAATGCTGAATTTTTTGGGCAGCTTGTAGTAAAATAAGTTTATCTTCACTTGTACGTAATATTTTTGAGTGATTCCAATTTTGGATAAGACTAGACTCATAAAGGATGAATTCTGAAAATTTTCATAAATTTTCAATAAGCTGTTTGGTCGTGATGAAATTTCAAACTTGAAGTTTTTTCCATTTGAACAAATATTTTGGACAACATTTTCCTAGAAAATGTATTCCCAACGGGTTCAAAATATTTTGAAGCCTTTATAAATTTCTTATTCAAGGATTTATGAAGTACTTAAAAAAGATTGGACTCAAATTTATGGAAGATGGATTTCATAGAAATTGTATAATGACTTATAGAATATATGAGTGTGGAGTGCAACCGCTAGAATTTTATATGAATAATTCTTTGTATTGTTCATTTATATGAGTTGGAAAATGCATATAATAAAATTGTATTCCACTATGTTGGAATCAATTTGGTGTGCTTCATACGCATGTAGAAATAATTTAGTTGGGTAAAATTATTTTGACCGTATGCTTTGATTTGGAATAGAGGTTTAAACTCTAATACGAGTATTATTGTATACATTGTGAAAAATTATATATTATATTTTTTTATGAAATAGATTGTATAATCTATATGTGACTTTCAGACCTTTGAAAATCTGAAATTATGACTCAAACGAATGAACTTATATTTTTTGATTCGGCTATACCTGAAAGCATTAAGCATGTATTATTTTAAAAAATAAGATTAATTCTTATTTAATGTTGAAACTCTATAAGTTTAGATTCCATTTTATAAATTGAAGATATAGTGGGGGCACATTACATGTTGCTTCTCGATGCTATACCTAGAGAATAGTGGGGGCACTCAATGGAGTACCTCTAAACTATTATTAAAGAACATTTAATAGAATCTGAAACTGTGGTGTTCAAGAAAACTCTTATTTTTGAGTTGTGGGTTAAAAATAAAAGCTTGGTTATGTTATTGAAAACGATTCGAAAAATCCTTAGAGAAGTTATATCATAAATGATTGATTGAATTCCTTCGAATGAACTAGAAATTAGTTTATAATTGACTTATCTTATAACTTTAAGATAAGAAGGTGTATACACACCATTTGAAGGAATATTGAGACCATTATCATTTATGAATATAAGCTTTGTTTAATAGCCGAAATTCATAAATATAACTTAGTTATACATGCTGCATGTTAAATTATTCTCATGAAAATGAAGAATCTTCATTTAATTGAATGCCACTGATATTATATATGATGTTGAGTTAAAAACTAAATATATATAATATTGTTTTTCGAATGGTGACCTATGTAAGGCAACTTACATGGACCGACTTAAAGTTGGAGATTTTATAAATATGGGAGGCACCAACAAATGGCATAATATTTTGATAAATCATCAAATGAGAATGAATTGAGAATAATATGAATCATGTTTATCACTAAGCATGTTGATATATGAATGCACTCTTATTTATTGTGCAAGAATGATTTGCTAATATTTGGTTATAATATTTTGTTCCCTAGAAAACTAAATTCATGCTAAGTCAAAGTTTAAGCATAAAGAGTTTCAATGAAACAAGAATATTACTTGTTAGTATTACAAGGCTATATGGATCAATTAATTGATTGAGTACATTGAAATATAAGAATATCTATTTATTAGATATATGCTTATTATGAACCAACTTCTACTCCACATGATCCAAGTATAAGAACACCATATATAGTGATAAGAAAAGATTAATATGTGAACATCTTAAGTAGTCTCAACTGAGCTACTAAATACGGTTGACTTGGAATTATTTTTTGTGGGAGTGCTACGAAGGTTTATAATTGAAAAAAAAAAATTGCATTCTTATGCTATTGGGAAAGGTTATGTGTTTTGATAAAAATCATGAACCTGAAATTGATTCTGAATCAATAACGGATATGTGTCTAACACATATTAAGATGCAATTTTTTGGAACTCCGAGAAATATTAATTGTTGACACAATTAATGATGGAGTATATAGTGATACCATTAGCTATGGCTAGTGAAAAATCAAAGGTTAAAATACCTATTATAAGATACCATTTATGGTAAAGATTGATACCAGTCATTTTATCCACAACAATAGAACCATGGCTATTGTAAAATTTTAAAACCGTTATCGTAACAACAAGAATGACAAATATGTCGTAATCACAACATAGTTTTAGAATTTAAAACTAATGAGTTGTGTGTGTGAATTGTATTCGGAATGATGAGAATAGAACCTGACTTCTCCTTTGATGAAAGGACTAGTGCAGGAGAAGGTGTTCAACACCTAGAAATGGATTGGACTAAAGCCCGTTGATATTGAATCATTTGTGGTGGTAACCCAACCTATGGACTGGAGATCCTAAGAAATAGGTTCAAAGAGTAACAACAAGTCACAGTGATATGGGTTGAATCATGCTAATTATTGTTTACGGGGTTTTACTCTGAGTCCATCCCTATGGAGCATGATATCCTGAAGCGAGTTAAGGTTGAATTAATTATAACTCTTAATGATGATCTATAACTCTATTTTGAGTGGGGTACCTAGCTACAGGAGTATCCTTGATAGACTCACCTGTATAGGGGAGGAAGCGGTACGGGTTTTTACCGTACCGTACCATTTTGATCGAAAAAAAATGGTTTTGATTTCATATATTAAAATACCAGAAACCAGTCTTACCGAAACCGAAATTACCGCAAAAAAGTTGGTTGGTTTGGGTTTTAATATTTAAAAAACCGATTTACCGAAATTACCGTACCGAATTTTATGAAACCAGAAAAAACCGTACCGAAATTACCATACTGTACCGAATTTACCTAAAACAAAAAAAAAACGTACCAAAATTACCGTGCCATACCGAATTTACCAAAACCAGAAAAAAGTTGGTTTTGGTTTTTGTTTTAATATTTAAAAAAGTTGGTTGGTTTTGTTTTTGGTTTTTGGGGACTTTTAGTGTTGTTTACAAAAACATAAAAAACCGAAACCAGAAACCAGAAAAAACTAGAATTTATCGAAACCAGAAAAAATCAGAATTTACCAAAACGAAATTACCAAAAAAACCGAAATACCAGTTGGTTTGGTTTTGGTATTGATTTTGGTGTACCGGGTGGTAAACTGGTACGGTTTGGTTTTACCATCTAGAGTTTGGTTTTGGTATTGGTATCTACTATTTATCGACCAAACCGTACCGCTTACACCCCTACACCTATGTGAATGTGGAAGTGTGGCCGCTTCCTATGGTAATTTTGGGCAAATTCCCTAGAGCGTTCACATACTGGGATTTAAGCACATGGCCGTAACGTACTCGCTTGAGGACTACACCCAATTAGAGTTGTGTGTGAGATGTTCTCAGAGATTGAGTTCAAAACTACGAGTTACTCTAGCATAATCTAAATCATCTTTACTACGTAAAGGTTCAAGTCGAAAGACACCTTTGCCTATGCACAATTCTATTCATTATTGCTCAATAATTTTTCAAAAATTTTCAAGTGGGGAATTATTACCCAAGAGTGTGTTTTTAAAATCCAACTGGGGGATTGTTGTTAGTGTGTATTTTTAAACACACGTGGGAGACTAAGTCTACCCACTATCCCACTTTTGCACAGATTTTACCCACGTCTTCTAAAGTTTTGGCTAAAAACATATACCCACTTGACTTGTGCATCCACTTGCTTTCCTCTCTCATTTTAAACGGCTATTTTGTAAAGCTTTTTTTTTGGGCAAAAACATGTGAGGCCAAATGATAAGAAGTGAGTGAGCTTGAGAGATAAAAACTGTTTTTTGAGTTTGTAAGAGAGAAGAAAGCAATACATGCTACAAAAATAAAAAGGAGAAATGGGTTTCTCTCTAAAAATGCACTCTATAAATGTTTCTTATAAAGAAAAATAGAACCAAAATAGAAAAATATTTTCTTCATGAAAATATTTATTTCCCAAAAATATTTTTCAGAAATTGAGCAATTAATTTGGAATGGATGTTAGAAGACATATAACTACAGTGCATGGTTATATGATACAGAGGTGATTCTGGGCTTGTTTTATCCTGGGGACGGCGTGACTGAATACTACCTGCACAAAGAGGGCAGAACCGCGGAACGTCTTAAAGAGAGCGACCTAGTCCGCGACCCAACCCAAGAATCGTTTACGACGAATTTATAAACGATTGAGGTAATATTGTTTATTTTTTATTGTGAAGTAAATATTTGGATTCAACGCATGTGGTTCATATTTTGCGATAATCATATGAGGTAATAATTTAATTTTGAGCAGTAGACTTCAAATTAATTTATGATTTTATTTTTTCGATTTCTCCATAAAACTCTTTGATGTGATTTTTTTTTTTAATCACAATATATAAAGTGTACCAACAGCAGGAGGTCTAGCAGATTATATAACATATAATTTTGTTACTTTGGCATTTGCATATTAAGAAGATTATAATTTTTAATAGTCTAATAATTAGAACTATGAAAAAAGGCCACGTAAATTTTAAGATAGTTATTACAAACTCATAACAAGGGAGAATTACATGCATATCTATGTTGGTTCTTATTTCATATTATGAAGTGTGTATTTCTATTTTGTGCAGGTCATGATACCCAAAAGAAATATTAAGACAACCTCGTAAGAATCACGACAACATAAGGTGCTTTTTTTTTTTTTGATAAATAAATGATTGTATTAGAACCCAACCGCTAAGGGAGCGAACCCGTATACAGGGAGTATACAACAAAGAAGTAATGAGAATAAACGATAGCTAAAAACTACATTGCTACACAAATACACATAACAACCAGAAGAGATACTATGTAGAAGAGTGAAGCTCCTCCACGAACTCGAGGAATTGATGATTCGTAACAGAGCACTTCATCTTGTACCAACCAATCAGAGTACTCAAAAAACAATACCGCAGTCTCGAAGACACCGTCTCCTTACCATCAAAACAACGAGCATTCCTCTCCTTCCAAACCGTCCAAAATATACAGTGAGGAACAATCCGCCAGAGCCGTCCATCCCCCGTCCACCCCCATGGAGGTTTCCATATCTCTAAAAGCTCACTCACTGTCCCCGGCATGACCCAGACGGTCTTAGTTAAGGCTAGAAAAATGTCCCACAAACTTCTCGTCACTCGGCAGTGCAGAAGTAGATGGTTGGTCTTCTCTTCATCCTCTTTGCATAACCAACACCTACTAGCCAGATGATAACCACGTTTCTGCAACCCTTCCAACGTCAAAATAGCTTGCCTAGCAGCTGTCCAAACAAAAACTCTTACTTTAGACGGAGCCCTAACCTTCCAAATCTTCTTCCATGGGAAGCGAACCCTGCGAGACCCCTTATCGCTTAATCTCGCATAGAAGCCACGGACTGTGAAAATGCCCGTCCCGCCCCCCTTCCATCTTAGCGAGTCCTCCCTATCCCTCGGAAGAGGGGCCGATCTCAACCACTCGAAGAACAAATCAGCCTCCTGAAGCTCCCAGTCCCATAGCCTCCTCCTAAGCTGAGGACTCCATGACACACTATCACCACTGACGTTAACGTGCTCCGCCACCATGCCATTCGGATTTGATCCTAAGATAAAAATCCCAGGGAACAAATCTTGAATAGACCCATTCTCGCCCCATTTATCTCTCCAGAATCTTATCTTGTCTCCTTTCCCTAAGATATACTCAGTGTTCCTGGAGTAATCCTTCCACCCCCTCGCAATATGCTTCCACATTCCCACCCCATGGGCCGTAGCCCCAACCACTGGTCTCCACCCCGATTGCGAAGAACCCCACCTCGCTCCAACCACCCTTCTCCATAATCTATCTCCCTCATGAGAGAAACGCCACAACCATTTTCCTAGCAGAGCTCTATTGAATATGCCCAAATTCTTGACTCCCCCCCCCCCCCCTCCTTAATGGGCTTACAAACCTCCTCCCAACCTACCAGACTGTGCTTAAATGACTCTTCAGTGCCTCTCCATAAGAAGTCACGCATAATCTTCTCCATTTTTAACCGTACCACGGAGGGCAAAGGTAAAATCGACATGTAATAGGTAGGCAAACTAGATAGACAACTTTTAATGAGGGTGAGCCTCCCCCCCTTCGAAAGAAACCCGTTCTTCCACCCAGCCATCTTCCTTCTCATTCTTTCTAGCACCGGGTCCCAGATTGCCTTGGACTTATACTTAGCGCCCAGAGGCAACCCCAGGTAAGTGTTTGGAAAGGTCCCAATCCTGCACCCAAGGAAGCCAGCAAGATCCTCCACACCTCTCACATCCCCAATTGGGATCATCTCACACTTCCCCGCATTGATACAAAGCCCCGAGATTTCCTGGAAACTGATCAAAAGCATCTTTAGTGCACGCATTTGGCCACGATCTGCCTCACAAAAGATAATCGCGTCATCAGCAAATAAGAGGTGCGAAACCACAATCCTTCCAGATCTACCCGACCCCATGCTGAAACCTCTGATCCACCCTCTCCTAACCACTCGCCTCATCATTTGACTGAACGCCTCCATGACCAAGATGAATAGGAAAGGGGATAACGGATCACCTTGCCTGAGGCCACGAGTACTCGAGAAAAAACCTTCCGGGACCCCATTAATCAAAACCGAGAACCGCGCTGTCGACACACATCTCTGAATCCACCGGCACCACCGCACCCCGAAGCCCATCCTCCTAAGCAAATAAAGTAGAAACTTCCAATTCACGTGGTCATATGCCTTTTCAATGTCGAGCTTACACACAATGCCGGGACCCCCACTTCTAATCCTAGAATCCACGCACTCATTAGCCACCAAAACCGCATCGAGAATTTGCCTCCCACCAACGAATGCGTTTTGGGCATCAGAAATCAAAGGGTCAATGACCTTTCTCAGCCGAACGGACAACACTTTTGCTAATATCTTATACACACTCCCTATTAAACTGATCGGTCTGAAATCTTTGATATCAAAAGAGCCCCCCTTCTTCAATATCAAAGTGATAAATGTCGCATTTAATCTCGGCAAAAAATAGCCCCGATCATGAAATTCATAAAAGAAAGCCATCACATCAGCCCCAACCACAGACCAATTATGCTGAAAAAAAGCCATCGTGAACCCGTCCGGCCCCGGCGCCTTATCCCCACTCATCGACTTAAGGACCTCCACCACTTCCACTTCAGTAAAAAGGGCTTCAATCTCACCTGTCGCGGAAGCCGAAATGCACTCCAACTCGGCTCCATCGAGAGAAGGTCTCCACTCCTCTTCTTCCTTGAACAGATCATCATAAAACTTCACTATAGCCCCCCTCACCTCTCTCTCTTCCTCGAACACCACTCCCTCTACTGAAATTTTCCCAATGTGGTTGCCCCTCCTGTGAGAATTGGCAACCGAGTGAAAAAATTTGGTATTCGCATCCCCTTCTCTTAACCACAGAGCCCTCGACTTTTGCCTCCAGCTAATTTCTTCTTGAATTAACCTCAACCCAATCTCTTCTTTTTTAGCCTCTCTTCTTAGACTTTCCTCCGGTGTTAGCCCGATTGACCCTTCCTTCTCGTCTAATCTCCTCACCTCCTCCATGTAAATGGCTGTGACTAGGCGCACATTCCCGAAAATCTCTCTGTTCCACCTTTTAATGTCTTCTTTAAGCAACCCCAATTTAGTTGCCAACCTAAAGCTAGCATTTCCCACCACCTCATACCCTAACCACCATTCTCGAACTCTGTCGGTGAAATCATGCTCTTTGAGCCACATATTCTCGAATCTGAATGGAATCCTTCCCTCCCCCCATCCCCCACATTCTAACAAAATGGGACAATGGTCAGAAGTAATCCTGGGCAAGCAAGATTGAATCACCCCTGGAAACTGCACCTCCCACCTCTGTGAAATAAGATAACGGTCCAAACGAGACATAGAGGGCAGGTCCCTAAAACTGGACCAAGTATAATTTCCCCCTTCAAGCGGCAAATCTATCAACTCCATCTCATCTATAAAGTCAGAGAACTCTCTCATATACCTACTAATTCTACTCCCCCTACTTTTCTCGTTACCAAATCTAACCATATTGAAGTCCCCACCAACACAGAACGGGACATCCCAAACCCTACTCACCCCTGCCAATTCCTCCCACAACTTCCATCGTCTCATATCCTCGACTGGCCCGTATATTCCTGAGAACCCCCAAGAAAATCGATCCTCCACATTTCTAAAGAGACAGGATAACGACCACCTACCCTCCAGACTCCCCTCCAGTTCCACCACTGCTGAGTTCCACAGAATTACCACCCCTCCCGAAGATCCCCTAGCATTCATACTAACCCACTTGATCCCCCGCCCTCCCCAAATAGATTTAATGCAACAATCATCCATATGGCTCATCTTTGTCTCCTGTAAACATAAAATGTCGGGTCTCCATCTAGCAATAGCCCCACCAACTACCCCCCTTTTATTTGCATCATTCAACCCTCTCACATTCCACGAAATTATGCGCAATTTCATTAAAAGATCAAGATATTAGATTTACTTTCCCTCACCCGCCTTATCTTCCCCGCCCCCTCTGCCCTCGCATTGAATCTTGTTGAACAAATCCCACGCCTCACTCTCGCTCCCCTCAAAACCCACTCCCGAATCCTTACTAAATGCTCCTAAAAAGTCCTCCTTCCACCCCTCCGGATCTTCATCCCACCCTTTATACATACTACCCTCGATATTCCCCTCTATGCTTGGGATTTCTAATTCCACCCATAACCTTGAATTATTTAACTCATCCAAAGGAGATCCTCCTCCCCCTAACCCCTGCCCTCTCAAATGCGTTGTCTCACTTGCCACCACCACTGACTTACCACTCTTTTTCCCCACCGCTTTCTTTTTATTGCATTTTCTTCCCATATTTCTGAAAGTATTTAAATTTTTTAGACCAAGCATCCCTTTACCGATCATGACTTCTTTCTTTTTTTTTCTTTTCTGAATTTCCATAGCTGCTTCCATACCCTCCTTGTTTATAACAGGCCGTTTAATTAAAGCTAAGTTTCCTGTGACAACTGGAAAAGCTTTCTTCTTCTCATAATGTAATGACGTCTCCCCCACCTCGAAAACATCATTAACTGATTCTCTCACACATTTTGGCCCAGAAAGAAAGTCCACCTTTTTTCCTTGATTTTTTCCTCCGTTAATACATTTTGCACTTAGAACAGGACAATAATCATCCTTTGAAATAATATTAATATTCCCCTCTATCATATCTGGATTAGGTCCGCATTCTGTCTCTGAATAAACCCGCTTGTCCCCAAGAAGCTCCCCACACCTATTCTTGGAGCTAGTACCTTTGTTCACCTTACAGCCGCCCTCCCTATGTAAAGGTTGCTTCTTTTTATGCGTAAAAGTGGTGTCAGACTCCGCTACAGGAACAAAAGTTTTGTTCACTATTATAGTCTGCAGCGAATAGTTAGTGGACAACTCTCCTTCTTTATGTCCACCCTGACTTCTCATCATGCTAGCATCTGTAATAAACCTTTTTTTGTCCCTTATTGACGGGGCAGCTGACACCTGGGAACCCATAGCATCATGCGTATACCTGTCTTTTCTGTCAATACATCTACTTGGAACCATAATTCCTGGGATTGAGCCCATACCTTTGCACGCCTCCTGCAATTTTTCCGCCCCCATTCTCCCCTGCCCAGCACTGACGTGCGCTGCAGCCACCTCTATCTCCGTTCTCCTAGGGGACCTCGTCTGCCGGACTAGCACCGGCCTGAACACTTCTAAAACTCCTCCGCACCCGTTGTCGGATGCGTCGTTAGTGGGCACGTCATCGTCTGCCGGCCTTGCGGGGGATTTGTGCCTGCGCAATACTGAGTTTGAGAGCAGCTCCTTTCCCCCATCGAACCCGTCCGCGGGGACCTCCACCGCCATCGTCTCCGGTTCGTCTGTAGTAACGTCTGAGTTTATAATAGTCCTGTTATTACCTTCCATGGACAAACAAGACAGTGTTTCATCCCACACAACTAAGCCCACCCTCCATCCCCCAACTCCAAGCTTGATACGATCTGGGAGAGCTTTGCTCCTCTTGACCAGTATCCTCGCCCACTGTAGCTCATCCCCCGTAATTGTAGCGAGATCTGTTTGCACATACCCACCACAGATCTCACCTATGGCTTGGAACACCTCCAAACCCCATGCATGGAGTGGCAATCCCATAATACGTACCCACCGGACCTCAGCATTTTTTGCTGCCATAGAAAGATTAGCTAAAGGGTTCCACTTTTGAACCCATAACTCCTCACCATAGAAAAGCCATTTCTGTTTCTTAGCCACTATTGTAGCAAGCTGTTCAGAAGCAAAAACAACTAAGAACGAAGAGGACTGTAGAGCCCTGACTTCTGCATGGCCAATAGAGCCCCATTTCTCCATGACCCACATCTTCATCTTTGTCAGCGTCGGCGGCACCGTTTCCAAGTTACCAACCCTTATAATCACCGCTCTTTGAAAGAAAAGAACTCTGGAGTTGCTAGAGGCATCGTCTACCACTAGATCACACCCAGATTCAGGATCATCCAGGATGTTTATTTTAGAAAGTGGCCAGTGCTGAACAATGGATGCTTGGAGATAAGACCGACCATCCGCCAAGGCAGCCCTCTTCACCGGAAAGGACACATGCTTACTACAACCAACTACCTTCTCCATCCTCCGAAATACTCCCCCCACCACTGGCCAACCTTTGCCAACCTTCTCCTCCGGCCAATGAAATTGAACTCTACACTCCTTCTTCTTTACTACTAAATTGAACGATAGTCGACCCCTTGTAACCCTCGTGAAAATTATAACTCTTCTTTCCTTGCTCCTTCGCATCTTGACAAATCTTCTGGGCTCCATAGTTGCTTCTCGGAGGCAGTCCCCTATCCACTTTACCTCGCCCATGAAAAGCCTACTACCTAGGTGCTTCTCATCCCCTTTCATGGACAGGGTGTACTGGTAACGTTGTTCACCACACTCTTTGGCAAGAGCATACTCCCTGCCAACCAACCAGAACGATGCTCTCTCACTTTCAACATGAGAATCACTCATCTTTTTTGATGGACACTTTTTAAAAGACAACATAAGGTGCTGATGAGATCATTATAGGATACCAAACAACACTCATGCGTGAATGCTTATGTTATCCCCGTTTGTTGTTGGAAATTGTTGAAGGATTGAATTTAATGACGAGCACTATGTATCTGACTTATTTATGTTGTCATAAATTCAATATATATAAATTTATTATTACAGTAATCTTCATTTTAAGTAGATCATTTATGTTTAATCGAATAATAATCTGTGTTTTCATAAATCCTCTGTTATATATGTTTTTTGTTAAATTCGTATGTATATTCTCGTGTGGATTGAAGCCACAAAAAAGAATTGGTCTGATTATAGTTAGGTTTGTTGGGTTTTTGTCATTGCGATGGTTATATATATATATATATATATATATATATATATATTATTTTTAAATCTTTAATATTAGTAAGGCCCTATACCCTTTCTAACTGTTACAATTTTTTGTGTTTGAAATGTGATATGAGTTGTGGTAATGGTAAAAGTTCGTTAGGATTTGAACTAATTTATGACACTTTAGTAATGGTAGGGATGTCTTAGTAATACAAAATTTTATACAATTAAAAATGTTATAGTATTTTGCTTTACCACAAATTTTTTTCTAAGGGTAATTTAATGTTTATAATTAATTTTATAAGATTACAATACCGCTGTTAATGGACTGTTTTGGTGTAGTAATGTAATCTTCTCATTGTATCATACACCACATGGTAGTGGACTCTGTTCGATTACTTTAATGCTATCAGTTAGGGGTGTTCACGGGTCGGTTGGTTCGGTTTTGGCCGGATTTTTTGAGCCTAACCGACAATGTCTGTTTTTGAAGGAGAAGAACCGAACCGAACCGGGTCGGTTTTCGATAGGGCGGTTCGTATTTTTCATTTATTTTAATAAAAAACATTTTTTTTAATACCTAATATAAATATAATATTAAAAAAATATAATATAATATGTCAACACTAATATAAATATAATATAAAATATAAAATTAAAAAGTATAAAAATTAATTCGGTTCGGTTCAAAATCGTTTTTTTATGCCAAAACCGAAAACCGAACCTACCTTGTCAGTTTTATACCTGATCAAACCGAATCGAACCGACCCTTAAAAAAATCCGGCGCGAAAATTTTCGGTTCGACTCGATTTTATCGATTTGTCAATTTGATCAGTTTTTTTGCACACCCCTATTATCAGTCACCACAATCCTAAAATGTATGCATATTTTTATTTGTTACAGCACCTTAAGTTTTATAAAGGAAAAGATTGTATTTTAGTTTTAATAGTTAATTAATGGCAAAAAGGTATCATAGCCTTAATGAAAGAAATTCACCATCCTCTATTTCCCATTTAACGGATATAATAATAAGACGCCCTCAACTTTTCTCGATGACACAATTTTTTAGAATTTTTTATATTTGTTACAATATTTGAAAACTTTACATATACAGTGATATCTCGAGAGTACAAAATATCGCCCATTGCACAATTGGCCATCACTTTAATGTCATTTGAAAAGATCAAAGAAAAACTCCAAAGACCATTATATCCTTGCCCATATCATGAATTCTCCACTTATCCTACCCATTAACTAAGTTATAATAATGACCATATTTGCTCCATATATTACAGAAATTACACTAATGTCCACACAGCTTCAATAATTTACCAAATAAGATCCCAAATTCATATTTAGTTCATTTAAACACTATACTATCATAATTAAAGGTAAATTATATAATAAGACTAAAAGCCAAATAAATTAATTAAAATTTTCCCTGTGGATTAATTATTAATTAATCTCAAATTTACGGGGCATTATGAATTATTGGTTCTCTCTATTTATATAAAGTTAAAAATCCTTTCGGTGCATGGATTTAATATGACAATTAAAATATAGGATACCATACAACGCGCGGTTACTTTTGTTTAAATATAGGGTACCATACAACGCGAATGCCAATAATCTAATAAAGAATTAAGGTAAATGTCACGTTACTTTTTATATTTGAATTTTTAGTATAATATTTTTCAAATTTATAAATCTAGTCTATGTGATACAATGTCATTTATTTATGTGGTCCATTTAGAGTTAGAACTTCATTTTTTTTATCCACCCCACCAACACTATTTTTCATGATATTTTTAGTACAGAAAGTAAATTTATAAAATTATATGGAATATCATATTTTTATACACTTTAAAAATTATAAAGACCTATCCCCAAAACTTTCCAATATCTAAATACTATTCAGCGCATGGCTTTAATGTGATTTGTATATATAGGCAGAAAACAAACTATACATATCACACTGTTTATGTCTAAAAACAGGTGTCACGGCCCACGTTCTTGGTGGCTGCCCAAGATTTGTCTTTTAATTCGTTGAAATTCAATCTTATCTAATCTTATCCTATCTAAAACTAGACGTACCATTATTGTACCCAAATTTCCTAAAATCCATTCCGAACGAATAATAATCCTGAAGAGCCCATTTTTCTTCTCCCAACTATAAAATGAATTAAACAAAAAAATAAAAATAAACTAAATGTCTGCATTTTCAATATGTTTTTTCATAAAAAATGTTTTTGACCCTGTACACTTTTTTAAAAGGTAATTTTGTAAAAAAATATTTAACCTTTTATAGAAAAAATATTCATTTAAGTGTTAATAATAAAAAACTGTTTTAACTGTTTATTATTTATATCAACAGAAGAGATTATAATTTTTCGCTCTAAGAAGTTTTTTTTTTTTAATGTACATTTTTTATATAATAATCATATATTTTACAGGTAAAATTAATTTGTTTCCCTAAAAAAGATTTTTAGTTTGTATTGAACATTTTTTTTTAGTTTTTAACAAAAGTTTTTTCAGAAAGAACAATTGAAAGTTGATCATATTTTTAACAGTAAAAATTAATCTAGAAATTATTTTTTGAAAAATAAAAATAAGCTCGTCATTTTCAAGAGGTCGTTGAAAAAAACATAGTAAATGTTTTATATAAATTAAAAAAAATGTTTTTACTAAAATAAACTGTTCTGAGAGTAAAAAATCTGTCCTTTAAATAAAAATCTGTAAATTTTAAAAAAATCATTTGCCAAATAAAGTTTATAAATTATACTGGTTTTCTGAATATGTTAATGAAAAGAAAATAAATAAATAAAAATAAACAATTTGTATACAAAATAATGTTGAAAGTTCAGATTTTCATTTCTTGTGTAAGGCATTTGTTGTTTGGGAGCAGAAAAAGTGGGGTTCTTCTAGTTTTGTCTTATTATATGGATATGGATTTTGAATATAGGAGTGGGTGGCATCATTAATTTCCCACTTTGTTCAAATTCAACCATTTTGTTTAACCCTGTAAGTAATGTCCAACGAAAGGGTACGGCCTCATTGCTATTGGTTGCCCAAGATTTGTCTTTGGGGTCATGAAAATTCAGTCTTATCTTATCTTATCATGGAGCCCCTACTCGATTCATGATAAGTGAAACTCAAAGTATTGACATAAAAAAAAGAAGCAAAGATCCCGTGCTTCTTCGCTTTGCTATTAATTATATAGGGCGCGTTTGGTTCGGGATAAAATATGTTTCAACGCGGTGAAAAGTAATATGGTGAAATATATTTTTACCTCTTTAAAATTAAATTTTTGTTGGATTGACATTGTGAATAAGTCCATACCCTATAATTATGAAACTTTAAACAAGAATCGAGAAAAAAATTTAACTTTAAATAGGTGAAAACGTATTTCACCATATTACTTTTCACCGCGTTGAAATATATTTTACCTCGAACCAAACGGACCCATAATGTTAAAATTTTCCACCGAAATCAAAAACACCAACCATAACCTGTAATTTATACAAACTCAAAAATATTGACATCACAACAAAAGATCACTCATTTGTATCTATATACAATGTTAAAATCTAGATCGAAATGCATTAGCTAAATGCCAAAATGGGTATGTGAGTGGATACGTTTAACTCAAATTCAACCATTTTGCTTAGCTAAAAAACCTCTAAAACGTGTTGCAAAGAAGAATGAGAAATCTAGTACATTTTTAATCTTTTATATATAGGCTGAGAATGACAGAAATAATAACCATTAAGGACAAATCCATCTCATTGAGTCCAAAGAAGGGGTGCGGCCCAAATTGTTATTAATTGCCCAAGATTTGTCTTTTGATTCACAAAAATTCAATCTTATTGTATCATGGAAACCCCACTTGATTCAAACTAGTAATTTACAAACTGAAAATATTGATATCACAACAAAATATCACCAATTATATCTAAATAAAATGTTAAAAGTATAGAGAGGAATACGTTAGTCTTAAGGCCTACAATATTTGGAAATTTAATCAAAAGATTTGGACTAAATTTGTATTGAAAAAATTTCGAGAAATTATTTGGTACATGCTCCTGTTTGAGTAAAATCATATATAAAGGCTTATATATTATGAAATAAATACGAATTATAGGCCATCAAATAATGTTAGGCCATTTAAAGTGATTAATGTAAGTTTTGGGGCATTAATAAGGTATTATTAATGTGTGGGTTTTAATGTGTAGAGACAAGCGTAATTTCTATTTTTATGATATGTTAAAATAGAAATATAAGAAATATGAAAAGACGCGATTGTCTTATAAATAGGGGTCATGGTCCCCAGATCACACAACTCCCTTTTCTCATTCCCATCGCTAGAGAGAAATTCAGGCATAAAATAAACGTCTTGATCTGAAAGATCATAAGATCTCATACTCAAATATTTTACTTTTATAGATTCAGGTACGCTTTCGCAAATTTAATATTTTTATTTCTTGATAATTTAATATGAATGTATCTATTTGTGTGATAGTTTTCATAAAATAGAAATGAATCTAACATGCGGTATCAGAGCTATTTCATAAAATAGAAGGAATTGAATTGAATTTTGGGTTGAAAGTATTTTTTCGTAAAGTCCAATATTTCTGAAAATTTTCGAGACATGAATATTCTTCGTTTTATTTCAATTCCAACAATATAAAATTCATGAAATTTGGACTAGGAGTTGATTTTATATGATTTTTTGAAGATTAAGAAAAAAAGCTTGGATTTGATGGTTGTAGAAGGTTAATAGTTCAACTCTTGGTGTTTCAGTTTTTTAAACCTTTAAAATGAAGAAAATTATGTTGATGAAGGAGTCCAAAGATTTTTAAACTCATGACCATTCAAGTCTCAGATCTTCAATTAAGACTACCAACCAGTACGCTAACCCAACTCTTTAGTCATGCTATTGTTTCCAAATATAAACCAGTTACAAAATATTACTTTCATGCTTGATGACCGTAAATATTGATGCATTTATATATATATTTCGAGACAAATTAATTCAAAGTGACCTCTTTTGTTCAAAAAAATAATAATTTTATTTCGAAATATAAAAATATATTGTGCAAGTAAAGTGGGGTTAAAAATCTGTCCTTTAAATAATAATCTGTAAATTTTAAAAAAATCATTTGCCAAATAAAGTTTATAAATTATACTGATTTTCGGAATATGTTAATGAAAAGAAAATAAATAAATAAAAATAAACAATTTGTATACAAAATAATGTTGAAAGTTCAGATTTTCATTTCTTGTGTAAGGCATTTGTTGTTTGGGAGCAGAAGAAGTGGGGTTCTTCTAGTTTTGTCTTACTCTATGGATATGGATTTTGAATAGAGAAACTCTAGATGTCCCGCCTCCTTAGCCCGCCTGGAGACCGCATCTTACCCCCTTTTTTTTTTTTTTTTACTTTTTATTCTTTTATTCATATAAAAGCAGTTTTTATATGAAAAAAAAACAGTTTTTATAATTAAAAAAACAGTTTTTATATTAAAAAAAAAGTTTTTCGATTAATATAAAAAAATTATTTTTTATTAAAATTAAACAACTTTTAATTAAAATTAAAAACATATATTTTTTTCATAAATAAAAAAAATTATGTTTATTAACAAAAAAACAATAAAATAATTTTTTTTCAATAAAAAATTTCGCGATTAATTAGTGTATCATTCTCGGATCTAAATCATTTGTTGAATTTGGATCCGCGCCAGCGTCACTAATTAATAGCAATATTTTTTCATAAATTTGGATCCAGGAATGTGGGTCCGGGAATGATACACTAATTAATCGCCTAGTGTCCCTGGCATGGACCTACATTTTCGGACAAAATCATTTGTTGATTGTGGCTCCGCGCCAACAATACTAATTAATCGCGATATTTTTTCAATAAAAAATATCACGATTAATTTGTGCCGCTGACGCGGACCCACATTTTCGAGTCCACATCATTTGTTGAATGTGGGTCCGCGCCAGCGGCATTAATTAATCGCGATATTTTATTAAAAAATATCGCAATTAATTAGTGCCATTGGCGCAAACCCACATTCCCGGATCCAAATCATTTGTTGAATGTTGCTCCGCGCCAGCGGCACTAATTAATCACGATATTTTTTTATGAAAAAATATCGCGATTAATTAGTGCCGCTGGCGCGGACCCACATTTCCGAATCCACATCATTTGTTGAATGTGGGTCCGCGCCAGTGGTACTAATTAATTGCAATATTTTATGGGTTCGCGTTAACGACACTTATCAATCGTGATATCATGTCAAAAACATAATTTTTTTTTATTTATAAAAAATATTAACTTTAATAAAAAATTTACTTTCAATAAAAAAAATTATTTTTTTTATATTAATAGAAGAAACTGTTTTTCTATATGAAAAACTATTTTTTTTAATATAAAAAATTATTTTTATATTAATTGTTAAATACAAAAGAACAAGAAAAAGAACAAAAAAAAAAAAAAAAAAATGCTGAATGCGGTTCCCAGGCGGTTTCCAGGCGGTCCAGCTAGAATCACTCTTTTGAATATAGGAGTGGGTGGCAATGGCATCATTAATTTCCCACTTTGTTCAAATTCAACCACTTTCTTTAACCCTGTAAGTAATGTCTAAAACGTGTTGAAAAGAAGAATAGCTATTACTGTTTGTGTCCAAAGAAAGGGTACGGCCTCATTGCTATTGGTTGCCCAAGATTTGTCTTTGGGGTCTTGAAAATTCAGTCTTATCTTATCATGGAGCCCCTACTCGATTCATGATAAGTGAAACTGAAAGTATTGACATCAAAAAAAGCAAAAGATCCCGTGCTTCTTCACTTTGCTATTAATTATATAATGTTAAAATTTTCCACTGAAATCAAAAACACCAACCATAACCTGTAATCTATACAAACTCAAAAATATTGACATCATAACAAAAGATCACTCATTTGTATCTATATACAATGTTAAAATGTAGATAGAAATGCATTAGCTAAATGCCAAAATGGGTATGTGAGTGGATACATTTAACTCAAATTCAACCATTATGCTTAGCTCTGTAAGAAATCTCTAAAACGTGTTGTAAAGCAGTAGAAATCTAGTACATTTTTAATCTTCTATATAGGCTGAGCATGACAGAATTAATAACCATTAAGGATGAATCCATCTCACTGAGTCCAAAGAAGGGGTGCGGCCCAAATTGTTATTGATTGCGCAAGATTTGTCTTTTGATTCACGAAAATTCAATCTTATTGTATCATGGAATCCCCACTTGATTCAAACCAGTAATTTACAAACTGAAAATATTGATATCACAACAAAATATCACCAACTCTATCTATATAAAATGTTAGAAGTATAGAAAGGAATACGTTAGCCTAAGGCCCACAGCATTTGGACATTTGATCAAAAAATTTGGATTAAATTTATATTGAAAAAATTTCGAAGAAGTATTTGGTACATGCTCCTGTTTCAGTAAAATCATATATATACGCTTATATATGAAATAAATATGAATTATACGCTATCAAATAATGTTAGGCCATTTAAAGTGATTAATTTATGTGTGGGGGCATTAATAAGGTATTATTAAAGTGTGGGTTTGAATGTGTAGAGACAAGCGTAATTTCTATTTTTATGATGCGTTAAAATAGAAATGTACGAAATATAAAAATACACGATTGTCTTATAAATAGGGGTCATGGTCCCTAGATCACACAACTCTATTTTCTCATTCCCATTGCTAGAGAGAAATTCAGGCATAAAATAAACGTCTTGATCTGGAGGATCATAAGATCTCAGGCTCAAATATTTTAATTTTCTCGTTATAGATTTAGGTATGCTTCTACAAATTCAATATTTTTATTTCTTGATAATTCAATATGAATGTTCATGTTTGCGTGATGGTTTTCATAAAATATACATTAATCTAACATGAGGTATCAGAGCTATTTCATGTTGAACATTTAAGAACACAGTAGGAAGGAATTGAATTGAATTTTGGGTTGAAAATATTTTTTCGTAAAGTTCAATATTTATGAAAATAATTTAGACTGAAATATTCTTCGTTTTATTTCGATTCTAACAATATAAAATTCATGAAATTGGGACTGCCGGTTGATTTTATATGATTTTTTGAAGATTAAGAAAAAAAAAGTTTGGATTTGATGATTGCAGAAGGTTAATAGTTCAACTCTTGGTGTTTCATTTTTTTAAGCCTTTAAAATGACGAAAATTATGTTGGTGAAGGAGTCTAAGGGGTTTTAAACATGTGACCTTTCAAGTCTCAGATCTTTAATTAATACTACCAACCACTAGGCTAGCCTAACTCTTTAGTTATGCTATTGTTTCCAAATATAAAGTTGTTTCAAAATATTACTTTCATGCTTGTATACCATACAAATTTAAATTCAAATATTGGTGCACTTATATATATATATATATATATATATATATATATATTGAGATAAATTAATTTAAACAATACGTCACCAAAGTGATCTATGTTGTTCAAAAAAATAATAATTTTATTTGGAAATATAAAAAGATAATGTGCAAGTAATTTATGTGAATTTTAATCGGTCCAAAGGAAGATTAATCTCTAACAAAATTGCATGTGCACCTTTAGTAAGAAACGTGCAATAATTAATCAGTTTTTTACATATGAATTATAAATCGGTCCAAAGGAAGGATCATTATTTGATATGTTCTTCTTATCAATGTTTGATTACTACACCAAGATATCATTTGAATTTATTTTTATTTTAGGACTTATATGAGCTAGTTTCATTTGTTTGTTGTTCTCTTGATTCAGCTTTCAAATTTGCTTCTAACCTTAATGCCAGTATTAATTCTATTCCAATGCTTAAAACATTAAGTTGTGGCAAGAGAACCTCTATATAGTTCTCAGTGTCATGGATATAGACCTTGGGTTAAGGGTTCCTTCTCCTATACCTCTTATGGATAAAACTTCCTCTTATGACAAAAGGATATTGAAAGGTGGAATAAGTCAAATCGCATGTGTTTGATGATCATAAAGAAGGTCATTCCATAAGCATTCAGGGGCACAGTACCAAAAATGATAAAGACAGCCAAAGAGTTACTAGAAGAATTTAAGAATATATTTGTCAAGAATGAAAAGGCTGAAACAGGTACACGTTTGGAAAGTCTCATCTCAATGAAATACAAGGGTAATAGGAATATTAGGGAGTACATCATGGAAATGTCTCATCTCGCTTCAAAGTTAAGATCATTTATGCTTTATCTCTCTGAGGCTTTGCTTATGAATTGTGTTCTGGTATCTCTTCCGAAACAATTCAGCTAATTTAAGGTGAGCTACCACTGTCAAAAGGAGACGTGGTCTCTTAATGAGCTCATCTCATATTGTGCATAAGAAAAGGAAAGACTGAAGGAAAAAAAGATAGAAAGTGATCATTTGGCTACTAGTTCCAATGATAAAGGGAAGAAAAGACTCTACAACAGAATATCTTATTAATCATAAAAAAAATCTGGACAAAAGTAATTTTGTCACTAAAAATCACCTTTCTGTGAGAAAAATTAATTTTGTCGCGAATTGTAAGGAATGATGTTAAATTAGTAAGGATTTAGTAATATTTTCCACCAAATAGTCATAAAAATTTTGGCACCATTGTTCCCTCGCATTAGAATGTTGGACTTATCTACTCGTGACAAAATTATCGTACATTTAGTGACAAATAAATTTATCACAAAAAAATAAATTAATTAGTGATAAAAAAATTCATCACTTATTAGTAAAAAAAATAACAAAATCATCTCATATACCAATTTTTTTAAACCCTCAAATCGTTTTTTGTAAGGACATTTTTCTCATGTCCAACATGTTACATTTATTTATGTCGTACGCCGCTACATTTGGCACGTCACCTCACGATCTCACATGACGGCCTCTATCCGAATTTCGAGAATCAAGCATTTAACATCTCCATTAATGTGTCCCACATCTGCCTCAATGACTTCACGTTACACGATTTTAGGGACTTAATGCAAGTGGTACGCAAGGAAAGTCAAAACAGTGAAAAAAGGCATGATAGGAGAGTTCAAGGGCATTTTCGTAATTTAAAGACATAGTCCGGAGGTGTGGTCAACTGTAAAGTTGAAGAGATCTCCGTAACGAAGATACTGGAAGAAACGGAACCTCAATCCGAGCTACGGTGAAGGAGTTATGACCTTTTGAAGATGGAGAAAATTCCTTAAAGAATGCTGATTTTTTTTATCCCCAAACTAGAGAGGTACCCCAAACCGCATGGGGAACCGGTTCGGGGGGGAACCAGTTCGGGGTACCCCAGAATCGGTTCGGGGTACCTGACGCTGCAAGAGTCCCCAAGTTTTAAAACTCTTTTGGTTTCCTTATAAAAGCCAACTTCGGAGGAGCTGTTTTGCAAGACTTTGGAAGACGTTTTTTAGAGTCCCAATTACTCTAGTCTTCAAATTTTTGAGTCCCAAGACTCATGTTTTGATTCACACAATTGCCAAACCTTTGTGAATCTTTTTGGTAACCCAAGAACACAACTTTTAGTTTGTTCAAACCTTTGTGGAGAGATCTTTGCAACCGAGGGTTGCGTGTCATTGCTGAGGGAGTCTCTACAAAGTTTTATGGTTGCGTGTCATTGAGGAGTGATGCGGTTCTTCCTTTATTGATTGGACTGAGGTTCATGTGGGTTCGCTGCGGGTGGATTCATTGCTGACGACACCGACCGACGCCTGCGGGTATTCGTGTGTCACTGTATTTCATTGTAATATGTGTAAGTTGCGATTTACTTATTATAGTGAAATAAAAGGTTTTGCCCTGCGGGGATTTTTCCTTAACTTTATGTCGCATACTTTATTTGTTTATGGGTTGACACACGCACCGTAGATGGATGTTTAGGGACTGAATTTATTTGATTTAAAAGTAGACTCTAATTAAATAAGGGTTACTTGAAAACTTGCGAATTTAATTTAAATCAGTATTACACGACGTTTTCAAATTGGTACCAGAGCGGTTTACGCTAATTTATTGCGTTTTCCTATTTTCCGCAAAATTTGTGTGATATTGATTTTTTTTGAAAAACTAATTTTGTGAAAAATGGTAATTTTTCAATAGAACTCCCATTTGATGAGGAGCCTATTTTTTATAAAGTTCACGACCATGCTGAAAATTTAAAAAGTTTCAATTTGAAACTTTGCAAAAGAATTCAAGTTTTGGAAAAAGAAAATTCTCTCTTTAAAAGTAAGATTGAATATTTGCAAGCGTTTCAAACTCAAAGTAATATTTGTCGTGAGCACTTTGGCAATTTGTGTATTGATTTTGATTCTTTGAAAATTGCCAAAAAGAAGAGTGATGGGAGAGCCCTTGTTTTAGAGAAGGAATTAGAGGACTTAAAAAATTCTAGGGTTCCCATTTGTGCCGTCGAGGATAAAAAATTAATCGATGATTTTACGGCACGTGAAAAGACTCTTAGGGATAAGTTTGTTTTAATTGAGGGTGAGCGCGATAAACTGTTAAGTTTAATTAAAAATTTGAAAAAGAAATCCCTGTCTTTGGAAGAGTCTAATTCTTTGATTGTGTCAAAAATTTTGAAGTTAAAAAATGATTTCACAGACTCTAGTAGGTTTGATAGTGATGGTAATGGCTCATCGTGTTCTCGTGCTTCTAATGCTAAAGCCAAAGCCATTATTTGTTTTAGAGGGTCAACTAATTCTAAAGATGTTAGAAAAGATCACACTTTAGGTGTCGTTCCACCCGTTTACACATGTTCATATTGTGGTAGGAAAGGTCACCTTAGGAGATTTTGTTTTGATCTTAGAAGAGGTCCTTGGAATTCGAAGTCTAGTGTTTTGTCGGTTCCCAAAACCCCGTGTCGTCGTGTTACATCCACTTGGGTTAGGAAATCGCTTTTGGATACGCTAGATTTTAGAATAGTTGATTCTCATTTGCTTGCACATGATTCTTCTCTTGCCATATCATATAGATGATTGTGTTCGCATGTTTGTCCTACGCTAGTTTTCGTTTCATGATATTTATGTTTGCTAGCGTTGTGACATGTACTTTTTGTATATATTTTTTTTTGGTTTATAAAATTTGAAAAATAAAAAAAGATTTTATTTTGACAAAATTTTTGAAAAATCCAAAAAGATTTTTTGTATTTTGTTTGCACCATTTATGGATGAACACTTAGGATGACCGAGTCACAACATCATTCCATTATTTTCATGTGACTATTTGATAGTGTTTTGAGACAATAGGTCAATTCATCCTTGTGCTTTATAATGTTTGGAGTCATTAAGATGTAATTTAGTGTTACTTCCTACATGTTTGACTCATGTTTCCTTTATTGCACACATGCACGAATTTGTTTGATTATTGTGCTTGTCTTATCACATGTTGGTTGGGTGTTTTCACTTCAATCCTGTCCTTAAAACGAACCAACAACGATAAATTTTGATAAGGAAATTGTGCATATAAAAAACCGTTTTGTAAACTTGTGTGTTTTGTTTGAAAACGGGGAAGGGCTGCGAAAGGTTCATTTTGCCTTTGCGAATACTAAGCCACCGTTAAATTGGACCTAAAAAATGGAGGAATTTTATTATCCGGGGTCCAAAGAGGTTTAAAAGAGCCCAAAAAAATTTAAAGGCAATAAAAAGAAATTCATGCCAAATTATGGGCCATTTAGGTTTTTGCACCAATTCTCAAATGTTTGAGAATTTAGATCACCTCTAAAAGAAAATATATATGAGGGAGTTTGATTGGAGAATTAAAACGAGTTTGCACGTCCTTGAAATTATTGATAATGCGCTAAATAGTTTTGGACATTATTAGTGTGGAAATCATTTAGACTTTGATTTTTTGATTTGCATAAGACGATGTCATCTAAATTCAACAATTTTTTTTACACCTAAGGATACCTTTGATGTTCATTCGTTAGGAGTACACATATGCATCGTGCGCATATGATTGATTGAGTTTATTTACCTATCGAATGTGTTCACACCCATACATTCCGTTTCCATGACTTGGTTGGTTGAGTCTAAATCCATGGTGTGATTTTTGTAGCATATTTTTTGTAAATGTATCTTATTTTTGTATAAAAAATTGAAAAATCAAAAATAGTTTGTGCATTTGTTTCTGAGCATCTGCTTGCAAGAGCACATTTACCATATTATTTGATGCCCTGTTTTGTGTACCATGACACCCCGATTTTGCTTATTTGATTCATTCTTCTCATTTGTCTATTTAGGGACATCATAAAAAGGGGGAGAAAGAATTATCATATTTTGGGCGAGTTTTTGAGATTTAGCTTATGTTTTTATCATATATTGGTATCCATGTTTATCTCATTTCAAACTCGATACGTCACTTGGTATTTGATTTCTCTCATGTGTGTAGGTACTACATTAATGATCACTGAATTGCACACCCTGATGAGAAAAGATTTGAGATTCCTAAAGATTTGAAGAACAAACGATGGAGACTATTCATTTGTACCTTTTCCAGTTTTGGGTTCATGGAAGGGTAGATTTGTATAGGCAATTTTGTTATTTGATAATTCAAATTTTTTATGTATGTACCGGCATAGACATAGGGGGATATTTGTAAGGACATTTTTCTCATGTCCAACATGTTACCTTTATGTATGTCGTACGCCGCTACATTTGGCACGTCACCTCACGATCTTACATGACGGCCTCTATCCGAATTCCAAGAATCAAGCATTCAACATCTCCATTAATGTGTCCCACATCTGCCTCAACGACTTCACGTTACACGATTTTAGGGACTTAATGCAAGTGGTACGCAAGGGAAGTCAAAACAGTGAAAAAAGGCACGATAGGAGAGTTCAAGGGCATTTTCGTAATTTTACAGCCATATTCCGGAGGTGTGGTCAACTGTAAAGTTGAAGAGATCTCCGTAACGAAGATACTAGAAGAAACGTCACCTCAATCTGAGCTACGTTGAAGGAGTTATGACCTTTTGAAGATGGAGAAAATTTCTTAAAGAATGCTGATTTTTTTTATCCCCAAACCAGAGAGGTACCCCAAACCGCATGGGGAATCGGTTCGGGGGGAACCAGTTCGGGGTACCCCAGAACCGGTTCGGGGTACCTGACGCTGCAAGAGTCCCCAAGTTTTAAAACTCTTTTGGTTTCCTTATGAAAGCCAACTTCGGGGGAGCTGTTTTGCAAGACTTTGAAAGACGTTTTTTAGAGTCCCAATTACTCTAGTCTTCAAATTTTTGAGTCCCAATACTCATGTTTTGATTCACACAATTGCCAAACCTTTGTGAATCTTTTGGGTAACCCAAGAACACAACTTTTAGTTTGTTCAAACCTTTGTGGAGAGATCTTTGCAACCGAGGGCTGCGTGTCATTGTTGAGGGAGTCTCTACAAAGTTTTATGGCTGCGTGTCATTGAGGAGTGCTGCGGTTCTTCCTTTCTTGATTGGACTGAGGTTCATGTGGGTTCGCTGCGGGTGGATTCATTGCCGACGACACCGACCGACGCTTGCGGGTATTCGTGTGTCACTGTATTTCATTGTAATCTGTGTAAGTTGCGATTTACTTATTATAGTGAAATAAAAGGTTTTGCCCTGCGGGGATTTTTCCTTAACTTTATGTCGCATACTTTATTTGTTTATGGGTTGACACACGCACCGTAGATGGATGTTTAGGGATTGAATTTATTTGATTTAAAAGTAGACTCTAATTAAATAAGGGTTACTTGAAAACTTGCGAATTTAATTTAAATCAGTATTACACGACGTTTTCATTTTCCCCTAAATACAACCATTTGTGTTCTTCTAACACACATTATTCTAAACCTTCAGGCCCTCATTCGCACAATCCTCCGGTCCTCCATCATTCAGCCCTAATTTCGCACAGTCGTTCAACCCTATGATTTCTCACAACTCGTTCTCGTTCAGTTCTCCGGAGATGAGGTATCTGAGTTCGTTCAGTTCAGTTCGTTCATTGGTAATCTTTCAATACTTTTGCTTGTTATTGTTTCATTCCAAACGGAAGAAATCTTTTATTTGTTATTGTTTTATTATTAGTTCATTAGGGTAAGAACTCATTGCTTCAATTTTAATTGTTATTGTTTTAATATATATATATATATATATATATATATATATATATATATATATATATATATATATATATATATATATATATATATATATATATATATATATAAGAGCTCATCAGGTACTCTACGACAAACAAATTAATAATGTTTTAAAACAACTTTGTATTCGTATCCAAATTCTAGAAATTGTTTAAAAATTGAACCCCTAACACCTTTTTGGAATTGGACCCCCAATGCCAAATATGGTTATATTGAACCCCCAACAAACAAACTTAGATGGTTCTCTTTTATATTTTTTAGCAATTGAACTCCTAATGCCGAATATGGTTACATTGCATTTGATATGCCAATTTGATGGAGAAAAATGTAAAGGAATTTTATATTTTTTGGGATAGTGTTATATTTATTTTTTCTTGAAAACAACTGAAAAGCAATTTTGTTAGCCTATCATAAACTTTGACCACTCTACTACAACTTTCAATACATGTTTGGAATTTTTTAACACCTATCTGGAATTTTTTGTTCAATTTGGAATTCTTTTCAATGTTTGTAATCTTTTGTTTGGTGTTTTTTTTACATGTTTGGAGTTTTTTTTACTAGTTTTGACCCTAAATCGTTCCCTAAAAATCACTCACCAAAAGCTTATCATTCAAGCCTCTAGAATATACCAACATGGCGACTGGTATTTGAAACATCAACGTCTAGTAATCATCGATCCGAACTCCGGAGATCAACCTCTCTACAATGAAGATGGGAAGATTGTTGTAACTGTAGGCCATCTGGCAATACTTTCATTATTATACCTGTTGAGTTATTCTTTCTATCTTTGATTTAGTTTTATTAAAATGATAGAAAATATAATTTTATAGAGAAAATTATGTGTTAAATTCCAGGTTAATGGAGAGATATACAAACACGATGAACTACGGAAGTCTTTGCCTAATCACAAATTCCGTACTGTTAGTGATTATAATGTTATCGCTCATCTTGTAAGTAGTATTCTTATTATCATAAAAACAAACCTTCACAGTCATAAAAGTTTAAAACTTACAGTTGGATGAATATATCTAAAAATATTTTTAAATAGTTAGGCATAATGTGCTCTTCCAGTTGCTGTATGAGGTTTTAAGTTTTTGATGTAGAAACAAATTGAATTGATAGTGGCTTTAAATTTCTTTTCATTAGTATGAAGAGCATGGAGAAAAATTTATGGACATGTTGGATGGCATGTTTTCTTTTGTGTTACTCGATACCCGCGAAAAATTGAGCATCTAGCTCAAATTATTGGACAAATGGGTTGGTTTATACTAACATGGATGTTTTGGATACTCTATGTGAGAGTTTGTTTCTGAATATGTCTCCTCACGCGAAATCAAATTACATTAAACAAGTGAAGGTATTAATATCTTATGATATCTACAATGGTAAAATTAGGACAAACACAAAAGTTATACCTCATATAGATTATAATAGAATTGGGACATTACGTCAACTGGAAGCGAACATAGAAGCAAGATTAAGATATGAAAAGCTGAAATAAAATTTGAATATTCTCAACATAACTTCAACTTTTAAAATTATAGTACATTCCAGGGATATGAACTCATATAAAGCAATAGTTAGAGAAAATATTCAATATTTCGAGAGTGTCTCTGGGCAGGATCAATGAGAGTTTTAGCATTCTAAACAATGCCCTCTTTATGTGTGCAAAAAACCTAGTTGCTTAATCTTTCCCTTTAATTGGTAGGAGGAGACCTCCCCATGGTACTCCATACCTCTTGAACATTAGCTCCAAGTGAAGAATCCTAGGGGAAAATCCGAAGTTGTGTGATTCAAATCCTAAAGTGCATTCGTCTAGCAATTTTTTACGCATGATGATTTAGCATAAATCACTCTACAGATTTATCTCCATTATTAAAATGTGAATCCTACTTGCATGTGGTTTTATTTTTATATAGAGTCACACGGGCCAAATTAAGTGACCAATTTAACCAACGAAATGATATGTCAATTTTTCATGGATAACAATTGTCACACATTTAAGTAGAGATTATGTGGAACCTATACACGGACATACTATGGAAAAATAATCACCACATATAATTTCTCCTTTTTAACTTAGTTATTGAATTTTGTTACAGTTTAATTACTCTTAGTTAAAATCTAGTCACTCAAATATTGACGTATTATAACTTTTATATTATGTTGCTTATCAACAGTTATTTTTTTAGGAGCACAAGGCTTGGGATTTTCCATATAAATGGGGGGAATGTAAATCAATACTTTTAGCTATGTATTTAAGTGCATGAACCACCTGACATCTTCTACACCTTTATGCATTATATACAAATACAAAATAATTATTGTCTCATCACACTCAAAATTATCTCAACACTTTCAAATATATTAACATGTATGTGAAGAAATGCCCCTACATACAATACGCGCGAATGGAAACATTAGTAGGCACTTTCAGCTTGAATGATTTCATGGATTGCCTTGTAACACTGTAGACTTCAAAGTGGGAACTTTGATTTAGAATCTCGATACTTTTACGGATATGTACCAGATGGGCCAACACATTTTTCATCCGGGAGAGGATAACTTCAAGGTTTAGAAGAAAATATATGAGGCAAATCCATATCATCTGGGAATGTAACAATAGGTCCAGCAAGTCCCATGCTCCATCTAACCATGTTTGATATATATGCATTAGTAGCCTTTTTCTGTGCCAATTATTCTTTTATCTTATTCAATTTATCTTCTCACTTATTTTTACTAGAATATTGACCAAGTAATTTCCTAATAGCCTTAGCCTCTGATTCCCGAGATGCCTTCTCATTTTATATTCTGCGTCCCTCGGTAGCCTCGACTTTCTTCAAATGCTGCTCCACTTCTAAAAGTTTCTCCTTTTGCTTTTGAGGTGCGTGTGGTAGACCATTTGGGAACTCAATTGAACCCATACCAGAGGCATCCTTATTGGACATAAGGGCTTGTTGACGCATTGTGAAAGTTTTACTTTCCCTTGGCAAATCAGACACATGGTCTTTATTTCTGCATACTCTATGCTTCAAATTCTCTCTTACCATCTTTACCTGGCCTTAAAGAGGAAAAATCATCCAAATTTTCATACTTATTACCTTGAGAAATCCTTGCATTTTTTAGCTTCTTCAGATATCGAATCTTATTGTCTACATCATCCTCGTCAAATGCCCCATCCAAAACATGTTTTTTCGGGACCTGCTTGCTCTTATGAGGCACTTTCCTCATCAAACAACCCTTATTTCCAAAAATAAAACCGCCTCTCGATAAATTCTTCCATGGGATCCGTTGTAAATCGATCTTTCTATCTAAAGGAAGAGATTGGTCTTCATCAGAATTATCTTGGAGAACCAGCTACTCACGTGGTCGATCCGTCTTTGTAAAAGACCCACTGCATGATGTACTATAAGCACGAGAATTGGTTTGAATTGTACGTGTGATCCCACGAATCTTAAGCTTAAGACTTTTTAACTTGTTATCATTTACTAATCCATCCCCAAGAATAATATTATTAAGACCCACATCCTGTTTAATCTTTTTATTGGGGTAATTATCTCCATCAGCTCTGGTAGTTGAGAATCCCCTTCAAGCACACTGATTAAGGTTGAAAGTTTTCCTCTTAGAATTATCATCAAAACCAGTATTTTAATCACTTAAAACCCCGCTCACATCATCTGAAAACATTCTCGATGATAAGTTCTCTATATAGCACCTTCACATTTGTATACAGGGAATGACATTGTTGACAATGTCAACATCTTTCCATGGACTAAAACCAATTTGTGACGACAAAAATGTTTGTCACCCAAAAGGACTATAAAGTGGATTTTTCTACCCAATATCTCTTGGTACTGGGGTATCTCAGCCAGAGGCTTGGTAGGAGCCCCATCACTCGCATTTTCCAAGTCATAGTTGCATCATTTAGAAAATTCTGTGCAGATGTGCGCAAGGACAAGTCTCTTATGTATGAGACCGGAGAGGAATAATCTATTGTCAAAGGAAGTCTCAAACTTGATCACACACAACAATTGATGTTTCCATCACTTTTGTAGGAGGGTAGTGAGACTTGGGTCTATGAATAACTGGAAAGGGTGAGGCGTGACCCACTCCAATGGACGTTGTCTACAAGGTTCTCAAGAACTTCTGGAGAAGCTTCCGGTGAAACCTTCTCCTTCTGGTAAAAATGGAGCTCAAGATGGAACTTCCTCCCTGCAAGAAGATGAACTTACACAAAAATAGTAGTAATTTTCTCAAGGAGAGCTCCTAAGAGTGATTATTGTGAGTGGGGAGTGAAAGAACAAGGCACTTAGAACTTAAAAAGAGAGCAAGGAGAGAATACTATAGAGGTTCTGGTGTGATTTTGATAGAGTAACAATCCTATTGAGTTTTTTTTCTCTCTTTGGTTGACCTTGACCAAGGGTCCCATTTATACTTGGGCACTAGGGATGATTTAACACTTTTGGCGCCAAATGGTGAGAGACAAGGTCTACAGTGTACCATTTGTCCATACCTGTGTGCAGCAGCCTATCCCCTCAGACAGGTGACACCTTGTGCAAACCAAATACCAAAAGAAAATATGTCTCCTAATGGAGACAAAATATCTGATTTGGTAAATATCTTTTGAAGCGGTAACTTTTAGTACCAACTTTGTAAACTTGAGGGGGGTCTCAAGGACCACCTCCTCTAAAATATTTGTAAGATTGAGGGCATTATTGAGGACCCCCTTCTAAAATCATTTTTCTTTAGAAGGGCCTAGATGACCCTCTTCTTAAAATTCATTTTATAAACAATTCTTTTCTTGTGAGTAACCATTTGGCTGCTCACCCTGGTTGTGAGTAACCATTCTTTCTACTAGTATTATCTCAATACTATAGTCCTAAGTGGTTGAGCTTTCTCAACATACCTTGACCCTCAGCCTCTAAGCCAAAACTCCCAAGATATCCCAACTAGCCTACTTGAGTCCTGTTTGCTCAACTAGGCAACCTGTACAAGATAATAAGTATTAGCACTTATGTTCTTTAAAAGAATGACTTTTAATGATGAGGGGTTGTTCATGGTAGCCACCCCCTCATCCTAACTTAGTTTTCTAGGAGCTGAGGGGGGAGGACCTTGAGGGTCCCTTCTCCAATATGAATTTATGTTGTTAAGGAATCATAGGGTGGTTCTTTCTCAAATTTCATTTTGTTTGCTGTTGAGGAACCCTTAAGGGGTTCCTTCTCAATGTTAACTTCTGCTCTTGAGTAACCCTAGGGGGGTTCCTTCTCAATGTCACCTTCTTGCGAGGGACCCTAGGGGGTTCCTTCTCAATGTCAACTTCTGCAGGGACCCTGGGGGGAGTCCCTCTCAACTTGGGCTTCTGCCGCCACCTAGGTGAGGTTCCTTCTCAACTTAAGTTTCTGCAGTGACCCTGGGGGGGTCCCTCTCAACATGGGCTTCTACCGCCACCTAGGTGAGGTTCCTTCTCGACTTGAGTGTCTGCAGGGACCCTGGGGGGGGGGGGTACCTCTTAATATGGGCTTCTACCGCCACCTAGATGAGGTTCCTTCTCGACTTGAGTTTCTGCAGGGACCCTAGGGGGTCCCTCTCAATATGCGCTTATGGTGCCACCTAGGTGAGGTCCCTTCTCGACTTAAGTTTCTTCCGGGACTCTGGGTGGGGGTTCCTTCTCAATATGAGTTTCTTTCAGGACCCTGGGTGGGGTTCCTTCTCAATATGAGTTTCTGTCGGGACCCTGGGGGTTCCTTCTCAGCATGGGTTTCTGTCGTGACCCTGGGTGGGGTTCCTTCTCAATATGAGTTTCTTCCAGAACCCGTGGGGGTTCCTTCTCAATATGAGTTTCTGTCGGGACCCGGGGGATTCCTTTTCAATATGAGTTTCTATCGGGACCCTGGGGGTTCCTTCTCAATATGAGTTTCTGCCGGGACTCTGGGGATTCCTTCTTAATATGAGTTTCTATCGAGACACTTGGTGGGGTTCCTTCACAATATGAGTTTCTGTCGGGACCCTGGGGGGTTCCTTCTCAATATGAGTTCCCTTCGGGACCCTAGATGGGTCCCTTATCAATATGAGTTTTTGTCGGAACCCTGGGGGGTTCCTTTTCAATATGAGTTATTGCCGGGACCCTGGGGGTTCCTTATAAATATGAGTTTTCGTCGGGACCCTGGGTGGGGTTCCTTCTCAATATGAATTTTCTACTGTTGAGGGACCCTGGGGGTTCCTCAACCTTATATTTCCTGAAGACTATGGAGGGGGTATTTGAGGGACCCTCACCCCAAAATACAGTGATCAAGATTGAAACACCCTTCTACAACTTTTATTAAACTAGACGAACCTTGAGCTACTGTACCTAATGGCAGTTAGTCCAACTTCACTAATAATGTCTAAAAAATCATTAACTACATTCATATTAAGTGTTTCCCATAGATTTTTTCAATGGATGATGAGAAAATGTGGAAATAACCACCACCATCCATGGGGAAGTAACTCCTAAATATTTGAGGTAGTCCTAAAAGGGTAGCATTTATTTTTTAGCGCACCTGGAATACATAAAGGATTCATGGATCGGACTGGGAGGTTGAATGTGCTCCATAATCAAGGTGATGCATTGATCCGTTTGAGATGAGATTGAATATTTGATAGCATGATTGATAAGAAACCAAATAGAGTTTGAATCATTGGACAGACCATTGTCGAAGCCTATTTTTCTAAATAAACCATCAATTTTCTCCTTAATAGCCTTGGGCTTCGTAATTATTAATACAAAGAGAATGTGAATTATTCGAAGTTTCTTTGGTATATTTACAGTTGCGCATCCTACCAATTGATGACTCATTACTAACATGACCCTCAAGAATTTGTATTTCAATACAATTGCAAAATGCAAGACCACTTTAAGTTGAATGCTATTTCTTTTGATCCTCATTATGTAAGATACAAATACTTTAGAATAAAATGGAACAAATATATTCACTCGATTTTCTTATGTGGGTAATTATATATGTTGTGAATTTGAGAAGAGATAAAACCAAGAGTTAGTGCTATAGGTTGTACTTCATTTACAAATATTGTGTTTTAATTCTTTAAAATTAGGGGTGGTACTAAAGACAACCATCTATCTGTTGTTGAATTTAAATTTGGTTGAACTTTGATTTTTATTATAATTTATTAAAACTTAACGAATGTCTTTCCTCCCCCCTTAGTTACAAGTTATTATTTTTCTATCTCTTTGAGGACAAAGCCGAAAATTGAAACCAGGTGAAAAATATTTGTTCTTCATCTATCACTCTGTGTTTTTAACTTTGATGAATTTAATTGGACATCAATAAACTTATTGATATCTAATGATTGGTAGGTGTATTTCTTTTCACTTACATGTTTATTAATTTGATTTTAGTTTACTCATATTCATGTGGGTTTACATGGTAGTAAATTCTTCTCTTTGAATTTCAAGTGATAAGTGGCGACACAAATACAGATATATCCAATTGCATAATAGATGCAAGGTTTGAGCTAAGTAGGAGTACTAAATTAAATGCCTATCGGGAAAGCTCAAAATAAACAAAGATCAAAATAGATCTACTAAAAACTAGGGGTGTTCAAAAAACCGACTGGACCGATGGACCGAGCCGAACTGACTCTTTTTTTTGTTTTTTTCTTAATCGATCCGATCTCGATTTATTTTTTCGGCGAATCGACCTAGTCGGTCCGGTCCACGGTTTACAGTTTCAAAAACCCTGTTAGGACCGACCGAGATCGAATTTATATAAAATAATATTTTTTACATATATATGTATATATAAGATAAATAAATAGTGAGAATATATATTTTAATATTTGATTAGTTTAAATTGTAATTTAATCCAATAATAGGTTTGTTTTAATTGTAAATTTTGATATTTTTTAGTTTTTAATTTTTGGGAAAAATAGAGTCGGGTATATTTTTATTATTATAAATGATGTAAATCATTCATGTGAGGACCGACGGGTTAGATCGGATCGACCCTATAAAAAACCGAACCGAATAGGGTCGGTTAACCGACATTATCAGTCCAGTCTCGGTCCATTTTTTTAGAGGACCGACTAAGTCGGTCCGGTAAAAAAAAACCTCAAAATCGAACCGGATCGGACTGCAAACACCCCTACTAAAAACAAATCTGTTAAAAAGCCTATAGATTAGATCTGTCAACTGTTATGTATTCCTCATTCAAAATTGACGTCATATCTTCTTTCTTTTTAGTTAGGTACTACTCTGTCAACTGATAAAAAGCCGCTCGCTCGCACGGGTTGAGACTGTTAATGGCTTTGAGTGTTTGAATTAACATTTTAAATAATTTATTAGTTTTAAATTACATAACCAAAGTAGATGTTAGTTCCAAGGATGTGTGGATAAATATATTGGTTTGTCTGTGTTGTTTTGATTTGGAGTTGGTTTGTTTTGCCTCTATCAATAAGGTCTCAATGAATCCAAAAATTAAATGGATTTCAGGAGTTGCCTTCTTCCGCCACTCAAGCCCAAATTTAACTTGATCATTTAAATAAGCGACATTGGAATGAAAACCCATTCATCTATTATGATCAGTTGGTTCATAGCTCGAATCATCGACAACATCGATGACATGACCTTACGATCATGAATGAATCCATCTCGCTTAATCAGTCACACAAACAAGGGACACTAACTATATGTTATCTTTTCATTCTTTTATATTGAAGATAATTTTCTTCTTTAAATATTTTCGCGGGTTCGACGAGATATTGAGGTTATGATGCGGTGGAAGGGATATTTTGGTTGATTGTCACTGGTTTCCTGAATTTTTTATTTTTTAATTTAACAGGGTAGTTTTAGTCTATAAAAAAGGAAACTCAATCAATTTTTTAAAAAATATTGGTGATGTTGTTGCCTTATCTTTTTAATTGGTGAAAGGGAAATTTTGGTGGATTGTCATTGGGTTTCTTGACTTTTTTATTTTTTTAATTTAACACGGTGGTTTTAGTCTATAAACAAAGGAAACCCTACCAATTTTTTTTGAAATATTAAAATTAAATTGAATTTCGTAATTTTTTTGGTGTTTAGCTCAATGTGTGTTATTTCTTAGTTGATGTTATTATATTTATCAATTGTTAATAAACATATAAAATTAGAAGCTAATGCCTTAGTACTTTTTGAATTGCAGATTCGGATGTTGTGAGAACACTTTTTTGGAAATTATTTTTGGGATGATGATGAAGATGGAAGGAGAACTTACAAAACTTGTTGAGAATTATTTTTTGGAGGATACTTTGCAATTGATTAGAAACTAATGCCTTAGGAAATATAAAGTTGGAACCTAATGCCTTAGTTGATGTGTTATAACAAACGATGTAGGATACTTTATAATTGATCAACGGTTTTGAGATATTTGTACGAATGCTTTCGTATCAATTATATAATCTTTTGCATCTTAATTTTGAGTAAGTATATTATAGACACCCCATTTTAACACCCCTATCCTCTCCGTAGGTTCCCTAGCACCTTACCTTATTGCTACAAACCTAAGTCATACCCCGGGTACTAACCTAAAGGCCATCAGGCACTCCCAAACTCCGTTTGACCAAAAGTAAAACTCTTCAGATCGACTGATACTGAATGAATCTTCTAAGGGAACTGAAACCCCTTTCCAACAGTCCATCCCGTGTGCGATTCTGACTTACGGCGCGGACGAATGACTCGTTTTCTCCCGAAACTTGATCAATAGGTCACCGGACTCTTCGAGGATATGTTTGACCAAATTTAACTCTTCATCTCGATCGAGACTGAATGAATATTTTAAGGGCACTGAAACCCCTTTCCAACGGTCTACCCTATGCACAATTCTGACTTACGGTACGGACGAACGATCCGTTTTACTCTGAAAGGTCACCGAACACTTCCAGGCCCCAATTGACCAAAGTCAACTTCCCAAACCGAGTCCAACTCTTTGGAATTTCGAAGTAAATATCCTATCCTTTCCAATGGTCCGCCACGCGCACAATTCCGACTTACCATGTGGACGAACGATCCGTTTGCATCCTACGATTCCACGTCAAAAGGATCGATGAACGCTTCCGAGCCACATTTGACCCAACGCAACTCCCGGACCCGGGATCAGTACAAAAGACTTTCAGAGGAATCTGAATTAGCTTTCCAATGGTTTGCCCCGTGCCCAATTCGGATCAATGGTTTGTGTTTTACGATCGGTTTTCTGAAAGAACTTGAAAGAGACTAACAAAGAGCAGGTCCCAAACCCTCCCTATCGGCATTGTGCCCAAACACACCTGCCGATTGGCAGGACTAGGTCTATGTCGATCGGCAATGCCCTGGGCCTATAAAAAGTGGGCCTAACCTATTCCAAAGGGGGACCCAAGATCTGAAATCCATCACTCTCAGCAAACACAGAAAACCTCTCTCGAAGTCAGCGTTATTTCTACATCCAAATCCCTTTCCAACCTTCTGGTTTTATCACCTTTTTCATCAAACTTGGTGAATTAAGTACCCTCCATCATCACCCAAGTGCAAGGGACGCTCTCCAACATCCAAGGTCAAGCTCAAGATCTCCAAGAGGGTTCAACTCTTTCAGCTCTCTTTTTAAATTCTCCTAAATTCGCATTAACTTGTTTTATCACATAGTACTTTTATTCCCCCATCTCACTTATCTTAATATACTTTTTATCTAGTACTATTTCACATCTCTTATTTTCATATATATAAAACCCCAAAAAACAAGAAAAAGTGGGTTTGCTCATAAGTTCAAAACGGGAATTCTCACACCTTTCTCACACTTTTATCATAACTAAAACATTTTTTTACACACACACACATAAAAGAGAAGTCCCCTGTTGGATTTATGGGATAAACCTCACCCCTCGTTTTGCATACGAACTATATGGACTTTGATGCCTCTATGGGCTACGTAGGCATCTCGGGGTAAAACTCGAGACTCGAGTCCTTTTCGTACCTTTTTCTATTTTTTTCTATATAATTTAAACTTAACTCTCTTAGATTCCATATATTTATATATACATATATTTGTGCTTAGTGGCGTATTATTCCATATGTGTTATCGTTCCGTTATAACGATCAATGCTAGGATAATCGCGTAAATCCTATTTTTCTAATATTACTTCTATGTACATTCCTATGGATGACTCGCTTTATCTCTTCCATAATACAAGTCGATGATTCTTATCTCCACTATATATACACATCCACACATATCACGGGTAAATGAAGGAAAATATCAATAACGCATGAGAGACCGTAAGGGCGGAATGGTTGCCTAACACCTTTCCATTTCATAACTTAGCCTCCGAACCCTTTTTGAATCACTTTTTGGTTTCATATGTATCAGTATGTCTTTGGATGCTGTCCTTCGGGATGGCTCCCTTTTTCTTTTGTCTATTTTGAGTAAAATAGACTAGATACTCCATCTCTCTACATTTTTCACCTCATCATCGATGCCGACTGAAGTACACCCAAGAGGGATGCGCAGGACCAAGATAATCTCGACGTGGAAGACACCCGATCTTCTTCGTCCCACCCGCCGCGAGGATCGGGGGGATGGTCACTGTGGCGACTCCGTTGGGGACTTTATTTTGAGGGCTATACTCTATTTACATGGGTGTTATATTTGCTTATATTTTCCCCCATTTTGCATGTTCCCCTTTACTATTTATTTGTACCTCATGTTTATGCTTCTATTCACACACTTGTTGAAGATTCTTGATGTACACTTCACACCACGTGCACCTAGGATCACATATGTCCACATGTTGCACGCATCGCCCATCCATACTTGGTATACCATTGGTACTTGTACTTTTCTCCCTGTTGGGCATGATCAGGAAAGATACTCTCATCATATGATACTAATAAGAGAATCCTGCATGATTCACACAACATCACCAAAAAGCATTGATATTGACCAAATTTTGTCCAATAACTGGAGGGTCACTTCGTGATGGGCGCTGGTCCGGTAGGGCGCAATTAGCCTAAGCGATATGACTCTCACCTTCCATTGGCCAAGTACCTTCGTCGTATATCGAACGGTTCCCTTGCATCGTACCGCTTGACCAAAGTCAAGACGGGAGGTATATCGCAGGTAACTCGTTCACGTACCCCAAGTATATCAAATTCTCTCTCACACGTACCATCCCGACGAAATATATAGTGAGACGATTCACGTGCACTCAGGTATATCAACTGGCATTTCTATACGTACCGATTGCCCTCAAAAGCAAAATGTATATCATGGGAGTCACGCCAATGGGGGGAAACCTATCCGATTCACCCAACCAACTGCATACCCACATATAGGTGTCAGGCCTAGGACACACATGTTAGATTTCCAGTTTCGACCCAAAATTCTGCCAAAATTCCGGGTCAGTCTGTCGCCCAAATTTTTATGCATTTTTAAAATGGGACCCTAACCGTGAGCCTAGTTACAAGTACAACCATATCTTTACATATGTTACAAACCCCACTTTTCTATGGTCGGGTCCTGTCCGGCATTTCAGTCTGCATTTAGGAGAATTTAATACAAGTGAGAACATAATAATAATAATAATAATAATAATAATAATAATAATAATAATAATAATAATCATGCTGAGACCTGTCTCCCCAAAACATTTATCCCTGCTTTATCAAAAATCCAAAAATATTTCTCCCTTCTTTATCAAAAATCCAAAATATTTCTCCTTTCTTTATCAAAAATCAAAAAACATTTTTTCTTTCTTTATCAAAAATCCAAAAATATTTTTCCTTTCTTTATCAAAAATCCAAAAACATTTCTCTCTTCTTTATCAAAAATCCAAAAATATTTTGTCTTTCAATCTCAAAAAGAAAAAAAAACTATATAAAAAATATTTTAATTCTTTTTCTCCAAAAGTAAATCCCATTTTACGCCTTCTCAGGTCAATCGCACGCCCTTAGCCTGTCTCCTTATTGGCTTCGGTCTTCAGTCAAATCACCCCGGAGTTTCATCCGTTCCCCTGCTACTTCTTCCAAGTCCGGAATCCATCCACTTTCTATGGAGAACACAGATCAAGTACTAGTTGTCTAGCCAGATCTGACGGCAGTCCTAGCTCAGCTCATGTCCAAGATTGACAACCTTCAGACTGAGGTTCGAGAGATGCAACGAAATCAGGTTCATGTTCCTCAAGAGCCCAAGGCCCTGTTCCCTCATTTTATGGGTCCACCCAAACCTATTTGGGTTCTCAAAGAATATCAACACGCCCCACGTGCCCCTCCTGTTAATGGGCTGCGGCCTGCCCAACTTCCTATGCCAAACCTTGCCCATCCTGGGGCTAACTTGCCTATCATAATTAATTAGAAAGAGGAAGAATTGAACAAGGTAAAAGAAGATCTCAAGTTGCTAAATAACAAGTTTGACCTAGTTAGAATCTCTGGGAATTACATGGATTGCACCCACGTGTCTCCTTATCCTAAGGCGAGGTTACCCGAGAAGTTCAAGATGCCAAATATCGAGAAATTCGGAGGAAGTGGACCCCCGATTTTTCATCTTCGCAGTTATCACCGTTCTATGACTCTCCTAGGGGCTTCTGAAGAAGTGATGGCCCAATTATTTCAGTAAACTTTGAAGGATAGCGCCCTCCGATGTTTTTTATCTCTCGAGGAGTCCAGAATTCGTGGCTGGGAGGACGTATCCCGTGAATTCATGTCGCAGTACAAATACAATGAAGAGATTGAGGTTACCCATCGTGATGTAGAGATGCTCAAACAGAAATCTGGGGAATCATTCAGTAATTTCATAGCTCGATGGAGGGAAATATTAGCCACTATGACCAATCAGCCATCCGAGGAAGAACAAGTCGACATAATAAAGACGAATTTCTTACCCCATGTTCGAGCAATAATGGGAGGACAATACTATCCCCATTTCCAAGCTCTCAGAGAATCAAGAGTATAAATCGAAGAAGGTCTTGATAAGATAGAGGTTGATCCAAAGAAAGTGTCCGCATAGTTCATCCCCAGAAAATATGACAAATATGTCAATACTGCAGTCTCAACCATCAATAACATCTCTCAACCAGCCACCTCGTGGACACTAGAACGCTGCCCTACCCCAGATCGAAAGGAATACACCGAGCTCCATGCTCCCCTTTCCAAAGTTTATCAAGCCCTGTTAAGCTGAAACCTTATTAAACCCTTGGACCCTCGTCCATTGCCAAACCCACTTCCAAGAAACTTCATGGCGAATGCCCATTGCGCCTTTCACCAAACTGCTGGCCATACCACCGACCAATGCTTTCACCTCCGAAATATAATCTAAGGTCTAATTGACCGAGGTACCATTGCCCCACCAGCCAATCCTAAGCCAAACATTACTCACAACCCACTCCCAAATCATACTAATGCTATCTTCCTAGAAGAGAACCCATAATTTGATCCCTCAACTCAAATTACACCAATACACTCTCCCAAACCTCTCCAAACCTGTCCATATTTCCTCCTACACCCTGTTAGCCTTGATGATCAAGCACTGTCACTCCTTACCAGAGCATGCATCACTGTTCGTACCCGTTCTGATGATGGAAGTATGGAATTATCAAAAGTGTTAAACACACTCCTAGAGTTCGGGCTGAAATTGCCCTCACAGATGATCATCATTTGCTAGAGGTTCAGTACGCTATTCTTGGAAGAACGAAAATGGGCACGAGAGTCAGACAATTGGATGGTACCAACCGATAAAGTCAACCTAGGTGATATTAATTATTCAGGCAAACCAACGATATTAGCAGTATGACCGAGTTACTTGATACTGTGAAGCTACAAGGACGTCTGGTCCCTTTACCCTTACATATCCCCACATAATGGGAAGACCTGTATGAAGAAGCCATTGAAGTTATGGAATGAATTTACTTTACATGGGAAGACATAATTGTTGCCACCATAGGAGGAAGAATTTGAAGATTCGAATAAAGAGCAAGCTTTCGAGAAAACTAGCCCGATAGCCGATATGTGTGGAATGATATCACTTGAGGATCTCCTCGGAGAAATAAATAAAGTGCCAGAACAAACGTAGATCGATGAAGAAACTAGGTTCATGTTCTTCCCTTCTTCAGTAAATTACATGACCAGATCATGAAGGTATTACCACATCCGAAGCTCACTACCAACAAATGACAAGGGGAAGGGAGTTAAAAACCTTCCTATGCCAGAGATGACCCTCAAGGAGAGCAACATCCTCGATAAACTGAAGAAAACTCAACCTAACATCACTCTATGGGGCTTTTCATGTCTTCCCAACTACATAGAAATGCTTTGATCAAGTTGCTCACTTGACCCACAGTTCCTCCGTCCACCACACCAGAAGAAGTGGTAAATCTAGTCGGATCCCTGACCTCTACCCGAATGCTATCCGTTTTTGAAGAAGAAATCCCCATAATTGGGACAAACCATAATCATGCACTCAACATCTCCGTCAAAGTTATGGGGAAGATCATACTACTCTCTTTTGTCGATAATGGATCCACCTTGAATGTATGCCCATTAAGAATGTTCATATGCTTAGGATTGAAAGAAAGTGACCTCGCTCCAACCTCCGCTGTTGTACGTGTCTACGATAATACCCTTCGGGAGGTGATGGGTTGTATAAAGCTTGTAATAGGGGCTGGCCCTATAAACCCTATCGTTGAATTCTAAGTTATCGACATCCCAACTTGTTTCAACCTATTGCTTGGATGACCTTGGCTCCACAGTATCAAGGGTATGTCTTCCTCACTCCATCAGAAATTAAAGTTCTTTGTCGACGGACGAGTCATCACCATTTTGGGTGATGATGATAATACCGAGGGTGCAAGTACCAGCCATCCAATCCTTGAGATACAACACGGGTCAAATGATATGCTCTTATCAGGATTACAAGTTGAACCACTTCTACTCCCGGCAGGGGACGATTTCAAAGAAAGAGTTTATCCTAAATACGACCCCCATGTCAATGTCAATATGGTCCAGATGTTCAAAAACATTCACTTTATGCCCAGACTTGGGCTAGGACAAAGACAGCAGGGGATAATTGAGCCCATTGAACTGAAAAAAGTTTTCCCTCCTTATGGTTTGGGGTATCAACCATCAGAATAAGAGCTCAGAATGATCCACCAATCTCAACCAAAGAGAAGACTAAACTACATTCAGACCATCCCAGGTGACTCCTTGAATGGACGATTCATCAAAGAGGGCAAGGACTTCCCCTTTTGCGACTTTCCAGAACCATGGTATGACCATAAAAATAAGAAGATGAAGCCTGGAATGGAGATCTTTTTCCAAGACAGCTACCCATGGGATGAAAGTTCCCAACACCATGTACAACTGCTCATCAAAGATACCGAAGAGACTGAGGAAATTAACTCCGAGGACTCATTCAACTTGCAGACACTAGGGATGACACTCTGCATGGTTCATTCAAGCACTATATCACTGGATCCATCCCACTTGATTAAATCGGCTGATACGTCTCTCCTCAACTGGCATGTTAGGCCCGTTTTACCTATTGAAATCCCACCTAACCCCAATGTTTACCCCATTTCTTCTTCTGTTGTCTATCCTTGCTCAAATGTAATCGAGACCTCCTTTGATGAGGTTCTCAATGTTGTTTTTCCTATCATTGAAATGAATGAAGATTTTGAGTATCTTTATGTGCCTTACATTAATTTCTTAGATTCTAATCAAACTTTTGATGATGATTATTTTGCAAATGAACAATTCTTAACTGATCTAAGTAAGTTTAATAACAAACAACATAATCGCATTCAAGTTAATGAAGAAGAAACTATTATTGTTAACCTCGATTCTAGTAGCCAATTGCGTGAGATTAGGATAGGGGATACCCTTGACGATCATGAGTGTGCATAACTTGAAGAATTATTTAAGGAATTTGTGGATGTCTTCGCATGGTCCTATGACGATATGCCCAACATTAATCTTGAAATAGCTCAGCATGAGATCCCCACTCTTTCAGATTACAAGTTGGTTAAACAAAAGTTGAGAAAGCTCCGCATCAAATAGTCGCTCAAAGTCAAGGTAGAGGTGGTCAAACATTTGAACACGGGCTTCATTCGTGTGATCGAATATACCGCGTGGATAGCCAACATAGTGCCTGTGCTGAAATTAGTAGGGAAAGTTCGAATGTGTGTAGACTACCAGCCTCTCCAAAGGATGATTACCCACTACCCAATATCGACATGATCGAGGACAACGCACCTAGTCATGCTCTCTAGTTGTTCATTGATGGGTTTGTCGAGTAAACCAAATCAAAATGCACCTAGATCATCAAGAAAAAACCGCGTTCATCACACCGTGGGGAACTTTTTGCTACATTGTTATGCCATTTGGTCTCAAGAATGTTGGGTCTACCTACTAGAGGGCTGCCAAAACCATCCTGCATGATCTAATTCAAAAAAAAGAGGCCGGGGTCTATGTGGATGACATGATTATCAAATCCAAAACTAGAGAAGTTCATGTTCCTACCCTCCAAAAGTTCTTCGAACGGTTGCGACGATATTAGATGAGACTCAATCCACAGAAATGTGTCTTCGGCATTACAAAGGGAAAACTTTTGGGATTCGTGGTCAGTGAGAAGGGGATAGAAGTAGATCCTGCGAAACTGAAAGCCATACTTGATATGCCACCTCCCCGAATGGAAAAAGAAGTTCGTGGTTTCCTTAGGAAATTGCAATACATCAGTCGGTTCATCAGCTAATTAACTTCCATCTGCGAACCTATTTTCATACTCCATCGAAAGGATTCAACTAAGGTTTGGAATGAGGCCTGCCAAGAAGCTTTTGACCGAATCAAACAATACCTGACCCAACCTCTGGTACTCATGCCGCCACAACCTGGTCTCCCCTTGCTTCTATACTTGACCATAACCGAAATAGCAGCTGGGGCTTTGCTATCCCAATACCTTGAGGATTCTCGCAAAGAGAGAGTCATCTATTAAGCCAGTCGCAAATTATTTGGGTACGAAGTCAACTACACTTCTTTAGAAAAGGCATGTGTCGTGCTTTTCTGGGTCACCCAAAAGTTGTGACACTACATGCTCACTTTCCCTATCAAACTGGTATCCTAAATGGACCCCATAAAGTACCTTCTTGAGAAACCCACCTTATCCAGCCAAATTGCCCGATGGTTGATTCTCTTAGATGAGTTTGATATCGTGTACATCACACAGAAAGCCATGAAAGGAAGAGGCATCTCTGACTACCTCATTGACCACCCCATGGAAGACGATAACAACTGGATCTCTGAATTTCTAGATGAAAACATCCCTTGCGTTGCTCAAGACAACCTTTGATGGTAAATGTTCTTTGACGGCACTGCTAATAAAAAAGGATATGGCATTGGGATACTTCTGATCGCCCCAGATGACTCCCACACTCCCATCGCCATCAAATTGGATTTCCCATGCACCCACAACATGACTGAATACGAGGCATGTACGGTAAGCTTTAGAGTCGCTCTCAAGAAAGGTATTCAATGCTTAGATGTCTACGGGGATTCTTCCCTCATCATTAGTCAAGTGCTCAGAAAATGGAAAGTCAAGGACGAGAAACTCCAACCCGTCCATGCCCACTTAGAAGAACTAGCCTCCCAATTCCAAGATATCACCTTCCACTACCTACCTCAAACAAAGAACAGCCTAGCCAATGCCTTTTCTACCCTAGCCTCCATGGTCAATATGCCCAAACGAACGATAATGCCCCCCTTCCTGGTCCAAAAGCAAGACAAACTAACCCATTGCTACCACATTGAGCTCATCACCAAAGAAGACCCCGAGCTAGCCAATTATAGGTATTATAATATCTTGCACCTTCTCAAGCATGACAGGTATCCCGGGGTTTCCAATAAGAAGGACCGGATAACTCTCCAAAGACTGGCCACTTAGTATATTATTTGTCATAAAGCACTATTTAAGTGAAACTTCGATAGAACCCATTTACACTGCACTGCAGGGGATGAAATTTAAGAGGTAATGCAGATAATCCACAGCGGGGAATGTGGACCCTACATGAACGGTTTCATGCTTTCCAAGAAGATCATTCGACAAGGCTATTACTAAACCACCATGATTCAGGATTCGTCCACCTATATTCGTAGATGCCTCAAATGCCAACCGTTCTCTAACCTTTAACACTTGCTTCCACGAGAATTATACCACATGACTTCTCCCTGGCCGTTCTCCACTTGGGGAATCGATATTTTAGGGAAGGTTACACCCAAGGCCTCCAACAGGCATGAGTTCATCCTAGTTGCCACGGATCACTTCACCAATGTAACACCCCGTATTTTTGGTACATTTAAAATTTAATTAATTCGGATATTCTAAATTATTAGTGTGTTGTAATTTAATGAATTAATTATGATAGAATAATATATAAATATTAATCTGGGATTGAATGGTTAATATTTAGGGAAAATTTATTTACTAAGTGAATAGTAATAATGTAATTTCGTCGTTCCGAGTATTAATGACGAGGTATGTACTTATCACATCCGGAAGTCGGTATAGACTATATTGGGTGGGGGATAAGTATTTTTATAAATTAATTCGGATGCAAATTCTGAGTGTACATTTGAGTCCGGATGGGCCGAGATAGTCGGAAAAGTGTACCCGGGGGTAGTAAACGGGTCACGGGACGTTTTTAGACATAGTCGGGCCCACTCGGGGGCATTTTTGTCACTTGGGCTTGGCCCATTAGTCAAAAAACGGGAATTGAATAATTAAACTAATAAAAAGAAATAAGGGCATGGCTGAGCTTAATTAGAAAAAGGAATTAAAGGGTTAGGAAACCCTAGCAGCAGCCAAAGCCATTTTGGGGATCTTAAAGAACCAACAAGGTCATCTTCAACCTTGGAATCCATCGCAAATTCAGACACTACGAAACCTAAGGCAAGTGAATAACTTGCAATAGCATTAAATCTGTCTTTCAATTCATATTTGCGTGATGTAATGAATTAAAATTCATTTTGGGGCTTCATGGCATAAACATGGGGTTTTGATAATACAAAAGAAAATATGAATCTGATTTGCCCGAATTTATGAGGAGTTATGTAAAATCTGATATTGGAATATTGATGTGTATCTGTTAGAATGATATCCAGATAAATTAGAACAAATTTGATGAAGAAATTTGGAGTAAAAATGTGTTTAAGGAAAAAGATGGATTTTTCCCCAAAGTTATAAATCAGTAGTTTATGGACGAATTGATGATTGTTGTGGACTTTCTTGGGAATCCTAATAAGGTTTCTAATATGTACTGGTGTTAAAAAGGTTTAAAATTCATGTTATCAGAGATTAGGGTTTAAGAAATTCCGTCCATGGCTGCCCTGTCTTCGCGAAGAAGACGAAGACCTGTTCGATCGATCGATCGACGGTCGCCAAATTTTGGCAGTTTCGCCAGTTAGTTATACAAGAGGGGAAAATCGTATAAAAATCTTATGTAGTTAATTATTGAGAAATTAAATACATGAGAGTAAATCTAATTAATTGTAGATAAATTAATTAGGGTTTGAGGCTAATAAATTAGAGTCGGGAATTTTGACTCGGGTAAATTTATTTTGGGCTACGAGAGTAAGTCCAAATTTATGGTGGGGGCGACACCAAAAATAACTTAATTAATTATGGTGAAATTTAATTAATATTTAGAGTTGGACCATAAACTCTTAATAATTTTAATAGGCTTATGTTACAGATTTAGCGAACGGTATAGCCGGGACTTTTATATTTATATATACGGAGACGATAGTATATATATTTATGGTGTGCACAATTAATATCAGTGATTAGATATTTTATACTATAGTGCTATAGGGGTAGGTTGCGCGTTGTGGATGAATCCCCTAGCTTGAGGAGTAGGGTGAGTATATTCCCGAGGTCATAGCGTCCGTTATATGGGTGAGGGACATCTCACTTTCAGGGAAGGAATATGACCGCCTCCAATTATTTATTTTTATCAAGTTGGTGTGAAAATTCTGACTTGGGATATCTAGGCTATGTGATTGTACCTAGTGGGATATCACTTTATAGAAATTACATTCCGGGAGTATTTTACTCGGGAGGATGCAAGTTGTTATATATATTACAGTATGATTGTGAATGCTGAAATATGATTTTAAGTATATAATTAGATAATTAATTATATACGGGTTATTAATGAAAAGTGAGTTATTTCGCATGTATAACAAGTGTAGAAGTTATATGAATATAAAAAGGGAAATGATTTAGTTAAGTTGATGTTACTAATAACTTAAAAATCATAATCACTACATACTCAGTTAGGGTAGGGTGGGTATAAAGGAACTTTGTTAATTATCTAATCATGAGATGAATAACTAGGTAATTTAATTAAAGCGTTAGTAGTGTACATTAGAGGAAGGGTAAGGAAGTCCTCAAGAGAGTGCGATACTAACTAAAAATATGAAGAGCATGCATATTTATTTATTACTGCAAGTTAATCACTTGTTAAATGTTTTCAAATGTTTTGGGTACTAACCCTTGCTATAAAAACTTTTAAAAACCCTTTTAGGTGTCCAACCACAGGAACGCCAGCCTTGACTATGTTCCAGGGATTCGTTGCTGCAGCATATGTGGATGTTGCGGGGTTTTGATAGACGCCTCATTCTTCATTCTTAATGTAGAAGTTCATGATTAGTATTCGAGCATGTTGCTCACTTTCCATTTATTTGTATTAGACTTATTGGGAGTTTATTCTTGTTTTTACGAGATTTATTATTTGGACCGATGGTTTATTCGGTTAATTACTCTTACTTGTGGATGATTATTTCAGTTATCTGTGATTGTTATATTGTTTTATTATCCGCATGGGTTTTTGTTTAAATAATGAAAGATCAAAAAAATTGGCACCAGTCTATTTTCTCACTTAGGTGGTTAGTAATTAAATAAGACGACAGTGATGCTAAGAATGGACCAAATGAGAATCCTGTTCTAACTTGATTTAGGACTGATCACCTGGGATTAATTAGGCGGGGTGTCACAGATGGTATCAGAGCATCAGGTTCTAGTGTCCTTATGATCTGTACGGCTTTCTATGTTTCAGCGTAGCGTTCGGTTGTTATAGAGCCCTATTATTAGGACTGTTGATTATATTTTTCCGCTTGTGAGATATCGTAATCCTGCTAGTAGTTTTTGTATAAATTGTGTACTTATACAATTCAATCTATTTCAGATGCCACCAAAGAGACAGAGAGAGGAGAGGGCTGAGGCTAGAGATGAGGTGAGGGAGTCTCGCCAGGAGCCACAGATACTGCCACCACCACCCCCACCCGAGTTGATTTCTACCACTCAGGTGGCAGTGATAGTGGCCCAAGCGGTCGAGACAGCGATGCGAGCTATGGCAGCTCATTTTCCACAGCCCCAGGCACCGCCTCCATTGGCTCCAGCAGTTCAGGATCCAGTGGGGCCACCATCTTGGCAGCGAGTGAGGGAGACCTTTCAGAAGGGTCACCCACCTGAGTTTCGAGGTAGCACCAATGTGGTCGAGGCTTGTGACTGGAAGAAGAACATTCAGCACCATCTGCGCATGTTAGAGGGTACAAAGGTGCAGAAACAAATGCTGGCTACCTTTCGTCTATCGGGGGCAGCCTTACAGTGGTGGGAGTCCGTAACCACCGTTGAGGAGCGGGATTTGATGCCGATTTCTGAATTCTGGGTGCGGTTTGACCGCAAGTACTTCCCTCAAGCAGTAGAGTCTGAGATGAGAAAGAAATTCAGCGAGTTGGTACAGGGTGGCAGGTCAGTAGCAGAATATGAGGAGGAGTTCACCCGTTTGGCAAACTTTATGCCAAATGAGGTGAGCGATGAGGAACGAAAGAAGTCAAAGTTCATGGATGGCCTAGCCTGGAGAATCAGGCAGCACTTGATTGGAAATTCGGCATTAGTGACTTATACAGATGTCGTTAATGCCGCACTTGTACATTTCCGGGATCATCATTTCCATGCTAAGGGGAACAGGAAGGCAGGTGAGCCGAGCCAGCAGGGCAAGGCGGTTGGTAGTAGTGAGACAAGTGGCACACAGCAGCAGGTCATCATTCAGCAAGGGAATCAGGCTAAGAAGTTTAAGCCTGGTGGGTTCCGACCGGGAGGACAGGGGTTCAGGCAGGGGCAACCAGGCCCTAATCAGCAACAACAGGTTCTTCAGGGACGTCAGGGCCAAGGGAACAACGGGGGAGGCCAACCGGGCCAGTAACGTCAGGGCCAGCAGGGCCAACGACAGGGTGACAACCAGAAACGCTGTTTCGCCTGTGGCCAGCCAGGACACTTCAAGAGGGAGTGCTCGCAGAGGGGCAGAGGCCAGCAGCAGGGTGTCCAGCAGGGGCAACAGGGTCAGATGCCGCCAGCAACACCAGCCCCACCCGCCCCACAGCAGCAGGGGCAGATGCACTACGGACGTGTGTACAACGTTCGGGATGTTCCCAATCCTCCAGCACAGCAGGCGCCGCCAGCAGTTGAGGGTATGTTTTTCATTCATGGTCATGAGGGTTGCATTCTTTTTGACACAGGAGCATCACATTCATTCATTAAATCTAATTTTGCTAAACGAGCTGGGTTATTAGAGACAGCGGGTAGCCTCTGTATGAGTGTAGAGTCACCAGTAGGCAGCGGGGCTTTGATTCGCTCGATTTGTCGAGGAGTAGACATTTTGATTGGGAGGCTTAGTTTAGCAGCAGACCTCTTAGTGTTAGATATGGAGGGGTATGATGTCATCTTGGGCATGGATTGGTTGGCAGGTTACCGGGCTACGGTGGATTGTTATGAGAGGACAATCGTGTTCTCCATTCCGGGACATGAGATGTTCCTGATAGTAATGCCGCTTCCTGAGGGAGGGTCGCGCACTCACTTATATTACATTGAGGAGGAAACCTCACAGGAGGTGGTAGTCCCTTTAAACTCTATTCCTGTAGTGAGGGACTTTGAGGATGTATTCCAAGAGATACCAGGATTACCACCCAGCAGAGAAATCGAATTTGTCATCGATTTGGCACCGGGGACGAGGCCGATTGCTCTGGCACCTTACCGTATGGCCCCTTCAGAGATGCGAGAATTGAGGGAACAGATTCAGTAACTACTGGGTCAGGGTTTTATTCGGCGGAGTACATCGTCGTGGGGTGCACCGGTGTTGTTTGTAAAGAAGAGAGATGGTTCACTCCGCTTGTGCGTGGATTATAGGGAGTTGAACAAGGTGACGATACGGAATAAATATCCGTTACCTCGGATTGATGATTTATTTGACCAATTGAGAGGGGCGTCTTACTTCTCCAAGGTCGACTTGAGGTCAGGGTATCATCAACTGCGTATCCGAGAGGGGGATGTTCCTAAGACCGCTTTCTTGTCGCGGTATGGATCATATGAGTTCAGGGTGATGCCCTTCGGGTTCACCAATGCACCTGCAGTGTTCATGGATCTCATGAACAGGGTTTTTAGGGAGTACCTAGATCAGTTTGTCATCGTGTTCATTGATGACATCCTAATCTACTCGCGCACCGAGGAGGAGCACACAGAGCATTTGCGCATGGTTTTACAGACACTGAGGGATCATCAGCTCTATGCGAAATTAGGGAAGTGTGGATTCTGGCTACGGGAGGTACAGTTCCTTGGTCACGTTGTGTCAGATCAGGGTATTGCAGTGGATCCGAATAAGGTGTCGGCGGTGAGGGAGTGGGGACAGCCCACGACACCGACCGAGGTGCGCAGTTTTCTGGGTTTGGCCGGTTACTACAGGCGATTCATTAAGGGATTCTCTAAAATTGCAGGACCTTTGACGAATCTGACTCGGAAAGGGGTACCTTTCAAGTGGGATGATAGTTGTCAATTAGCGTTCGACGAGCTAAAGGACAAGTTGACATTCTGCACCCGTGCTTGCATTGCCAAAAGGGAGGGCTAGAGTATCGGGTTTACACAGACGCATCCTTACGGGGTCTTGGGGGTGTGCTCCAGCAGGAGGAAAGGGCTATAGCTTATGATTCTAGGAAGCTAAAGCCCCACGAGAGGAATTACCCTCTCACGACCTAGAGTTGGCAGCGGTCATTTTTGCTTTGAGGATATGGAGGCATTATCTTCTAGGAGAGCAGTTTACTCTATTCACGGATCACAAGTCACTTCAGTATCTCTTCACACAGAAGGATCTGAATATGAGGTAGAGGCGGTGGCTAGAATTCGTGAAGGACTACCAGTTTGATATTCAGTATCATACTAGTAAGGCCAATGTGGTAGCAGACGCATTGAGCCGAAGGCCGACTAGGGAGATATCAGAGGTATGGAAAGCGAAGTGGAGAGAGCTTCAATATGAGGATGACATAGCCAAGGCTTGCATGTCAGCTTTATCCATCACACCCGAGATCATTATGCGAGTTATGAAGGCTCAGGCAGAGGATCGGATTTACCGGGATAGGGTGGGCTAGTTGTTAGCTGAGGGAGCAGAGGGTTACTCGATTAGCTCAGAAGGAGGCCTACGCTTTAATGGGAGGTTAATGGTGCCAGAGGATGAGGATTTGAGGCACGCTGTTATGACAGAATCCCATGGTTCGAAATTTGCGGTACATCCCGGTGGGGATAAAATGTACCAAGATATGAGGAGGTAGTATTGGTGGGCAGGGATGAAACGGGACATAGCGGAGTTTGTTTCGAAATGTGCCACGTGTCAGCTTGTGAAAGTTGACCACCAGAGACCATCAGGGATGCTACAGCCGTTAGAAATTCCCGTGTGGAAGTGGGAGAGCATCTCCATGGACTTCATCACAGGGTTACCTGTATCGCAGAGGGGTCACGACTCCATATGGGTTATTGTGGATCGGTTGACTAAGGTGGCCCACTTTTTGCCGGTACGCACAGACTTCGAGACGATGCGTTATGCACAGATATTCATAGCAGAGATTGTTAAGCTGCATGGAGTACCTATAAATATTGTATCCGACCGAGACAAAATCTTTATCGCCCACTTTTGGCAGAGCTTTCAGGAGGCAATGGGCACGGAGTTGCACTTGAGTACAGCGTATCACCCACAGACTGACGGACAGACTGAGAGAGTTAACCAGATGCTGGAAGACATGCTCAGAATGTGAATTTTTGACTTCGGGGGAGGATGGGAGAAATATCTCCCTTTGGTAGAGTTTGCGTATAACAACTCTTACTAATTCACGATTGGCATGGCACCGTTTGAGGCACTGTACGGGAGACCTTGTCGTTCACCCGTTTGTTGGTTAGAGGTGGGGGACAACAAACTCTTGGGGCCGGAGATTGTTCAGGAGACATCCGCCAAGATAGAGTTGATTCGAGGAAGAATTCGGATAGCTCAGGACAGGCAAAAGAGTTATGCTGATGCTTCTCGAAGACATGTGGAGCTAGAAGTTGGGGACCAGGTTTTAGTCCGGGTATCCCCAATGAAAGGGGTGATGAGGTTCGGCAAGAAGGGTAAGTTAGCACCGCGATACGTAGGACCTTTCCCTATTATTGAGAGGGTGGGACCGGTGGCGTATAAGCTTGGGTTACCAGAACATCTTCAGCAGATACACGATGTATTCCATGTGGCATCGCTGAAGAAATATCGAAGGAGCGAGAGAGCCATTTGGCACATTCCACTCGAGGAGATCGACTTACAGCCAGACATCTCGTATGAGGAGAGGCCGGTAGCAATTCTGGATCATAGTGAGCGGAAATTATGATCCAAGGTTGTTCCATTGGTTAGAGTACAGTGGGGTCATCACAATGTTGACGAGTCTACCTGGGAGCGAGAGGAGGATATGCGGGAACAATATCCAGAGATTATCAACGCAGGTAAGATCTAATTTCGGGGACGAAATTCCTTTATAAGGGGGGGAGTATGTAACACCCCGTATTTTTGGTACATTTAAAATTTAATTAATTCGGATATTCTAAATTACTAGTGTGTTGTAATTTAATGAATTAATTATGATAGAATAATATATAAATATTAATCTGGGATTGAATGGTTAATATTTAGGGAAAATTTATTTACTAAGTGAATAGTAATAATGTAATTTCGTCGTTCCGAGTATTAATGACGAGGTATGTACTTATCACATCCGGAAGTCGGTATAGACTATATTGGGTGGGGGATAAGTATTTTTATAAATTAATTCGGATGCAAATTCTGAGTGTACAGTTGAGTCCGGATGGGCCGAGATAGTCGAAAAAGTGTAGCCGGGGGTAGTAAACGGGTCACGGGACGTTTTTAGACATAGTCGGGCCCACTCGGGGGCATTTTGGTCACTTGGGCTTGGCCCATTAGTCGAAAAACGGGAATTGAATAATTAAACTAATAAAAAGAAATAAGGGCATGGATGAGCTTAATTAGAAAAAGGAATTAAAGGGTTAGGAAACCCTAGCAACAGCCAAAGCCATTTTGGGGATCTCAAAGAACCAAGAAGGTCATCTTCAATCTTGGAATCCATCGCAAATTCAGACACTACGAAACCTAAGGCAAGTGAATAACTTGCAATAGCATTAAATCTGTCTTTCAATTCATATTTGCGTGATGTAATGAATTAAAATTCGTTTTGGGGTTTCATGGCATAAACATGGGGTTTTGATAATACAAAAGAAAACATGAATCTGATTTGCCCGAATTTATGAGGAGTTATGTAAAATCTGATATTGGAATATTGATGTGTATCTGTTAGAATGATATCCAGATAAATTAGAACGAATTTGATGAAGAAATTTGGAGTAAAAATGTGTTTAAGGAAAAAGATGGATTTTTCCCCAAAGTTATAAATCAGTAGTTTATGGACGAATTGATGATTGTTGTGGACTTTCTTGGGAATCCTAATAAGGTTTCTAATATGTACTGGTGTTAAAAAGGTTTAAAATTCATGTTAGCAGAGATTAGGGTTTAAGAAATTCCGTCCATGGCTGCCCTGTCTTCGCGAAGAAGACGAAGACCTGTTCGATCGATCGATCGACGGTCGCCAGATTTTGGCAGTTTCGCCAGTTAGTTATACAAGAGGGGAAAATCATATAAAAATCTTATGTAGTTAATTATTGAGAAATTAAATACATGAGAGTAAATCTAATTAATTGTAGATAAATTAATTAGGGTTTGAGGCTAATAAATTAGAGTCGGGAATTTTGACTCGGGTAAATTTATTTTGGGCTACGAGAGTAAGTCCAAATTTATGGTGGGTGTTGACGCCACTAAAATGGCAGTGCAGATAAATGATGAGGATGAGATTGAAGATGAAGATAAACATTCATATCAAACATATATGAGACAAAGATTTTTAAAGTGGTTCGGCTAGGAATAAAGCCTACGTCCACTGTTATGTTATTGCTGAGTGTTTGTGGAATTCTTGATTACAAGTTCTCTCAAGAAATTCCGGTCCCCTTGAATGAGGGTGATACAAGGTATTTATAGCCTTGAGGCTGTACATGAAAGGGTCGATACATTAAATGATATACATGTGAAAGGGTAATACATTTAATGCCCTTAGACTTGTGCGTCAAGGATAATCATTTAATGAACCAGTTGGACTGTTCGTTATCTGGCAATCAATGCTGTGGCCGAGATGCAGCTCGGATCGTCTGAGTAACTCGGGTATGTTGATCTTCCTGGTATTCAAGAGTTCCTCGGAGAGGTATGTTCCTCGGAGCCTGTGAGTTCCTCGAAGAGGTATGTTCCTCGGAGCCTGTGAGTTCCTCGGAGAGGTCTATTCCTCGGAGCCTGTGAGTTCCTCGGAGAGGTCTGTTGTTGCCATGTAGATAGCCAGGTGTCTTCGTATGATTGGTCCACGTCAGCAGATTAAATTTGGTATCAACAGAAGCCCCCAATGCTTCATGCTTGATGGTTTACTTGAAAGGATGGAGTATTTATTCTGCCGTGTTGCTCGGTGCCGTTGAAATTCTTGATCTACCTTCTTGATTTGTTGGACATAAAGGGCATTATCTCCTGGACGACATATGATGCCGCTTGTAGCTTATCATAATCTTCAAGTATGTTGATTGGTTTGCTAGCCGACCTACTGCATTCTGTGAGCTAGTGGTGGACTTTGAAACATTTTCATATAACTTCTTCTTCAATTTTGGTCGAGACAGTATTAGCAAAGATCTCAGTGATGTAGGTGCTGATTTTAACTTCTACTTCTACTCAGGGGCGAGCAAGAGGTTCTCGGGAACGAGCAAGAGCTGCTCGGGGACGAGCAAGAGTTGCTCGGACAAACCATCTGTGATGAACATCAGAATGCTGAAATATCTTAACTTCATAAAATTCCCATTATGCTTTGGATGATTTTCCTGCTGGCGAGGAACCTGTTTCAAAATCAGAGAGAGAGAAACCAATAGAGTAGGAATCTCAATGTAATAGTTAGTACACAATTTAATATCAATGTAATAAATTTGCATAATTCATTTTGAATTCAGTGAAAGAATTTCATTTTTGTTCGCAAATTTGAATTTGCTATTGTTTTGTAAATATCAAACACTTTATTATTTGTGCTTGCATAACAATATTGTATGGTTCATCGACCAAAAAAATTATAAGTATTAGTAATGTTGCTCGATCACTTAATAATAAAGTAATGAGTATAATTTATTCAAAGTGTTTCCAACCAACCAAGGTGGATAAATAATGTTTGTCGACCAACTACAGTTGATGGGTTTTTATCCCCGACCAACCATACTTGGTATAGTTTGGAATATTTTGTTCTTTAAAGAACTTTTTGTAATAATGTTACCTCCCGACCAACATAAGCTGTAATGCGAGAGTATATAAAATCTTACCAACCGTAGTTGATCATGCTGGTATACACCTCCTAATCAAAGGAGTAGTAGGGTTCTTTCGAACTTTTTGGCTCCTTGGAGCATGTCCTCCTAACCAAAGGAGGTTGGCTACTTATAGCACTTTTGCTCCGTAGAGCGCTCCGTAGAGCTTATCCTCCTAACCAAAGGAGGTTGGCTACTTATAGCACTTTTGCTCCGTAGAGCGCTCCGGAGAGCTTATCCTCCTAACCAAAGGAGGTTGGCTACTTATAGCACTTTTGCTCCGTAGAGCGCTCCGGAGAGCTTATCCTCCTAACCAAAGGAGGTTGGCTACTTATAGCACTTTTGCTCCGTAGAGCGCTCCGGAGAGCTTATCCTCCTAACCAAAGGAGGTTGGCTACTTATAGCACTTTTGCTCCGTAGAGCTTGACTCCGTAGAGCATGGCTCCTTAGAGCAGTCTTCTTGGTTGATCCTGTAACATCCACAGGTTGATCAGCGAGCAATTTTTGTTTCTCAGGAGTATTAAGATCAGTAAACTCTGCTATAGCTTGTATTAATGGCATGTCGGTATGCATGGTATGGGCCTGGAAACACAGCCTCCTTCTTCTATTTGCTTTAATTAATGCCACTGCCAATTTTTCCAGCTTTGGGTATCTGATCTCTGCACCTCTTCTTTCGTTTTTGGGGATCGCAACCCTAAAAGGGCTTTGATCTTGTCTGGATTTGCTTCAACGTCTCGCTGGTTGATGATGTACCCGAGGAACATTCCATCCCGTACTCCAAATGTGCACTTCGTCGGGTTGAGTTTCATTTGGTATTTATCCAGTTGATCAAAAGTTTGACTCAAGTCAACCAAATGATCAGCAGCTTTCTTGTATGTCGTCAACATAGACTTCCATACTGCAACTGATTTGCTCGGCAAAAACCTTGTTCATCGGCCGCTGTTATGTCATTCCTTATCTTCAGGTTTCATTTTGATCTGGTTGTAGCCAGAGTAAGTATCCATGAGCAGCTCGTGTCCCGAAGTAGCATCCACTGCCTTGTTGATATCGGTGAAATCAACACACATTCTTCATTTATTGTTTTTCTTCTGCCCGATGAGGAGATCTAGATCTCTCTTTGGCTCGGTCTTCATTTCCTCTTGTGTAGCTTGATTCTTCTCGGGGCTGGATGCTCTTCTTCTCGTATGTCATGTCAATAAGTGGCTCAGCTTCTATCCACTTAGTAAAATAATCTACTGTGATGACGAGGTATTTGAATCTTCCTCGAGTCGTCGGCAATGGTCCAACCAAATCAATCCCCATATGGCAAATGGCCAAAGGGAGTTATGGGTGTCAACAATGCTTGTGGAATTCTTCGGATGGAGGAAAAGCGTTGGCATTTGTCACATTTCTTGGCATAGGCTTATATAGTTAGCTCTCATCGTCGGCCAGTAGTATCTCTGCGTCATCACCTTTTGCAAAAGTGTCCGACCTGCTACATGGGCTCCACAGGACCCTTCATGGATCTCTTTAACCAATTCTTTCACCTCGGAGGAATGTACACATCTTTGCAAACCTGCCATAATTCCTCGTCTATACAAAATACCATTAATTAATACATACCGAGCAGCTTTAAACTTCCATTTCTAGGCAGCGAGATTATCCTCCGGTAATTGTTCCTCCTCAATATATGCTCCGACTTTCTAATACTTCAATTGGTATCGTTCTTCGCAGCTCGGTACAAGTAGCTGATGCTAATCGGGCCAATGCGTCTGCTCTAGCATTCTCCATCCTCGGTGTCCTCACCAATTGAATAGCATCAAATTCTGTCAATAACTCCATCACCTTTGCATGGTACTTGACCATCGACTCTCCATTCACTGCATATATTCCCATCATTTGATTCAATTAATTGAGAATCACTGAAAACAATTACTTGCCGTGCCTCCATGACTTTCGCCAAATGAAAACCTGCTATCATAGCCTCATACTCAGCCTCATTATTGAAAGCTTTGAATTGGAATCTCAAGGCATACTCCATGTCAATATCATCTGGGGTGTTTAAAACAATCCCTGCTCCACAACCAGCTGTGCAAGATGATTCATCTACATATAATCTCCATGTAGGTACCTCGTCTTCTAATTTCTGGTCTGACAGAGTTCCTCGGTGGAATACTTGTCGCTCTCTTTCATCATGTCGTGATACTTCTGAATACACCTCTTGAATTTCAATATACCTCCTGAACTTCAATATCCCTCCTGAACTTCAATATATCTCCTGAACTTCAATATTCCTCCTGAACTTCAATATATCTCCTGAACTTCAATATATCTCCTGAACTTCAATATTCCTCTTGAACTTCAATATACCTCCTGATTAGTCGGGGTTGAATTTGATGCTCGACTGCATGATGATATAAGAATGTGCCACCAAATGAACAAATATATCTGTAATATAAGCCCCCAACTGTGGAATGTGAACTTTGAATGAGATTTATCGACCAATACCAACCGGAGTTGGATTTTATCTACCAACCGGAGTTGGATTTTTTCTACCAACCGAAGTTGGATTTTGTCTACCAACCGGAGTTGGATTTTTTCTACCAACCGAAGTTGGATTTTATCTACCAACCGGAGTTGGATTTTGTCTACCAACCGGAGTTGGATTTTATCTACCGATCAGAGTTGGTGGTAATTGATAATAAATGATGAAGACTTCCTCGGAGCTGACCAACAGATTGTTGGGAATAAGATAATATAAATACTGGAGACCTCCTCAGCGCTGACCAACAGATTTGTTGGGAATAAGATAATAAATGATAATAAATGATGAAGACTTCCTCGGAGCTGACCAACAGATTGTTGGGAATAAGATAATATAAATACTGGAGACCTCCTCAGCGCTGACCAACAGATTCGTTGGGAATAAGATAATATAAATGCTGAAGACCTCCTCGGTGCTAACCAACAGATTCGTTGGGAATAAGATAATATAAATGCTGGAAATCTCCTCAGCGCTGACCAACAGATTCGTTGGGAATAAGATAATATAAATGCAGGATACCTCCTCGGCGATGACCAACAGATTGTTGGAAATAAGATATAATAATTGCAGGATACCTCCTCGGCGATGACCAACAGATTGTTGGTAATAAATATAATAAATGCAGGATACCTCCTCGGCGATGACCAACAGATTGTTGGGAATAATATAAATGCAGGATACCTCCAACAGATTGTTGGGAATAAGATAAATGCAGGATACCTCCTTGGTGATGACCAACAGATTGTTGGGAATAAGATATAATAAATGCTGGAGACATCCTTGGAGCTGAATAAGATACAATAAATGTTGGAGACATCCTTGGAGCTGAATAAGATACAATAAATGTTGGAGACATCCTTGGAGCTGAATAAGATATAATAAATATTTGTCGAGCTCCATGCTGAAATGAGAATAGAATATGCATCCAAATAGATATAAAGAATAATTAAAAATAATAAAGTGCCTCGCCGATCAGTCGAGGTAGAATCATATAATGCCGAACAAGAATAAGATCTTTCAGAACATAATAATATGGCCGAGAATGTTGTCAGGCCTGAATATAAATAAGAATTATCCGAACGAATGTTGTAATTCTCCTTAAAGCTGAATAAGTATCTTGTCGAGGCATAATTGCAGAATACCGAATAAGAATAATATTTTCCAGAACATAAGAATATGGCCGAGAACTTTGCTGGGCCTGCATATAAATAAGAATTACCCCGACCAACTATCCGTTGGGGGTGAAATATAATAAATGTTATAGCTCTCCTCAAAGATGAATATGATAATAAGTATCTCGCCGAGCTCCATGTTGAGATGAATATAGAATATGAATCCCAATGGATATATAGAATAATTTGTGCTGGAGCAGATATCTAGGCAATAATAAAATCAATAGTTCCTCGCTGAGGTGAAATTTCATACTGCCGAGCTATGATAATATTTTTCAGAAGAGTAAGATTATTTTCGAGCATTCGTCGGAGTTGAATCTTGTACCTGTAAAAATTAATATCTTGCTCTACCATTTGTGTAGGCTGAATTGATTAGTCATGAGAATAATTTACTCATCCAATCAATATATGATATGTATATGCTTGAGAAATAAAAATATTAATTTCAAAATATCAGGGGTGCTTAGCATTTCTTAATACCCCAAGATTCTAGTCCTGCCGACAAACAGCATGGATGTTGCCGACCAACATTTAAGGATATCTCAAATTATAGAATATATGGTTGGATGACCAGAATATCTCGAATCTTTAGATCAAAAAATAACATTCAATGTAAAATTTAAGCCTTAAGAATGTTAATTAAATGAATAAATATATAATCCACTAGATCGTATGATTTCGACAAAGAAACTTTGTGATGTGATGAACGAGGGGCCAACATATCAAATTTGTGCCCAGACTCTTTTACAAGAGGTGGGTAATGATTTTCCAGGTGAGAGAAAATTATTTTTTATATTGATCCCTTCCTATTCCCAATTTGGAGAGATAAAAATATGGTGAATGATTAAAGTTATTACCAAATAAAAAATCAATCAATTTGACTTTATTGACATAGATGGAAAATGAACCAAATTAAGTATATAATTCATAAAAGTGAATGCAAAGAGACCCAAACTTGAAGAGAGAGAATATATATGGGTCATGATTTCCATGAGAAGACTTTTCATTGTCTTTAACCTTTTCCCATTCTTTTATTAAAAATATGATGGGAATTTGAATAGACCTCAAAGATCTTACCAAATTTATTTCAAAATCAGCAATGAAAATGATCAAATTTTATCACCGTCGTATATATTGGCATATGTAATCATTTAACATATTTATTCCATGATATAAAATTAAAACTTGAGAATCAAGCAAAGAATTATGATTTATGAAATCTACTATTTTTCAGATTTCTAAATAAGAATTAATCTAACAGTTATGATTTAAAAAATCATGATATGCAACATTTTGCAGATAACAAATGGATGATTAATTCATGTATATAAACATAAAAGTCATGATTGAATCAAAAGATGTATGTATAATTGATTATACGTAGAGAAAATAAAAACTTAGCTTTTGGTGGAGAACAACGCTTGTAACACGTTCCCACAGACGGCGCCAATCTGTTGAAGACAGAAAATGGCCACTGCCATTTTAGTGGCGTCAACAGCAGATAAATGATGAGGATGAGATTGAAGATGAAGATAAACATTCATATCAAACATATATGAGACAAAGATTTTTAAAGTGGTTCGGCTAGGAATAAAGCCTACGTCCACTGTTATGTTATTGCTGAGTGTTTGTGGAATTCTTGATTACAAGTTCTCTCAAGAAATTCCGGTCCCCTTGAATGAGGGTGATACAAGGTATTTATAGCCTTGAGGCTGTACATGAAAGGGTCGATACATTAAATGATATACATGTGAAAGGGTAATACATTTAATGCCCTTAGACTTGTGCGTCAAGGATAATCATTTAATGAACCAGTTGGACTGTTCGTTATCTGGCAATCAATGCTGTGGCCGAGATGCAGCTCGGATCGTCTGAGTAACTCGGGTATGTTGATCTTCCTGGTATTCAAGAGTTCCTCGGAGAGGTATGTTCCTCGGAGCCTGTGAGTTCCTCGAAGAGGTATGTTCCTCGGAGCCTGTGAGTTCCTCGGAGAGGTCTATTCCTCGGAGCCTGTGAGTTCCTCGGAGAGGTCTGTTGTTGCCATGTAGATAGCCAGGTGTCTTCGTATGATTGGTCCACGTCAGCAGATTAAATTTGGTATCAACAGTGGGGGCGACACAAAAAATAACTTAATTAATTATGGTGAAATTTAATTAATATTTAGAGTTGGACCATAAACTCTTAATAATTTTAATAGGCTTATGTTACAGATTTAGCGAACGGTATAGCCGGGACTTTTATATTTATATATACGGAGACGATAGTATATATATTTATGGTGTGCACAATTAATATCAGTGATTAGATATTTTATACTATAGTGCTATAGGGGTAGGTTGCGCGTTGTGGATGAATCCCCTAGCTTGAGGAGTAGGGTGAGTATATTCCCGAGGTCATAGCGTCCGTTATATGGGTGAGGGACATCTCACTTTCAGGGAAGGAATATGACCGCCTCCAATTATTTATTTTTATCAAGTTGGTGTGAAAATTCTGACTTGGGATATCTAGGCTATGTGATTGTACCTAGTGGGATATCACTTTATAGAAATTACATTCCGGGAGTATTTTACTCGGGAGGATGCAAGTTGTTATATATATTACAGTATGATTGTGAATGCTGAAATATGATTTTAAGTATATAATTAGATAATTAATTATATACGGGTTATTAATGAAAAGTGAGTTATTTCACATGTATAACAAGTGTAGAAGTTATATGAATATAAAAAGGGAAATGATTTAGTTAAGTTGATGTTACTAATAACTTAAAAATCATAATCACTACATACTCAGTTAGGGTAGGGTGGGTATAAAGGAACTTTGTTAATTATCTAATCATGAGATGAATAACTAGGTAATTTAATTAAAGCGTTAGTAGTGTACATTAGAGGAAGGGTAAGGAAGTCCTCAAGAGAGTGCGATACTAACTAAAAATATGAAGAGCACGCATATTTATTTATTACTGCAAGTTAATCATTTGTTAAATGTTTTTCAAATGTTTTGGGTACTAACCCTTGCTATAAAAACTTTTAAAAACCCTTTTAGGTGTCCAACCACAGGGACGCCAGCCTTGACTATGTTCCAGGGATCCGTTGCTGCAGCATATGTGGATGTTGTGGGGTTTTGATAGACGCCTCATTCTTCATTCTTAATGTAGAAGTTCATGATTAGTATTCGAGCATGTTGCTCACTTTCCATTTATTTGAATTAGACTTGTTGGGAGTTTATTCTTGTCTTTACGGGATTTATTATTTGGACCGATGGTTTATTCGGTTAATTACTCTTACTTGTGGATGATTATTTCAGTTATCTGTGATTGTTATATTGTTTTATTATCCGCATGGGTTTTTGTTTAAATAATGAAAGATAAAAAAATTGGCACCAGTCTATTTTCTCACTTAGGTGGTTAGTAATTAAATAAGACGACAGTGATGCTAAGAATGGACCAAATGAGAATCCTGTTCTAACTTGATTTAGGACTGATCACCCGGGATTAATTAGGCGGGGTGTCACAACCAAATGGGTTGAAGCCTAGTCATACGCAGTCTTGAATGCCAAGAAAGTGGCCCAATTCATCAAGAAAAAAATCATCTATCGATATGGGGTCCCGTACGAGCTAATGTCAGATAATGAGTTGCATTTTGAGGCAGAAGTCATAGAAGTGGTCAACGAGTATGGGATTTAGAGACACAAATATTCTCCGTACAATCCTCAGACCAATGGTGCAGTCAAAGCCTCCGATAAGAACCTCAAAGCCATCATTAGTAAGATGACTGAAAGCTTTCGAGACTAGGCCGATCGAATCACATACGCCCTCTGGGGCTACCAAACCTCAATCCGAACCTCTACTGGGGCTACCCCTTACTCTCTAGTCTATGACATGGAAGAAGTCTTACATGTGGAGCTGGAAATACCCTCATTATGTATCATGTTTGAAAGCAAGGTCAGTGAAGAGGACTGGCATGAAAGCCGTCTCGACGAGCTGTCACTCATGGACGAAAGGAGATTGAAAGCTCTATACCACATACAAGGGTACCATCGCCGAATAGCGCATTCATTTAATAAGAGAGTCAAGGACCGCAGTGTTCGAGAGGGGGATTTAGCCCTCAAGAAGATAGTAGAGCTCATCTGGGACTCCAGGGGAAAGTTCAAGCCCAATTGGAGCATCCCATACATCGTTAAGAAGATCTTATCCGGTGGTGCCGCTATTCTCACCTACTTAAATGGAGAAGAGATGGCTCGTCCAGTCAACCTGGACGTCTCAAGAAATTTTATCCCTAGTCCGAAATCTCGGCACGCTACGACTCTTATCATCTCCTTTTCTATTAAAAAATAATCTCTCTTCATTTCCCTCTACGCAAAACTATGTGGGCCTGATCCTATCTAAAACCATTTTCAGAAAAATTAAAAACTTTCAAAATCCCCAGAGGTACGTAGGTAGCTCATACATCTTACATGAGCACGACCCTTTCTTTTTCACAAAAAACTATTTTTTTCTTATCTCCGAGAATGACAGTTTACTCTAACATATACTTGAACAAAAGGATTATGCATGCCTTAGCGATTGGTATAAATAATTCAAAAATACAAAATTCATCAAAAGGCATAACTGGATGATCAAGAACTTATTTATTTCACTAATAAGAAGCAACAGTGAAATTACATAAGAAAAGGAACGGATAACTCCCTTCCCCTACCTTCCTAAAATGCCAAATAAAATTCCCAAATTTATTCCCCATTACAAAAATAAACTCCCCCAAGAGTCCTACCCACAAGTACCAGAGGAGCCCGCTCCATCCTCATCATCTACATCCCGGGGTCCCCAAGCTTCTCCTTCCCGAATAGAGTGCTGCAGACACTCCATAGACCTATAAGCTCGAACCAGCCTAAAAAACACCACAACCCCTTCCTCCATGGCATCAAATAAGACAAGCCAGCTTTGTCTAGTCTCCACTACCAACATCTTGCTGACTACTATCCTCCACAACCACTTCATATAATCCCCATGAATGTGCCAAACTCTCCCAACAGAGTGAAAGGGACGAGTCGATGGACGTCGACTCTCCCACAAAGAGCTAAGCCGCAGGTGCAGATGCTCTGTCGAATCTTTTACCGAAAAGAAATCCAGTGTCCGAGGTGGCACGACCTGCTCCCAGTCAAATTGACACATAAGCCGCCAAGAGAATTAGAAAGAGGTCTGTCTAAGACCAACCAGCCGGTCTTATGGGTATTCCCCCAGCTCCAGAATAGGTAGCAGCTGTCCCCACCAAGGCACTGACCAGTATAAATTTAGAGCCCCATGCTCCACAAACCAGTTCTCCCAGCTCTCAATATCTAAACCAACACTAATGAAATGGAGCGAAAAAAAGTTGGGTACAACTGACAAAAGATATTCTGGAGAGTCACCAAGTGTAATCTTTTAGATAACCACATAAATAACATCACTGGGCTACCCCTCAGAAATTCAGAACGACCTTCTTGCTAGGCATCCAAGCCATTCAGAGTCTCCGCCAGTATCACCGCTGCAGGATTGCGACGGTATAACATCCATGAGGTGATGGCTGCAAGTTGTGGGTCCACCAGCAGTTCCCCAGTCACCAGCAATAATTTTGAAACCAAGCCCAGAACGACAGCTCTGGAATATCCAGCATCACCAACCTCTTGTAAATGCACAGATCGCAACACCACCGAAAGATAAATCATTTCTCCAGTGATTAAGGATCTACCCTCCAAGGGCGAGACACGGAGAAGTCCAACCAATAACTCCCTAGGAGATCGAGAAAACTCAGGCATAACAGCCGCTACAATAGGATTTCTCCCAACATGGCAAAAAATGCCTCATAAGTTGGACAGATTTCTTCCAAGACAAAGCGGAACACATGGTCTTTGGGGTACCAAAATTGTACCACCGCCATCATCATGTTCCACTCTATGGGACGATTACGCCACAAAGATACTCGACGCATGTTGAAAGCATCGTAGTCGAAATTATAGGAGCATATTGTCTCCAAAGTCTCGAGGGAGTTGGAAAACCTAACACTACCAGGGAGATCCATCTCAAAGAATAAGAAAGGTAGAATACAAAGTGTGATGAAAGCACTCCACCCTTATCCCTTTTTATACTTGAAAATGCCCACAAAAGACGTAACCCCTGCAGAAATCGAAGGAAACCCTTCTCCACAAGGTACCAAAGGCTGAAGAGGGTACAAATAAAAGCTTTGAAATGATGGAACTGGACTGACCTGCCGATAGGCAGGACAAGGTGCTCGTCGATCGGCAACCCCTTGTTTTTAGAAATTTTCTTTTTTCCTCTTTTGTCAAAATCAGAAAACTCAATAAAAATAAATTGATATTCTCAAACAAAATTTCAAAAATCCCCTTTTCGTCTTTATATAAATCCTCATTGTGAATAAAACTTTCCTTCAAATCCAAAAAATATTTCTTTTTACGGTCTCAGCAGCAAAGTAAAAAGCGCATGTGCATGCATTAATTCATTCATCATTAACAGAAGATAACAAAAAACTTCATTGCATAGATATTTTTCTGTGTTACATGAACCTTGTAGGAAATAAAGAAAAGAAAAAAAAACAATGGAACTCAACCCAAACCCACATTAAGTCTCTCTCTCTCTCCTAAGAACTTCCACCCCTGCAAAAGCACTCTCTTTCCCCTATGGTGAGATGACGCACCACCACTACCTGAAGCAGACTCCTCCCCAGATGAGGCAGACGACACCAAGCAAGAAGGAATAGGAATCGCATCCCGAATATGGGAAGTTACCGAAGATATCCAGTCTCTAATGTCCCTCATCCAAGTGGTGGACACCCAGACTTACTACAAGAAAGTGCAAAATCAGTATCAAATATGAAAGATAAAAAAAAACAAAGGACATGAATAAACAAGATATACCTCAGGACGAAGGACCTCCTCTGTCCAGACCAACTCCTCTAGATATATCGCATGAGGACGATGCAACATAGGCACCATCCTTCCATCGGCCCGCCAGATGTTGTACAAAGGGGTATGTAACCTCACAAAGGGGACCTCCGAAGTCACCACCGCCGTAGACGTCGACGGACCACCAATGCTGTGGGAAGACCTCACTAGCCGACTCGAACCCGCAGGAGGGAAAGGCAGTGCATCATATATGATGGTCACCATCATCCATCTCGTCACGAAGTCCATATAATCATACGACACACACGTATCGGTGTATTACAGGTAGGACTCGAAATCATCATCGCGATCCTTGCATCCTCCGACAGCAGTCGCTCCAGCCTCATAGAAATAGGAGGACTCATAGGTGGCACCACCACCTCCTCATCAGTAATCTAACGAACCACCCTCTCCCCAAGATACCAAGAGTGGACAAACTCATGCATCAGCAAGCGCCTCATCTGCGTGTTCACCCCGATCGACCCCGTGTCCTTAACGACCACTCCCCAAGGGTAAAAGGTCACCTAAAAAATCCCTAGTAGATATAAGTCAATATGGAATCAGAGGATGCAAAGACCAAGACTGAAGAAGTAAAAACCCTTACCCTATCACTAGTTAGGCCATTCAAGACCTGACGCACCGCCTCCAAAGACAGAGACATCCTCGATTATCGATTGGCCTTCCGCCACCGATATAACCGACAAAAGTCCCAACGGTCTCATCCTTCAGGGAAATCAGCTGGGTATTACACCGAATCACCTCGTAGAACCACGTCTACCAAAGGCAAGAAATCCGGAATAAAAAAGAAATGCATAAGGAAAATGCAAATGCATGAAAGGAAAATGCGCAAATTAAAGAATACCTCAAGAAGATATGTGACTCCAGTAAAAGTTTGTCGGCAGCACTGGATGAATGCATCCAAAGAAAAATAAAGGGTCACCAATGTCAGGCTCCCCCAATCATAGAGAGGGATGTTCGAAAACATCCTCAAGTATGTTAAAACCATAAGTGGATAACATAGCCGCTCGATGCCACCAAAAATCCCCCCAACACTTGCAAAACAAACAACCAAGACATCTGCCTCACCTGCATCCCATCCTCCACATCAATCAACCTACCCATCAAAACATCCCTCAATAGATACAGACTAATGGATTCCCCAGACACTAACCTCCCCACATCACCAAGCGCCGCCCGCATCGCCTCCGACCTCACACGTAAAGAGAGATCCACCTCTATCTACTCTCCATCAAAATCCAGCCCTAGCAGCTGGTGAACGTCTATCGGAGTCACAGTCATCGTTCTAAAGCCAAAATGGAAGGTGTGGGTAGTGTCCCACCACCTCTAGCCTAGAGCGCATAAGATCGCCGTCAAACGAGGAGTCTCATCTAGCACAAACGCCAACCTCCCGAAGCTTGCTCATGATACCAACTAACGCACCACAGGTGGAAGATGCTCCCAAACATCCTTAAGCCCTGTCGTCCCACGGGCACGCATAGTTGACAAAGAAACATCAGACTGTCAAAAGAAAAACCTTGTCAAAATTCAAGAAAAAAAAGGAAACCACAAAAAAGGAATGCCAAAGGTCATTTTACTTACATAACCGCCAGGGTTCACCACTCTCGAAGAGCGATGACATGATGGCTCCCGCAGTAAGGTCCTCTCATCCGCAACCGGATCGAATTTGTGAAAAGAGTTCTCCCTCCCTAAAGTAAGAGGCGACTTGGCCCTCCATTCCACATTCGTTCAGTCGTCAATAGCCAACCACTCTCGGTGTACCATAGTGCTCACAAAAGCAGCCATTTTCTAGACTACGAAATGTTAGAATGATTCGTAGAAGAAAATCACAGAAAGAAAGAAGGCAAGAAGGTGTGAAAAATGGGGGGAACCCACCACCTTTTTATAAGAGGCTAATGGTCATGCCGATCGGCACTTACCCAAGACCACCGATCGACACTTACCCTTTAACTTCTCGAGGCAGTCCAAAAGTCCGTGCCACTGCCGAATGGCATCCTCTACACCATGCCGACCGGTACCCCCCTCTATTTTCATACAAAAATTCCCAGAAAATACCAGAAAACCCTGAAAAATCCACAGAAAATTCCTAAAAATCCCAGAAAGTATTTAGAACATTCTTCACTAAGATAATTTCGCACTCTCTCAAGAGGAACCCCTATTTACCCAACAAAACTCTCAAAAGCCAAGTGAATCTCCTCCCGGAAACGTCCCCGTAGGACCTCTAAAGTATCCCAAATTCCCTAAAGGTCTCAGGCCTCCCTGAGAAAATCATGGACCACCTAATCGTTTCCCCAGTGTAATTTACAACATCAAATTGGCCATTACATGGAAAAAATTTCAGAAGCTACAAAAGTTTCCCCAACAATCAGCTCTCCCGCTCAAATTAAAATCACGAGGTAATTTCCCCAGCACTGTTCCCCGAGAACATCTCAACTTAAGCCCTTAGAATTGGCTTTGACCCAAAGAATCGGTCACTCTCAACCTAAGACCTCATAGTTAGCTCAACCCACAGAATTGGTCACTCTCAACTTAAGCCTGCATAATTGGCTCCGACCCACAGAATTGGTCACCTCATCTTCAAGCCCGCAGAATTGGCTTTGACTTGTAGAATCGGTCACTCTCAACCTAAACCCTCATAATTGGCTTTAACCCCCATAATTTTTCATCCCAACTTAATCCCTCAGAATTGTCTTCGACCCGCAAAATTTGTCATCTACACTTAAGCCCTCAGAATTGGCTTCGACCCATTGAATCAGTCACTTTCAACTTAAGCCCTCAAAATTGGCTTTGACATACAAAATTGGTCATCTCAACTTAAGCCCTCATAATCAGCTTTGACCTATAGAATCGGTCACTCTCAACCTAAGACATCAGAATTATCTCCGACCCGCAGAATTTGTCACCTCAACTTAAGCCCTCAGAATTGGCTTTGACCCGCAAAATTGGTCATCCCAACTTAAGCCCTCAGAATTAGCTTCGACCCACATAATTGGTCATTTACACTTAAGCCCTCAGAATTAGCTTCAACCCGCAGAATTGGTCACTCTCAACTTAAGCCCGCTGAATTAGCTTCGACCCACTGAATTGGTCACCTCATCTTCAAGCCAGCATAATTGTCTTTGACCCGCAGAATCGGTCACTCTCAACCTAAGACCTCAGAAATGACTTCAACCCGCAAAATTGGGCATCCCATCTTAAGCCCTGAGAATTGGCTTTGACCCGCAGAATTGGTCATCTACAGTTAAACCCTGAGAATTGGCTTCGACCCGCAGAATCGGTCACTCTTAACCTAAGCCCTCAGAAGGCTTCGACCCGTAGAATTGCTCATCTCAACTTAAGCCCTCAAAATTGTCTTTGACTCGCAGAATCGGTCACTCTCAACCTAAGCCCTCAGAATTGGCTCCGACCCACAGATTTGGTCATCTCAACTTAAGCCCTTAGAATTGGCTTCGACCCGCAGAATTGGTCATCTCAATTTAAGCCCTCAGAATTGGCTTCGACCTGCAGAATTGGTCATCACAACTTAAGCCCATAGAATTGGCTTCGACCCGCAGAATTAGTCACCTCATCTTCAACCTCAAAGAATTAGCTTTGACCCACATGATCGGTCACCCTCACCTTCAAGCCCTCAGAATTAGATTTGACCCACATAATCGGTCACCCTCATCTTTAAACCCTCAGAATTGGCTTCGACCCGCAGAATCGGCCACCCTCATTCTTAAGCCCTCAGAATTGGCTTCGACCCGCAGAATCAGTCATCCTCATCCCTAGATCTTTATAATTGGCCTTGACCCTCTGAATTGGTTATCTTCTTTTAAAAGGGATCATATGGTGTCTATTCGATGGCTATCATTTGTTCTAAACTCACCCGTCAATGGGATCTATAGACACCCCATTCTAACACCCCTTAACCTCTCCTTAGGTTCCCTAGCACCTCCCCTCATCTCTTCAAACCTAAGTCATACCCCGGGTACTAACCTAAAGGCCATCGAGCACTCCTAGGGTCCATTTGAACAAAATTTAAACTCTTTATCTCGGTCGGGACTGAATGAATCATTGAAGGGCACTGAAACCCCTTTCCAACGGTCCATCCCATGCACGATTCTCACTTACGGTGTGGACGAACGACCCATTTTCCCCCGAAACTTGATCAAAGAGGTCACTGGATCCTCCCAGGATCCATTTGAACAAAGTTAACACTTCACCTCAATCGATACTGAATGCATATTTGAAGGGTACTAAAACCCCTTTCCAATTGTCCACCCCATGCATGATTCTGACTTACGGTACGGATGAATGATTCGTTTTACTTCGAAAGGTGACCAAACACTTGCAGGCCCCGGTTGACCGAAGTAAACTTCCCAAACCGATTCAAACTCTTTATAATGTCAAATTACATCTCCTAACCTTTCCAACGGTCCACCCTATGCGCGATTCTGACTTAACTTCCGGATGAACGATCCATTTGCATCCTACGATTCCACATCCAAAGGACCGACGAACGCTTTCAAGCGATATTTGACCCAAAATCAATTCCCAGACCCAGTATCAGTCCAAAAACTTTCAAAGGTCTCTGAATTGCCTTTCCAATGGTTTGTCCCATGTGTGATTCGGATCAACGGTTTGCGTTTTACGACCGATTTTCTGAAAGAACCTGAAAGAGACTACCAAACTGCAGGCCCCAAACCCTGCCTATCGGCAGTGTGACCAAACACACCTGCCAATTGGCAGGACCAGGGATATGCCGATCAAAAATTCCCTGGGCCTATAAAAAGGAGGTCCTAACCTCATTCCAAAAGCGGACCTAAGATCTGAAATCCATCACTCTCAACAAACTCAAAAGACCTCTCTCGAAGTCAGCGTGATTTCCACATCCATGTCCCTTTCCAACTTCACCTTTCATCATATTTGTCATCAAACTTGGTGAATTAAGTACCCTCCATCATCATCCAAGTGCAATGGACGCTCTCCAACATCCAAGATCAAGCTCAAGATATGCAAGAAGGTCCAACTCTTTCAACTCTCTCTTTAAATTCTCCTAAATTCTCATTAACATGTTTTATCACTTAGTACTTTTATTCCCTCATCTCACATATCTTCATATACGTTTTATCTAGTATTATTTCACATATCTTATTTTCATATAAATAAAACCCAAAAAAATAAGATAAGAGGATTTTCTCATAATTTCCAAACGGGAATTCTCACACCTTTCTCACAACTAAAAAACTTTTTTACACACACATACATATAAGATAAGTACCCAGTTGGATTTATGGGATAAACCCCACTCCTCGTTTTGCATACGAACTACGTGGACTTTGATGCCTCAATAGGCTACATAGGCGTCTCGGGGTAAAACTCGAGACTCGAGTCCTTTTCATACTTTTTTCAATTTTTTTCTATATTCTTTAAACTTAACTCTCTTAGATTCCATATATTTATATATACGTATATTTGTTCTTAGTGTCGTATTATTCCATATGTGTTATCCTTCCGTTATAACAATCAACGCTAGGATAATCGCGTAAATCCTATTTTTCTAATATTACTTCTAAGAGCATTCCTACGGATTACTCGCTTTATCTCTTCCATGATAGAAGTCGATGATTCTTATCTCCACTGTATATACACATGCACACATATCATGGGAAAGTAAATGAAAATAGTAATAACCCATGAGATATCGTAAGGACAGAATGGGTGCCTAACACCTTCCCATTTCGTAACTTAGCCTCCGGACCCTTTTTGAATCACTTTTTGGTTTCGTATCTATCAGTATGTCTTTGGATGCTGTCCTTCGGGTTGGATCCCTTTTTCTTTTATCTTTTTTGAGTAAAATAGATTGGCGACTCCATCTCTCTACATTTTTCACCTCATCGCCGACGCCGGCCGAAGAACTCCCGAGAGGGATGCACGGGACCAAGATCCTCTCGACGTGGAAGACACCCGCTCTTCTCCGTCCCACTCGCCACGAGGATCGGGGGGATTGCCACATATATTATGGTAGTTCATTACTTATATAATGTCGTTCAAATTTAGTAAATTCTATGATTAATATTTATTTGACTAAATATCTATATGAGAAATGAAATTGAAATGAAAAAATTATGAGTACTAAATTTATTATTTTTTGAAAATAAAATTAATTTCATGAAAAAAATATTTTATCCCTGAAGTATATTAATTTTGTCACCAAATGGTTTTCATTTTACATATTATCATGTACATTAGGTGACAAAATTTGCAGTTTTGTGAAAAAAATAAGATTTTTGGCTACAAATAATTTTGTCATTAAAAGTCTGCTATTACGCGATAGAGAATATTTTGTCACCAAAAGGTGTACTACTTGGCGACGAAGTTTGTATGTCCTCACTAAAACCTTTAGCAACGATGCTTTCGTGACGGACGATTGACGAAATTTTATTCGTCACAAAATGTTCTTGGTGACGAAAATGATTCATTTGGTGACAATTTTTTTTTGCCACTAATTATTTGTTTTGTTGTGGTGAGAAAGAAGGATAAAGAAGCTACAGTGGTTCCATATCAAAATAAACAATATAAATAAAAAAATGTTGATGGATCTTTCTTGTGTGGAGCTGCGGTACATATGAAGAAGCAATGTACCAACTATCATGCTTAGCATGTAAAGAAAGGTACACTTCTTAATCTAGTTTATTCTGAGGTTAATTTGACATCGGAACCTAAACAAACTTGGTGGATATATTCCAGTGCAACCACTCGCATCAGTGTGTCTATGCAGGGTTGCTTGAGCTGCCCAAAGCCAAATGATGGTGAAAGACATTTTCAAATGAAAAGAAGCTGGATTCAAGAATGTTTAGTTGTTATTTTATTGGATACTCTGAAAGATTTATGGGTTACAAATTCAATGATCCTACTACTAATTCAATTTTTTAGACGAGAAATGCCTAGTTCTTTAAAGATGTTGAGTTTTCCGTGTGGGGGAGGGGGGGATAAGGTTAGTGATTTTTATATTGAAGAGGAATATGTTGATATACCCACAATTGTTATTAACATTGATCATGCTCCTATTATTGACATTGTTCAAGAAGGAAATCCTAATCAAAACAATATCCAAGAACCTCTCGTTTAAGAATAAAAATTCTAACAACTATATAACCTATTCCATTAAGGAGATCCATTAGAGAAAGGCAAAGTGTTGTGCCAGATGATTACATTATATTTGTCTAAGAACATGATTTTCAAAATTTTGCGGTGTCCGCCTTCCATCAATCCATTGAAAGTTCTAAATCTCAAGAGTTGATTGATGCCACGAATTAGGAGATAAATTCCGTGAAGGACAATGACGTTTGGGATCTTTTCCCTTTACCTGAAGGTGTGAAACCCATTGTTTGTAAATGGATATTTATGTGACACCCCACCTTATTAAATACTAGGTGATTAGGCCCTCATCAAATTAAACAGGATTTCCATTTGGTTCATTCTTAGCATCAGTGTCGAAAACTTATTAATTACTAACAACCTAATAATTAATTAAGCCGATGTCAAATTTTTATTTTTTGATTTGACCAAAACATGAAGTTCAACAAGAGACTAAATAGAATCATCACAATATAATAGAATCTAAGCATTCTACAAATATCTTTATAAAATTCTAGCAGAACAAAAATCGACAAAAAGATACACCCAAACTAAAGTAATCTGACAGATAGAAAAATAAATCCAATACAATCTGAATTAAAATGAACTGACTAACTGAGAATAAAATTCCTAAACTAGGAATGAATGAATGGGGCATCTAATCCAAACTCTCGCAACACCAACATATGCCGCAACTCCGTCAACCTAGAATAAAATCAAGTCTGGCATCCCTGTGGTCGGATACCTAAAAGGTTTTGAAAATATTTGATAGCGAGGGTTAGAACCCAAAAGATTTTGAAAATTTTAGCAAGTGAATTAAATTGTAGTAAATTAAAATGCATGAATGCTCTTCATATTTAAGCTAGTGTCGCACTTCCACGAGAACCGACTCACCCCTCAACTATTGTGCACACCTAACATTTTCTACATAACCCACCTAGCCCGCTACCCCATGATGAGTTCTCGATAATATCCTTCATGGCACACTACTCTAGACCAAGTATGTTTAATATATCATTTATAAGTTATGTATCACATTAACTTAATTAATCATTTCTCATTTGGGACCATATAACATTCTCACAAGTTAAATATACTATCAATACAATTCACATCATGTATTTTCCCCGTATATACATATTATCGTATTACAATATTCACACACATGTTGTAGATATATAACCATCCTCCCGAGTAGACACTCACGGGATGTTCTCTGCAATGCTATCATTCCAAGTATACTCATCCACCCGAACACCATGACAGGATTACCTCCCCGAATCAGTGAAACAAAATAAACGTAGCGGAGACGGTCATTGTTCCCTCTGAAAATGAGATCGAATCATACCTCTAACTACAGAAGCTATAACCTTGGGACTATACTCAACATGCTGCTCAAGCCAGGGGATTCACCCACATCACGCAACCTCCCATGATAACACTAGAGGGGTATATATTCCTATAAATATTATTCACACTAATATTTATAAAGAACAAATACACACACACACACACACACACACACTACACAATCACCACATATATGTATATAATTAATCCAGGCTACTTTGTGCACAATTTACCATAACACTATCCTAACATTCCCAAACCTATATACCGACTTGTAATTTAAATAATTACAACATTTATTTATTAATCACCCGAGTTGTGTCACCCAACTAAATTAACCAGTCTTGCTCCTTCGGTATGAAAATTTCATCTTGTAATAGTTATTCCTCAATTTTAACTTAATAAGGTTAGCACCCTTTTTATTGTGAATATTTCATAATTTATTATATAACCCTATAATAAAGTAATTCGTCCAAATCCGTGCCTAAGCACACGTAGTACTAGTCCTAAAATATTCGAGTCAACTTCCCTGACTCAAAACATTAAATAACTACGCATTAATTAATTTATTACTTTGGTGTGCCTCAACCAATAAACCAGGAGTCGCTCACTTCGCCCGCAATATAATATTTAGAATTTAAGACCCATAATTCTCTTTAGTAAGTTTTGAACACACATTTATTTAAGGTTTCCAAATGACTCAATTTTCAACCTTAATTTCCTTTATGGATTATCTCTCTAATTGTCCCATTAAAATTTCCACACAAAACCAAGACCTCATAATTGTAGACTTTCAAAAACCAAGGCCCGGGTCAAAATAATAGATGGGAGAAACATGGCTCGGACAATTACGCCATTCGAACGAGACTATATGTCATTCGAGCGACAATGGATCTCGCTCGAATGAAACCCATGTCGTTCAAAAATTTATAATTTGGATCAGAGCCCTAGAGTTGCAAGGATTTTTCACCAATAAATATGTAAATTATTTCTTACACATACTTCACATATCTCCATATACGCTCGCATGTAATGAGTACCTTAACTCTCATCTAGAAGTAGTCCTACTCGTATTCTCGAATAAAATGCCATTTGCAACTTCCATTACTTAATTTGACATTTAAAGAATAAGCCATCTTACTATTCATTACCTAAAAGTGGGTACCTATGTCGAACACCCCAATCCCCGAATGGAATTTAAAATATTGACTACACAATTTGTATAAACTTGGAGAATATATTTATGTCATATAATAATATTCTGATGTCATATAATATTACATAACCCTTGTCTATCTCTTCAGACTATTCAATAATTTAATTCACACACCTTGTTCTCTTTAATTGTTGTCTACTATTTTAGACTACTTAATTACTATTATCAATTGCCTAACACATTAATAATTAGGAATCATCTTAGCCCTTAATTATCAATCTCATTCTATTAACCCCACTTTATAATCATTAGGCATTGTCTACACCTTTAGAATAAGAGGGCACATTCATATATAAAGTACACCACAACGCGTGTGTGTGTCTATATCTATCTATCTATATATATATTATGTATTAGCAAGTCTAGAGGAATCCCTTATCCGAAGCGAACATCACAAAACACACATAAGTTTAGGGCGGTCCCTACGCATAATACTTGTTCACGGCCCATACCCAACAGTGACACAGGTTGGGTCAGCGTCAACACCTACCTCCTTGTAGATGGCGCATCCACGTAGTACCAATATGACCTACACAATCGCCAACCCCACCTGTGCCAAAGTGTGGTACCCGGTCTGAACGCATGAACCCCCAAGCCGATAGGACAGTACACGAACATTGGTATGTCCACACAAAATAAAAAAAATACATATTATCATCCGATATGTATAAGACGTTACTCTGTAACTACTTTAATCCGAGTAAAATCTTAATCCATATAGAATTTAGCCTTCGTGTCTCAAAAATAACATTTAATTCAATTATTTCATATCTCATTTCAAATCGTTATCCTAGGACTACTTCCCGATTAATTATTAAGTCTCATATATAGCCTTTTAGACTAAAATCACATTTGCTTCAGAATTTATTTCTCTTTAAATATATTGGAAAGGTTGTTCCCAACTAACCTTTCCAAAACACTAAAGGCATAGTTATTCCCAAACTAACCTTACTAACACGATTATAGTTATAGTTATGTGCACAGTAGCCTTACCAACACGACTATAGGTATAGTTATCCCCAAATACCCTTACCAATATACCTACTGATCTTAGTATATTGTCCTATTGACTCAGACTTAAATCATTCTAGATTATTAATAATTATTCGCGTCTTGATGCCTTTTCGATAAGGTTTATATGTACATATATAAGGATTCAACTAACGTGAATAAGGGTTATAAGTACATATATAAGAAAACCTCTAATATGGATAAGTAGTGTCTCTCAACCTACAATAAAAACTATCATTAAACATTTAGACTTAGCCCACTATACTTAGGGTACATTCGTACTTAATATCATTATACGGTAATGATTTGAGGAAATTAATCATTAACTTTACTCTCATACATTCGACTTATCTCAAATAAGGGTTTCTTTTTATTTAAACTCTCCGCGAATTAATAATAACATTTTCATCGTACATTTTAGGGTCTTATACTTTAGGTGCCCCAACCATAATTTCACAAATCACCTAGGTACATTCCGACCTTTTATATATTTATTTTAGGTAGATTTATTTAAGAATCTGTCGTAAATCATCTTGTTGATATGGTCTGGTACACCCTTTTCATAGAAATATAATAACTAATTAAAAAAAACAAAAACCTATGAGGTCTGTGCCCACACAACTGCAAAGAAATATTTTACAATAAGGTCATTCTGAATCGATTCGGTAGGAGGCCGAATCGATTCAGTTTGTTCGATAAGCCGAGAGCAAATATTTTCCAAGGCAGGATTTTTCCAGTGATTTCTAAATCTATCAAACATTGTTCTTATGATTCAAAAATCTCAAATGGGTAGTGGGTAGGGGTTCTAACATGAAATAACACCATTTTAAACATGATTAAACATCTGATTCATTCTTAGATTATCACCAAATCATCAAGAATTTCACAAAAACTCATGAACATGAGATTTCCAGATTTTATCTTATACTACCCCAATGATTTATTTATTAACTAGAGGGTTCTACAACAAATTTTATATAATTAATCTTTCATTTAAACAACATGGATACGTATTTGATACAAGGTGTTACGGATCTAAACATTGATTACACAATTATCATCAATTTGTACCCAATTCAAAAGGTCTCTAAATATGTAGCCCCAACACGTGATTAAACCTTATTCTAAACATGGTATCAACATTAATATAATAGTAGTACAATTTGAATAATAATGGTAAGAGAATCCTTGTCTCAGATTGGGTAGAGAATCCTTATTTCCTCCTCCTAGGGTGTTCTCCTTCATACCCTTTGGTGGTTATGGCTAGGGTTCTAGGATGGAACTTCTAATAGGTGGTTTAACTATAATTAAATAGGGTTAATCTTAAATTCCCGAGTTGGGCTTTAGGCTCAAATTTTTGATCCCTAAATGATCCCAAATAGATAATCTAATTAGCCCAATAACTACCCAGGTCATATATATATATACACTTTGGGACCATTCCTAAGGGTCTAAAATCTCAAAACAAACCCGTAATACCTCTCATAGTGTGTCCCAAATATTTTTATCTCCCAAAAAATATTTTAATTGTGATGTGACACAAGTAATTACTTTTTACTCAATATAACATTCCTTTTTATCTTTATCCCAAATCATTAATGTTCATCGCTAAAATTTATAAATAACACCGAATCCAATTACTCACAACCTTGATTAATTAATTTCACCGATTTAAATTAATCCTTATTAGATTTTATTTTACTCCAAAAATATGGGGTATTCCATTCTCCCCCCCCCCCCCCCCCCATAATGGAATTTTGTCCTTAGAATTCAAAGTAGCATAAAGTCACATTCTACATGTACCGTCAACTTATGTTTATACCCAACTAGTCCACACTCATATCCCATGGGCTAAATGAAAAGGACCATCCATGCCTATAATAAAATCACTGAACCAAGCATATCCATACAACAAGTATACCGCCACATACATACATGAAAAAATAAATAACCATCTTAGTATCCAACTTCCCTCAACTCCCAAGTTTTGCCAATTTCGTGCGTGGGACATCTTACACGCGAAATCCTAACAAGGAACCCTCCTAATACACTCCTACACAACTTAGTCAGTTATTGAGGTCCATCAGCCCAAGACAAAAAGAAATAATAATAACCATTTACGCTAATCATATAAATTTCACTATTTGATATATTCCAAACGAACCACTTATCCCGTTATAAGAGGTATACAAAACTCCTTTAGAGTCAACCAACCTTACCATGCCCGATATCCTAAGTACCACAACCTAGGTAGGATATTCTTCTCCCGTATTTAATATGTAGAGTACTTAGTCATTTCTAAGTCTCTAAAGGCATACCCATTCCACTCACGTCTACCATTACCACTCTAATTATAACATCACTATAGCAATAATACAAATGATCGTATACAATTTCAATAATTGAAGCTCTCGCTAGCCTCACTTCTACTTCATTGCCTATACTCTCTAGCACAATACTTCCCAAATCATTCCATCATGTCATCTTGCAAACGATTTTCCCAACATAAAAAAACCCTTGATCCAACATGAGCACCGCTCGATTGTTTCCAGAAATTTGAATTTATTCATACGTACCTACCTCCTTGAGTTATTCAAAAAGTTTAAATCACGCTCACATGTTGCTACCCTAAGCATACTCAACTTTCTAAAAGTTCATGCATGACCTAATTTCTCATTTAAATTTATTGTTTGAAAACTAGGCTCACACACAAAATTTCCCACAATAATCCTCACGACTACGGTGAACACCAATTCCAAATCAATCTGGTCCTTAAGTGTAACTCCCCACTCTTCCACCACCAATATTGTCCCCACTTTAACCACCGCACCTAGCGGTATGGGGTTTTTATTACCTCTATATCCACAAGCTAGTGTCAGTGGGGTTCAAACAACTTACATGTGCATCATAAATCCCATGCCTTACCAGTGGAGCTAAAAGGCCTCGGTGTTAGAAGAGTGTAAATCTACATATATGAACCATTACTTTTCCATTAGTCGATTGATGCGGGATGCAACTCTCTGCCTACCAAATCAACCTTGGCCTAGTATATTACAATCTACCCCCTTGGGGATCCCAACATCCTCATTGGGTGAAATCAACCATCACCCAAAATGTTGGCACACTTTTTCTGGCTCGGTACTGGCTCTGGTACCATTATGTAACACCCCATTCTTCCACCACCAATATTCCCCATACTTTAACCACTTTACCCAACAATTTTTTGTTTTTATTACCTCTATATCCACAAACTGGTGTCAGTGGGGTTTGAACACCTAAAATGTGCATCATCAATCACATGCCTTATCAGTGGAGCTAAAGGCCTTGGTGTTACAAGAGTGTAAATCTACATATATGAACCATTACTTTAACTCATCTAGGCGATGTGGGATGTAACTCTTCGGCTACAAAATAAACCATGTCCCAGTCTGTTACATTAACACATGACTACAACTAATAGTTGTCCAAATAATATTAGCATATTCCATAAAAGTATAAATCCATTCCTCAGAAAAATACCATACTCCGACATAGTTATCAAATATGCCTAAAATAACATAAGCTTCCCAAATACAAAGTCTACTCTTTCCAATATATTAACAAAATGCAATTGAGCACTAATCCCCGATATTAAAAAAAACATGTCCCATATACTTTAAAGTAGGAAAACACCTTATTTACCACTGATACTATCATTAATCCCTTTCTCGTCCAAATTTTGTTTCTATAATCCATTGCCCATCTCATTGTAGGTCCTGGTCTAAACGAACTAAACTCTACTGGTGCATTATTAGATATAAACCAATTTCCCAAACTCTCTTAATTTCTTCCTTTAAATTACTAGGCAGCAAATTGTTCGAACTTCTTGGAATTGAAGAAATTGACCCTCACGAAGGTATATATGGCTCTCTCTTCAAAATGAGACCTTTTTTCGAACGGGTGGTAACGAATCATAAATAATGAAATGATTCCTAATCATAGGGCTCTACATAAAAGGTTATTATGCAGAACTTAACAAGCTATAGAAATGATCATAAGAACACTAGAACCGTGCTCTGATATCAATTGTAACAACTCCCATTTTCTCACATGAAGGTTGGCAAGGCTCAGTACGCACTGAAGAAATAAAAATTCCTTTCTTCTATGTTAAAATCCATCATAAATAAAACATTTGAATAAAATTGATTTAACACGTGAATAATAAAAATTGAATCTTCATACCCTTTCGATAATGTAAAGATAGGTATAACTACTATAAATAAACACTTGGGCTTATGACCATACATATACAATTATGAAATAAAATGACCAAATGTGGAAATGCAACCGATACTAGAATCAATGGAGAAAAATCCACTATGTCTAGTGCAATTGCATGTCTAATCCATTGTCAGTCATGTTATCCCTGTCATTAAGAATACATAGGGGAAAAACATTTATAACTTGGGTCAGAACCCTAGAGCTACAAAGATTCTTCACCAATAGATATACAAATTGTTACTGACTCATACTTCACGTTTCTCCATCAATGCTCACATGTAACGAGTGCCTCACCTGTCATCTACATATAGTCCTACTCGTATCCTGGAACAAAATGCCAATTGTAACTTTCTTTATTTAATATGACATGTAAAGAATAATCCATCGAGCTATGCATTAACTAAAAGTGGCTAATTATGTCAGACACCCTAATCCACGAATGGAATTCAAAATATTGACTACATAATTTATATAAATTCCGAGCATATTCTTATGTCATAAAATCATATTCTTATATTATATAACATTCAATAAACTTTGTCTATCTCTTCAGACTATTTAATAATTTAATTCATTCACCTTGTTATTTTCCCAGTTAAACTATATGTTTCATTCTCTTAGATTACCAAATTATTATTCTCATTAATAATTGGCTACTGCATTACTCGTTCTCATTCATTGTTGTTACTGTCTTAGACTACCCAATTATTATTATCATTAGCAATTTCCTAACACATTAATTATTAGGGCTCATCTTAGTCCTTAATTATCCATGTCATTTAATAAACCAGACTTTATTATCATTAGGCACCGTTTACATCTTTAGACTAAGAGGGAACATTCCGATATAAGGTACACCACAATGTGTAAATAGATAAATATATATATGTTCATATATCTATATACGACCCACAAAGTCATCCACCGTCTGTGTCTCGTTTGTTCTATATCGGAAAGTCTGGAGGAATCCTTTATCCTAAGCAAAAATCACAAAACACACATAAGTTGGGAGCGGTCCCTATGCATGATACCTGTTCACAGCCTATACCCAACAGTGACACATGATGGGTCAGCATAAACACCTACCTCCTCGTAAATGGTGCCTCCATAGAGTACCTATATGCCCTGCACAATCTCCAATCCCACCTGTGTCAGCATGCGGTACTCGGTCTGAATGCATGAACCCCCAAGCCGATTGGACAGTCCCCCAACATTGGGATCTTAGTATGTTGTCCCCTTGACATAGACTTAAATCATTCCAAATTTTTAATAATTTTTCACTTCTTGATGCAATTTCAATAAGGTTTATATGTACATGTACCGGGAGTGAATAAGGGTTATATGTACATATATAATAAATCATCTTACATGGATAAGTAATGTCTCTCAACCTACTATCAACATCGTCGTTAACCATTTAGACTTAGCCCACTAGGCTTAGGATTAATACCTACTTAATATGGTCATAGGGTAGTGATTTGAGGAAATTTATCATTAATTTTAACGTCATACATTTGACTTATCTCAAATAAGTGTTTTTTTCATTTAAAATCACCCTGAATTACTCATAAGACTTTCATCGTACCTTTTAGGGTCTTATCCTCTAGGTTCTCCTACTATAATTTCCTAAATCCTCTAGTTACATCTCGACCTTTTATATATTTATTTCATATAGCTTTATTTAAGAATCCCACATAAATCATGTTGTTCATATGGTCTCCTACACCTTTTTGTAGGAATATCATAACTAATTAAAAAATCAGGAAAATACGAGGTTGGCTCTCACGCGTTCACAACGATTTTTTTTACAAGCAGGTCATTCCAAATTTATTCGATAGGAGGTTGAATTGATTTGGTTTGTCCCATAATCATAGAGCAGATCTTTTACAAGACGGGATTTTTTGAACAATTTCTAAATCTATCAAACTTTGTTTATATGATTCAAAAATCTCAAAAAAAATTCAAGAACATGAAATAATCCAGATATGGGAAGGGGTTCTAACATGAAATATAACCATTTTAAACATGATTAAATCTCTGATTCATTCCTATATTATCACCAAATCATCAAGAATTTTTCAAGAACTCAAGAACATGAAATTTCCAGATGTCATCTGATACTACCCCAATTCGTTCCTGATTAATTAGAGGGTTCTACAACATATTTTCTACAATTAATATTTAATTTAAACCACACGAATACATAGTCGATACAAGGGTACACGGATCTAAACATGGATTACACAATTATCATCAATTTCTACCCAATTCAAAAGGTCTATAAATATATAGTCATATGACATTATTAAACCTTATTCTAAGCATAGTATCAACATCAATATAAGATTAACACAATTTGAATAGGAATTGAAAGATAATCCTTGCTTGAGATTGGGTATAGAAGCCTCCTTTCCTCCTCCTAGGGATTCCTCCCTCCTCCTCTTGGATGGTTATGGCTAGGGTTCTAGGATGTAACTTCTAATAGGTGGTTTAACTATATTTAAGTAAGGTTGGTCGTAAATTCTCGAGTTGGTCTTTATGATCCAACTTTTGACACCCAAATGATCCCATATACATAATCTAATTCACCCGGTAACTACACAACTCATATATACATATACCCCGAGACCATTTCTAAGGGTCACGATACCGTAATACCTCTTAATGTGCCTCCCGAATATTTTTATCCCCAAAATATATTTTAATTGTGACATAACACATGTAATTACTTTTTAGACAATATAAAATTTTTCTTTAGAGTTTTCCCAAATCTTTAAAGTTCAACTATAAAATTTATAAATAACACTGGGTCCATTAACTTACAACATTGAATAATTAATTTCACCGAATAAAATTAATCCTTATTATATTTTATTTTACTCAAAAAATATGGGGTATTACATTCTCCCCCCACCCCCTTATAACGTAATTCCGTCCTTGGAATTCAAAGTATCATAACGTCACATTCTATATGTACCGTTAACTATTGTTTATACCTAGCTAGTCCACACTCATATCCCATGGGATAAATGAAACGAATCATCCATGCCTATAATAAAATCACTAAAGTGCCCATATATTCAACCTTATATGTAGACACATATCATTAACAAAGACGAATGACACATATAAATCTAATATGTACCATTTATACCAAGCATATCCACAAAACAAATATACCACCGTATACATGCATGAAAAAATAAATAACCATCTCAGTATCCGACTTCCCTCAACTCCCAATTATTGACAATTTCATGTGTGGAACGTCTCGCACGTGAAATCCAAACAAGGAACCCTCCCGATACACTACTACACAACTTAGTCAGTTATTGATGTCCATCGGCACAAGACAAAAAGAAAAAATAATAACCATTTATGCTAATCTTATAAATTTCACTATTTGCTATATTCTAAAGCAACCACTTATCCCCTTATAAGATTTATACCAAACTCCTTTAGAGTCAACCGACCTTACCACGCTCGATATATTAATTACCATAACCTAGGTAGGAAATTATTCTCCCGTATTTGATATGTAGAGTACTTAGTCATTTTCATGTCTCCAAGGGCATACCCATTTTACTCAGGTCTACCGTTACCACTTTATTAATAATGTCACTATACCATTATTACACACGATCATTTACAATTTCAATAATCAAAGTTATCGTTAGCGTTACTTCATTACTGAAACTCGCTAAGGTAATACTTCCCAAATCATACCATCACGTCATCTCGCAAACGATTTTCCCCCACATAAAAGACCCTTTCTCCCAACTAAGCACCACCCGATTTATTCCATAAATTTAAAATTATTAATACTTACCTACCTCCTTGAGTTCTCTAAAATGTTTAAATTACACTCACATGTTGTTTTCCTAAGCATACTCAACTTTGTAAAAGTTCTTACATGACCTAATTTCCCATTGAAATTTAATTTTTCAAAACAAAGCTCACCTATAAAATTCCTGACAATAATCCTCACCACTACGGTGAACACCAATTCCTAATCAATATTTTACTTATGACATGATGACAACTAATAGCCATCCACATAATATTAGAATAAACCACATAACTATAAATCAATTCCTCAGAAAAATATCATACTCCAAAATAGCTATCAAATAGGCCTAAAATCACATAACCTTCCCAAATACAAAGTCTTCCCTTTCCAATGTATTAACAAAACGCAAGTGAGCACTAAGTCCAAATATAAAAAAAACATATCCCATATACTTTAAAGTAGGAAAACACCATATTTACCACCGGTATGATCATTAGTATCTTTCTCATCCAAACTTTTTGTCTATAATCTGATGCACATCTCGTTGTGGGTCCTAGTATAAACGAACTAACCTTTGCTGGTGCATTATTGGACATGACCACATCCTAAAAATCTCTAAATTTCTTCCTTTAAATTATTAGGAACCAAATTGTTCGAACTTATCACAATTCAAGCAAGTGACCCCCACCAAGGTACCTATGGCTCTCCCTCCAAAAGTAACCCTTTTTCGAACATGTGGTAATGAACGAAAAAAATGCAATGATTCCTAATCAAAGGGCCCTACATCAAAGGACACAACGCAAAACTTAACGATATCAAGAACAGATCATAAGGATGATGGAACCATGCTCTGATACCAACTGTAACAACCCCAATTTTCTAACATTAAGGCTGGCCAGGCACAGTATGTCGAAGATGGGGCTTATGAATAATTTATACCATTCTAAGCACTGAAGAAATAAAAATTCCTTTCTTCTATGTCAAAATCCGTCATAAATAAAAACATTTGAATAAAATTCATTGAACACATGAATAATAAAAACTGAATCATCATACCATGCCCATAATGTAAAGCTGAGTACAACTGTTTTAAGTAAATACTTGGGCTTATGCCCGTACAAATCCCATTATGAAATAAAATTAATAGATGCTGAAATACAACCTATACTAGAATCAATGGAGTGAAATCCACTATATCCAATGCAACTTGATGTTTGATCCATCGTCGGTCTGGCTATCCCTGTCATTAAGAATATAAGGGGGTAAAACATTTATAATTTGGGTCAGAGCCCTATAGTTTCAAGGATTTTTCGCCAATAAATAAGCAAATTATTACTAACTCATACTTCACGTCTCTCCATCAACTCTCACATGTAATGAGTACATTACCTCATCCTTGAACAAAATGCCAATTGTAACTTCCAGTTTTTAATTTGACATGTAAAGATGCTATGCATTAACTAAAAGTGCGTACTTATGTATAAATCCCCAATCCTGAATATAATTCAAAATATTAACTACATTATTTATACATGTCATATAATTATATTATTATGCCATATAATCATATTGTTATGTCATATAATATTCCATAACCCTTGCCTATCTCTTCAGACTATTAAATAATTTAATTCATACATCTTATCGTTAACCCCGTTAGACTACAAATTTCATTCTATTAGATTACCAAATTATTAATCTCATTAATAATTGGGTACTCCATTACTCATTCTCCTTAATTGTTGTTGAATGTATTAAACAACTCAATTATTATTATCATTAATAATTGCCTACCACATTAATCGTTAACTCATATTAGTCCTCAATTATCCAAGTCATTTTATTAACCCGACTTTATTAACATTAAGTATTGTCTACATCTTTAGACTGAGAGGGCACATTTCCATATAAGGTACACCACTATGTGTAAGTATATATATATATACACACACCAAGGTTCTAAAAAACGCGGGGCGTGATCGAGGCGTGGAGGTTAAGCCTTAAGCCTTAGAAGCCTAGGCGGGCCTTGGCGTAAAAAGGCGTGAAAAGGCATTTAGGTCTTTTTAATATATTTTAATATTTTTTAACCATAACAAGGCTATTAAAATACTAAAATTGTACATATCATAAAAATATATCTGAATATTTTGCAAATAAAAATACCATTTGATTATTTTGGATGAGATAATGGTCCGATTTGCAAAAAGATCTTTAAAAGGCGATATCGTTTCACTAAAGCATTGTTGTTTTTTAGAGAAAAAGTAAGCCTTAAGGGTTTTACCAAGCATAAGGCGTCAAAATCTTAAGGCGGGGTGTTTCTCCCAAGCCTCAAGCCTAGGCGTGCATAGGCGGAGCCTAGGCGGGTTTTTTAGAACAGTGATACACACACACACACACACACACGAATATATGGGACAGGAAAGAATTTACCGTTGGTGTCTCGTTTTCGCTACATCGACAAGTACATTAAGTGGACATCACAAAACACAAATAAGTTAGGGGTGGTCCCTACGCAGGATACCTGTTCACGGTGCATACTCAATAGTGACGCATGTTGGGCACTATAATCACCTACCTCCTCGTATAGGGTGCCTCCACTTAGTACCTATACGAGCTTCACAAATGCCAAGCCCACATGTACTGGCGTGCGGTACCCTGTTCGAACGTAAGGACCCCCAGGCAATAGGACAGTCCACGAACATTGGTATATCCCCACAAAATAATATGATATATATTATCATCTAATATGTTTAAGAAGTTACTCTATAACTACTTTAATCCCAATAAAATCTCAATCCATATATAATATAGCCTCCCTGGCTTAACTCAAACATTTTAGTCAGTCATTCCATATCTCATTTTAAATCGTTATCCTACGACTACTTCCTGATTAATTATTAGGTCCCATTCATGGCCTTTTAGTCTTAAATCACATTCTCTTCATAATTTATTTCTCTTTAAATATATAGGTACAGTTACTCCCAACTAACCTTTCCAAAACACTACAGACATAGTTATTCCCAAATTAACCTTTCCAAGACATTATAGGTACAGTTATTCCCAAACTAGCCTTACCAATACGACTCTAGGTATAGTTATCCCCAACTAGCCTAAACAATATACCTAATGATTTTAGTATGTTGTACTCTTGACTTATACTTAAATCATTCCGGATTATTAATAATTATTCTCTTCTGGATGCCTTTTCAATATGGTTTATATGTACATATATAAGGAGTCAGCTAACATGAATAAGGGTTGTTTTTACGTATATAAGAAATCCTCTTACATGAATAAGTAGTGTCACTCAACCTACTATCAAAATCATCGTTAACCATTTAGACTTAGCCCACCAGGCTTATGATACATTCCTACTTAATATCGTCATACAGTAAAGATTTGAGGAAATTAATCATTAATTTTAACCTCGTAGATTCAACGTATCTCAAACAAATGTTTCTTTTTATTTAAATCCCCCCTAATTGATCATAATATTTTCATCGTATCTTTTAGGGTCTTGTCCTATAGGTTCCCCTACCAGAGTTTCCAAGTCATTTAGGTACATCCCGACCTTTTATATATTTATTCTATATAGCTTTATTTAAGAATCCCGCATAAATCATCTTGTTCTTATGGTTTACTACTCCCTTTCATAGAAATATCATAACAAATGTAAGAAAATTAGAATAATATGAGGTTGGCGACCACACAATCGCAATGATTTTTTTTACAACCAGGTCATTTTGAATAGATTCGGTAGGAGGCCGAATCAATTTGTTTTGTCCAGTAAGCCAAGCGCAGATCTTTTCCAAGACGATATTTTTCCAAATATTTCTAAATCTATCAAACTTTGTTTTTATGATTAAAATCTCAAATGGGTTATGGGTAGGGGTTCTAACCATAAATAACATCATTTTAAACCTGATTAAACCTCCTATTCATTCATAGATTATCACAAAATCAACAAGAATTTGTCAAGAACTCATGAACATGAAATTTCCTAATTTCATCTTATACTACCCCAATGATTTCCAGATTAATTAGAGGATTCTACAACATATTTTCTATAATTAAACTTCCATTTAAACAACATTTAATACTTAGTTGATACAGGGGGTTACAGATCTAAACATGGATTACACAATTATCATTGATGATGCTGGAAACAGTATCACCTGTATTAGATGTTGATAAGCTCAAGATAGCTATAATAATGGCAGCACAAGAGTATATGTTTAATAGAGGGAGGTTAGGAGAAGAGGAGGAACACTAGTATATAAGTGGTTCAGCCAATTTTCCCTACGTCCGTTGTGTGTGTGTGCGTAATTTCACTAGATGAAGGCACCAATGTCCATAGATACAATCTATTAAGCATTCTCTCTCTATTGTGTAAACTAATAGAGTTTCAGCTAGGGTTGTAATTATTGATTCATTTACAAGGTAGATGATGACCCCTATATATAGTTCTTAAGGGGGGTAATGTACCCCCAAGCATGCAATGAGCATGTGCATAAGTAATTTTAACTTTGATATTGTATGTATGTCGTCGATGGAATCAAGCTAATCAAAATCCTCAAATACCTACAACAAATATAAAACACTAAAAATATAGAGGTAAGTAAGGGATTATCGAACCAACTTCAAGGATGAAACACATAAGAGAAAAATTTGTGCAAGTCACTTTTTCTAATTATTTTTTTTGTTTTATATTTTTCTATTTTTTTTTATGTTTTTTCAATATTAAAACAAGTTTTGAGGATGAGTGAATATGACTAAGACTAATAACAAAAATAAGAGTAATCAAACTAAAATAAAGTGCGACAAAAATGCTAGTGAGTGATGGAAATGAGTGAGAGTGTAATTAAATGAGAGAAAAATATTCAAGGGAAGAGAAATCCACCCTCAATTCCTCAAATCAACTAAACTTGTATTATTTTAATTTCATCAACTTCCAAAATATTTAATTAATTCAAAAGCTAATTCTCATTAAACTAGTGAATTAATTAGATACTCTTTTAGAAAAGTAAATTTAATTCCCACAAGCACTACTCTAATTGAATTAAAATTAATCAAACAAATCATCCCCTAGGAATAATTTGTCCAACTAATTTTAAATTGAAAGAAATTAATCAAATCAAGAGTAGATGAAAATTAGATTAATATTAAAATCAAATGATAGGTTTATCTCTAGCTTAAATCACTTGATCAAATATTAATTAAATTTTCATACCTTTCTCAATGTTGATTTTCCATTTCTCAATGTGAAAATAAAGTTGGGATCAAATATACAACTCAAAGGAATTTATAAAAATTAAAATTACAATCTAATTTGATTTGGATTCATGAGGGTTTCAATCACCCCCTTGAATGGAGTGATTACCCCTCCATAATCATCATCCAATAAAAATTAGAACCAATTAAAAGCATGTAATGAAAATTAAGGAAGAGATGATCAAACCAAAATTCCTCTTGAAATAGCACTAGACTTCAATTCTTCATTAATTTTTAATAATTACACACTCTAAAAAAATTAACTCAAAAACTCTAACTCTCTCTACAATTTTCTCTCTCTATTCTTCTTCTCTCCCAAAGCTTTTTTTTGAATTTGGGTCTTCATCTTCAATATATAGTAGGCATGGAACACATGGAGCTAAGGGGCATTTTTGGAAAGTTCATGGTGTAGGGTAAAATGGAGAGAGATTTTGGAATAAAGGTGAGGGTATTTTAGGCTTTAAAAGAGTGTATGTATTTATGGTGAGGTCATGTGGAAAGGTGAGGTGTGAGAATATAATTTGATTTGTTATTGAGGGTAATGTGAGTGATGCACACAAGTGTGCATGTGGGAGATGTGTTGGGGGATTTTGGGTAAATGGGTATAAGTGGGAATAAGTGAGGTATTTGTTTGGTGTGGTCTTTGTGTTTTGTTGGCAGGTCACGTTTTTGGTTTGGATGACAAATGGGTATGACATGGGTTTTGGAAGATGGATGGGTCTTGCAAATGGGTTGAAGAGGTCCGATTGGATCTGGGTTTAACGCCGGAATGGAGGGACGGAGGTGGTTGGTCGACGGCTGAGGGTTTCGGCCGGAGTCGGATCAGAGAGACGCCGGAGATGGAGGGACGGAGGTGGGGGACCGCGGGTTTAGAGGGAGGTCGGGTTTAGGCGACGGGACAGTCGCGGCCGGCCGGAGCTGGGTGAGGGGACGATCGGGGCAAGGTTCCGCCGGCAGGATTCGGAGGTGGAAGGTACCGGCGGAGGTTGTGGGTCGACGGGGATTTACCGCCTGCGACTTAGGCAGGAGTTTCGAGGATGGGGCGCTGCCGGGGTTTGGACAGGCGGGAGATGGAAGGGCTTGGGATCGCCAGCGGGGGTGAGAGTCAGGCTCCAACGGTGGTTGAGGTGGATGTCTGCCGGAGAGGAGCTGGCCGACGGGTTTGGGGCTAGCGAGTTTCGGGTATGGGTTAGGAGAGAGAGAGAGGTGGTATGGTGGTCAGATGAGTAGAGAGTGGTGGTATGTGTTTAAGTTTTGGTTTAATGGAGGATGAGGAGAGATGAGAAGGTGGGAGGTAGATGATGATGAATAGTAAAAATGGGGATTGGTTTTGTGTTTGTGGGTGTATGAGAGTTGGGGTGTGGGTGTGGGTGAGAGTTAGGTTTAGGTGTATGTGTTTTTATGTGTGAGGGTGTGTGTTTAATTTGAACTCCCAAAAAACTATAAACTAAAATTAAAATTAAAATCAATCTAAATTAAAAATTAAACTAAAAAACTAATAACTAAAAAAATTAATTAATAACTACTAAAAATATAAAATCTTATAAAATAAAAGACACAAAAATAAAAAGATAAATATAAAAAGAAATAAAAATAAAAATAGAAATCTATAAGACTAAAAACTAAAAGCCTAAAATAATAAAATCTAAAAATAAATGAAATCCTAAAAAAAACTAATTCTAATCAAATAAAACTAATAAAAATAAAGATAAACTAAAAATAAAATATAAAAATAGTAAATAAAACCTACAAATTCTAAATAATTCTAAAATAAAATCTAAAAAATAAAACGACACTAAATAAAAATCCAAAAAAAAAATTAAAAAAAAATAAAAAGGGATCAAACCAACACACACGGGGCTTGGGTGACGGTTTAGGGATAAGTTTAGGGTAGGCTAGGGTACGAAACAAGGGTATTAGCTCCATAAAATGCTCAATTGCCTAGAAATACGCATTTGAACACCGCAACGTGCATTCGGCCTACAAAATAAATAATTAAGCACATAAGACCCATATTACCGAGAATTAGCCACTAAAATACATCTATTAGGGGTATAAATTGTACAGTTTTGGGTGCTTATCACACCACCCCCAAACAGAGCGTTGCTAGTCCTCGAGCAATAAGATCAAAAGAAAGAGAAAGATAAGAAACCAAAAGTCTACCACTTTCATGGGCACTTGCGATTGCACTTAGCATGTGCAACAAGCCTTTAAACCTGTAGGTTGCCCTATAGGACGAGTTGTGTCTTGTGAGGGTTTGCAGGGAATATACCCACAAAATTCTTATTTGCAAAAATTTATTGAAGGGCAGTTAATCTCTTATTAGACGTAGAATAATCACACAATCCATCACATGGGAAAATATTTTCAGAAATACAAGCTAGAATGTGTAAAAAATTTAGCTAAGTAAATACTCAAGGCACATCCTCCCTAGAACTCAACGTGTGTAGTGCAAATCAGTCAAAACGGGTTGAGTATCACCAGAGTAATTCCTAGATTGTCTTGTCGGAATCAACGCTTCAACTTCAAATCTCACGAATATATCTCTCTAGAACGAACTCTCGAGATTTGGGAATGTATCGCTCTTGTGTGTGAGGAGGTGAGTAAATGTAAGCAAGTTCAAACGTCTCACACACACATAAGAAAGAACGAACAATTAGAAAGAAAAATGATCTCATGAAAGGAATTCTAATCATTATAGAGAGAACATCGAGTTATTCACCACGTTGACTTTCATTTGCCCGAACACCTATGGGAAATATGGATGTATATGGGTGAGGGGAAATGAAATGGAATGAGAAGGATATGATAGGTAGGATGGATGGAATGAGGTAGGATGGGGTGGTGATATGATGGATGGTGGATGGTGATATGAATGATGATATATGAATGGATATGATAGAAGAGTGTTCTATACTTGAAGAACAAAATCTCTTTATTACATAAAAATTAACTACAAACTCTCTTTTTTTTCTTTTCTCTCTCTTTTTTTTTCGATTTTTCTTTTTTCTTTTCTTCTATTTTTGCTATTTTTATGTTTCTCTCTTTTTTTTTTCTTCTTTTTTTTCTTCTTTTTATTTTTCTCTCTCTTTTCAAACTAACAATGAATACATTTACATTTTGAATAACACTCTTTTATTTGAAAATGATGGAAGATGATATGGAGATGATAGGTGACGGTGTGGGGAAATTTGTGGGAATATGGAAGATCATGGGAATATAATGGGTGAAGTGAATGGTAAATGGTGTATGGAAAGGTGGTAAGTGTATGGATGAAAATATAGTATTCGGGACAAATTTCAAGACACGTGTTTCTTACAATTCTAAAGTGATGTCGTTCTCAGTGATCAACCCAAAGTTTAGTGAAAGATAATGAGATCATACAACAATTTAAGTGCGGACCCAAAAGAAGTTGAATCAACTTGTGACTCGGAGATTGTGTAAAATGCTCTGAAAGGGTGAAAGGCACAAATCTCACAAGTTAAAAGTCTCTACTAGTGATCCTTAATGTTCTCTTTAGAATTGTAGTACTCCTCAACTCTAACTGTAGTGACTTGATAAGTGCGCAAATTTTGTTGAGTCTAGAAATTCATAGTGCAACATGCCTTGTTACGTATTACATAAGCCATTAGAAAAAAATATTCTCTAGCTTGATTCCTAGACTTAGAAAGATGGATGATTGAAAATTCACATCATTGAGTGAGATGAAAGAAACTGCACAAAATTTTAAAAATCAGGTTTAAAAATCAAAAAATTTCAAAAGAGGCACGATTTTGATAAAATTCCCCAACCCCAAACAAAAAGGAACATCGTCCTTGATGTTAGGTAAAATGATTTTTAAAATTAAGAGCATAAGGTAGGAAAAAGATTACCAGAATGAACCGCCAATGAAGTTGAGAGATATCGCCAAGAATAAACCTGAATAAATGATAAGAGAAAAAATGTGTACAAGTCTATAAGCATGATAAAGCATAGGGTGATGTGAAACACCACCCCCAAATAGGATAAGACTCATACCAGAAACGCGGGCTGCCTCCCGATAGCGCTAAGTTTAATGTCTTTAGCCAGATCGAACCATTCTCACCCTAAAGATAGGATCTATGAAAGCACGGGGCAACAGAAAATTTGGGTGATGAAAATCAACCCCAAATAAGACTGAACGATTAGTCTTCGTAAATGGTGTCAACAAGGTCAATCTGTTCTATGGGGGTGGAGCCTAGCTCCAAGAAGGGCTTCAAGTGTTGACAATTGACCTGAAAGAGGCTACCATCCTTGGGATTTTGCACGGTAATGGCACCATAAGGGGTAACTGACTCAACAATGAAGGGTCCAAACCACCCGGTTTTCAATTTCTCGGGAAAGAGATGCAACTGAGAATTATACAACAGAACTTTTTTACCAGGGTGGAATTCTTTTCGCATGATGCTTTGGTCATGAATCCACTTCATCTTGTACTTATACTTTTTGGACAAATCATAGGCATCATTTCTCATTCCTTCTAATTCATTGAGTTGCAGCTTCCTATGTACACCCGCCTCATCAATATCGAAATTAAGGGATTTGACGGCCCAATAAGCATGATGTTCAAGCTCGACAGGAAGGTGGCAAGGCTTGCCGAAGACCAAACGATAAGGAGACATGCCAATTGCAGTCTTGAAAGCAGTACGGTATGCCCACAATGCATCGTTCAAGCGTAAGGACCAATCTTTCCTATTAGGATTGACGGTTTTTTCAAGAATTTGCTTGATCTCACGGTTGGAGACCTCAGATTGACCACTAGTCTGCGGGTGGTAAGAGAGACCAACCTTGTGGGTAACACCAAACTTTTTAACTAGGTGTTCAAAGACTCGATTACAAAAATGTTTACCCCCATCACTAATGATAGCTTTGGGGGTTCCAAAACGCGTGAAGATATGCTCTTTGAGAAATTGGACCACAACTCGATGGTCGTTGGTGCGGTAGGCAATTACTTCGATGCACTTGGAAACATAGTCAACAACAACTAGAATATACTAAAAACCATGAGAGGAGGGAAATGGTCCCATGAAATCGATACCCCACACATAAAAAATTTCAACAATGAGGATGGGTGTGAGAGGCATCATATGAGGACAAGAAAGATGCCCAGAGTGTTGGCAATTCGAACAAGCCTGGCAATATTGATGGGCATCGTGGAAAAGGGTAGGCCAATAGAAACCACTTTGCAAAATTTTGGCAGCACTTTTCTTGGAACCAAAGTGGCCTCCACAAGCACTAGTGTGACAAAAGGACAGAATACTGAGTTATTTCCAATCAGGAACACAACGACGAATGACTTGATCGGGACAATACTTGTAGAGAAATGGGTCATCCCAAGAGTAGAACTTCACATTCGCCATGAATTTAGATCGATCCTGTTTCGACCAATGACTAGGAAGTTGATCGGTAACAACTCCTTTTCGGTGGTTGTGTAATTAGGTTGAGCATCATGCAAGGTTTTGTTAGCATAAGAGATGACATGTGGGCGCTTGTCAACTTTCTGGCAAAGCACGGCTCCAAGTGAAAAATCAGAAGCATCACACATGAGCTCAAAGGGTAGAGACCAATTGGGAGGTTGTATGATAGGAGCAGAAGTGAGGTTAGCTTTTAAGCGCTCAAAAGAGGCAACACATGCTTCATCAAAGATAAATGGGACATCCTTGGATAAAAGGGTTGTCAAAGGTCGCGCGAGTTTAGAAAAGTCCTTAATGAAGCGCCGGTAGAAGACCGCATGTTCTAAGAAGGAGCGAACGTCCTTTACAGACTTAGGAATGGGGAGTGAGGAAATCAAGTCGACTTTTGCTTTATCGACCTCAATATCGGAGCTATAGACAACATGACCTAAAACAATACCCTTTTTTTACCATGAAATGGCATTTCTCCCAATTGAGGACCAACTTCTTTTCTTGACAACGCTGAAGGACCATAGTGAGATGGGATAGGCATTGTTCAAAGGATGAACCAAACACAGAAAAATCGTCCATAAAGACTTCGAGAAAATGCTCTACCATGTCACTGAATATCCATCAAGGAAGCAGTAGTAAGCATGGCCAGCCAAGCGTTCAAGCATCTGGTCAATGTATGGGAGAGGGAAGTGGTCTTTGCGAGTGACAGCATTGAGCTTTCTATAATCAATACAAACACGCCAACCGGTTTGTATTCGGGTAGGCACAAGCTCATCATCACCATTTTTGACAACGGTGACTCCAGACTTTTTAGGCACTACATGAATGGGACTGACCCATTAGCTATCAGAAATGGGGTAGATAATACCAACATCAAGCAATTTTAAAATTTCAGCTCGAACGACCTCTTTCATTGCCGGATTGAGTCGACGTCGTGGCTCACGAGAAGTCTTGGCATTCTCCTCTAAATGAATGCGGTGGCTACAGACATTGGGGATGACACCTTGAATGTCAGAAATGGTCCACCCTAAAGCACTGCTATGTTGAGTGAGAGTGTGGACCAATTGCTCTTCTTGATCCAATGTCAAGTCAGAAGCAATAATGATGGGGTGATGTTAGTTTGGGCCTAAGAAGGTATATTTCAACTCAGCAGGTAGTGGCTTAAGCTCCAAACTAGGTGGTGAATCAGGAGAGGCATCGGACTCAGAAGCAGAAACAGAGTTCGGGAGAATATCGGGACACGAGTTGACTGGGTCATCCACAGAAAGAAGAGTATCGACATATAGAGGCTCAAATGGAGGAACCCAAGTGGAAGTGTCCAGCAGTGGTGTAGAATCTAATAAGGCATGGACCTCGGAGATGGAATAATCAATATCAAAGTCGGACCCAAAGTGAGCCAAACATTGGTGGATAGGATCTTCGGGGTAAGTGGTATCCAACATCTCTTGGAATAAGGAGTCAATCATGCATACCTCATCAATGGAATCAACATCGGCTGCTTGTTGCATGAGGTGGAAAATATTGACTTCGACGGTCATGTTGCCAAAAGAAAGATTCATTGGCCCATCTCGACAATTGATGATGACATTGGAAGTTGCCAAAAAGGGGCGACCCAAAATGATAGGAATATTGGTTGGGTCGGGAGCAGGAGTGTCTAAGATGATGAAATCCACAGGGTAGTAAAAGTCAGACACTTTCACCAAAACATCTTCAACGATTCCTTTAGGCACTTTCACAGAACGGTCTGCAAGTTGAAGAGTAACCCGTATAGGTTTCATGTTTTGTAAACCTAACTCGAGGTAGAGAGATTAAGGTAGCAAATTCACACTCGCTCCAAGATCAGGCAAAGCCCGAGTAGAGAACTGATCTCCTAACATGCAAGAGATAGTGGGACGACCAGGGTCTTTATATTTCACAATATCATTCTCTTGGATGAGGGATGTGGCTTGTTCAGTGACAAAGGCATCACGAGGAACATTTGTCCGTCGCTTGACAGTGCACAAGTCGTTTAAGAATTTTGCATAATAAGGAACTTGTTGGATTGCGGTGAGGAATGGAATGTTTATGTGAACATTCTGAAAAACTTGCTTGATTTCATCAAATTGTTGGGCTTTCTTTGTCAGGGCCAACCTATGAGGGAAGGGGGCTCTAGGGACAAAAGCAGTGGTGGCCTCAGTAGGTTTGGAAACATTTTTGTTGGTGGCTGTATGGGATGGTGGGAGCTTATGGAGTGGTTCTAATGGGAAATTCTGGGTGGGTGGGGTGGGAACATCACAGGGAGCATCAACACCATTGTCAACCTGTTTACCGGATCGTAGAGTACTCATCGTTTTCATGTCCGCTTGGTATGTGGGTGGAGTGGAAGGGGATCCAACCTCATAAGCCGAATCCTTTCCATTCCACTTAGGGTTAGGAATGGGTTTACTCGAAAAATGACCTTTCTCTCGCTCAGACTCAAACTGATTAAGACATTTCTCAAGCCGTTGGATGGCTTGAGTGTGTACTTGCGTGGTTTGTTGTTGAGTCGTGATGAATTGAGTGATAAGATTCTCAATAGAGGAGGTGGATGATGGAGGTGGAGGGGCATAAGGGGGTTGGGGGACCAACACTCGGTTAGAACTAAGCGACTGGGAATACTCGTAGGACGAAGGTGGGACAGGGACAGGGACAATTTGATGATTGGGGTGGGACGGTCCTCCTTGGGGGATAAAGGATGATGGATGGTTTTATTGGTGGTAATGAGCATGGTGGTGTTGGATAGGAGGGCGATGTGGCCTTTGCAGGTTTTGATGAAACCCTGGTGGACCACCAACATGTTGTTGTGGTTGTGATGGAGCTAGGTGATTATCATACTTATAAGAAAAATAGGGATGGTTCCTATTATTCGGATTATAAGTAAACGACGGTGGTGCGGGTTTTCGAGAGGTATCAAAGGCCCATGCTTGGGCTAGAGTGGGTTCGGGATCATCTTGAATAAGGGGGCACAAATGAGACAAATGATCTTGACTTAAACAGACATGGTAAGAATGACTAGACTCGTTGACATTCATCACTTGTTTAGAAAGAGAACAACTGAGAGCATCAACAGTCTTAGTCAAAGTGTTTAAGCCATGGAGCGAGGATTTAAAATCGGGATCATTTTTAACCTCATAAGTGCTACCTACTCGTGGTGGCTCGGATCTCAAAAATTGATTGGTGCCCTCCCAATCTTGGGAATCATCGCCTAATTCAAGGAGAAAATTGTAGGCGGCAGTGGGAGTTAAGTGCATGAATTTGCCTTTGTGCATGGACTCAATCATGGTGCGAGTGGAAGGAATGAGACAATTGTAAAAACTATGGACGAGGCGACACTTCTCGAGACCATGATGTGGGCAACTACTGATATAATCTTGAAAACGCCCACCATGCTTCACAAAATTGTTCGGTGGGTTTTTGGCGAAACTCTTGAATGGCTTGGCGAACCTCATTGGTCTTACTTATGGGATAAAACTTTGACATGAACTTCTTCACATGTTTTTCCCATGTATGTATAGAATCCGGTGACAAGGAGTGTAGGCACGTGGATGATTTATCATGGAGAGAAAATGGAAACAAGCGAAGATGAACATTTTCTTCATCTAAGTTTTGATTTTTGAAAGTAGCGCAAACCGTGAGAAATTTTCGCAAGTGAGTGTATGGAGACTCACGCTCAAGACCATGGAAATTAGGCAAAATGGAAATGGTCGCCGGGCGAATTTTGAATTGAACCGTCGGGGTGGGTGGAAGAACTATGCAAGATGGTGGGGTGGCCGTTATCGGGGCAAAATAGTCCCTTAAAGCACGCTCTTCAGCCATAGTGGGTGGATGAATGATGGGATTAGAGATGTCGACTCGGGGACAACTCAAAGTGATCGGTGGAATGGAAGAAGTAAGGGGAACACTTGGTTCTCCTAATGTTGAAGAGACGGGAGAAAGACTACGTGAGCGAATTAATCGACGATTAACTCGGTTCCACGTGGGCATGCAAATAGGGATTATTTTTGATTTTTTTGGATTTTTTGGAAAAGAAAATATTTTTGGAGTTTTTCTTTTGTTTTGGAAAGAAAGAATATATATATATATATATATTTTGGAGTTTTTTTTTTATAAAAATAAGGAAAGAAAATATTTTTTTGATTTTTTTGGAAGAGAAAAGGTGGGGGAACGCTGGGGACAGCACAAACCCGTTTTACTCGGAAGCCGCACTTAAAACCCAGTTTCCCTTGACACTTTCGTGCCGCAAAGCAAACCGTGCCCGGTGGAGTGGACTCTACGGGTTATCCTACAAGGCAAAATAATCAAAAAGGGTCCTACAAACACCGTATCCTATGGGGCTATCTAGTTGATTGATTTTAAATTAGTGATGGCTAGGGTAGCACACAAAGGATAAGTGATTGAGTTGGGTGATGAAATCCCTTCTCGTGAGTGACCGGGTGTAGGTCTTAGTCAATTTAATTCATCATTCCATTCAAAATTAAATGCACGAATTAAATCACATAAGAGCACGGAGGAGCACACAAGATATGAACTCGCTAACAAGAGGGCGCGAGGGTATAAGAAATGTACCTCCCACGGATTTTAGGCCGTGGGGTGCCAAAAATGTTGAGTCGACCGGGGGGAGAATACACCAATCTCAGTCGGCCCCGCGAGTCCTACCGACCCAAGATAGAGAGGCTTCTAAATCCTCGTCTTTGGACGCCCTCTCTCTACCTTGTCCGGTTTCCCTATCACGCTTATCTTCTTTTATTACAATTTTAATGCAAAAATAAAAATGAAAAAAAAATTGGTGTCTCCAAGCACCACAATACAAGCCAATATATAATAAGGTCCTAATACACAACTTCTAGGAAAATGAAAAGTAGTACTAAAAAAAATGAAAAATATGAACTAAATGAATGACAAGCACAATTCCTTCTCGAGTGCCTCGAACTCCTCAAAGCGGCAACGACGCCATTTAATTTTAACTTGATATTGTATGTATGTCGTCGATGGAATCAAGCTAATCAAAATCCTCAAATACTTACAACAAATATAAAACACTAAAAATATAGAGGTAAGTAGGGGATTATCGAACCAACTTCAAGGATGAAACACATAAGAGAAAAATTTGTGCAAGTCACTTTTTCTAATTATTATTTTTTTTATATTTTTTTATTTTTTTTTATGCTTTTTCAATATTAAAACAAGTTTTGAGGATGAGTGAATATGACTAAGACTAATAACAAAAATAAGATCAATCAAACTAAAATAAAGTGCGACAAAAATACTAGTGAGTGATGGAAATGAGTGAGAGTGTAATTAAATGAGAGAAAAATATTCAAGGGAAGAGAAATCCACCCTCAATTCCCCAAATCAACTAAACTTGTATTATTTTAATTTCATCAACTTCCAAAATATTTAATTAATTCAAAAGCTAATTCTCATTAAACTAGTGAATTAATTAGATACTCTTTTAGAAAAGTAAATTTAATTCCCACAAGCACTACTCTAATTGAATTAAAATTAATCAAACAAATCATCCCCTAGGAATAATTTGTCCAACTAATTTTCAATTGAAAGAAATTAATGAAATCAAGAGTAGATGAAAATCAGATTAATATTAAAATCAAATGAGAGGTCTATCTTTATCTTAAATCACCTGATCAAATATTAATTAAATTTTCATACCTTTCTCAAGGTTGATTTTCCATTTCTTAATGTGAAAATAAAGTGGGGATCAAATATACAACTCAAAGGAAATTATAAAAATTAAAATTACAATCTAATTTGATTTGGATTCATGAGGGTTTCAATCACCCCCTTGAATGGGGTGATTACCCCTCCATAATCATCATCCAATAAAAATTAGAACCAATTAAAAGCATGTAATAAAAATTAAGGAAGAGATGATCAAACCAAAATTCCTCTTGAAATAGCAGTAGACTTCAATTCTTCAACAATTTTTAATAGTAACACACTTTAAAAATTTCTCTCTAAAAAAATTAACTCAAAAACTCTAACTCTACAATTTTCTCTCTCTATTCTTCTTCTGAATTTGGGTCTTCATCTTCAATATATAGTAGGCATGACACACATGGAGTTAAGGGGCATTTTTGGAAGGTTCATGGTGTAGGGTAAAATGTAGAGAGATTTTGGAATAAAGGTGAGGGTATTTTAGGCTTTAAAAGAGTGCATGTATTTATGGTGAGGTCATGTGGAAAGGTGAGGTGTGAGAATATAATCTGATTTGTTATTGAGGGTAATGTGGGTAATGCGCACAAGTGTGCATGTGGGAGATGTGTTGGGGGTATTTTGGGTAAATGGGTATAAGTGGGAATAAGTGAGGTATTTGTTTGGTGTGGTCTTTGTGTTTTGTTGGCAGGTCACGTTTTTGGCTTGGATGACAAATGGTTATGAACATGGGTTTTGGAAGATGGATGGATCTTGCAAATGGGTTGAAGTGATACGATTGGATCTGGGTTTAACGCCGGAATGGAGGGACGGAGGTTGGGGATTGAAGGTTTAGAGGGAGGTCGGGTTTAGGCGACGAGACAGTCGCGGCCGGCCAGAGCTGGGTGAGGGGGCGATCGGGGTAAGGTTCCGCCGGCAGGATTCGGCGGTGGAAGGTATCGCCGGAGGTTGTGGGTCGACGGGGATTTACAGCTTGCGGCTTAGGCAGGAGGTTAGAGGATGGGGCGCTGCCGAGGTTTGGACAGGCAGGTGCTGGAAGGGCTTGGGATCGCCGGCGGAGGTGAGAGTCAGGCTTCGATGGTGGTTGAGGTGGATGTCTGCCGGAGAGGAGCTGGCCGGCGGGTTTGGGGCTAGCGAGTTTTGGGTATGGGTTAGGAGAGAGAGAGGTGGTATGGTGGTCAGATGAGTAGAGAGTGGTGGTATGTGTTTAAGTTTTGGTTTAATGGAGGATGAGGAGAGATGAGAAGGTGGGAGGTAGATGATGACTACACAGTCGGTTCCAATGAGTTACATTGGTCCCGTACGAGCTATTCGTGTATCTTACGAGATTGTTTTGTGGTTATTTCACATTTTCACCCTTCGATGACATTTTTTTAAGCTTAAGTCTAACTCTTTACAAATTCTCGTTGTATTTTCAAACCGGGAGTCCCGTGACTACGCGGTCGGTACCTACTAGTTACATTAGTCCCATGTGAGGTATTCGTGCCTCTTGCGGTATCGTTTTGGGGTTATTTTACATTTTCACATATCATTGCTAAATTTTAAGGATAATGACTCAAATTATACTATAGTTTGGATACACTTGAGAGACATCTCAATATGAAGGGATGATGAGCTGGATGTGCAAGAATAAGGTTTCATCTTTGTTTTTTCCCTTGAATAAATGGAACAACGGTTCAAATCTGGACAAACATGAGAGAAATCACGTTCCCTTGGCCAACATGTACATCCCATTTTATGCTGGTCAGCAGGTCAAACTCAAGGTTAACCACTTATTGTTCGAACCAAGTTCAATCCAAAACATCAATGAAATGATCGTCCTTGCACTAGATGAATCTAATTTGAAAGTATTTCTCTTCTTTGTGGTCATCTTATGTTGATCGCAAATCCTAGCATGCTTGTCAATCCCATGACAAAGCACAAGTCGATTAATTTTCATTTGTGTTGATTATCCCAGTACATTTTTAAAGAAGATTTGAAAATGCAAAGATAAAGAGAGAAGAATGCAAGAAAAGAGCATAGAAGAATCGATGTAAATTTTTAAACTTTAAAGAAGCCTATTCAAATACATTATTGATCGGACAAGGTGTGTGTAATGATGTATTGTATTTTCATGTAGAAGATTATTAATGAATTCATTAAAGAGAATTGAAGAATGAAGTATCATTCAAACTTGCCTGTGAAATGTCAAGTTGTTCAAATGCAGACAATCTTGTTTGAATGGGATGTGAAACATCGAAGGTCAGTATATGCTAAGTGAATTAAGAGGAGAGAAAATGGAACACTATAAATGTGCTTTACTAGAGTGTTGGTTAATGTTGAATATAGCCCCGAGGCTCACGTTACGACCATGAGACCATTAAGGGGTCAGATTAATATCCGATTATTCTGAATTTCTTTCCATGCCACAAAAATAATCAGGACAGAGATCCATTTTGAATCAATGTGGGTTGAAATGCCGTTATGTGAAGAAACAGTAGAAAACCATTTGAAAAAAATAATGAGGGAATTCCGAATCAATTCGGCCTAGCAAATCGATTTGTCCTCCAAGGCGAATCGATTCGGGTCCAAAGACCTGGGCTTCTGCCACAGGCCGAATCGATTCGGCTTGGGTCCGAATCGATTCGGTCAATGCAGACCTGCCAATTTTCCTAAACCAAATCGATTCGCTTAGGGGGCGAATCGATTCGGACCTGTAGATTTTGAAGGGTTCTTCTTCTTTAATGAACCCACGAATTATTTAACCCTAAAATTTTCATTCTAACCCCCAAACCTTCATCAAATCATGATTTTAAGCCCATAAATCAACCCAAAGTTGATCCCAACCATTTCTATTCCATTAAATCCATATTTAAACATTGATTTCAAGATTAAACCCAAAAATCTAGGTTTTGATATTAATACCCAAAAATCCATTTCTTTAACCCACAAATTATGAAATGAAATACACAAATAACTATTTATCAAGATTAAACACTTGCCTCAGATTTGTAGATGTTGGATCCTCCTCGATGTCGCGGTTGGGCCGGAATCTCCAAGCTTTTCTCTTCTTTTCTCTCTTTTCCTTTTCTCTTCTTTTCTCTCTTTTCTTCTCTTTTCTTTCTCTTTCTGTAAATGAGAAGGCTTTTGAAGAGTAAAAAGGGGGGATTGGTTTTGTGTTTGTGGGTGTATGAGAGTTGAGGTGTGGGTGAGGGTGAGTGCTAGGTTTAGGTGTATGTGTTTATGTGTGAGGGTGTGTGTTTAATTTGAACCCCCTAAAAAATATAAACTAAAACTATAATTAAAATTAATCTAAATTAAAAATTAAACTAAACTAAAAATAAAAAGTAAAATAAAATAAACACGACACGACACACTAAACAAATTCTAAAAAAACAAAACACAACTAAAATAAAAACTAATAACTAAAAAAATTAATTAATAACTACTAAAAATATAAAATCCTATAAAATAAAAGACACAAAAATAAAAAGTTAAATCTAAAAATAAATAAAAATAAAAATAGAAATCTATAAGACTAAAAACTAAAAGCCTAAAAAAAAAAATCTAATAAATCTAAAAATAAATGAAATCCTAAAAAAAAACTAATTCTAATAAAATAAATCTAATAAAAATAAAGATAAAATAAAAATAAAATATAAAAATAGTAAATAAAACCTACAAATTCTAAATAATTCTAAAATAAAATCTAAAAAATAAAACGACACTAAATAAAAATCTAAAAAAAAATAAAAAAAAATAAACCAACACACACGGGGCTTGGGTGATGGTTTAAGGATAAGTTTAGGGTAGGCTAGGGTACGAGACAAGGGTATTAGCTCCTTAAAATGCACAATTGCCTTGAAATTCACATTTGAATACCGCAACGTGCATTCGGTCTACAAAATAAACAATTAAGCACATAAGACCCATATTACCGAGAATTAACAACTAAAATACATCTATTCGGGGTATAAATTGTACAGTTTTGGGTGCTTATCAATAAGGATCGAACTAGTATGAGAATGACACATGGATGATCTTATGTAGGTAATGATGACCTCAATACTCCCTTACATGAGGGGAATGATTCGATTATAACTGATTTTTCCACGTGTTCCAAACCTCACATGTGCTTGTAAATGCTCGGCCCTATGTCCTTGACTGATGTAACCTCGTCCTGGATGAGTATGAGGCTGGTGAAGTCCGATAGTGTTGATTTGTCTTGTCTCTAATCGTGATGATTGAGGGGTATGTGTTAGAGCGAGGCTGAGTCTATTTGGGTGTCAATATTTTCTTGACACATGCCACTTACTGAAGTGAAACGTATTCCGCAAAGTGAGATTATTCTGATAGTTGTCTTTTAGGTTCCCTAGGGAAATGATGGGGGCATTGGGAATCGTGACCCATCACTGAGTAGGTTTAAAACCCTCTCCTCTCTCCTCATTCTCTGTCTTCTTCCTATTTTCACCCGCCTAAGCTTTCTGCAACTGCCTTTCTCTTCAATCCCTCCATTGTTGCACTGTGATCGAGGTTTCCTTCACTCCTAAACCTCTTATTCTCTCTCTCGCGACTAGGCATGTATTGTTTTCCACCTCTCTTTTCCATTTCTAGTCATTGTTTTGCATTTTTGAATTTTCGGCGAGGTTTTTCTTTTTCTGGCGAAGCTTTCCATCACTGCCAAGTGTGTATTAGGTTAGTCTTGTAGTGATTAGGTGGTTTTGGAATTGTTGTAGGCTACTTTGAAGTTGTTTCAGCCTTATTCAACCCTTTTTAGGCTCACCGGTGGCCTTCCGATCACCTTCTCTGGGGACCTGCCCTTGAGCGTTCTTGGTGTTCTTCATTTGAGACTTTACAACTTTCCCTTTTTTATCTTTAGTTTGGGTTCTTTTAAGCTGTGTACCTGTTTGTGTTTTGAGTCCTTCCTTTTTAAGTGTACTTTCATCTCGCTTATGCTCAGACCCTTGTACCAACTTATAGAAGAGTTACCCTCTCTTCCTGAGAAGAACTTTGAGAAAATTAGGCAAATAGATCTAGCCCAAGAGGAAGCTCGTAGGGCTGAGGCCTTTCCCTTCAGACCCATCTTTCCTCCTCCCCTAAAGGTTATATACCCTGAGCTAGCCGATCCTACTGAGCCTGTAGAGGTTCCTGAAGGTCCTGCACCAATGTCTGAGTCTGAGTCATATTCCTCAAACCCCATGTCAACCTCTGAAGTAGGAGAATCTGTAGACTCTTTTCAAGAGGCTATAGACTATTCTCTTAGACAGGGTGAGGTTCTTGAGGAAGTCGAGGTTTTAAGCCGTGCCTCATCTCACCAAGGTTCTAGCACTTCGCATAGGTCTCCTGATGTTGAAATCTTAGGGCTAAGTGTGGCACTTACACCTCCTATTGAGTCCATTCCCCTGTCGGATGACACTGGGTCCGAATTTGCTCAGAGGTTTCTCGGTGGTGCTCTAATACCTCCCAGGGCTGATGTTGCTGGGGACGGTGATGATGGTGAGGAGAGTGATCTTGATACATCTGAGGTCACTAAATTATGATGTTTCACCTCTTAAATTTTCACCAATTTAATGATGTTTAAGGTCTGAGGTCACCAAATTATGTTGTTTCACCTCATATTTTCACCAACTTAATGATCTTAAAGGTTCGAGGTCACCAAATTATGATGTTTCACATCTTAAATTTTCACCAAACTAATGATTTTTAAGGTTTGAGGTCACCACATCATGGTGTTTTACCCTCATATTTCACCAAATAATGATGTTAAAGGTCTGAGGTCACCATATGATCATGGTGTTTCACCCTCATATTTTCACCAACTTAATGATGTTAAAGGTCCGAGGTTACCAAATTATGATGTTTCACCTCTTAAATTTTCACCAAACTAATGATGTTAAAGGTCTGAGGTCACCAAATTATGATGTTTTACATCTTAAATTTTCACTAAACTAATGATTTTTAAGGTTTGAGGTCACCACATCATGGTGTTTTACCCTCATATTTCACCAAATAATGATGTTAAAGGTCTGAGGTCACCATATGATCATGATGTTTTAGCCTCATATTTTCACCAGCTTAATGATGTTAAAGGTCCGAGGTCACCAAATTATGATGTTTCACCTCTTAAATTTTCACCAAACTAATGATGTTAAAGGTCTGAGGTCACCAAATTATGATGTTTCACCTCATATTTTCACCAACTTAATGATGTTAAATGTCTAAGGTCACCAAATTATGATGTTTAACCTCATATTTTCACTAACTTAATAATGTTGAAGGTCTGAGGTCACCAAATTATGATGTTTCACCTCATATTTTCACCAAATAATGATGTTAAAGGTCTGAGGTAACCAAATTATGATGTTTCACCTCTTAAATTTTCACCAAACTAATGATGTTTAAGGTTTGAGGTTATCACATCATGGTGTTTTACCCTCATATTTCACCAAATAATGATGTTAAAGTTCTGAGGTCACCATATAATGGATTTTACCCTCATATTTTCACCAACTTAATGATGTTAAACGTCTGAAGTCACCAAATTATGATGTTTTACCTCTTAAATTTTTAGCAAACTAATGATGTTAAAGGTCCGTGGTCACCAAATTATGATGTTTCACCTCTTAAATTTTCATCAGACTAATGATGTTTAAGGTCTGAGGTCACCAAATTATGATGTTTCACCTCATATTTTAACCAACTTAATGATGTTAAAATATAAGTATCACTACAACATTTCTATATTTTCATTAACATCCTTTGTATAAATTGGAACATGTGTTACAAAAAGATAAGAGCAACTGCAACATCATATGTAATATTTCTTTAAGTGATCAGCATTCCAAGGGTTGGAGAAGGGTTTTCCTTTGAGATTTTCTAACCGATAGGTACTAGGTACAACCTCATCAATTACCTTATAAGGACCATGCCAATTAGAATGGAGCTTATTTTTTTTCCACGTCTTCTTTAGGATTAGGCCACCCATAGCTATAGGCCTTGACTTCACCATTTTCTTGTAAAATCTCATAATTCTCTGATGGTAGGCTGCCTGTCTTATCTTTTCATCTTCTCTTCTTTCCTCTATCAAATCAAGATCAAGTCTTCTCTCTTCCCCATTCCTCTAAGGGTCATAGGTCTGAACTCTATGGGTGGGAAGTCCTAACTCTGTTGGGATGACAACCTCTGATCCATGGGCTAACATAAATGGAGTTTCTCTCATTGGTGTCCTTGTTGTCGTCCTGTAGGCCCAGAGCACAACATATACCTCCTCTATCCATATTCCTTTGGCCTCTTCCAACCTCTCTTTTATCCCATCAGGGATTGTACAATTTGTGACCTCAGTTTGGCCATTTTCCTGGGGGCGGCCGGGAGAAGAGAAGAACTGCTTGATCCTCACTCTTTCACAGTATTTTTCTAAGGATATGTTCTTGAATTGGGTTTCATTGTCTGATATGAGGTTGTTTGGAAGACCATACTTGAATATGATGTTCTTTCAGATGAACTGGAAGGTCTTCTACTCAGTGATTGTGATCATTGGCTCAGCTTTTACCCATTTGGAGAAATAATCAATTACCATGATTAAGAATCTATAAATGTTTTACAGCTCTTGGCAGGGGGCCTACCAAATCAATGCCCCATATTGCAAATGGATAAGGGGAGATGATTGAAATCATAGGTTAATGAGGTTGATGAGGGATGGTGGAGAATCTTTGGTATTTGTCACACTTCTTTACATACGTGGATGCATCTTTCGCCAAGGTCAGCCACCAGTACCCCTGAGTGATTATCCTCTTAGCTAACGACCTTCCCCCTATGTGACTGGAATAAGAGCTCTCATGCACATCGTTGAAGATGTTTGGAACCTCTACAAGGTGGACACATCAGAGGAGAGGGAGGAGGAGTCCCTTTTTATACAAGTCATCTCCTACAATTGAGAATTTAGTAGCTCTGAACCTCAGCTTTCTCTTTTCTAACTTCGATTCTAGCAATTATCCTTCTCTGATGTATCTGATAAGAGCGTCAATCCATGAGGCTCCCATACTTAGGTTTAGGCAAGGTCTGAAAACCTCTTCCTATTCGATGGTCAGTTTGAGCAGAATCTTAACCGGTACTATTCTTCTTATGTCTCTCCTTATTACTAAGGCCAACCTCATGAGAGCATCACCTCAGCCGTTGTCTAGCCGAGGTATCCTCTTCAGTTTTACTTCCTTGAAACTTTCTAGTATCATTCTCACCATCTGAAGGCATTTGACCATCCTTTCATCTTTCGACTCATACACTCCCAGGATTTGGTTGATGACCAACCTTGAGTCATTGTGGATTAGGAGTTGGCCGACACTAAGGGATTTTTCCAACGAGAGACCTACTATTAATGCCTCATACTCTAACTCGTTGTTGGAAGCTTTAAAGTTAAACCTAAACACATATTCAATATCGATACCATCTGGTGCCGACACTATCAGCCTTGCTCCACTTTCGCTTTCACAAGATGACCCATCAATGAAGAGGTTCTAAATGGTGGTATTTGAAGAGAACTTTCCCTCTGATAGGGTCCCTATCTTGAAGAGGTATCTCTCTTCCTCATTCTCAACTATTCGTTGTCTAGATTTACTTACTCAACCTCGTCCAATTCTTGGCCGATGTTTCTCTCTTCTGGGTCACATGCAACCTCTTGATTAATCTTAATCTCAGTTTCATCCCATGTAAACTCGGCCATAAAATACGCGAGTGATTATTCCTTGATGGCAACCCTAGGTTGATAGACATTGTCGTAATCCCCCAACTCGATAGCCTAGGTCATTAGCCTTCCTGACTTCTCAAGCTTATGGAGGACCTATCTGAGAAGAAAGTTAGTGAGGAAGACCATGGAATGGGCTTGGAAGTATGGCTTCATTTTTTTTGAAGCATGTATCAAAGAATAAGCCAACTTTTTAATATGAGGGCACTTTTTCTCAGACCATTAGAGTGCTTTACTATTGGAGTACACTGGCCTCTGCACTCCATCCTCTTATCTTATTATCGCAGTACTGATGGCTGACTCTGAGATAGCTAAATATATGTATAGCTTTTCTTCCTGAATTGGCCGAGATAGGAGTATAGGGGATTCTAGGTAGGACTTGATCTCCTTAAAAGCTTTGTCACATTCCTCATCCAATTCGAAGGCCTTTCTAAGCACTTTGAAAAAAGGAAGACACTTATCTGTAGCTCTTGAGATGAACCTGTTAAGTTCAGCAACTCGTCTAGTTAGCCTCTGAACGTCTTTGATGGTTCTAGGTGTCTTTATGTCTAGCAAAGCCTTGATCTTATCAGGGTGAGCCTCTATTCCCCTTTGGTTAACAGTGAAGCCCAAAAACTTTCCTGCTCCTACCCCAAAGACACATTTGGTCGGGTTGAGCTTCATTCTATATTTGTTCATGGTTCAAAAGTTCTTTCACGGTCGGCCAAATGAGTGTCATACTTCAGACTCTTTGTCAGCATGTCATCCACATAAACTTCCATGGATTTTCCTATCTGATATTTGAACATCTTATTTAAAAGAAGTTGGTTGGTGTCCCTTGTATTCTTCAGGCCGAAGGGGATGACCTTGTAGCAATAGGTCCCCTTGTCTGTAATAAATGTTTCCTTCTCTAAGTCTGCCGAGTCCATAAATATCTGGTTATACCCAGAGTATGCATCTATGAAGCTCATGAGGTCATGCCCTGCTGTGGCATCCATTATCTGATTTATATGAGGAAATGGGAAGTTGTCCTTTGGGAAAGAATTGTTTAAATTAGTGAAGTTTACACACATCCTCCATTTCCCATTTACTTTAGGCACTATGACAGCGTTAGATAACCACTCAGGGTATATGATCTCTCTGATGAACTTGGCCTCTTTGAGATTTTTATCCTCGTCTCTGATGACATCATACTTTTCTCTTGAGTATGCTCTTCTTCTCTGCTTGATGGTGAAGCAACTTATACTCTTGACTCACTTGAGTCTACATTGTATAAGTGCTCATCTAGTTTGGAAATTATCACGAAATTAGAGTCCTATTCCTTAGATACCAAAGCGCCTCAGAATCTTCTTCTTAAGACACACTTGATTCAATTGAAGGTATAAATCTCAATCACACACTAGGGTTTCATACATTGTTCATATATTGATTTAATTGATTGTGTGTGAGTTGTGTGTGTTAAACCCATTTAAATTGATTTTAATAATTTTTGGGGAATTTTTAATAATTTTTAAATGATTTATAAAAAAAAATTAAAACTTGGTTTATAAAACTTTTGGGGTCATTCTGGAATTACTATTATTACATTTTTATAACTGGAAGTTGAGTTGGGTAGGATCCGAATGCGCTTGAGACTTGAGGGTGTGTGTGTAATTATTTTTAAGACACGTGTGTGAGAGATCATCTCAGCCCTACACTTGTCCATGTTATACCGGTTAGATTTGTGTTTGTTGTAAGACACATAACTCGTGTGTTATCTCAGCCTTTGGATCATTGTTATCAACGTTCTACATGTGTCCAAACTCGATCCATGTGTAACCTTTCTAGACCAATCGGAGAACGTTTAATCCACCGCTTTTATTTCACCATTGGATCAAAGTCAATTGCCTTGGACCAAATCTCAGCCTTAGATTTGGATAGCCATTCTCGAACCTTCGCCTCTCAGTATAAAAGGATCCCAATCCTCTGCATTCAAAGACTTTTTCCAGTTCGTCCAAAAAGAGAGAGAAGAGAGAAGAGAGAAGAGAGAAGAGAGAAGAGAGAAGAGAGAAGAGAGAGAGAGATAAGAGAGAAATCAGAGAGAAACCCTAACACATTTCAAACCCTAATTAATTTTTCCTAGACAGTATACACCAAACACCATACCTGAGTGTTTGAGAGTGATTCTGGTAGAGGTTTTAAAGTTGTTGAGAGTTTTATCCTCCGAGTTCGAGATCTTACTTCTAACATAGACATTTCATGTTAGATCTTTATTTCTTTTTCATAGAAACTATAGATCTGGCTATTTTATGTTATATTACACTTAAATCTGCATTATTTAGTTTCTCATCTTAAGAAAACACTTTTGTTGATTACTGTTCTATAAATGTTTTTCAAAACATTAGAATTAACCAAGTATTCTTTTTCTGTTTCTAGTTCTTATGAAACAAGATTTTTGACCTAGTTGGAATCACAATTGGTGGTTTTCAATTTCAAAAATATTTTTAAAACCCTCTGAAATTGATTAAGACCTTGAACCGTCTTTCGATCAAGGTAGCCTTGGATTCTAGGATTTTTTGAAAGGTTAAATAAAGTTTTTTTTCTAAAGAAGAGAGAAACTGAAAAATTGCATCATTTAGATCTGATCTGTAGTTAACTAGGAATTGTTTGTATAAATAAGTGTGCGTGTGTGCATGCATGTGTTAGAACACTTTCACAAACACTTATCACACTACAACACAAGAAGTGTTGGCTGTAAGATCTTGAAACTTCAAAAGTTGACGTAAAGACTAGAACAAAGTGGAGAAGTTAGCAAACTAAGAAAGCAACATCAACATCAGATCTGCAGAAAAGTTAGAATCAAATCAGTGGGTACATATTCTAAACTTGTATAGGTCTTTTTGTGTGCATGTGTGTTATATAGTTTGTAACTTTTATATTTTGTTTTAATGGATTTTTGGTTTGTGACTTAGAAGTCACCGTGGATGTTTCCTGAGTTGGGTGAGGTTTTAACACATTAAAAATGCCCTGTCCTTAATCTTTCTACATCTCCTCATCTCATTCTCATGGTTGTGATGATTTAGTTGACTTAATATATTTTAGTTTTGGTTTTCAAAACTAGTTATAAAATCTTGATCGTATCTCGTACATTTTTCATTAAACACATCTTGTGATTAACTGGTTTTGATTTAAAGAAAAGAGTTTCTCCAAAAAATAGTTCAGAGTTACTTAAACTGTTTAATCATGTATTAAATGACTTGTGTAACATCTTTTTCAGATGGGCCTGGCATCTTCTACCACATTGAGTTTATGGCACATAATCTCTGGATCAATACCTGGCATGTCTGCATGGCTCCAGGTAAAAACACTTTGTCTCTTCCTTAATAGCCTCGCTAGTTCCTCCTTGATCTCAGGCTTTAGGGCTTTGTCGACTTGGATGATTTTTTTCGGTTCGTCCTCATTGAGGACGATGGATTATACCTCCTCCGCGGACTCTCCCTTTTTGATCTTTGTTTCATCTCTAGGATCAAGTGTATCGATGTTTTACGTGGTTGTTGCCCTCTTACGAGCCTCTCTCTCTTCTGAAGAGTTGAAGTGCCATTCACGTGCCGATGTTTGGTCACATTACACTTCCCCTACTCCATAAGGAGTCGAGAATAATAGCATTTGGTGGACTGTTGAAGGCACGACCTCAAATTCCTTGAGGGCTACTCGTCCTTTGATGAGGTTGTTGGGTGTGAAGATGTTTTCATCCATCACAAAGAAATTTATTTTTCTGGTCAACCTCTTAGGCCACTCATCTCACATTCTCACATCCATTTCATACATACCCAATGGATGAACCTTTTCACCACTAAAGCCAATTAAGGGATAATGATGAGGGACAAGCCTAGATCTGTTGAGGCCCAAGCTCTTAAAATAAGGCCAAAACATAACATCTGCAAAAAACCCCCATCAACAAGTATTCTCTGAACTTCACACCCATGCACCCTTGTGGTGCTTACAAGAGGGTCATCATGAGGATATAATATACCTTTGAAATGAAGTCGCACGAATACAACTATGAGGGTGTCCATATCTACCTTCTTTCTCTTATCATGTTTAACCTCTGTAAAAGCCAAGTTTATAATCTCGGCCTTAGTCACTAATTTAACCTCTGCCACGTGGGTGTTGCGATAAGATACCTCTGAGCCACCACCTACTAGTCCTCCACATATAGTGTTTACACCGAAAGAGATAATACCAAACCTCTTCACTGGGACATTGTCATCTTTTGGTGGGAGGTCAAGGTCATTTTCATCATCATCTGAGTCATCATCTCTTTTTGCAGAGGCATCTTCCTGGCATTTATCATCTCTTTTCTTTTTAAGGTCTTCTCTTCTCCCCTTAGGAGCTCTACCATCCATGTACTTTTTGAGCTTTCCAGACTTCAACATTTTCTCAACCTCGTCCTTCAGGACAAAACACTTGTGAGTTAGATGGCCGTGATCTTGATGGAACTCGCACCATAGATTCTTATTTCTCTTATGTAAAAGATCCTCCTTCTTCTCTGTCCATCTCAGGGATATATCATTCTTTATTTCATTGAGGATGTTCTCGCAGCTCACTGTTAGAGGAGTATAGTGTGCAAACTTATCATCTGCAGTCCTCTTCTTTCCATCCTTTTTCTTTTGAAATTTCCCACTGCTACTTCCGTTCTCATCCTGGTACTTTATAGCCATTGCTTCTTCTATGTTCATGACCTTTCCAGCTATTGATAACCGCTCGGCCATAGACATAAGAGGATCTTCAACGAGATTCCAAAGTAGCTTTCCCTTTTGAAGCCCTCCAATAAGGGTTGTCATGGCTATGCTCTCTTCATAGTCTTCAACCTCCATCTTTTCCTTATTGAACCTCGCAATGTAGTCTTAGAGGTTTTCGGTCTTCCCTTGATTTACATAAATCAAGTGGGTTGTCTTCTTTTGAGGTCTTACACTAAAACACAAGTTGTGGATAAACTGCCCAACCAATCCTTTGAAATTTTCAACTGAATTTTAGGAAGAGAACTGAACTAGACATGTACAACCCCAGTAAAAGTGATTGAGAAAGCTCGACACCTCATCTCATTAGAGATTGAATAAATGTCTGCTACGGATTGATACATCTTAATATGATGGACTGGGTTGGTACTTCCATCGTACTTGGGAGACACCATTGCAGGTTTAAATTTGGTAGGGGTTAGGAAGTTGACAATCCTTGCCACAAATGGGGATCCCTCTGAGCATCCCATTTATAGTGGGTCTCGACTTTTTATGAGGTTCCTTATCTTCTCTTCGAACCTTTGAATAGAGTCATTCCATAGCTTAGAAATGTTGACTTGACCGAGGTTGTCCCCATTCACCTCCACAGGGTGAACCGAGGGTTCCCCATCTACAACACAACGTCGCCTATTGACGTCCCCCTGACCACAGTCTTGGCCATGTGGGGGTCGACCATTATGGGAACGACAGTCACCTTCTTTTCTTCTTGATCCAGCGAGACTTCTTGATCTCGACAGCCTCTCCCTCAGGTCATTGGCTGGGCTAAGCCTTTTACAGGCTAACCCTCTGCTTAAGCAATCAAAAGTTTATCCTCTTTATCATGCATCACCATCTCATCATGCTCCATAACCTCGGATCTGATGTACAAGACGTACAGTGTTGTTTGAAACCTTATACGGCTCCCAACAGTCTTTCGGTGCATCCTCCACCTCAATATCATCATACATATCCTCAGGGCAAGGGTTTCTTTACCTCCCTAGCCGTAAATGCCTAGGGTCAACAACATTCCTCCTCCGGTGAGGTGTAGGTTGGTCTTTCGCGGTGCCTGGGGTGGTCCCCTGGCCTTAGGATGTGGCTGAGCAGCTGCCAGAGTAATCATTTCCGGTGAGACCCCAGGTGGTCTTATTATATTCTGGCTTAGCTGGGAAAATTGCTCCTGCATCGCTTGCTGAGTTGAAGCCAAGGTCTTTAAGGATGCTACCACCTTAGTCATCTCGGACTATAGTGGTACCTGACTGGAACTAGTTCCTCCAACACCAGATAGTGGAGGAGGTGATGGTAACTCTGGTGCCATATGATAAGACTAGAGAAATTATAATGAAAATATTAGAGAGCTTGATACCTTAAAGGACATGTTTCAATGGTGACACAACTTCACGTGAAGGGTGAGGCCTGGTTCACCACTAGAGTCTCCGATGATGTTAAGCAGCAAAACAAGAGGAGATGAATCCTCTCGTTCCCACAGACTGTGCCAAATTGATGATGCTGGAAACACCACCACCTGTATGAGGTGTTGATAATCTCAAGCTAGCTATAACAATGGCAACACAAGAGTATATGTTTAATAGAGGGAGGTGAGAAGAAGAGGAGGAACACTAGTATATAAGTGGTTCAGCCAATCTAGCCTACATCCATTGTGTGTGTGTGAGTAATTTCACTAGATGAATGCACTAATGGACATAAATACAATCTCTTAAGCTTTCTCTCTCCACTATGTAAACCAACAAAGTTTTAGTTAGGGTTGCAATTATGGATCCCTTTACAAGCTTGGTTGTGAGACTGGCTGAGGTTAGTAATTCTGAGTACGAGGGTGCACTTTGGGCATATCAATCATCAATTTCTACAGAATTCAAATGGTCTCAAGATATGCAGTCCCAACATATGATTAAACCTTATTGTAAGGATGGTATCAAGACTAATACAAGATTAATACAATTTGAATAAGAATGGAAAGAGAATCATTTCCTGAGATTGGGTAAAGAAGCCTCATTTCTTCCTCCTGGGGTGTCCTCACTCCTCCTCTTGGGTGGTTATGGCTAGGGTTATGGGATGTAAATTATAATTGGTGGATTAACTCTAATTAAATAGGGTTAGTCTTAAATTCTAGAGTTGGTATGTAGGCTGTAAATTTTGACCCCCAAATACATAATCTAATTAGCCCCATAACTACCCAACTCATATATATATATATATATATATATATATATATATGCCCCAGGACCAATCCTAAAAGTGTGTCGCGAATATTTTTATCGCACGAATATGTTTTAATTGTGACAGGACACATGTAATTACTTTTTACTCAATATATATTCCTTTCTAGAGTTATCCCAAATCATTAGAGTACAACTCTAACATTTATAAATAACAATGAGTCCAATTACTCACAACCTTGATTAGTTAATTTCACCGAATGAAATTAATCCTTATTAGAGTTTATTTTAATCCAAAAATTTAGGGTATTACAACTAATTTGAGAAAATTTTAATCGAATAGTGTCGCGCACAATGCGACAACCTAAATGTTGAAAACTATCTATTGATGAATATTTGTAATTTGGTCGGAGCCTCAACCAACTTAATTCTTAATGTTGAGGAAATGAGATATTCCGTAAAGTAATTTTTTTTATCGTTAAATATTTTTATTCTTATTGCAAAATAAAATGATCAAACATGAATTTAGTTGATATGCATTGTTTTATTTATTTAAACAGAAAATATAAACACATTTCTGATTAAAGTGATCAAACTTTATTGTCAAACAAACACATAAATATAGTTAACATCTCAAAGAAATATATATATAGAGAGAGGCAGGCTCCTGCGCACATTAAATTTGCACAGTGATGGCGCACACCAATTTTGTTAAAGCATTAAAAAAATATTTTTGAGTTTATTTTTTGTGTGTGTGATATTTAAACATTTCAACGGACCGATGTAAAAAAAATCACCTCAAAAAACGTTTTTTACTGTTTTTAAAAAATCGGTCAAACTTTCGCAGCTTTTAAAGTGCTTAAAAGTACAAAAAGTTTGACCAATTTTTTAAAAATAGTAAAAAAAGTTTTTTTGAGGTGATTATTTCTACATGGGTCCTTTGAAATGTTTAAATATCACAAAAAAAAATCAACTCAAAAATATTTCTTTTACTATTTTAAAAAAATGATGTGCAAACTCAGTGTGCACATGAGCCTCTCTCTCTCTCTCTCTCTCTCTCTATATATATATATATATATATATACATATACAGTCCTCCTTTTGTGCAGACTAGTCCGTATTTTAAGAATGCGAACCGAACATGTGTCACCTGGCGGTGAGCCAAGAAAAGAGAGAGAGTGTGCCTATAATTTAGGCGATAATTTTTAGGCACACCGTTAGGTGACACATCTTCGGTCCGCATTCTTAAAATGAGGATTAGTCCGCACAGGAGCATTATATATATATATATATATATATATATATATATATAGAGAGAGAGAGAGAGAGAGAGAGAGAGAGAGAGAGAGAGAGAGAGAGAGAGAGAAAGAGAGAGAGGCTCAAGTGCACACTAAGTTTGCACATTATTTTTTTAAAATAGTAAAAAAATTATCTTTGAGTTGATTTTTTTGTGTGATATTTACACATTTGAACGGACCCATGTAAAAAAATCAGCTCAAAAAATATGCATTTACTATTTTTAAAAAATTGGTCAAACTTTAGCTACTTTTAAGCCCTTTAAAAGCTGTGAAAGTTTGACCGACTTTTTAAAAATAGCAAAAAAAGTTTTTTTGAGCTGATTTTTTTTACATGGGTCCATTGAAATGTTTAAATATCACATAAAAAAATCAACTCAAAAATATATTTTTAAATGCTTTAAAAAAAATTGGTGTGCACCAGCACTGTGCAAACTTAGTGTGCACAAGAGCCTGCCTCTCTCTCTCTCTCTCTCTATATATATATATATATATGGAGAAAAAGCCTCTCCATGGGCACTTACAAGTACTAAAGCAGGACTCTTGAAAAAAGGAAACAACAATCTAAAGCCAATTTAAAAAGGATTTTGCCCTACAATTTCTTGAGCGCGTTCGCTTGACGACGACGTTACAATTTTCATTTTTCGCAAGAGAATTTACATCATTCAAGATAAGATCGTAGTTTACCATAGGATTTGTAACATCGTCTCTAAATGCTTTTCTTGTTCTTCAATACTTTTGGAATAAAGATGGATGTCACCAATGAAAACAACCACACACGGATCGAAATAATTACTAAATACCCTATTTATCATATCCGTAAAAGAGGTTGGTGCATTAGTTAGTCCAAATGGCATCACAAGAAATTCATAGTGACCATACCTAGTGTTGACTTAAAAAATTAGATTATCCCTAATTATTTAATCACAGATAAAAAATAAATAAGACAAAGGATTTTAAAGTGGTTCAGCCTCGAAGAATGGCCTACGTCCACTATTTTGTTATTGTTAACTGTTTGGAATTCTCGATAATAGATGTTTTACCAAGGAATTCCGAGCCCCCCGCTAATGAGGAGGTTACAATGTATTTATAGCCTTGAGGTTGTACATGCGAGAGAATATTACATAATTGTCCAATAGGCGTGTACATCTGTATCAGCATTTAATGCGCATTCAATCGTCTTAATTATCCGATTATAAATGCTCTGTACGAGGTGCATCTCGGACCGCCTAAGCTGCTCGGACCGCCTATGTAGCTCGGTATACATGAGTTTCTCGGTACAGTAAAGTTCCTCGGAGAACACTTGTTGCTCGGAGCGCCTGAATTGGTCGGGGAGGTTGAGTTCCTTGGAGTCAAGGTGTTGTAAAAAATGTTCGCGGGTTCCATGTAGATTGACACGTGTCTCCACATAATTGGTCCACGTCAGCAGGTTAAATTTAGTATCAACAGAAGCCCCCAATGTTTTGTGGTTTGATGTTGAAGAAAAGTGTGGAACATATATGCTGCCTAAACTTTATGGATTTTAGACAATCGTTCGTTCTACATAACTCCTTTTTTGAGTACATAGTATCAGGATTTTAAAGTATTTTGAATTTCCATAATCGCTTCGTGTTTCGTGCCATTTTTTTCTTTTTAGCCGCCGGATACGCAATCGTCCATCTTGGTAATCATTGCTTTTCTCCATTCTCGAGGTAAAGTATTTAAAAGCTTCAGAAAATTCGATCATCTTTTACTTTTTCAAATATGCATCTTAGAACTTCTTCACTTCTTCTCTGTCTTGTGTGTTCATTTCTTCCATTGTTCGTTGTCATTTGATTCATCTTTTTCCTGTAAGATCTTCTTCCTTCTCTTTTATTTCCTTTGTTCATCATGGTTTACCTTGTTGAGTCACTTGATAAATTTCGTTCTGATTTCTCTATTCCTTCCTGGGTCATATTGGAAGAGCTTTCTGAGCCTTATGACTATTTTCATTTAGCTGAGGGACATTGGTTCCCCAGTCTCTTTGTAGCTGAATGTGGCTTTTCTTTTCCTCCAAATCCCTTATGTTTGGAGTTCTGTCAGTTTTTTGATATTGTTCCTGCGAAAATAGCACCAAACACTTGGAGAATAGTTAATGGAGTTCATAGGTTAAACCAAATTCATGGAACTCGTTCAGGAATTCCAGAAATTATGTTTTTCTATAGATGGGTTGTTAGTGATAGCACTTTTTATTTAAAAACTAGGTTTTTAAATAGGGCTCTAGTTGTTAATCTCCCCGATGCCAACAGGGATTACTTCGAGCAAGGGGTTGTTATGAAAAATTGGCAACATGCTCCATTAAATGGAAATGATGTGTATCAGGGTCCTGAATGCCCTCCCTATGGCAATGAGATAGGTTGTTTTTATTTTATTTTATTCTCGAAATTATGTTTTCTTTGTGTTTGATAAAATGCGTCATTGACATTTTAATTTTTATTTATTTGTAGTTGATAGCAAAAATAAATCCCCTAAAGAACTAATGTCAATTTGAGGCACTTGAAATTTATTTGGAGTTTTCACCAAACTGTTTCTGACGAACATATCAGATCAGCCTCGTACTTGTTGCAGTACAAGAGTTACACTTCATCTTTTACTGCTCGTCCAGTGATAAGTGATATAGAACCAGCACCAGCCTCTGAAGGTTCCTCTCCTGAATCAATATTCCTCTTACTGACAGAATGAAGAGAAGAAGAGCTCCTGCCTTCTTTGATAAGTCCGCCTCTACTGCTGGAGAGGCAAAGAAAAATAAGCCAAACGTCCCAGAAGAAGGGACGAGAAATATTAATCCATCCCCTCCTACTGCTGTTAAAAAGGTTGTCGAGAAGCCCCTGGTGGCTCCGATCAAGATTGTAGCTGTTTCTCCTCCAAGCGAGGTTATAGTTATATCACCGACCAAGATAACATCCTTGGTCGAGAATGTTCCTTCTCCCACGAGTAAATTGAAGAAAAATTCCTCGGACAAATTGGCTGAATCTATCTCTCAGCCTCTAACTACGGGAAGTGGTGTTCCCACTTTTATTGCTCCGAGCTCTGCCATGAGCTCGATGAAGTCTTGGATTATCTCCGAGATCCAAGGTATTGAAGACAGTCTTTCTTGGGATAGGGTTACCACCTTGGAAGCTCAAAATATTGCCTCAGTAAGTATTACTGATATAAACTTTCATTTTTCCATGTTATGTCCTTGCACTGTCTTACGATTATTTTCTTTTTCCAGTTGGTAACTTGCTTCAACACCATTCTGAAAAAAGATGAAGCTATTAAAGCTTCGAGATCCTCATCAGGTGTGGAGGAGGCTTTTGAAGGTCTGACACAGTCCTTAAAGGATTCTAGTCAGAAGTATGATGAAGACAAAGTTGATTGAGGGAAGCAACTAAAATCCATCGAGCAAGAGAGAAAGCTGTGGAGGCCTCTCAGGAGTTGGAGAGGAAAATGAAATAATGTGAGAAGAAGAACAATGAGCTCGAGGAAAAGCTCAAAAATGCTGGAGAGCTTGAGACCAAGTCCAAAGCTGCTGAAGAGGAACTGGGCAAACTCCTTGAAGCTGATCGTCAGAAGGAAGAGGTAGAAAAGAAATTGAAAACTGCCGAGGTCCTTCTGTTTGAGAAGATTTCGTCGAAGAAGGTGAAGAGGAAATTGGCTGTTAAAAAGTCCTTCAGCACTGGATGGGACAAAGGTTGGAACAAAGGCCTAGCTGCCATGTCCTCTCAGATGGAGTTTGCTAGCCTCAAGTATTTTAGGGACGGATGGGTCGCAGATCTGCACGAGTTAAAGGTCTCTGAGAGTTCTGAGCTATTTCAACGTCATGTTCATGGCCCTCCTTCCTCCCCTGGTGAAGAAGAAGAGGACGAAGCTGCCTCTGAAGAGTCTTCAATGATGGTTGGGGATCAGGTCCCTACTGTTGAACTTCGCTATGAGCAGCCCCAACTAACTATTACTCCTATCGAGTAGCTTCAATCTACCAGTACCTTTGTCGAGTAATTGCCAACACCTTTTGAGCAAATTTTCATTCCCTCCGAGCAACCTACTTCTTCGTCCAAGCCTCCCGAGGAAGTCTTAGGAAGTAAGGAGAAGGTGTAGAGTTGTTCGAACCTTTCTCTTTGTTTTTATTTGTTAAATGTAATTTTGGGCTATGTACCTCTTTTTGTGATGTAATAAAATTTGAAGTTTTGGTTGTGTATCTTAAATCCCTTTTTTCTTGATCTATTCTTATTATTGATCCATTTTACTTTTCTTGCTCTGTCTGCTTTCTTATTGATTATTTTTATCTCTTCTTTTTGCTAGTTTATGGCTAGAATGGAGCTCTTATCAGCCCACGATACTGAACTGATGAAAAAAATGTAATGAGTACTTCAAAGCTGTCCATACAGACTTGGATGAGTCACAAATTTTTAATATCCTGGTCTCAGATACCTCTGAACGAGCAGTGGAAGCTTACCAATATCTGAAATGCTTACTCGACCGAGCTGTTGCTAATAATGTGGCTTATTACGAGAGGATTAAAGATCTCCAGGGTACCATCGAAGAACTTCAACAACAATACAAGGAATCTTCTACCCTTTTGCATCAGGGGTATGAGAAAAAGTATCAGCAACTAAATGCTTCCAAAGGATATGATAAGTTATTCGCTACTTATGATTTTAAGGAGAGGACTTTGAAGGCCGAGGTTGAAGATCATAGGCAGATCGCGAAACTGCTGGAGCAGGAAAACAATAACTTGCGAGGAGAGATATCCCAACTGAAATCTACATCATCTACCTCGGGAGCCTTGGTCCCTATTAATGACGAAGGTTTCTCATTTTTGGAGGTTGAAAATGCCAATTTGAGACACGAATTGAAAACTTTAAAGAGAATTGGACCCTCTACATCTGCTCGCGGATAAGCAAGAGCTTCTCGAGGACGAGCAAGAGCTGCTCGGGTTACTATTGAAGAGGCAAAAACTCAAGCATCTTTGGAAAATCAAGAAGTTCAATTAGTTGAGAAGAATAAAGCTCTGGCAGAGATGTCTCAGAAGATGTGACACCCCGCCTAATAAAATACCGGGTGATCAGTCCTATACCAAATTAAAACAGGAATCCTAGTTGGATCATCCTTAGCATCACTGTCGAAAACTTTTTAAAACTTACTAACCACCTAGTATTCCAAAAACTGGTGCCAATTTTAACTTTTTAAATAAACAAAATAGTACATGCGGAATTAAAATATAAACCATTCACACAACTGAATGAAAGTAAACAGAATAGTAATTACACAACTTGCCGAATAAATCACCGGCCACCAAATAAATAATCCAAATACAATTTTTTTCAACACCTGAATAAATTACACCTGAAAACTGTACCGAGAAGTCTGGGCTACAAGCCCCAAATAAAACTGAAACTGATATAGGACTTCCTACTCTAGGAATGAATGAATGATGCGTCTAATCCAAACTCCTGCTAGCATCCACATATGCCTCAGCTCCGTGTCCCTGGAATAGAATATCAATCCTGGCGTCCCTGTGGCTGGACACCTAAAAGGTTTTGAAAATAGTTTTATAGCAAGGGTTAGAACCCAAAACATTTTGAAAATATTTAGCAAGTTAATTAACTGCAGTAATTTAAAATGCATGAATGCGCTTCATAATTAAGTTAGTGTCGCACTCCCTTGTGGACATTCTCACCCCTCCAATATTGTGCACACCTACCGGTTACCTTAACCCCACCTAGTTGTACTACCCCATGCAACTAGTCCTGGTATAACCTTCCCTTGCCATACTACTCTAACCCGAGTATAATAATTTCTTGAATTATAAGTTATTTCACAATTAACTTAATTAATTCCTCTTAAATAATAGCATATAACCGTGTCACAAGTTATATAAAATACATACATCACACACTGTATTATTTCCACCAATGATTAACTTAATTAATTTCTCATTAATTAAATATATATAACTGTAACCCGAGTTATATAAGGTAAATACATCACGCACTGTATTATCACCTACATATAATATTTACTACCATATTATACGTACCTTTACTAACATCCACACATATATCATACGTGTATCCATCCTTCCGAGTATACCCTCACCGGATGATTTCCTCTAGAATGCTATCTCACTAGGTGTGCTCACAAAACCTAGTTTTCCCAAGTTAGAATCGCTCACCAACTTGGGCCAAAATATACGAAATGGAGGCGGTCACATTCCTTCCCTGAAAGTGAGATAAATCCCTCACCCATATATACCGGACGCTATGACCTGGGGATATACTCGCCCTACTCCTCAAGCTAGGAGATTCACCCACATCGCGCAACCTCTCTTGATAGCATTAGAGTATATAAATTTAATAAATATCTAGTCACTGGTATTTAGTATCACGCAAAATAAATACACGTATATATATACTATCACGACACCGTATATATATAATATAAACTCCGGCTTTACCGTATACTCAAAATCCCGTACACTGCCTGTAATTTCCTGAGTCTATGGTCCGACTCAATGTAATTAATTTTCTCACTTAATAATTTATCCTCTTCCCGAGTCTATGGTCCGACTCTAATATAATTAATTCACACCTCAATTAATATAATACTTTCCCCGAGTCTTTCGCCCGACTCTAATTAAATTAATTAACACTCATATTAATTTAATACCAATCCGAGTCTGTGGTTCGACTCTAATACAATTAATTTACACTTAAATTAATTAACCCAAATTCTGAGTCTGTGGTCCGACTCTAATATAATTAATTATCACATTAATTAATAAGTACCCCTTCACGAGTCTACAATCTGATTATGATAAAACTAATTATCCCATCCATTAGTTTAATCCTACCCGAGTCTACAAACCGACTCTAATCAAATTAATTAACACCCTTATTAATTTAATCCTACCCGAGTCTACAAACTGACTCTAATTAAATTAATTTATACACTCTTATTATTTTAATATTTTCTCTAGTCTATATTCCGACTCAAAATTATTTAGTTTATCTCCAAACTTAATTCACTACCTTAGGGTCGCATGACCAATATACCCGGATTCACTCACTTGATCCGTACCTCACTAGTTTGTAATAAAATTTCTCAAATTTCATCCATTTAATGTCCCACATAAATTCATCCTAATCCCAATTACTTTCTCCCATAATTGCTAGGAATATTTGTTTCACAATTATTTACCACTAATAATTGTATGTAAATTATTTTATAATTAATTCCCCCTTATACTTCACCCAAGGGCGAACTGCCCAGAATTTCCCATCGTCGATCGATCGATGCCCCCGATCGATCGATCGACCCCTTCGTTACAGCTCTTCTTTCCCCCTGTTTTCCACCATTAACGAATTTCAAGGTTTTAAACCATAATTTAAACCTCTAATTACATAATCCCATCATCTACACATGGTTAATCCACATCCTATTCCTCATAGAAACCATTAAGATGATCAACTTCTCTAATTATCTCATAATTTTCGAAATGGGTCTTACTCCATAAAATTCAATTATCTATTTTAAATCCCAATTTCCAGATTCAATTTCCCCTCTTTTATGTTCTGGATTTCTCATTCAAATCATATATACACATTCAGATATAAATCACTCATCTAAATCTTACTTTGAATCTCATTCAAGTGTTTCAAAAACGAAAATCCCATTTTGTACCCATTTACACCCAAAAGCGAATTTTCATACACACATCACTATGATATGAATTGATTATCATGCTTTAAGAATCAAAACAGTTAACCACTTGCCTAAAAGTGTTCATAGTGTCTGATCCGTTGGCGTAGTCCCTCAATTTGGCTCGAAAAACCTCCAATTTGCTCTTGATTTGTTTTTCCCCCAAATCCCCTCTCAAACCCTAGGTTTAGAATTTGATGGCTGCTGATTTTCTAATCTCTCCATTAGGTTAAAACCCTTAATCCCGTTTTTCACCTAATGGGCTTAATTAAAGTGGCCCAACTCACCCCGTGTGGGCCCGGCTATGCCCAAAAATACCCCGAGACCCAATTACTATCCCCGGGTACTCTTTTCTGACTATCTCGACCCATCCGGACTCAACCACGCAGTCAGAATTGACATCCGAATTAATTTATAAAAATCCTTATCTCACACCCCATTAAGTCTATACCGACTCCCGACTGGGATAAGTGCATACCCCGTCATTAATACCCGAAATGACGTAATTAAATTATTACTATTCACTTAGTAAATAAATGTCCCTAAACATTAACCATTCACTCCCCGATTAATATTTAAATATATATATTGCCATAATTAATTCAATTAAAATTACCACACACAAGTAATTTAAAATTCCCGAATTAATTAAATATTAAATGTACAAAAATACGGGGTGTTACATACTTCCCCCCTTACAAAGGAATTTCGCCCTCGAAATTAAGATAAACCTAGTGTTTCGATATTCACATCTTTCACACCAGTCATGTGCCTCCAAGCCCACTATATCTATCCCATCTGTTTCTAACCACGTTGCACAAGTATGCATTTAAAATTTACCCAGGGCGCCCATACACCCTATTCCAGTGCTTTACCGCACAAAATTTGCCTTAATTAACCCGGGTGCCCATACACCCTATCCCCGTGCCCTACTACACGGAAGTTACCCGACTGTACTAGTCGTAACCCGTACTATAACTTCGAACCCGTAGTTATATCACATATATATATATATATATATATATGTATATAATTACTGCCCGGGTACTCAACCTATGTTACGTCCATCTATCTCTCCATTAATACTTATCTCTTAACACAAAAGAATATACGCTTACCCTTATGCTACCAAAGACAACATAATACCGCACCCTTACTACCACTAGTCCTTGCGCAAAATGAACCCCGAGCTATCTCTCTTTGCTCGAAAATAAATCTAACCACTCTGATTCACTTCCGTAAACATCCCCACATACTGGGATAAAATGTGAGAACACAAAACTTCACTATGTGCTATCGCACCACGCAATACAACATCTATACATCCACATATATACAGGTTATGCTCCCTTTCTGGTGATACCTAGTACCAACCCTACCCTGGTGCCGCGAACACCAAAATTTTACACTACTATCCACAATAGTTAACTTCCATTGCTATCCAGCCGACATTTAGGAAATATTATCATCCCTACTCCCATAATTCTCAAAAGTAGTAATTCTTCGCAAAATTCAAACAATCACTCAGCGTACACCTCCACCCTCTCGTGAAGAACACCAAGGAACTCCGCTACCCTACGGAAATTTCTCCACATACTATGGCTACTACCGCCAACACACCCACTAAGTTCGACTCAACTGCAAACTTTAGTGAAAAATATGTCTTATTTTTGTGACATCCTCTTTGTCACTCAAAAATAATATACCCCATGCCCCTAGGGTAAAAATAATTACCTCTATACTCCAGCGACAACGGTTGGTTCTCGATTTTTGGAGCAGCTTCTCCCTGCCCGAATGCACCCGTGACTTGCGTTAGTGGCTGTACATCTAGGACCTCGTCCTGTAGTTGACCCCTGCCTCACTTAAGGCAATATCTCTTCATGTGTCTCACTTTTCCCACAAACGAAACACTTTCTAACATGTTCACCCTGCCACTGATCCCTTCCATGCCAACCTTGTTGGAATTCCTGGCCATCCCGCCGATAGCCTCCAGTTCTAGATCGTTTGGCATGATTTCCCTGTCAGAAATACTGCCCCTGATCTCCCCCAGTCTGCTACTGGGATACCCCACTGGTATTGTTCCCTTCTGCCTCATCCAACTGGCTAATCCCCACTCCCTTCCCGTTTCCTTTCGCGTGGAAGCGATATTCCCGACAGTGCCGGAGTGTTGCGTTAATGACATCAGTATAATCTACTAATGCGGAATTATCAATTAACTGTTGTCTGATTCTCCAGACTAACCCATCCCTAAACGTTGCTTCCTTTCTCTTTTCCTCGTTTACCTCATCCGGTATAAAATTTACCAACGAGTGAAATCTTCCTCGTAATCGATCACTAAACGGTCTCTCTTTGAGTCTCCTCACAAAATTTTCTCCTCATTTCGGTCTCGACTGCTGAAGGAAAAAATACCTGCGGTCGAACCGCACCCAAAACTCTGCAGTAGCTAGTGTGTCCCTTTCCTCAATTGTGGTGATCGACTCCCACCACTGTAGTGCTTCTCCCACTAAACTAAAAGTGGTTAGCATTTGCTTCCGTACCTCATCGCAATCTCCTATGCGTAGGTAACGCTGGATATCTATCTTCCTTGACACGCTAGAACTACATCTGAACCCCTCACAATTCTGATGGGTTCCCACTAAAATATCCTCTCTTTCTTGCTTCCACCCTGACGACTCCGCGTGAGTCTGAACGTCCGACGCCACTAACACTTGTGGCTCATCCTGTGTCAAGTACCTTTCCGTTGTGACCACCGTTGCTCCAACTGCCTGTGCCACTATTTTAGTGACCTATGCTACCCCAATCATCTATGGCCGTTGATGTGGTAGCTCTTGCTCCTAACGAGCCTCCCTCGTCTCCTCTCCCCCTGCTGCCCTAACTGTTCTCTCCCTCCTGGGCGTTATCTGGACTGAGAATCGAATTGTATGAGTTCACTCTCAAATATAAATTTCGCAGAGGAACGTATATGCGCATACGTATGAGAATACAACAATCCTATGATAGGGCTCTATATCAAAGATTGCTAAGCTGAAACGTGAAAAGCCGCACAGATCCTAAGGACACTAGAACCTGATGCTTTGATACCATCTGTGACACCCCGCCTAATAAAATACCGGGTGATCAGTCCTATACCAAATTAAAACTGGAATACCAGTTGGATCATCCTTAGCATCACTGTCGAAAACTTTTTAAAACTTACTAACCACCTAGTATTCCAAAAACTGGTGTCAATTTTAACTTTTTAAATAAACAAAACAGTACATGCGGAATTAAAATATAAACCATTCACACAACTGAATTAAAGTAAACAGAATAGTAATTACACAACTTGCCGAATAAATCACCGGCCACCAAATAAATAATCCAAATACAATTTTTTTCAACACCTGAATAAATTACACCTGAAAACTGTACCGAGAAGTCTGGGCTACAAGCCCCAAATAAAACTGAAACTGATATAAGACTTCCCACTCTAGGAATGAATGAATGATGCGTCTAATCCAAAATCCTGCTAGCATCCACATATGCCGCAGCTCCGTGTCCCTGGAATAGAATATCAATCCCGGCGTCCCTGTGGCTGGACACCTAAAAGGTTTTGAAAAAAGTTTTATAGCAAGGGTTAGAACCCAAAACATTTTGAAAATATTTAGCAAGTGAATTAACTGCAGTAATTTAAAATGCATGAATGCGCTTCATAATTAAGTTAGTGTCGCACTCCCTTGTGGACATTCTCACCCCTCCAATATTGTGCACACCTACCGGTTACCTTAACCCCACCTAGTTGTACTACCCCATGCAACTAGTCCTGGCATAACCTTCCCATGCCATACTACTCTAACCCGAGTATAATAATTTCTTGAATTATAAGTTATTTCACAATTAACTTAATTAATTCCTCCTAAATAATAGCATATAACCGTGTCACAAGTTATATAAAATACATACATCACACACTGTATTATTTCCACCAATGATTAACTTAATTAATTTCTCATTAATTAACTATATATAACTGTAACCCGAGTTATATAAGGTAAATACATCATATAACTATATAAGTGTGTGTATAACCGTTGAAGTACTTGGGGGTGAGTATGTATGATATGACCAAAGTGTACCTAACAGCTTGGAGGCACCAACCTCGGCCAGCAGGATGACCAAGGTAACAAGGGCTCAAGATTGATGACCAGCGATCTCGTCCAACATAAGGTTGGCTACGACCGACGTTATATATAGATGTAGGCTAGATTGGCTGAACCACTTACATTCAAGTGTTCATCCTCTTCTCCTCATCTCCTTTTACACACACACACACACACACACACACACACACACACACACACATATATATATATATATATATATATATATATATATATATATATATATATATATATATATATATATTCTCATGTACTGCCATTGTCATCACTAATTTGAGCTTACAAACACCTTGAAGGGTGGTGTTATTTCTAGTATCATCATTTTGGTGCCGTCTGTGGGAACGAGAAGTTATCTCTTCCTCTTTTTCCGCTTAACCTCACTGGAGACTCTAGTGGGGAAACAGGCCTCGCCCCTTGCGTGGAGTTGTTTCACCATTCAAAGAGGTCCCTTAAGGTATTAAGCTCATTTTCTCCATAAGCTCTTTAGTTTTGACACATGGCACCAGAGTTGCCACCACCTCCTCCGTCGTCTGGTGTTGGAGGACCTAGTTCCAGTCAGGCGTCGCCCCAGTCCGAAATGGTTGAGGTGGCGACGGCATTGAAGTCCTTGGCTGCAATGCAGCAAGCGATGAAGGAGAAATTTGCCTAGCTCAGTCAAAATATGATGAGGCCACCTGAGGTCTCACCGGATATGATTACTTCGGCAGCTGCTCAACCCTATCCTGAAGCTAGGGGACCACCCCAGGCACCACAAAAGACCAACCTACTCCTCATTGGAGGAGGGACGTTGCTTACCCTAGGAGTTTACACCTGGGGAGGCTAGGACGCCCTTGCCCTAAGGATATGTATGATGATCTGGAGGAAGAAGATGCTCTAGAGGTATGCTAGGAGACGTATGAGGTTTCAAATAACACCGTATGTCCTATCCACCATAGCCGAGGTTATGGAGATAGAAGAGATGGTGGTGCCTAACAGAGAGGATCAACTTTTGATCGCTTGACCAGAGGGTCAACCTTTGAAAGGGTCAGCCCAGTAAATGACTTGATGCAGAGGTTATCCAGGTGAAGAAGTGCAACAGGGTCATAAAAGGAAGACGGGGAACATCAACCTCATCATGGTTGACCTCACCATGGCTGACCTCATTAAGGCTGAGATAGGAATCAAGAGGAGGTCAATAGCCGACGTTGTGCTACGGATCTAGAACCCTCAGTCCACCCCTTGGAGGTGGCTGGGGATAACCTCGACCAGGTCGACGTTGCAAGTCCATGGAATAACTCCATCCAACGTCTTGAAGAGAGATAGGGTACTTCTGCCAATATCTCCCGTAACTGCAACTCTTAGGTTTCCTATAATGATAGTGGGGCAGTGGTTTACCCCCACTTAAACACCTAATTAGTGCTAATCCCGATTTGGGCCCTAAGACCAAATTTTAGACCCCCAAATGGACCCGAAACCATAATCGAATTAGCCCAAGAGCTTCATAACTTTTATATTTTTGACATGGGGCCAATTATAAATTTAAAACACTAAACCAAGTCACTAACGCTCCCTAAAATGCGTCCCAAATATTTTTATTTCACTTGGACATTTTATTATGCTAAAGCGACACACGCACAAAATCTCATTCATGAAAGCATAAATGTTTACTTAAATAAAAGTTTTTACTAACTTAAATTTTGAATCCTACTAAATTAATTTATTATAAAAAAATAAATTCGAAATCATAAATTCCATTTATACCGTATTACTTTATTTCCAGAATTTTACGGGGTATTACACAAATGCATTAGCGTATGGCCAAAATGGGTATAAGAGTAGATACGTTTTACTAAAATTCAATCATTTTGCTTTGTTGTGTAAGTCCTCTAAAATGTGTTGCAATAGAAGAATGAGAAATTTAGTAAATTTTTAATCTTCTATGTATAGGCTGAGAATGAAAGAAATAAGGATAAGTTCAAATTTCACTCTGAGTCCATAGAAGGGGTGCGACCCACATTGTTATTGGTTTCCCAAGATTTGTCTTTCGATTCACGAAAATTCTTTGTATCATGGAATCCCCACTCGATTCAAACCAGTAATTTATATAAAGTGAAAATACTGATATCGTTAGAGTATGCATGTAAACCACTTGGTAATATTCAATGTCCCACATTCTCTCAGTCTGTATTGGTCAGTTTTGTATAACGGTTGCAGTGTCCCACGTTCTAGCTATTTGTTTAGGTTCGTAGTGCAATTCTCACATCCATGCAACTGCTTTCATGTTCTAGCAGTTATAGGAAACATGTTGTACGAGTTTCTAGGATAAGCTTTTATAGGAAACAGTCTCATATAAATACTTGATCTGTGTAATCTTATAAGATTAAAAATACAAAAAATACAGTTTCTGGTTTTCATGGTATTAGACCTTAGTAATGTGACAATGGCTATTTCAAGTACAACCTCAAACACAAGTTTTTCCTTATCTCTCAACTCCCTACCTGAACTTGTAGATCTCAGTCCAATTAAACTCAAACCAAACAACCTCCTAGCATGGAGAAATCAAATTTCTAACCTTATGCAAACCATAAAGGTTGACAAGTTTATTACTAATGAAGCATATATAATATGGTAATGGGAAGATAAGGATCGCCTGCTATGAAGTTGGCTGTCATCTACTGTTATCGAAAAAAGTGCATACCTAATCATTGGGGGCAACACGACTAGAGATATCTGGTTGTGTCTTGAAGGAAATTATTTGCATATAATCAAGGAAAGGGAGTTCCAACTAAAGGAAAAAATACAAAGCCTCAGGGTTGAAGGAAATAATATTGTTATGTTGAGAAGTTTAAGGGAATTTATTATGATCTTGTTGCCAAACACAAACCTTATACGAAGACATAAAGGTCATATCTTGTGCCAAAAGGCCTTGGAAACAAATACCAAACATTTCGAGCAATAATGATTCGTAACCTCGCTTCGGGGTTTTGACATTAGAGAAGACAAAGAGGAGGACATGTCAAATCACAACATGGCATTTCATGCCCAAAAATAATCTGTTCAAGGATGGCGTCGTGCATATATGTCTCTTGGTCGAGGAATGTTTAACAACAATTTTAAATTTAGCTTTAGAGGTCATGGGTTTAGACCAACAAGTTTCATGATTCATAAGACCGATTTAAAGAATACTTCCTATTCATCACAAAATAGGAGTGAGATTAAACAACCATCGGAAATAGCATATCAAATTTGTGGAAAGGACAATCACCAACCCAGCACTTGCTACTACCATTGGGATCATTCCCTTCAAAGTACGAAAAGCACCCACCAAGCCTATATAGGCACCAACGTTTTATAACCTCAAGACAATCAACTCTATGTGGATTCAGGTGCCAAAACGCACATGGTAAATGATGCAAGTATGTTATCCAAACTTATGCCATGTTATGGAACATACAAAGTAGTTGTAGGAAATGAGTCTCACCTTGCCATTACCTACACAGGACAAAAACAAATAAATTCAAAATTAAAAACATCAAACACTATTGTTGTTCCAAAATTAAATAAAAATATAATTTTAGTAAGTCAACTCAGAAAGGAAAATGTTTGTGTTATTGAATTTAGTAATTGTGGCTTTGTTATAAAGGACAAGACAACCAAGAAGGTACTAGCAAAAAGGGAGTAAGAAATATGGTCTTTACACTCTTGAGAATAAAGGTTTTGAATCTTTAAGTGCCACAAAGTCTGGAAATGCATCGGATTATATATGGCATCAAAGACTTGGAAACCTAAATTCTGATTTTCATTCTGTTTTGCATAAATTAGGATATTTAGATGTGAGCCAATGGAACAAGCAGCTCATGATATGTGTAAGTTTTTAATTAGGTAAGAGTTGTAGACTTCCTTTTAAACAAAACGACAAGATATGTAGTTCTCCATTTGAAAAGGTTCATTGTAATCTTTGCGAACCCGCCCCTATTTTGTCAAATCCAAATATGAAGTATTATGTTATCTTTGTTGATGATTGTACTAGGTACACTTTGATTTATCCTTTGAAATAAAAATCTAAATTTCACGAGATTTTTGTGAAATTTCAAAATATGGTTCAAACTCAATTTAGTCAAAAATTCAGATCTTTCAATGCGGCGGAGGAGGAGAATTTGTAAAATCTGAATTTCTAAAATATTGAAATAATCTGGGTATAGTAAGACATGTTTCATGTCCTCACACGCCAGAACAAACTGGGGATGCAGAAAGAAAATACAGAGATATTGTCGAAACGGGACTCACCCTATTTTTCCATGCGAAAGCACAATTTTTTCTCTCGATCGAGGCATTTATGACTGCTATATTTTTAATTAATAGAATCCCATCTAAGGTTTTGAAAATGAACACTTAGTTTTTTTAAATTATATGGGAGTAATCTAGTTTATTCATCTCTTAAAATATTTGTACGTAGATGCCTCCCTTAGTTATGAAAACACAGGATTACAAAATTTGAACCAAGAACTTATGCTTGTGTTTCCATTGGGTATAGAAATATTCATAAAGGGTACAGATGTTATCATCCAACTACAAAAATAGTTTATATTTCCAGACATGTTGTGTTTCATGAACATAGTTTTCCTTTTGAAGCAACCTTAAAAAATTGGAGAACACCTCATGAAAAATCCTTACTCGGCACATTTCAACAATTTTTGGATACAAATGTCTTTCGCGAATCAATATCAGTTATCAATGACAATACCATGGTCACTAAAAATGTTTTAAATCAGGCCACTCCAAAGGACATTTCGATTGTCTTAGTACCATCAGATAGCGACCCTACTCCTTAGTCTGGCGAAATAACAACAAATCCTAGCAGTCCATATCTTTCTCTTTACCTGTTAAATTCGCCCAACACTGCTGAATGTCTTATCCCACCAAGCTCTCCCACACCCATTACATCCCCAAGCTCGCCCACTCCCAATACCAGTAACCCACCTTCTCTCATCTCAGATAAAACCACTACTACACTTCTTCATCAACCAACCATTTTTTATCCCGTTGGACTCCAAGTACATATTGATATACCAACCCATCAAACACTATTCTCCAACAAACCTTACACCCTCACTCACCACCATAATCCCTCAAATATCTAACTTATGGTTACTAGAACCAAAGCCAATAAATCCTTTCCCAAAGTTCTTCTCACAACTCCAACTCCTATTCTGAGTGAACCCTCCTCTCTTCATGATGATTTGACCCAGCCCTCATGGAAGATGAACTTGCTGCGTTACAGGAAAATAGGACATGGACACTTCTGCCCCCATCATAATTCCATGCACTTCATTGGTTTAAAATGGGTATTCAAAACCAAAACAAATGAGGATTGTACTTTGGATCATTATAAATCTCATCTCATTGCTTAAGGTTATCGCCAACTTGAAGGCATCGATTACTTGCATACTTTCAGTCCGATTGTCAAACATGCCACTATCCGTATGATTCTTACCCTCGTTGTTATGAATCATTGGCGTCTCCATCAAATAGATGTAAAAAATGTCTTTCTTCATAGCTCACTCAAAGAGACTATTTACATGAAACAACCACCAGGGTTTGTTAGTGGTGTTCATTCGAATGATGTTTGCCTAATTCATAAGTCTATTTACAGACTTAAATAAGCTCCCCGCGCTTAGTTTGATAAATTTATCTCTTATCTTCTTCAGTAAGGTTTCTATGGAAATCAAGCTAACCCTTCACTTTTTGTGTACACTTAGGTTCTGTTATGTCTACTATTTATTAAAAACAATTGTACATAATTATAAATTATAATATAATTACAGAAATGAAACGAAATTACAGAAATGAAATACTTACTTGTATTTGTAGAAATAATATTATAATAGAAAAATAATTCGAGCCCTGTTTAGAACAGTCTCCTTAAGACAAATTTTTTCGCTCCACAAAGTGCCAAAGGTAATGAATAATTATCTCCCAAGATAGAACGAATTTCCAAATTAATCAAGTAGCACAACAATGATTAATTTCTTCAAACACAATTCTGTGTTTATACTCAACAAGACCAAAGAAATAATATGCAGGAATGTATGCAGTAGCAGTAGAAAATGAATTATTTTATGGGAAAAGATGCAGCATAAATTCGAAATTATGGGAGCGAAAATTTTTCAGTAGTTAAAACTGTAGGGAAAAGGTTTAATTTATATCTTTTGTATTGACTGTTGGAACAGTCAACCGAAATTAACTGTCAAAAAATAGTTAATTAGTTAACTATTGACCTTTCGCATTAACTGTCAAATAGTTAATTAATTATTAATTAATTCCGTAATTAATTAATAAAAGCCCAGAAAGATGAATTAATTTGACCCAAAAATGTAGGAGAATTTTATAAGCCCAAGCCCAAGCCCAGGCCCAACACATGCATAGTGTAGGCCATCTCCCCTTCAAAGAGTTGGGATACCCCAAGGCATCCAATCCTTAGTCCATACTTGGGGTGTTAATAACTCATCAACTTTCCACTACTCTTCCAATGTGGGACAAGAGTTAAAACATACCCAATTCATTATCTTTCATTACTTTGTGAGTAACTCCGGGGACATATTTATCATTCATAACTTATTGAAATTGGACATATGATTATATTACGGTAATCTCTTTGCGGAGGTGAACGCATTCGTATATGGTCCCACAATTTTCATAGTGTGGATCCCATCTTAATTTGAGCTCAAAGTTGCTCAAAATTCTGTCCAGAAAATTCTGGATAGCTCCAATTTTCCAACTGGTTCATGTTACTATCTTACTCGTGTGCTTTGACGATATTATTGCTATAGGAAATAATTCCACTCACTTGACATAATTTTTATATAACCAACTACAGTACTTTCTTAGTATTCAAGTCAAATATTTTTCAGGTGGTCTCTTTTTCACACATGAGAACTATGCTCGCAGGATTATTGTTCTTACTAATATGTTTCACTACAAGACAACCCCCATCCTGTCCACTTTAGCCTCACAGTCCATCCATAAATTTACACGGATGATTTCTCCTGCTCCCTCCACACCCACATAGTTTGCTCTATAGTTCGTGCGCTTCAATATCTCACTCTTACTCAGCCCGATCTTACATATGTGGTCAACAACTTATGCCAATTTTTGCATGATCCCCATCTAGTGTCCCACGTTCTAGTAGTTTGTATTGGCAATTAGTGCAGTTCTCACATCTGTGTAACTACTTTCACATTCTAGCAGTTTTAGGAAACACGTTGTAACAGTTTGTAGGAAACAATCTCATATAAATACTTGATCCATGCAATCTTATAAGATATAAACTACAAAAGATAACGTTTCTGGTTTGCAGATATCACAACAAAAGATCGCTCATTTCTATCTATATACAATGTTAAAAGTATAGAAATGAATGTGTTAGCCTAAGGCCCACAACATTTGGACAATTGATCAAAAGTCTTGGACTAAACTTATATTTAAAAATGTTTGAGGAATTATTTTCTATATTGTCCTTCTGTAAAAAAACTGTTTTAATTGTTTTTTTATCCATATTTAGAGAAAAAAGTAAAAAAAATCATAAAGCAGTGTACGTTTTAATCTTTCAAAAAATTTATTTATGTAAAACTAGATTTTTATTTCGTATAGAACATTTTTAGTTTTTATCGATAGTTTTTAAAAACTGTTATATTTTTTTTTAAATCATTTTATAAAAAATGTTTAAAAATTATACTCTTTTACAGAAATAGCAATAAAACCCAAGAAAACGATAAAACATTTTTTTATATAAAATAACATTTTCTAATTTTTTTAAACATTTCTATTTTAACTTCAATAAGAAGTGGTTTTTATTTTTCATAAAAATTTAAATTGTTTTTTTAATTGGTAAATGTTTTTCATTTAAAATTATCTTATAAAAAATTACAAGAAATGAAATTTATTTAGAAACACAAATAGGAAAAATCTTTCGTAAGGCTCGTACAAGTATTACTAAAAAACAAATTAAGAAATTTTACGAATTCTTGAATGAGAATGTGTTACACCCCGTCTAATTAAATACCGGGTAGTTACTCCTTTATCAAATTAATATATAATATCCAGTTGGTTCAGTCTTAGCATCACTGTCGAAAAACTTTTAATTAATTACTAGCCACCTAATATTTAAAAAGAGAGAGATGTCAAATTTTATTAATTAAGCCAACACTTAAACAGGAATTTATTTAATAAACCATCAATCGCATAACCAATCTCATATAAATGCTCAACGAGAAGAAATCAAATAATTCTGTAGTAAACACTCCAATAATGAAGATGCCAGAGTAAATAATGTCCCAATACAAGAGTCTGAAAGAATAATAAACCAAAAACTGAAATACTGAAAGTCTGCAACTACAACCTCTAAATAAGAATGGGCGACATGCCCTAACTGATACAAATGACTCTCAAGGAATTAAGGATAAAATGAGATCGTCTACTACCAAGATCTTGTAACTTCCACAGCAGCTACAGCATGCCATCTGAATGGAACTCCTATGATTGGTGTCCCTATGGCTAGGCACCTAAAATGTTTTTTTACAAAACAAAAACTAGATTTGGAGGAAAATGGGTCAGAGCCCGATGTGAAAACAGTTTAAAAGTTTAGCAAGTGTTTAAATTATAATTAAACATCACATATTATAAACACGTTAGTTGCGTACTCTCACATGAGTTTCTTACCTCTCAACTTGTGTGCACGCCTAACATATGCCTTTAACCCATCCTAGTTATGCCACAATATAACTAGTTTATACCACTGCTGCCTTTGCATTTTAACATAGAGTAATTACACGTAACCCCCAAATAAGCCATATTTATAACCCAGGTTCACATTCATTAAATTACTTATCTCAAGATTTAATTAAATTCTCATTCTTAACTCATTCAAAATATCTTAGTTATTCACATCTACTAAGCAACACAACTGAACAATCTCAAGGACATGGATACACATCCGTAATAATATCTCATACAAAATTAAGGCACCCCACAAGGATAAAACCTACGATGCCCTCATACTCTGCTATCGAATCCCGGTACAACACGTACGCGAGGATCACAAGTTCTGAATCACTCAGGAACCGTCTAAATACAAATCACACATATTGTAAGCAAACATAGTTAACTACCTATGTGTCACACACATACCTACGCTACCATGGTCAGCTGACTTATCAACTCACAAATAAGTCATTCACAGCCCTACGTCCTTAAAGTACCAGTCTAAATCCCCCTGAAGGCACATAAGGATAAGAGGGTCCTTTTCTAAAATAAAACTAACCTCCCGTGATTGCAAGTATGGTAGGTATGTCATACACATAAGAAATCCATACACTAAGCATTCACATAACCTAAGTAATCATATATCAATATAGATGTTGACACATTTCATCTAGTTAATCTCATACATAGCAAGTTTGCCCCGAACATTACACATAATATACTTTCCGTTTGATAACTCTCTCGCCATATCAATTTGAGTACTTAAACCTATTTCAAAAGGTTACCAGGTCTCTTATTGGTTTCTAATGTCATCTTAGTACTTAAAACCCCTCCGTTGCTGCCCGTAATCTTATATCATCATTAATTCCCGTTATAGTTTCGATTCAAACGCTTTGTAATCATACCTCACTCGATAAACCCTCGTAAGCAATAGCAATCAATTCCATAAGTTATAAAATTCTTCGATAATAACTAAGACCCTACTGACTTTATCTAAGTCCCAAAATGTAATATTAATCACCGAAATAATCAACATCGGCTTTGGAATAATCATTAAACCTTAAAGAGAAACAATGGTTAAAAATCAGAAGGGGTCGATCGATCGAAGGTTCGATCGATCGACATTCTTGAGTCGATCGATCGATCAAGCAGGTATCAGCCCATAAATTCTTAACAGTTACGGGTTCTCCACTTTTTACACCTCAAACTCTTCATTCTAATGTCCAAAACTCACAACTAAATATACTAATCAACCTACCAACATGTTTACATCATTCCCCACGTTTAATATTCATCAAATCAACCTATAACATCAATTACTTGAATCAAAATACCCAATTTACATATAAAAACCTAGTTTTCCTATTTCTTCAAGAACATCACATAATTCAATCAAATTTCATAATTCTCTAACCATAAATCTTAAATTCGTTGTTGTTATCATCTCCAACATTTACTACATGCAAGTCCTATCCAGATTATGATTTTAAACCTTTCAAATCCATTCAATTTTCATTTTTCATGATAAATCTTCAAATCTATAAAAACATGTAAACTATATGCTTTGAATCTTTTCAAGATAAATCACTTGCCTGTAATATGTTGCTTCTGATCTGTGGATGATGTTAAGGGCTGGTTCTCCTCCTTTCTCCGGCCATAATTCCGTCGAAAATGGTGGTGGTGGGTGGTGGTTTTGGTTTGGAGACCTTTTGCAACTTCCCCTCTAACTCACGTAGCCCACTCTTTGATTTTTGGCTGATAATGGCCCTAATGGCCTTACCAACAATAAATAATCACTAAAATTCATGGGTCTTAATTCCTTAATTTTTAAAATGACTAAAATACCCTTCCGAGTTGCAGGTTTGGCCTAAAAATATCCCGGGACCCAAACTAAACCCCCGGCTAGTGTTTTCTGACTATCTCGAACTTTCCGTACACGTTGGCGCACTCAAAAAGCTCATACGAATGACATAAGAATAAAATACTTTTAAATTCATTAAATTGGGTCCTGACATGACTGACACACGCGTCCCAACTAAATTACCGAAATTGTCGTATTTTCAACTCACAATAGTTTTATTAAATTCAAAGGTCACATAGTACCATAATCACTCAGTAATATTCAACAACATAATATAACCAAATACTAACTCTCGTCTCGCTAACATTTAAATCCGAGTTAGTTTTCCAATTAATTATCCCAAATTAATTTTTAATAAATCTCATAATTAAAAGCAATTCCATTTAATTAACCTCATAATTAAAAGCCATAAAAATACGGGGTATTACATACTTTTCCCCTAATAACGAAATTTCATCCTGAAATTTGGAAAAGTAAGGCATACCTAGAAAAATTTAGGTATCATGCAGTACTCAAAACAAAATATATAGAAAGGCCCAATCACTAAAGCCTTCGCTTCGCAACAAGCTTGTTTAACAGTCTTGATACTTTAACAGTTATAGGGTTACACTTCAATAAATGCACTTCATGTTGTGCTCTTACTAAACAACATTCAAATAAAAATAGCCTATACACCATTAGCCGCATTATCTGAATATTATTGTGAGTCCGCACCTCACTACGCATTAACTCCAGTGTTTATCAAAACACCAAACTCCCATCCTGGAAGAAATCAATAACACATCTAACTACTCTTGCCCATTCTTTGAATCTCTGTTCCCGGCATTGTGACTTTTACACAAGGGAAAACCATTTCAGCCGGTTGGTGTTACACAAAACATTTATAAACACATTGTCCACTATAAATAGCTACGGGTGCTTCCCCCAACTCTGCCATTAGGTGAAATCTTCTTCCCATTACTACAATATACCTCAAACATGCCATTATACATATGGTTCTTACCCTCGTTGTCAAGAATCATTGGCGTCTCCATTAAATAGATGTAAAAAATGCCTTTCTTCATAGCTCACTCAAAGAGGCTATTTACATTAAACAACCACCAGGGTTTATTAGTGGTGTTCATCCGAATGATGTTTGCCTAATTCATAAGTCTATTTACAATCTAAAATAAGATCCCCTCCCTTGGTTTGATAAATTTATCTTTTATCTTCTTCAGTCAGGTTTCTATGGCAATCAAGCTAACCCTTCACTCTTTGTGTACACTCAGGATCATGTTACTATCTTACTCCTCGTGTGCATTGACGATATTATTGTTATAGGAAATAATTCCACTCACTTGACATAAGTTTTACATAACCTTGGGATGGAGTTTTATATGAAGGATTTGGATCAACTACATTACTTTCTTGGTATTCAAGTCAAATATTTTTCTGGTGGTCTCTTTCTCACACATGAGAACTATGATCGCAGGATTATTGTTCTTACTAATATGTTTCACTCGAAGACAACCCCCATCCTGTCCACTTTACCCTCACAGTCCATCCATCAATTTACATGGCTGATTGCTCCTGCTCCCTCCACACCTACATAGTTTGCTCTGTAGTTGGTGCGCTTCAATATCTAACTCTTACTCAGCCCGATCTTACATACGCGGTCAACAGGTTATGCCAATTTTTGCATGATCCCCATCTAGTGTCGCATGTTCTAGCAGTTTGTATGGGCTATTAATGCAGTTCTCACATCTGTGTAACTACTTTCACATTCTGGCAGTTATAGGAAACACGTTGTAACAGTTTGTAGGAAACAATCTCTTATAAATACTTGATCCACGCAATGTTATAAGATAGAAAATACAAAAGATAAGGTTTCTGGTTTTCAGATATCACAACAAAAGATCACTAATTTCTATTTATGTACAATGTTAAAAGTATAGAAATGAATATGTTAGCCTAAGACCCACAACATTTGGACAATTGATCAAAAGTCTTGGACAAAACTTTAATTTAAAAATGTTAGAGGAATTATTTGCTATACGCTCCTTCAGTAAAAACTATTTTAATTATTTTTTATCCATATTTAGAGAAAAAAGTAAAAAAAAATCGTAAAGCAGTTTTTAAAAATGTACGTTTTAATCTTTCAAAAACTTTATTTCTGTAAAAATAGATTTTTTTTTTGTATAGAACATTTTTAGTTTTTATTGATAGTTTTTTAAAAACTGTTTATATTTTTTTTTAAAGCATTTTATAAAAAATGTTTAAAAATTATACTCTTTTACAGAAATAGCAATAAAACCCAAGAAAATGAGAAAACATTTTTTTATACAAAATAATATTTTCCAAATTTTTATTTAGCATTTCTATTTTAACTTTAATAAGAAGTGTTTTTTTATTTTTCATAAACATTTAATTTTTTTTAATTGGTAAAGGCTTTTCATTTAAAATTATTTTTTTAAAAAAATTACAAGAAAGGAAATTTATTTAGAAACATGAATTCTTGAATGAGAATGTAACACCCTGTGATTTTTTATCCATAAAAATCTTTGTTAAATTAAATATATCAGAAAAATAAATTTTTGTAATGTATTTAATTTTGGTGTGTAAAAAGGTTGGTATTTATCTGTAAAAATGAGGTTTCAAGTGGAATTTATATCGGGTTTAGAATTTGGAAATTATAACTTTTTGTATAAAAATAAGGGAGGATCCCATGCAAGGAGAAATAAATCAATAAAAATATTCGACTATCCGATCAAGATGAATTTTTTTGAGGATCTTCACCTAGCCTTTAGCTAGAATATATTATAATTTCAGTAAATTCCAACGATCCGATCGTCACTAAAAAAATTTAGTGTTTTTGTTTGATTTTGGTTCAAATTCTTTTTGGTATATAAACATAAAGTGACGGGTTTAGGAGTCTTCATATAGATTTCATCCTTCTAAAAAATCATTAACCTCCCATAATTTTATTCTCTCTCATCTACAAATCCTAAACCTCTGTTTTCACGGGAGGAACGCAACAGTGTTGTCAAAATTTCGAGGAAGAATTTTATAGGTTTTCAAGTGATAATTTTAAGGTATGGGGTTTACACAATATGCTCCTTTAATTCTCTCGAGAGTATTTTCTTATTTCCTAGTTATTTGTATCCTTCTTGAAATGTTATAGTATTCAATGGAATTCTATGTGTTATTCGATTGAGATATTGTGCATTTGCTTATTCGGGAATGGTGCGATAAGATTTTAATGTGTCACTAAGAATGGTCACCCTCCAACATTCAATTAGTCGTAGTGAGGCTTTAAGAATTCTATGTGAGGTGAGGTGACCTATTGATGTGTTACTGAGAAATAAATTGGTATAATGCTCGACTGTCGCATTGGACTCATATAGAGTTTCATATTGTTGCATGTTTTCACCCTTATTGCGTTGAGCATCTATTCTTGTCGTATTGTGTACCTTCTCTTCTTTTTTAGGGGTAGATTAGCTTGAATTTGGACGTTACAAGTTTTTTTTAAGGATCTTAATAGCAAGATGTTATTTTTGTATAAATTGATAGTGTAAATATTTGGGGAGCTTAGAGTTATTTAGAGTGGATTTAAGATGGTAATTATTTGGAGGTGTATTTTACCTTGCCTTGTTGTTAGGAGACATCTTAGACTGAAGTTTAAATTTTGGATTGGACATAATGTATTTTGATAACATATCATGTTTATTTTTGTGGAATATAGATGCGCTACATGGATTGTTGAGGATTTAGTTTAATTTGAAATTTTAGTAGCACCTCAATTGCCTCTGGGTGTTACAGAGAAGAAGAAGAAGATGACCTAAAATAATACTTAGGATCGATTTCTCTTCTTTAGTTAAGGCTGAAAATGATTCCACTTGAAAACGGTCATGATATAGTTTCATGCTAATATTTGTTTTTTTAAACAGATTTATAAAAAAAAATTGAAAATACGGATTTTGAGGTTTTCATTTTTTGTGCACGACATTTGTTGTTTGGGAGAAGAAAATGGGTCTCTTCTAGTTTTGTCTTATTAGATGGATATTGATATTTGATAGGGGAGTTGTAAAACCCCATAACTTCAGAATAAAATATTACAACATAAATAAATATAATAATTTCAGATTTATTTTGGGAATAAATTAAATTGGGAGAACTACAATTAAATGAGTAAAAATTTAAATTTTGAATAAACAATTATTCATGATTGTATAAACATAATGCTCAATTGGACATAATGGGCTTGCTAGTGAAAATAAATCAAACATAAATAAATTTAACGACGCAAGTCATTTTAACATAATAAAAATGTCTATGTGAAATAGAAATAATTGGGATACAGTTTGGGTAGCTTTAGAGGCTCGATTAAATGTTTTAAATATTTAAAAATGGTCCCGGATCATGGGTATATGAATTGGGGAACCTTTGGGCCAGTTTGAATGTGGTTTTGGGTCCATTTAGTGGTCCAAAAGTTGGGTTTTAAGCCTAACACGGGCTTATATTTAATTAGTGTTTAAGTGGGGGTAAACCACTTCCCCGCTACTATTCAACAAATCTAAACACAACTGTGAATGGGAGACGAAAGGAGAAGAACCAAAAGAGGTCAAAGGGGCAAGGAATCAAGGAGGAATCAAAGGGGCTTTCTTCTATAAATTTCTATGGCAAGAATTCTCTTACTTAATTTATGTTTTCAATATATTTCTTGATGCCTCATAATGACCACTTAAATTTATGGAATTTAGGTTTCATATGAGTAATTTGGCGATGAAGAATACATGTAGATGACTGAATTTAATGTAGAATTAATCCCCAAAATTTAGGTATTGATGGTAGATTCCTTAGGGTTTTGTAAGTTAAACTGGGGATATTTTGACAAATTGATGTAAGGGATGTCACTATTAACTAATGGACTAAAATTTTGATGTAGATCCCCTAATAAATGCCTCTTATTGTGAAATAAATTTGGAGAATGTTATATCGTTAAAATCTTTAATAAGCATTGTTTTTTTAGGGGTGAATATGTCAGTTGGAGACTTAAAATTATTGGTTTCTTATGCTGTTTTGGGTTAGAGAGTTGGATATGGGAAGAACAAAAATGGAGAAAGGGGAGTGGTGAATATGAATGATTGTTCAAACGAGGTGGGACCTCATTTGAGCGACGTCTGTTGCCACGCGAACGATGCCCCAACTCATTCGAGCCACGTGAGGGTTTTTCTGGCGTCCCCTTAAGGATTTGGCTGGGTTTGACTTGCTGGATTTCGCGGGGTTTTCGGTTACTGTAAATGGGACTTAAAGTGAGAAATTGTTAAAAATACTATATGCCCACAGTTAATTGATAGTAATTACAATCAATTGGTTGGTTAAGTAATTATTTTTATGGAATTTAAATAATAATTTATTATATGGTAAATTATTAATAAATGAAAATGTTGCAGACTTTAGTTGAGATTTTTATGGTAATTATGTACTAATTAGCTATTCATATTATTTGAGATAATAATATGAACTATTATTGTGACACCCCGCCTAATTAAATACCGGGCGATCAATCCTTTATTAAATTAAAATCAAGGTGAACAGCTGTTCATTCTTCGCATCACTGTCGCAAATTAAAATTTTCAAATTTAAACACCCCAATTAATTAAGTGAAGTGTCAAAACCATTTAAAACCTTATTTCCATTTTATTAAATCCAATTAGAAAACCTTTAACCATTTACATTTTCAGAGTCACGCATTAAGTATAAGAATATAAATGAACATTCAAGATTTTAACCATCAATAACAAATCCCAACTTTAAAACACCAAAAGAAAACATCCTGACAGTAATAAATCCTGGAGTAAAGATAACGAAAGTAAAAGAATTACAATCTCTAACAAAACCAACAGAATAATGGAAAAGGGAGACACATGCCCCACTGGATAAAACTGAACTAGAAGAAGAGTCAACAATGAAGTCGTCTAAGCAATGGCCTGCAACTCCCACAAAAGCGACAGCACGTTCCATTCAAAGAATCCGAAGCATGATGCCCCTGTGGCTGGGCACCTGTAATATATATATATATATACAAAAGATCAGAGATAACAGCAAACGGGTCAGAGCCCGATTGTAAAAAAGTTTTAAAAATAGTTTAGCAAGTATTTAAAATCCTTACCGGCAAATGCAACAATCATATTAGTGTGCGACACTCTTGAGAAATCTCACCTCTCATCTCGTGTGTACGTCTACCTTACTAATGATTCTCATATATCTCTCTAACTTATTCTCCATAAGTCTTATCATGTGAAATTAAGATTATGTTATTCTCTTTTAGAAAATCTATCTCTTCAAGATTTCTTACGTTAATTAGAATAATTTCGTATCGTTATAATGTTTCCGAATACTTATAGTGAAGTGAAACATTTACTCATTTCTTAACTACTTATACCCATAGTACGAAGTTCCCATATAGATATACGTATATATATTAGTTACACATATAATATATATACAAACGGCACCCCACATAAAATCTATGGTGCAAAGTTTCCATAAAAAGTCTATATATACCAATCACTCATATAATATATATATATATATATATATATATATATATATATATATATATATATACTAACGGCACCCGACATAAAAAATATGGTGCTGGCATACTTTGCTATCAAGTCCCCGTATCTCACAAACTAAGGGAAATACTAGTTCGGAATCACTCTCGAACTGTATTAACACAAAACACAAAAAACTGGGGGCGAAGCATAGTTCCAAGTCACTAAGAGGTCAGCACATACTCTCACATCTCTTACGACCGTCTGAATACCAATCAGATAACATGTACCTAGGAATCTTATGTTCTAGGGTACAAGTCAATATCCCCCATAAAGGTCCCATCGAGATAAGACTGTCCCGACGTGAAAACCCCCGTGATAGCAAGTAGTCCGAGTATAATTTTTATACAGATATAATATATGTACAATCACACAGTCATATATATATATACACACTTCTACATTGTTAAATTAGGTGCACTCACGACCCATAATTATAATCATCCGTTATTACGCACTTCCACATTGTTCATTTTATTCTCGTAATTATGTTATTCTAAACTCACTTCTCGTCTCTTGAAGTATTATCTTTAGCTAAGTATAATTTCAGTAGGCCATCACTTACCTTCTACTCCAACTTCCTAGACATTTCAATTATTAAATCAACATACGTATGATTTTCTAAGTATGAATATCTCCCCGTTTACCCTTTATTTCCCTTCACATTAAAGTGCCACGTAACGGGGTTTATCTTGACCATACTGGTCCTTCTTATGTTCCATTATGTTCTAGCAACTCTAATCAAGATTTACTACGCATAAAATTGGTTTAAGCTAAGACGAGCAAAAATGCAGTTTTCCAGGAGGGGTCGATCGATTGATGAAAGGGGGTTGATCGATCGATCTATCATCGATCGATCAATCAAGCAGTTATGACGAAACTGCAGAAAATGCAACTACGGAAACCTTACCCCAAACTCATCCAAATCATCATGTTTCAGTCCCAAACTCCCAACCAATTATATTACAAGTTTTGTATACCCATATAAATAAGGTCCTACGTAAAACATGCGAGTTTTAATAAACTATAACGAATTAAAAGGGTACAATCTACATAAATCTCAAGAACCCTAATATTTTCTTTAACTTAGTTTCTTCCATTTCTTTTCCACATTTTCTATCATTAACACCATGGAAATTCGTGCTTTAACCTCTACATGTGAAATGGATTTCCAGAATATAATCTCTACCTCTATAACATGTAATTTTTGTCTCTAATTAAGGGTTTCTTTCAAGAACACTAATTCTAATGAACCCTAGGCTAATATAAAAGGATGCATTAACTTGATGAAAGCAAGATAGATACTTGCCTGAAATTCAAAGTTCTGATTTGTGAAAGAATTTGGTGTGGTTGAGATCCTCGTTGCGCGATCTACCATTTGGCGGTGACGGTGGTGCAACCGGAGGAGTTCTTGGCCTAGAACCCTTGGAAAGGTTCTCCTCTTCCTCTCAAATGGCCGTCATTAGTTTTTGGTTATGATAACCCTAGAAGACAACACTTACCATCTGATATAACCCTAGAAAATTCGTGGATTTAATTACCCATAATTACGAAATGTCCAAAATGCCCTCCCGGGGTACTAATTAAGGCGAAAAATGCCCCGAGACCCAAACTAAACCCCCAGGTACATTATTTTGACTATCTCGACCCTTCCGGACACTTTGGCACACTCGAAATGACCATACGGGAACTTATAATTTAATCACTTTATATAATAATAATTTAGTCCCGACACGACACAAGCGCGTCCCGACTTAATTTCCATAATTGTCATTTTATTCACACGTGACAATTTTTATAAAATAAATCGCATATATTACTATACTCATCCAGTAACATTCAACATATTTTTCCAATAATTAGTAACTCACATCATGTAGTAAATATTTAAATAACTTTCCGAATTAAAATTAAATTAATTTATCTCAATTAAATTTAATAAATCCTTAAATTTAAAAGTCATAAAAATACGGGGTATTACATACTTCCCCCCTAATAATGGAATTTCGTCCCGAAATTTGGAAAATAAGGCCTACCAGGTAGAACAATTCTGGATATATTTTCAGTATGCAAACTACTTACATAGTAAGGCTCTTAATCACTATAGCCCCCGCCTCACAACAAGCTTGATTAACAATCTCATTGGAGACACTTCACATGGTGCTCCTAGCCGATAACATTCGCATAGGTCACGCCTATACATTTTCCATTATATCACTATCATTGGGAGGCCGCACCTCACTATATGACAACCACTCGGTTTTATTTATATACAAAACTCCCATTCTGATAAATACCATACGAACATTTGACCACTCTTGTTCGCCTAAAACAGTCGTGGAATCCCACCATAATTATCGGATTATTCTCGACCGATCAAAAATTCCGATTATCCACTCACCTCTAAACATACGGAAGGAGAATAGTTAGGTTTCTTCCACACAAGAACCCTAATAAGCACCTCGTAGGCGACAAATAAGTACGAGTGCTTCTACAGAGTACTCCTAAAATCACCGTACCAAGATTCCAAAATTTCCTTCACGTGGCTCCTCTAATTCATTAATCACCATGCGCCTATTCCCTGGCTAAGGGTGATACATCCTACTCGAAATGAAACCTTATCTTCGCTGGTTCCTAAAATCCCATATCAAAGGTGGGATTCAAAAATCTCATCCCGATTCAGAAATTAATACTGTGCGGGACCATGTACTGGCGCGATCCTCCCTTTCAAAGGAAGTCTGGGGCACACTAGTTAATATTGTAAACCACCCCAAAGGAATATCAATCACTTCCTTCTTGGTCGACTTATTTCACATGTTCGGATGAACCCTTGATCTTGTTTTGAGGATGGTAACCCATCCAAGAACTTTATCGACTTTACCGACCTCTTCCAATTACAGGAATTGTCGATAAACACAAAATTTCTCTGGTTGATTCTCCTCTTCCAATCGAACCCTACCTATGGGCGGTGCATGTAGAGACTACTCACTACGTCCCGCTAAACATCGATTTTTCCTTGAAATGCCTCACATTAAGTTACACGTAATACTCCCCTTCCTTCCTTGGTGTATGCCGAAAGTTCCGATCCGTGCTCTTTTCTCCACGATGTGCACTTCTGGATCTTTTATACCATACTAACATCATCACTCTTTGTATACGCAAGTCGTTCTCACACTTAACTAATAACAATTTTACTCCAAGTGTTCCTCATAATAATTAAATTCTACCCTATTCAAGGGATACCCCTTCTTAAATGGCTTCACACTGCCTTCTAATCAAATTAGGGTGTGCTATTCTAATTGCACACTTATGTATGGATTATCGCCCCTCATGTGACATTTAATCCAACCTATCACTTCTACTTCGCTATGGTATTCCCACAAACATATATTTCACACGTCTATTACCACGCCCCTTCAGCTCAGACGATTTTAACATCAGCTAACCAAGATGCCCACATTTTGTAACACCCCGACCACCCTGGGAGAGCGTACGGCGCACTACACATCAGTAGAACGAAATAAATTCAACAAAATATAAGGAATAGGTCATTCAAATCCCATGACAACAACAGAGGAACAAAAAATCTCAAACCTTTTCAGATAAGTACAACAATTTTCCCAAATAGGTACAACAACCACAATAAATCACTAACGCTCTATTCATTAAAATAAATACAAGTCATCCCTTTTGTATAATAAAAATTCTTTCCATATAACCCATGCTAAAAATCATTCCAAATCTTTATTTACCTTGTGTTCTAAACGCGGTTACAACACTTGGGTACTCTTAATCACCTTAGAAATCGAAATTTTTAAATCCTCTTTATCATCATCCCACCCCTCAACTCGTGGCGATAAAACAAAACTTTCAATGCTTTCTTACCACACAACCGGCTCCACTGGCCATAAATTAAAATTCAACTTCCAACTTACAGATATAATTACTTGATCCCATTTCGACTGGGGTACCGAACTCATGGACTAATGACCAAACGTCTCCCTATTTCCAACCTTATGCTAAGTTTCATGCGTGGAATGTATCGCAAAGCGAAATCCAAACAAGGAACACCCCTGATACACTATAGCCTAGCGTTTTCGGTTATCGAAATCCGTTAGGTCCTCCGTCCATTGCATGTACCCCTTTATTCTGTCTCTAGACAGAAAAGTTACATTTCCTCCCGTAATTTCACTTAACAAAGAACATTTCATCAATTGTACTATCGTTCAGTATTGGTTAGTGGTAATTGCATTCCATAAACCTCGAACACATACAATCGAAATTCTCGAAATCCCTTTCCTTAATAATAGGGGTATAATTCTCAACTCCCACCTCTCTAGAGGATAGATATAACAATGCACTCTTCCTGTCACCAAGTTCTGAGTGCTAAAAACAATACTGGGTTAAATCTTTTCGCTCAATAATAAACTCGATACATATTAAATCACAATGACAAAGTCCATACATACATCGGTATCGAATATCTCGAGCCCACTATCCCCTCCGAAGTCTCTAGGATAAATAATATAAGTGTGAGTCCGACCTTCTTGCAGGTGAAGCCTTGCCAGAACAGAACATGTTGCACTAATGCAACCACTCCGATAGCCTTGCAATAATTGCCCACTATCGTACTAACCATTTCTATAACGTTGTAACAAAGACAATATAATACTCTCATATCGTATCACTACAACGAGTAACCTCAATAAAGTACATAACACTGTTAATATACTCATTCATCCTCCACGGATAGCACTAAAGAAAAATCCCGCTGCACTAGGGAAAAATATTCACATAATAATAACGTTTATAATTATACGCATTAAACTCGTCTCACATGCTAATCTAGCAATGAACAAAATATAGTGACTCGCTCGTGTCACATAAACACGCCTCATCCTTTGAGGATAAAACTTATACTTCTACCTTGCCAATCGTCTTGACTGTACAAATGGTCTTCAGACGTAAAACGTCTACCCAAACCAAAACAAAACTACTTTAATCGTTGTCTTTTACTAGGCACCATATTCTTGTCCCTTTACTCACTTCAGAAAATATTATCGCGTGCGATTTCACTCCCAACAAAATACCTCAACACATAATCCTCTTATCACCCATCCTACTAACCATGTTAGGATTGTCCTTCTCTCGGACTTAAGTAAACTCGATTCCTGTTGGCTACCCCGGTTATTCCCTTAGCCTTTTAGGCCCTAAAGAACATGTCACTATCTATAATAGTCCTTACTAGATTTACCATCACCTGGTAAGAATTCAACTATACGAATCATTTAAATGGGTCCCCTGATGTGTATCCACACCCCTTTGTGGTGCTACACCACCACCATTATATTCAGTCTTATTCTCGACTAAATTCTTCGATTCTTTTAGCTTCCCACACAAAGGAGCATTATAATCTTTATTGATAAAATACGATATAGTCAACCTCTGAATCGGCCGTCGATTAGAATTTCCTCTTTGAGTGTTATCAACTATTATTTCGAGTCGACCTCCCACTTGGAGTCGTTTCCTCCACTTGTATCTACATCTTTCGATATAAAATTCGCTAACGGTTAAGATTCATATTCACAAATGGACCCCTGTCACGTCCTCCTGTGATGAGTTTAGGACAACATTTACTCCTAATCCTGAACATCTGATGAAGGAACATATGGTCAACAATGTACTTAAGGTTCTCCTATAGATATAGCATTCCACTTCTAAAATTGGTGGTTGACTCCCATCATTATAACTTTGTTCCGACAGCCAAGAAAATTCTCTCTAAATTTCCACTTTCAGTTAGCCACACTCCGTCCTATATCTAAACCTTTTGGATACTTTACCTCCTTTGGTAATCACACACAATTCCCGCATTTCTAGAATTCCCACTGACAGTTCTCTACACGTTTTATAATACGTTGGGTGAGTTTACTCATGTACCTTATTTGACTATAGCAGCATTTGGAAATCATGGTTGAGCCTTAGTCACCTTTCTAGTCTTGGCTTCTCGTGCCATAATGGAGGCGACCTCGACTACGATCATCATCCTCGAATATATTTTACAACCTCAACTAAGCCCTACCTCTTGATGTCCACTTAACGGTCCTCTTCTGACATCCATCATCGCTCAGCACACGCACACATCCGATTGAAATTAGAATTCACTAATGTACATACGTTATAGTAGGAGAACAAAATCTCATCAAAGAAATCGACAATCCTAAACATAGGGCTCTATATCAAACAAAGCAACACTGGAAGCATAATAAGCCGCACAGATCCTAAAGGACACTAGAACCTGATGCTCTGATACCACCTGTGACACCCCGCCTAATTAAATACCGGGTGATCAATCCTTTATTAAATTAAAATCAAGGTGAACAATTGGTTCATTCTTAGCATCACTGTTGCAAATTAAAATTTTCAAATTTAAACAACCTAATTAATTAAGCTAAGTGTCAAAACCATTTAAAACCTTATTTCCATTTTATTAAATCCAATTATAAAACCTTTAACCATTAACATTTTAAGAGTCACACATTAAGTATAAGAATATAAATGAACATCCAAGAGTTTAACCATCAATAACAAATCCCAACTTTAAAACACCAAAGGAAAACATCCTGACAGTAATAAATCCTGGAGTAAAGATACCAAAAGTAAAAGAATTACAATCTCTGACAAAACCAACTGAATAATGGAAAAGGGCGACACATTCCACAAAAGCTACAGCACATTCAATTCGAAGAATCCTCAGCATGACGCCCCTGTGGCTGGGCACCTGTAATATATATATATATATATATATATACACACACACACACACACACACACACATAAGAGAGCAGAGATAACAGCAAACGGGAGAGCCTGATTGTAAAACAGTTTTAAAAATAGTTTAGCAAGTATTTAAAATGCTTAACGGCTAATGCAACAATCATATTAGTGTGTGACACTCTCTTGAGAAATCTCACCTCTCATCTAGTGTGTACATCTACCGTACTAATGATTCTCATATATCTCTCTAACTTATTCTCCATAAGTCTTATCATGTGAAATTAAGGTTATGTTATTCTCTTTTAGAAAATCTATCTCTTCAAGATTTCTTACGTTAATTACAATAATTATGTACCGTTATAACGTTTTCGAATACTTATAGTGAAGTGAAATATTTACTCATTTCTTAACTACTTATACCCACAGTATGAAGTTTCCATATAGATATACGTATATATATTAGTTACACATATAATATATATACAAACGGCACCCCACATAAAATCTATGGTGCAAAGTTTCCATAAATAAGTATATATATACCAATCACTCATATATATATATATACTAACGGCACCCCACTTAAAAACTATGGTGCTGGCATACTCTGCTATCAAGTCCCTGTATCGTACAAACTAAGGGAAATACTAGTTCGGAATCACTCTCGAACTGCATTAACACAAAACACAAACAACTGGGGGCGAAGCACAGTTCCAAGTCACTAAGAGGTCAGCACATGCTCTCACGTCTCTTAGGACCGTCTGACTATCAATCAGATAGCTTGTACCTAGGAATCTTATGTTCTATGGTACAAGTCAATATCCCCCATAAAGGTCCCATTGAGATAAGACTATCCCGGCGCGGAAACCCCCGTGATAGCAAGTAGCCCGAGTATGATTTTTACACAGATATAATATATGTGCAATCACACAGTCACACACACACACACACACACACACACACACACACATATATATATATATATATATATATATATATATATATATATATATATATATATATACACACACACACACACACACACACACACACACACACACATCCACATTGTTAAATTAGATGCACTCACGACCCATAATTATAATCATCCGTTATTACACATTTTACTCGATTATTTTGTATAACGGACTCGTTCATTTTATTCTCGTAATTAAGTTATTCTAAACTCACTTCTCGTCTCTTGAAGTATTTTCTTTACCTAAGTACAATTTCAGTAGGCCATCACTTACCTTCTACTCCAACTTCCTAGACATTTCGATTATTAAATCAACGTACGTATGCTTTTCTAAGTATGAATATATCCCAGTTTACCCTTTATTTCCCTTCACATTAAAGTCCCACGTAACGGGGTTTATCTTGACCCTATTGGTCCTTCTTATGTTCCATTATGTTCTAGCAACTCTAATCAAGATTTACTACGCATAAAATCGATTTAATCTAACACGAGCAAAAATGCAGTTTTCCAGGAGGGATCGATTGATCGATGAAAGGGGGTCGATCGATCGATCTATCGATCGATCGATGCTCTGGGCTCGATCGATCGATCAAGCAATTATGGCGAAACTGCAGAAAACCCAGCTACGGAAACCTTACCCCAAACTCATCCAAATCATCATGTTTCAGTCCCAAACTCCCAACCAATTATATTAAAAGTTTTTTTATACCCGTATAAACAAGGTCCTACGTAAAACATGCGAGTTTTAATCAACAATAACGAATTAAACGGTTACAATCTACATAAACCTCAAGAACCCTAATATTTTCTTTAACTTAGTTTCTTCCATTTCTTTTCCAAATTTTCTATCACTAACACCATGGAAATTCGTGCTTTAACCTCTACATGTGAAATGGATTTCCATAATATAATCTTTACCTCCATAACATGTAATTTTTGTCTCCAATTAAGGGTTTCTTTCAAGAACACTAATTCGAATCATCCCTAGGCTAATATAAAAGGATGCATTAACATGAGTAAATCAAGATAGATACTTGCCTGAAATTCAAAGTTCTGATTTATGGAATAATTTGGTGTGGTTGAGATCCTCGTTGCGCGATCTACCATTTGGCGGTGACGGCGGTGCAACCGGAGGAGTTTTTGGCCTAGAACCCTTGGAAAGGTTCTCCTCTTCGTCTCCAATGGCCGTCATTAGTTTTTGGTTATGATAACCCTAGAAGACAACACTTATCATCTGATATAACCCTAGCAAATTCGTGGGTTTTATTACCCATAATTATGAAATGTCCAAAATGCCCTCCCGGGGTACTAATTAAGGCTAAAAATGCCCCGAGACCTAAACTAAACCCCCGGGTACATTATTTTTACTATCTCGACCCTTCCGGACACTTTGGCGCACTCGAAATGACCATACGGGCAACTTATAATTTATTCACTTTATATAATAATTATTTAGTCCCGACATGACACAGGCGCGTCCCGACTTAATTTCCATAATTGTCATTTTATTCACACGTGATAATTTTTATAAAATAAATCGCATATATTACTATACCAATCCAGTAACATTCAACAAATTTCTCCAATAATTACTAACTCACATCACGCTAGTAAATATTTAAATAACTTTCTGGATTAAAATTAAATTAATTTATCTCAATTAAATTTAATAAATGATTAAATTTTGAAGCCATAAAAATACGGGGTATTACAATTATATATTTGTATGGACATGCCAATATTCATGGACTGTCCTATCGGCTCTAGGGTTCGTGCATTCGGACCGCGTAACGCACGTCGGCACGGATGGGCTTGATGTTGCGTGGGTCATATAGGTGCTACGTGGAGGCCCCATCTACGAGAGGTAGGTGTTGTCGCTGACCCAAATTTTGTCACCTCTAGGTATGGGCCGTGAACAAGTATCCTGTGTAGGGACCAACCCCAATTTATGTCTGCTTTGGGATCCTCTTAGGGTAAGAAATTCCTCCGGACTTGCCGATAGAGTACGAATTAGATAACAACGGTAGACACTAACCAGAATTATACTTGCTGGTGGAAGGATATATATTAATAATTACCTAGACATGAATGAAATAAATTTAATTGTCTAAGAATGTGGACAATAATTTTTTTTTATCCTAATGCATAATAGATATTTATGCCTTATATGTGAAATTTATGAGACTCAGATAAATGGGTGTTCGCAATTAAATGTAGTGTGACACCCCGCCTAATTAAATACTGGGTGATCAGTCCTTTATTAAATTATAATCAAGGTGAACGGTTGGTTCATTATTAGCATCACTGTCGTAAAAATAATTTTTCCAATTAAACACCCTAAATAATTAAGCTAAGTGTCAAAACCATTTTTAGACATCAATTTCCAAATTTCATTTTAAAAACCAACATTTAAAACTTACATAATTCATAGTTTGAAAATCACACAACAACTATACTGGAACATATAATCCAAACAATTAAACATCCAGCTAATTAATTCCAACTTTAAAACTTAAAGGATAACATGCTGACAGTAATAAATCCCAAATTATAAATACTGGAAATAAAAAAATCACAATCTCTGATAAAACAACCGAATAATGGAAAAGGGAGACACATGCCCAACTGAATAAATAGTGTTAGAAGTGGAATCAACAATGAGGTCGTCTAAGCAATAGGCCTGCAACTCCCACCTAAGATGCAACACATTCCTTCCAAAGGCTCCTATACAAGACGACCTTATGGCTGGGCACTTGTAATATATACATATATACAAGAGAGAAGAGAAAATAGGAAACGAGTCAGAGTCCGATTGTAAAACAGTTTAAAATTAGTTTAGCAAGTATTTAAAATGCTTACCGGCTAATGCAACCAACATATTAGTGCAGAACTCCCATGAGAAATTCTCACCTCTCTTATAATGTGCACACCTATCTCACTAATCTTCCCAACAGTTTAACTTATCTCATCTTAAGTTACTGGTAAGGTTTCAAACCGATAATTTCAAATGTTTAAGAGGTCAATTTTATTTAACAACAAAGTTCTCACATAAGCCTTATCTGATAATTAACTTTCTCAGTAATATATCATACTTTTCAAACACTTATTCCCAAGTTGAAATAATTATTCTTTTCTTACATACCATAGTCACAGTAGGTAGTTTCCAAATTCCATATTCAAATATATATATATATATATATATATATATATATATATATACATATATATATATATATATAATATATATTCCAATCAGCACCCTACATAAAATCTATGGTGCGTGCATACTCTGCTACCCAGTCCCCATATCACTCGTACTAAGGTAAATACTAGTTCAGAATCACTCTCGAACTGTATTAACATCAAACACATACAAATTGAGTCGAAGCATAGTTCCAAGTCACTAAGAGGTCAGCATATACCCTCACATCTCTTAGGACCGTCTGACTATCGATTCGATAGCCTGTACCAAGTATTCCAATCTTTTAGGGTACGAGTAAATATCCCCCATAAAGGTCCCATCGAGATAAGACTGCCCCAGCGCGGTAACCTCAGGGATAGCAAGTAGCGCGGGCATGATTTTTACACGTATATAGTACATGCATAAACACAATCATGTATGTATACTACTATTACCATATCAAATTTAGGTACACTCTCACGACCCATAAGTATGATATTTATCCTTATTACTCATTATTAAGTTATCACGTATAACGGTTTGTCTCTTAACCTAATTTGTGGGATTATTCCAACTTACTACATAACACTCGTGGATTCCTATCTTCCTAAGTGTAATTTCAGTAGGTACTTATTCATTTTACAACGTAACTTCCTTATGAGTATTACCATTTTTCACATGCTCCCATTGTCCCTTATATGTAAAACACCCCCGTGAAATGTTAATCTCGTCTTACCTCCATGGTTCCATATATTTCTAAAGTTCTACTGCTCTTCTTTATATTCCAAAATGTTCTAACATTAATATCCAAGAATGTCTAATCATTTAAGTTGGAACGACCAATTAAAAAGGGAATATGAGTTATACAGGAGGGGTCGATCGATCTATGGCAGGTGTTCGATTGATCGAATCATCGATCGATTGATGCTTTATGGTCGATCGATCGATCAAGCAGGTATGGCAAATCTACAGAATTTCCAGATTACGGGTTTCCTCTTCAAAAATCATCCAAAACAATATATTTGACTACCAAACTCCAAATAATTCATACTACAAGTATTATAACCAAAAATAAGGGATTTCCTACGTCAAGCATGCAGATTTTCATCATGAAAAACGAATTAACAGGGCATAATCCATAAAAACATCAAGAACCCTAATATTTCTTTTTTAGTTTCTTCCCATTCTTTTACAAGATTTCAACTCTTTATTTACTATAATTTCGTGGTTCAATCTCTACATATGAATTAGGTTTCCAGAATATATCTACTACTCATACAACATGCGAATTTAAATCTCCAAAATGTGTTTTTCTTTCACAAAAACTAGTCCTAATCAATCCTAGGATAATATTGGAGAGATTTGTGGGGTTGTGATCCTCGTTGTAGGATCTATCGTTTGGCGGCGACAGCGGTGTAAAGGGTGGAGTTCTTGGCCTAGAACTCCTTGGGAAGCCTCTCCTCTTCATCTTCTATAGACGTCTTATGTTTATGGTGTTTTTAACCCTAGAAGATGACTCTTGTCATATGATATACCCTTAGAATTTTCGTGGGTTTTCATGCCCAAAAATGTAAAATGTCCAAAACGCCCTCCCGGGGTGTTAATTAGGCCTAAAAACACCTCGAGACCCAAACTAAACCCCCGGGTACATTATTTTGCCTATCTCGACCCTTCCGGACACATTGAGGCACTCGAAATGACCATACGGGTGACTTATAATTTATTTACTTTTAATAGACTGAATTTAATCCCGACACGACACAAGCGCGTCCCGATAAATTTCCAAAATTATCAAATTAGATTCTCGTGATAATTTTACTAATCATAATTACAGCACTTACTTTACCCATAAAGTAACTTATAACAAAATAATTACTAACTCTCATCACGCTAGTAAGTATTTAAATGATTTTTCAAATTAATATTAATTTAATATCTCTAATTAAATTTAATAAATCCCAAAAATTAAAAGGCATAAAAATACGGGGTATTACATACTTCCCCCCTAATAACGGAATTTCGTCCCAAAATTCAAAAAATAAGGTGTACCTGGTAAAAATAACTCTGGGTATTTCTCACGCATGTCCGCCTCACGCTCCCAAGTGGATTCCTCCACATTATGGTCCTCCCACTGGACCTGAACAAGTGGGACTACCTTTAACCTCAATCTACTTTCGCTATGGTCTAGGATAGCCATTGGCCTCTCCTCGTAAGAGCTGTCGAGCTGTAAGTCAATCTCCTCAATCACGACATGGGTATTGTCCATGTCATCCCGAAGGTATCGTCTCAACGATGAGATGTGGAATACATCGTGAATGCGATGTAAATGCTCTGGTAGTCCCAATCTGTATGCAACCGACCCAATCCTCTCGATAATGGGAAATGGTCCCACGTACCTCGGGGCCAATTTCCCTTTCTTCCCGAACCTCATCACTCCTTTCATAGGGGATACACTTAGTAATACTTGGTCCCCCACATTAAACTCTCGGAAGAACCGTTATCCATCGGCGTAGCTTTTCTGCCTGTCCTGGGCTACCCGAATGCGATTCCTGTTAATCTCAATCCTAGCGGAGGTTTCCTGAATCACCTCTGGTCCGAGCAAATTATTATTCCCCACCTCTAGCCAACACGTTGGGGAATGACAAGGCCTGCCATACAAAGCCTTAAATGGAGCCATGCCAATCGTGAACTCTTAAGAGTTATTATAAGAGAACTTTACCAGTGGAAGATGTGGCTCCCATCCTCCTCCAAAATCAAGGACACATATGCGTAGCATATCCTCCAACATCTGATTGGTATGCTCTGTTTTTCCATCTGACTGCGGGTGATAAGCTGAACTCAATCTCAACTCTATACCCATGGCCTCCTGAAAGCTCTCCCAGAAACGTGACACGAAAATATTGTCTCTATCTGACACAATATTCAGGGGCACCCCATGTAATCTCACAATCTCAGCAATGAACAACTGAGCATACTGACCCATGGTATAGTCTATCCACACCGGCAGAAAATGAGCCACCTTAGTCAAACGGTCCACAATAACCCAAATGGAGTCGTGGCCCCGCTGTGATGTAGGTAACCCAGTAATAAAATCCATGGAAATACTCTCCCATTTCCATGCAGGTATTTCCAATGGCTGAAGCAACCCTGACGGTTTCTGGTGGTCCACCTTTACCAGCTGGCAGGTAGAACACTTGGACACGAACTCAGCGATGTCCTTTTTCATCCCACTCCACCAGTATTGCCGCCTCATATCCTGGTACATCTTATCTCCCCCAGGATGCACTGAAAATTGGGACCCGTGAGACTGGGTCATCACTGTATGACGTAGGTCTACTCTTTCGGGGACCACCAATCTCCCAGTAAACCTCAAATATCTATCGGAACTAACAGAATAGGAGTCAGCACCCTCAGCTAAAAGTTGTACAATCTGCTCCTGGAAAAATGGGTCTGATGTATGTGCCTGTATTACCCTCGTAACAATATCGGGTGTCAATGTCAAGATAGATATGAAGGAACAGACTACCGCGTCCTGGTGATCCAACTCTTTTCACTTTGCATTCCAAATGCCCGCTACACTGTCTACCGGTCTACGGCTCAACGCATCAGCACCTACGTTGACCTTCCTCGGATGGTACTATATGTTGAACTGATAGTCCTTCACAAACTCTAACCACCTGCGCTGACGCATATTCAGCTCTCGTTGAGTGAACAGGTACTGCAGTGACTTATGGTCTATGAACAAGAGAAATTTCACCCCCAATAAGTAGTGTCTCCATATCCTCAATGCAAAGACGATCGCTGCTAACTCTAGGTCATGTGTGGGGTAATTCTTCTCGTACGGCTTAAGCTTGCGGGATGCAAAAGCTATAGCCTTCTCCTCCTGCTGAAGTACTCCCCCGAGTCCCCGTAAAGAGGCGTCGGTGTAAACCAGATACTCCACGCCCAGCTTAGGTAAAGCAAGGACCGGTGCTGAAGTAAGCTTGTCTTTTAGCTCGTCGAAAGATAATTGATAAGCATCGTCCTAAACATATGGTACCCCCTTGCGAGTCAGGTTCGATAATGGACCCGCTATTTTAGAGAACCCTCGAATGAACCTCCTGTAGTATCCGGCTAATCCCAAGAAACTACGTACTTCCATTGGTGTCGTGGGTTGTCCCCACTCCCTCACCGCTGACACTTTACTCGAGTCAACTGTTATCCCCTGTTCAGAAACAACATGCCCCAAGAACTGCACTTCCCGTAACCAGAACCCGCACTTCTCGTACTTGGCATACAACTGATGCTCTCGAGTCTGAAGAACCTGCCTCAAGTGCTCGGGATGCTCTTCCTCACAGTGTGAATATATCAGGATGTCATCTATGAAAACAATGACAAACTGATCCAAGAACTCTCTGAACATTCGGTTCATCAAGTCCATGAATATGGATGGAGCATTTATGAGTCCAAATGGCATCACTCTAAACTCATAGGATCCATATCTCGTCAAGAAAGCGGTCTTCGAAACATCCTTCTCCTTAATACGTAGCTGATGGTATCCTGACCTCAGATCTATATTCGAAAAGAAAGTTGCTCCCCTCAGCTGGTCGAACAGATCATCGATTCGAGGCAACGAATATTTATTCCGTATCGTGACCTTGTTCAGCTCCCGGTAGTCCACACATAGCCTCAGTGAACCATCTCTCTTTTTGACAAATAAAATTGGAGCGCCCCAGGGTGAGGTACTCCTACGAATTAAGCCCTTACCTAACAGCTGCTCTATCTGATCTCGTAGCTCTTGCATCTCCGCCGGAGCCACACGGTATGGAGCGCGTGCTATCGGTCGAGTATTCGGTAATAAATCTATGACAAAATCTATCTCTCGACTGGGGGTCGGCCTGGTATCTCCTGAAATACATCAGAATACTCATGAATAATTGGGATCGAATCTAAGGGAATCACGACCTCCTTAGAGGTATCCTCCTCTATGTAATACAAGTGAGCGGTCGAGCCTCCCTCTGGGCGAGGCATCGCCACTCAAACATATCTTGCCCCGGAATGGCCAAGACAATACTCCCACCAAAACAATCTATCATGGCTCTGTATGCTGTGAGCCAATCTATACCAATAATGACGTCCTGCTCATGCGTATCTAAGATTAACATGTCTGCTGGTAATACCAAGATACCAATCTCTACTCCCACACCCCGGCATATAAATAAAATTAACGATACATTTCCCAGTGGTGAGTCTACACATGTTACAGTGCTCTCTCCTGTGGCTAATAATCCTAAGGCCTTCGCAAAATGGGTAGCTATAAAATAGTGTGTCGCCCCAGTATCAAATAAAACTTGACCCATAGTACCATGGATAGTAAACATACCCTCAATCGCGGGTGGCGCCTGCAGAGCTTCTACCTGGTGGACGTTATAGACACGTCCGCACTGTAAGTGCCCCTGCTGCACTGGAGCGGTTGGAATGGCTAGTAGGGCTGGTACCTGAGCTGGTGCTGGGAGGGAGACTAGAAAGAGTGGCCTCTGTGGCTCATTACGGGCACCCTGCTGCTGTGGGGCCCTATCACCCTCTGGACAATCTTGGCGCCTGTGGCCATTTTTACCACACCCAAAGCATCGGACCCTGAAATTTCCTCCCCTCTGTCCCTGCTGATTACGGCCCTGCTGGTCGTTACCACCCCGCCATTGGCCCTGCTGAAAACGTTGTTGGCCCTGATGTTGCCCCTGCTGCTGACGATGTTGGCCCTGATGATTAGGCTGGCCCTGCCTAAATCCCCCAAATCCCTTCCTGGAATCACCTGATCAGAACCGCTTGGCAGGGTCCCCCTAATGGGAACTCTTCTCATGCTGACGAGTCTGCCCCTGAGATGTCGGTGCTCCACCGGCACCACTACCCCCTGTCCTGCCTTGCTGGCCGTACTCTCCTGCTCGCTTACTTCCCTATAGATGGAAGCGGTGATCCTGGTAGTGTAGCAAAGCAGCATTGAGTACATCTGTGTAGGTACTCCGAGATAGATTGCCTATAAGGTGCTGACGGATCCTCCAAGCCAACCCGTCCACAAACAATAGTATCTTCTTACCCTCAGTGGGTGCCTCATCTGGCACTATAGTGAGAAGTCTTGTGAACTCCTCTTCATACTCAGCAACAATAGAATTTTCTTATTTCAGGCTCAATAACTTCCTCCTCATCTCAGTTTGCACGGCGGATGGGAAGTATTTACTGTCAAATCGCGCCCAAAACAACTAAATAGTAATAATCTCCCTCTCCTCCAAGGTGGTAGTGGATTCCCACCAATGCAAAGCGGCCCCTACTAGCTTAAAGGAAGCCAACAACTGTTTCTGCACGTCCGTGCACTCGTACATGCACAGATGCCTCTGGATATCTTTCTTCCATTGGCTGGCTACAATAATATCTGAACCAACCGCAAACTCTGGGGGATACGTCTTCTGAAAGACATCCCTAACTCGCTCCCATGCAGATGGAAGCTGTACCGGTACTGGCGCCACTTCCTGAACTTGGGGTGGAGCCTGTTGTACTACTGCTAGTGCAGTATTCACCGCCTGAGCAACGATAACGGCTACCTCATTTGGATTCATCCTTTCCTGAGCTGGAGCTACTGGATGCTCGACTTGGGCACGCCTATCCTTTGGTGCACGTCTCGGAGGCATCTGTAACGTGAAGAAATTTATTAGTTTATAGTTATTATCAATTCTCAAATAGCAGAAGACGTAATCGTAAAAGCAAGAATACAGCAATCCTAAAATAGGGCTCTATAACAAGAATGCTAAGCTGAAAGAGAAATAAGTTGTACAGATCCTAAGGACACTAGAACCTGATGCCCTGATACCACCTGTGACACCCCGCCTAATTAAATACCGGGTGATCAGTCCTTTATTAAATTATAATCAAGGTGAACGGTTGGTTCATTCTTAGCGTCACTGTCGTAAAAATAACTTTTCCAATTAAACACCCTAAATAATTAAGCTAAGTGTCAAAACCATTTTTAGACATCAATTTCCAAATTTCATTTTAAAAACAAACATTTAAAACTTACATAATTCATAGTTTAAAAATCACACAACAACTATACTGGAACATATAATCCAAACCGTTAAACATCCAACTAATTAATTCCAACGTTAAAACTTAAAGGAAAACATCCTGACAGTAATAAATCCCAAAGTATAAATACTGGAAATAAACAAATCACAATCTCTAATAAAACAACTAAATAATGGAAAAGGGCGACACATTCCCAACTCAATAAATAGTGTTAGAAGTGGAATCAACAATGACGTCGTCTAAGCAAGAGGCCTGCAACTCCCACCTAAGTTGCTGCACGTTCCTTCCAAAGGATCCTATGCAAGACGCCCCTGTGGCTGGGCACCTGTAATATATACATATATACAATAGAGAAGAGAAAATAGGAAACGGGTCAGAGCCCGATTGTAAAACAGTTTAAAATTAGTTTACCAATTATTTAAAATGCTTACCGGCTAATGCAACTAACATATTAGTGCGGCACTCCCTTGAGAAATTCTCACCTCTTTTCTAATGTGAACACCTATCGCACTAATCTTCCCAACAGTTTAACTTATCTCATCTTGAGTTACTCGTAAGGTTTCAAACCGACAATTTCAAACGTTTAAGAGGTTAATTTTATTTAACAGTAAGGTTCTCACATAAGCCTTATCGGATAATTAAGTTTCTCAGTAATAGATCGTACTTTTCAAACAGTTATTCCCAAGTTGAAATAATTATTCTTTTCTTACATACCATAGTCACAGTAGGTAGTTCCCAAATTCCAGATTTAAATATATATATATATTAAATACTCATATAATAATATATATTCTAATCAGCACCCCACATAAAATCTATGGTGCGGGCATACTCTGCTATCCAGTCCCCGTATCACTCGTACTAAGGTAAATAATAGTTCAGAATCACTCTCAAACTGTATTAACATCAAACACATACAAATTGAGGCGAAGCATAGTTCCAAGTCACTAAGAGGTCAGCAGATACCCTCACGTCTCTTAGGACCGTCTGACTATTGGTCCGATAGCCTGTACCAAGGATTCCTATCTTCTAGGGTACGAGTCAATATCCCCCATAAAGGTCCCATCGAGATAAGACTGTCCTAGCGCGGTAACCTCAGGGATAGCAAGTAGCGCGGGCATGATTTTTATACGTATATAGTACATGCATAAACACAGTCATATATGTATACTACTATTACCATATCAAATTTAGGTACACTCTCACGACCCATAATTATGATATTTATCCTTATTACTCATTATTTAGTTATCACGTATAACGGTTTGTCTCTTAACCTAATTTGTGGGATTATTCCAACTTACTACATAACACTCGTGGATTCCTATCTTCCCAAGTGTAATTTCAGTAGCTAATTATTCATTTTACAACGTAACTTCCTTACGATTATTACCCTTTTTCACATGTTCCCATTCACCCTTATATGTAAAACACCCCGGTGAAATGTTAATCTCGTCTTACCTCAATGGTTCCATATATTTCTAAAGTCCTACTAGTCTTCTTTATATTCCAAAATGTTCTAACATTAATATCCAAAAATGTCTAATCATTTAAGTTGGAACGACCTATTAAAAAGGGAATATGAGTTATACAAGGGGGGTCGATCGATATATGGTAGGTGCTCGATCGATCGAATCATCGATCGATCGATGCTCCATGGTCGATCGATCAATCAAGCAGGTATAGAGAATCTGCAGAATTTCCAAATTACGGGTTTCCTCTTCCAAAATCATCCAAAACGATATCTTTGACTACCAAAATCCAAATAATTCATACTACAAGTATTATAACCTCAAATAAGTGATTTCATACGTCAAGCATGCGGATTTTCATCATGAAAAATGAATTAACAGGGCATAATCCATAAAAACATCAAGAACCCTAATATTTCTTTTGTTTAATTTCTTCCCATTCTTTTACGATATTTCATACTCTTTATTTACTGTAATATCGTGGTTCAATCTCTACATATGAATTGGGTTTCCATAATATATTTACTACTCATACAACATGCGAATTTAAATCTCTAAAATCTGTTTTTCATTCACAAAAACTAGTCATAATCAATCCTAAGCTAATATTATTGGAGCATTAACTGAAATAGAGCAAGATAGATACTTGCCTAAGAATTTTTGGTTCAGATTTTGTTTAGAGATTTGTGTGGTTGTGATCCTCTTTGTACGATCTATCGTTTGACGGCGATGGTGGTGCAAACGGTGGAGTTCTTGGCCTTGAACTCCTTGGGAAGCCTCTCCTCTTCCTCTCCTATAGCTGTATTATGTTTATGGTGTTTATAACCCGAGAAGATGACTCTTGTCATCTGATATACCCTTAGAAGTTTCTTGGGTTTTCATGCCCCAAAATGTAAAATGTCCAAAACGCCCTCCCGGGGTGTTAATTAGGCCTAAAAACGCCCCGAGACCCAAACTAAACCCCCGGGTACATTATTTTGACTATCTCGACCTTTCCGGACACATTGACGCACTCAGAATAACCATATGGATGACTTATAATTTATTTACTTTTAATAGTCTGAATTTAATTTCGACACGACACAAGCGCGTGCCGATAAATTTTCAAAATTATCAAATTAGATTCTCGTGATAATTTTACTAATCATAATTACACAACTTACTTTACCCATAAAGTAACTTATAACAAAATAATTACTAACTCTCATCACGCTAGTAAATATTTAAATGATTTTCTGGATTAATATTAATTTAATATCTCTAATTAAATTTAATAAATCCCCAAAATTAAAAGGCATAAAAATACGGGGTATTACATGTAGTTGTTACACTTATATATTTAATTATCGATATTTCTATTTTATAAATTTGACATGATGATATAGTCATTACTTGTGATGTATTGGGATGCGGATAATATCACACTTAGATGAGGGGTGAAGTGTTAAACGCATGTGAGTGACGATAGATGGATATTTATTTTTCATCAACTGTATTTTTGCATCATAAATTAATCAAGTTATTTATTGCACACCTTGGGCTGTGACCCAAATTTAAATATCTTCCCTCCAAGTGCTCCTAGACAGGGATAGTTGAATTGCGATATAGTAGTCTCACTTGCTCTTAAGTTTTCAGATTATTTGATTCTAGCATAGTTGCTATTATATTGGTTCGATGTACGGTCATAAGCCCGAGACTTATTTACATTATGTTGGTTGGGACTTTTGTTATATTGGTTCGATTTATTATTTAATTTAGGGTGGTTTGGATCTATTTAATTATTATGGATTTATTCTTGACAATTCAAATGCTGAATTTTTAGAAAAATAATTATTTATATTCGCATTTGTGTTAAGGATGATATTATTTGACAAGCAAGCCCCATGTTCGGCGTATTGTACCTGGTCAGCCTTTATGTGAGAAAATAGAGTTTGACTAAAGGTTAAATTCCTTTAGTGTGGTCGAAAGCGTGTTACAAAGAAGAATGATAAATCAAGTACATATAAGTTGAGAATGACAGAAATAATAGCCTTCAAGGTGAAATTCCTATCTTACTCTCCATGTCCAAAGAAGGGGTAAGGCCCTCATTATTATTGTCTGCCCAAGTTTTATCTTTGGAGTCATGAAAATTCAATCTCATCTTATCATGAATCCCCACTTCTATGTTCATGGGTTAATCAAAAAGTTATTTTGAGCTAATTTTTTATATGGATTTATTGAAATGTTTAAATCTTATATAAAAAATTCATTTAAAAAATATTTTTTCTACTATTTGAAAAAAAAGAATGTACTTTGTATATATGCGAGCTTGGCTTTATACAAAGATACACATAAAACACACACACACACACACACACACACACATATATATATATACACACACACACACACACACACACACACACACACTAGCGTATTACCCTTGCCTGAAGGCACGAAGAAAATTTTCCAACATACGTAATCGCAAAATGACAAAAAAATTCAAAGTACGTAACTGCAAAACGAAAAAAAATTCATTCCCCGACAAAACAAAGTGTAGTTTTTAAAAACATTGGCCATAATATCCTTTATTTATTGGACTATTCACCATGTTTAACAAATAATAAATAGTCAAACATTAATGAGAACCAAAATAATACATTCCATTCCAATTATAATAATAAAATAAAGTTTACAACACGTGGATGTGTCAAGTTTAAGAAACTAATGCATATGTAAACACTTATCAATACCCAAAGAGAAGTTAACAAATAAAATTTTATGTAAAATAATGCGTATGTACACACTTCTAAACACACAAATGCATATGTACAATGTCATTGGCCAAACTTCTATTGTAAATGACCAAGATTGTGGTCAAATAATAAATGTTTTGTATTATAATATAATATCAATCGTTGTCAACTTTCCCTAAGGCACACAGAATGTTCTAAAGTGCCACGTAGTGTATAATAAAACAAATATTTTATAAAAATTGGGCAAAGTTTCCTTTGTTTATATGACTATCCACCCTGTTTAGACAATACAAAATACCTTAGCAATAATAATAATAGTCCATCTCGGACCTCACATGTATCATCAACTATTTAACTCAGAATATATCATCTATCACAATAGACAATTCAAAATTTTTATGAAAATTCTATTTACACCCGATCATTAATAAAATATTTGATTAGCTGGATTTTGGGCAAAGCTGGAACCGGGGCTCGCACAAACATTTGGCAGTACATTTATAGTAGCTAACTTAATAATCTTCAAAAACATATTCAATGACATAGTTGCACACATCTGAAAAGAAAAATAGTTCAAATAAATAGTTTTAAAGACATAGCATCAAGAATATATAATACATGTATGGTGAAATAGATTTGCCAGCTTGTTGACCGAGCTAATTCGTGTATGTCTATTGGTCTAATCTATATCGGTTGGATTATTTGATATCAGTATAATACACATCATCGGTTGGATTAATTGATATCAAGCCTAATTCTAACTCTTTCCAGTCTCGTCTTACTTTTTTTCGGAAATTTATTCCCAATAAAGAGTATTTGAAATTTATTTATCATAAAATTCCTCAAAGAATGCCTAGATTTAGAATCATGTTTACTCTAGATATAGACTGACATAGAACAAAAGAACAAATTGAAGGCCTCAAGGAGAGAGTTGCTTCGAATTGATGTCCGAAGAATGGTACTAAAATATCTTTTTCATCTGGATAAAAGACACGCCAGGATCATATATTGACATCAATCAGCTCTTTTTCATTGGGGGCTACTTTTCATTCAGGTTTAAAAGCAGCTATTCTCCTGGATTCATTTAGTTTAATTAATTTAATTTTAAAAAATAAATGAGTGAAAGATTACCTACATCAAGTTGCCTACCCTATTTCCTCTCAATTTGTATGTAGAAGTAATTGAGCAAACACTGTTTAGCCTACTTAACTTGATAATACACCATTGCCTTGGGAATTTTTCTCTTGAGCTTCTCGAGTACAAAGATTTCAGAAGAAGTTTGCAGTCAGGTATGAACATTACAAATACTAAAAAAATTACAAACTACAAATACTAATTACCCAAAAGATTCAAATCCCAAATAAAAGACAAAATCTCAAACAAGTGCCTTAACCATCATTATATTTCCATCTCATTAAAATATTTCAACCATAACTCCCATTTTTAAAACATCCCTCTGATAAAAAACTCTAAAACTTTTTAGTATTCAAAACTGTATCAGAGTACTGTACAATCCTATATGTAGGCAGGATTGCTTGGCATATTTTCTTGAACTATGCACTCATAAATGAAAATGAGATCTATGGAGGACCATTTAGAGATCCATAGTTTGTTGACAGATGCTCTGTTAATAAAGTTGGGACACACCGAATTAAAATGATAAATATCCCATAAAGGAGGATATGACAAGTAACAATACTATCAGACCTCATAAAGGATCTCATCAAAGTGTGAAGTATATCTAAAAAAGGTCATCAAGCCATTATAAATAGAGAAGTTATAAAGGAGGGTATGGAAAATAACAGCTTTTATAAGTTGTATTCTTCCTGCAGTAGATAAAATGTTTCCATGCCAACTGATATGAATGCACGACCACTTTTTTTGTCTGTCATTCACTCGTTGCTGACCCATATATTCACTTCCATTCGAAGTGGTAAAATCTTGTTCTCTTTTGCCACTTGATGCATCTGAATTTAGAGAAATGGTATATAGATAGCATCGTTAAACAACATATATATCGACTTTAACAATGGAGGCATGTTTGTCATTTGAGAATAAAATTGGCAATTTAATCATAACTAATCCTCTCAGTTGGTAAGGAAGTATACGCTAACTGATGTAACCAATTTGGTAAAATTTCATAGTGACATAATTTAAATTTAATCTTTATCATTAGTACTACAAACTAATAATTAAACCATGACCTATTGGTAAATACATTGGACCTATTAAAAATGAAAAGTGGTGTGCTATACTTGGGAACTGGGGTACAAAGCAATTAAGTATTGTCAATGATTTAGAGTTTATACCTGCCAAATGCAATGATATTGCTCCGATACAAATTTTAACAACCTTGTAGTGGTAAAAGCCTCATGCACTGCAGTATTTTTTCTACTTTTTTACAAAATATTGTAAGTATTAAAACATCGAGTAAGTCAAAAAATTCATACCTCTATTTATGCCCCTTAAAGTAACGAAGACATTGATTATCATATATAGATAGATACTCTAGTGACTCTATAGAGAGAAATTGAAACAAACTTTTTGTCACCACTTTGTCTAATGAATCAACAGAAGCAATCCTAGACAACTTTACACTGGTATGCTTACGTCCAGTATCCAAATTATATCTTGAAGAGTATATAATAGAACTTGGGTTGTGGGAAAAGCATATGTGATCAGCACCATGTTTCTTATGATATGTATTTTTGACTAACTTGAAGTACATAATGTTGGGCATTAGTTGATGTCTAGTATGGCATCACGTGGTGAGATTTTCAAAGGATCTCTTGATCTTCAAGTCCCATGTTAAATAAGTAGATAAAAGGAATAACTAATTAATTTACTCATTTTCACAAAATATGAATTACACATCCTGAGAGGGATACCAATGCCTCGTGGAGACTGATATATTTATGGTAACAAGTACCACCATCAATCCATTTTAAGAAAGCGGTGAGGCCTTGGTCCGACCAAAAGTTTAGAAAATGAAATATTTTAGCACCTATTTTATGGATTTTTCCATTTAATATTGTATTTTTATAGCTTGACCCCCCCCCATGCAACCACACACACATAGGCACATACCAAAAAAATGCACCTGAGAGCATTGCCTCACCATCTCTATTTTCCTCTTCATCTCTTTTTGAGTCATATTTTGTTTTGCGTTGTTCTGATTCATTCCTTAGGGTATATTAATGAGTTAATTGAAATTTTATCCCGGTTGTAGACTTTAATTCGTTCTTTAAGTATTGATACGGGTACAAATAGGGACAAAATCAAACAAGTATTGGTTCAATAATAGATCACTTAACATAATATTAGTTTAATAGTTAAATGCTATCAAACAGTTGGTTATTGTTAAACTAATAGGGTGAATCTATGCAAGGTGACACAAACAACATGAGTTAAAATCTAATACAAACACAGAGGCTTGGAGGCTTGAAAAATGTTGGTTGTTGGTCGGGTTTATCGATGGTGATGAACAGGGTGCGACAAACAAGGTGTGTCGGCATCAAATTTGATATACATTTGGAGGAAAATCACAACAGACTTAACAAAACTAATGCTCTTATTTGAGTCATTATTTCCCGCACATATACATTTCCAAACAAACAAATTTGACTATTTAATGAATATATTATAGGTATAAACATGGTTTAACCCTCAGATGATCTTTTATTAATAAATAAGAAATGTAGAGCCTAGAAATAGGGTGTATCAAAATGTAGAAGAACAATGAAGGTCCATAAAGTACACAGGTAATTTTTTCTAAACACAAAACAAACTAAACACCCCTTTTATCAAACAACTACACAATTTTTATATTTATATATATCAGATAGATGTTTTAATTTTCCACTGAAATCAGATAACACAAATCATAACCTGTAATTTATACAAACTCAAAATATTGACATCACAACATATGATCACTTTTTTGTAACAAGAAAACATATTTTATTTATAAACAAGTAGGATAAAAAGTATCTCCTAGGTCTCTTACAAGCAATAATGAAATGAAATTAGGAAAATTTTTGAACTCTAGAATAAATTCTTGATTGAGAATGAGTTCTGAAATGAAATTAACCAACTTCTCCTCATTAGTTATGGATGGAAAATAATCCCCTTGAGAATTTTTTGCCCCGTGACAAAAGTTGAATCTTCAATGGATCCTAATATTTCAAATAAATTGTTGACTTGAATTGGATTTTGAATTTTATCACATTTATCTCCAACCAAGTCTTCAGTCATTACACAAATGTGGGTGGAATCATTCTTTGTGATCTCAACAAATAAATTAAAATCGTGAAACAATTCTCTCTCTTCTTCCAGCACTGAATTTTCATACAGATAAAACCTCAATTGGAATATCTTCTAGTGGTGGAATATCATTATAAGAATCATTAGAGGAAAGGTCAACATTCCCTAAATAAATATTTTGATTATCATTCAACATGTTGGTGGTTTTTTCATCTAAAGACAGATGTTCATAGGCATCTCATCCATAAGGCCTATCAGATTTTTCTTTTCGAGGTTGACATTTTTTTGGGGACTTGAAATAACATCTTCTTGAATGACTATTCCATTTTTTTGAAAAAAAAAACAAAATCTTCCGAATCGATGACTTCGATAATTTGATGGCTGAATATTTTTGGATACTATTTCCAATATTCCTCCCACTGATTTGTTGGCTACTTAAGACCTTTTGTAGTCTGCACTTATCTTAGCCAAATGGTCAAAATATTCAAAAGTCCCTAATTTAGATGAATTTTTGAAACTCGTGAGTTGATCCACCTTGGCAAGTCTTAATATTCGGAGACCTTGAAGCTACTGATTTCCTAGCGCCAACCTCCCCTGGACGTTACCTTTTAAACAAGTTCTATTTTCTTTTTGGTTTTGATTAATTCCTCTACTATTGTACTTAGACACTTCGCCCTGACTTCAAGGAAGTCTTCAAACATGTTGTTTCCAAAAATATTTGTTGATTATAATTGTTTATATTTGTCTCCGAAAAAATGGCCTGCATTGATTTTCCAACTCAGCAGACGTTAGGATCCATTTTGGCCAATGCCCTTTTGTCTCCCATAGATGAGTTGGAATTTGAGTTTTTAAATTTTTTCAAGTTGAAATGGCAAGACCAACACAACCGCAAAAATCACAAAATAAGGGCAATTGTTCCATCTAAATTTCCGTAGGGAGTCTAACTCCACCTTCCCTTTTAGTCATAACAAATTTCGGCAAGTCATAACAAAAATCAATTTCAATTAAGACCCGAGAAAATAGACCATATTTTTTAGCTAGAGTTATCAAATCAATTTTTATTGGGTTACCAAACCCACGGGAAATTTCTAAAATTAATCTTGGATGAAAATAATCACCTGGTAAATTAAAGAATTTAACTTAAACATTAGCTTTAGAAGATATGTATTACGATGTTTTGAAATCTGAAACCCATTTCAAAGGTTTAAACAAATGAATATAAAATTTTATAGACTCTTGAATTTACACTTTATTTGTGTCTTCTAACATTTCAAAGACATGGTCTAAAATCCTTTACCTTTAGGCATAATTTCCCACGAATTATCAATTTTCCAATGATTTGAAATCCTTTGATAAAGAGAAACATTAGAGACTGATTTTTTGCCTTTGCACAAAAAACGTACACCCAAAAGCATATGCGTGCATGCCTCAAGGGAAGACTTTTAACGTCGCTAATAATCTTGATGACATGAGTATCACCTTGAAAGATTGAATCCAGACGATTTGAAAAATATATGGATATGGTGTTAATTGAAGTTTGAGTATGATGAAGATTACCTTTATCACACGATGCATGTTGTAGAATCTCAGCAAATAAAGGTTTATTGACTACCTTTACATATGATTGTTTTGGTGTTGAAGAAATCAAGGTTGAAGAGTCTCCTTGCCTAAGTTGACCATTCTGATGCTTTTTTTATATGATTAACTGTTATTAATAAATAATCGCTCATTTCAATTTATATATAAAGTTAAAATATAGGGAGCAATGCCTTAGCCTAAGGCCCAATTGGGTGTTGATATAAAAAATTATCCATCTACGTGGACCAATTAGAGATGGACACTTGTCTTCTTACATGGCAACAGTCTTAGTTAGTATCCACTTAATAGACCCAGAAGATAGTTGCTCGGCTAGAAGGCCGACCAACATGAAGAATGAAAATAATCACAATAGATAAATTTTCGCCACCTAGGAAATGACCAAAAGTCCTTCCACACGTGGTCAATACTATTAACCATCATATTCATTATGTACTGGTGTAAACCCTTGATTATATAAAGGCATTCTAATCCTCGATCTTTGGGTCATTATAAATACATTGTAATACTTTCACAAAAGGTAAGATATAACAGATTCTAGGTTATTCTTCTTGTATCAAGAGTACCTAGCTTTTTGTAATCACTAAAATAAAAACAATAATAGTGGAAACCACTCTAAAAATCCCTTGTCTGTTGTCTGTTTATATAATCACATATTATATTTTATTTGTGATTAGAAAATTGTCCAATTTTTAACATCAACAAATTGGCTTCATCAGTGGGAATGTGTTCAATATCATTCTCAATCACGTACGTCTTTATTCAAGGGAAATGAATGACCGTGAGAGTAGTATTAAAAATGAAGGCAATACTACCATCCCATCTGCTCCGCCAATAGCAACTGACTTAAATGAAATTCTTGCCAGTATTGCCGAGGATCAAGATGTTATGCAGGAAATCATGAGACAATTGGCTCAATCATTACAGGCCATGTTTTCAGCTCCTTCCAGACAAAATATGACTCCGTAGTTAAGGAGAGAAATGCCACCTCCTCCTCCAAGAAATAACCAACATAGTTATTCTAAGTCTTCGCGTGATAGGTCGAATCATCCAGGAGTAAGCTTCTCAATTGAATCTACGTAATTCTATGATGGCCATTCTTTCTCTCTTAAAAGGCCAAGAATTTTAGAACGATTGAGCAGAACATCACCTTTTGATCATTTAGGACCTCGAGCAAATAGGAATCCCCACATGGAGTAATCCAGACCATATGAACACACATTCAAACATCGTGAAGGATTAGGAAGATCCAGGTCAGACATCCGACGATCTAGGCACGCTAAAGAGACTTCTCATGAAGAGAGGTCATAATAAACACATGGTCACAATGATCGAGCTTCGTTGAACAAATCTAATGCAGGAAATGCTTCATAGAAAGTATCAATCCAAACATTAGAAGATCTCTGGGGAGAAATAACCAAGGCAAAGAACCCATTACAACGGAATTTTATTAATGGGACACTCTTCATCTAAGGAATTATTAATTCCCCAACTCCATCCAAGTTTTAAACCCCCAGTGTTTATCCCCAAATATGATGGTAAAAACTGGCCCAGTTTTACACATTGATCACATTCATCATGCTGCAGTTGACAAATATTATGTTCTTAATGAAATGATATGCAAAGATATTTCTAGAAAGTTATCGGTTTAGTCCAAATAGATTACAACAACTTTCCTCGCGAAAAATTGCCAACTTTAATCAATTTGTCGTGCTGTTCATCAACAACTTCTATTTTGGGGCCAAGCTAGTTAAAAGGGTAGCCCATCTCTTTAGTGTTAGACAGTGAGCAAGACAAACCACCCGAGAATACAACACTCATTTTAATAACGGGAAACTAGAAGTGGTTGATTACGAACAAAAGCCAACACCACCTTGATGAGCAGATTACTTACAGCGAAGTTATTCTACGCTTTGGCAAAAGATCCTCCCGAAACAATGACTGAGATCAGGGCTATGGTCGAAAAAATCATGAATGCCGAGGAAGCAATGATAGCAAAGCATAATCCCACCCCCAAGCTTGAGAAGAAAGAGCAAAAATAGAAGAAAGATGATAAGCCCCAAAAGTACGAAGCCTATTGTAGTGATAATTAAACTCAACAAAAGATAATAAGCAAATGTGATCACCAGAATAAATAGATAACTTGAAATAATTGAAATCACAACACAAGATATTTGTGGTTCGGCAAGAAGGCCTACGTCCACGGTGGTGCTCTCGGTATTTTATTTCTTTTTACTCCATGGGAGTGTTTTCAATTACATGCCCTTTGCCCCCGATTGAGGGTCTTATTTATACATGTCTTTTTCAGAGAGTGGGGGTGTGAGACTCCTCCACGTTAGCCCATAATCCCTAATACAGCTCTTGAGAGATTTTAGGAATTGAATGGGTAACAACTGAATAAGTTACCACACGAGGCCTCTAGAATTTGGGTTGGGCTTAATTGGGCTACTCATCTGGGCCTGAATAACTCATCGAGGTACCCACAATTGCCCCTAAAATTTTTGGGTCACAATTTGGGCTCAATAATTTTAAATGATTGCCTTAATGACATTTTTATGAATCATGAAACACCTTGGGATTAAAGCATCTTTCTCGAATCGATTTAGGCGACAGATTGCTTCGTTTCCTGGGCGTCATGATTTAAAGGGTTTAGACCAGCTTGGAGATGTCGATCCCTGACGCTGATTCAAATTTCTTTGCGTTCTCTAGATTTCTTCAACCTCTAACTATTTCTTTCTCACTTCCAGGTCTTGTCTTCCATCTTCAATCTTTTTCCTTATCCTCTCATCTTCCCTGTTTGTGGCTTTGCATTGTCTCAAGCTTATTCTTACGTTGTAAGTTCTTCACACTCCTTTTTTCTTTTTCTGTTGGAATTTCTTCATATTTGATACTAGGGTTTCTCCTTTTTGATGGAGAAAATAGGCAACAGGTTGATAACTAACTTTAGGAAGTTCTATAATATTCCAAACTGGGTAGATATCAATTGTGCCCCTGTTCCTCGTAATGTCAGGGATATTGAGGACGGTCACTGGATACATGTTCTTTTTTTTCCCTAAGGGGGTCTTACTTTTCCCCAAAGTCGCTTATTTTTGCACTTTTTTAGTTACTTGTATGTAGTTCCTACACACTGTTCACCAAATGTATGGAAAATTGTCAATGGTGTGCATAGAATTAATCAGCTATATATCACCAATCTAGGGCTTGCTGAAATCTGCTATTGTTACTCTTTTTCTCGAACAAGATCTGGTCTTATTTACCTCAAAGCTAGGAGTCCTGATAGGGTATTGGTAGTAAATCTACCTGATTCCCATAAGGACTACTAGCATGAGGGGTTTATTGCCAGAAATTGCCAGTTTCCTCCCCAAGTTGAAGGGGAGAGGTAACCTATGATTCCCTTCTATGGGTAGGAGTACATAGGTAGGCATATATCTTGTTCTGGTCACTTACTTTTCTATTAGTATATGGTCTTTCTCATATCTTTCTCCTTTTTTTAGCGAAGACAAAAACTCAGAACCTGCTCTTCGCGAGATTTGAGCTGTTGAGCTAGTTAAGGCTTGGAAGATCAGTGAACTCTTAGCTGATAGTGAGAATCCTTGATCAGTGACATTTCTTCTAGAATACAGGAACATTGGGTTCAGTTTCATTGCACGACCTGTGGATAGCATTCCTTAGTTAGATATCACAGAAGAGGTTCCTGCTGACCCAATTCAATTGGACAAGAAAGAAAACAGCTCTAGTGAAGAGATTGAGGGAGTTAACAACGGTGGTACTTAAGGTGATCACAGTGAGGAGATCTCAAGTAGCGAAGAATCTTCCAGCTCGAAGGAGGGTTCAAAGGCTCAGGATTCTTCAGGGGATTCAATCATCTCCAGCGAAGAAGATATGGCTCCTCTTAGGAAAATTTTGATCCAAGAGGATGATGAAGATAATGTGATGCTTGCTCACCGATTGAAGAAGAAGAAATATGGGAGCGGGGATGTTGCCACTTATTCCTAGGCTACTGCTCAAGAGTAGGAGAGGAAGAAGAAGGAGGGGGCACATGTGAGAGAGAGAGAGAGGAAGAAAGAAGAAGAGTGGAAGAAGGTGGAGGAGAGAAAAAGGGTTGAGAAGGAGAAGAAATAGATGGAAGTAGAAAAGAGGAGAGAAGAGGTGAGGACAAAGGTGGGCCAGTCTCTAGTGACCGTGTTTGCTCTTCCCGAAGGGGCTTCTGTTGCCCTTTCCCCTCAGTTGGCTCCGACGGTGCTCGAGAGAGCAATTTTTCTGGCTGATCGCCAGAGGTTGATGGGGGTCAACCAGTTACCCATAAAGGCAAGTCAGGGGCTAGCCTTGGCAAGCCTTATTTTACTTCTCTGTTATCGTAATATTCTTTTCAATATTTCCTTTGCTAATATTTTCCTTCTTTCTACAGTTTGTGACTGATTTCATTATCCTGTACCGTAGGCGTGATGAGCTGATGAGGAGAAACACTGATCTAAAAAGGAATAATAATGAGCTGGAGGTTAGCTTAAAAACTGCCAATACTACTCAAAAGTTTTCTGATCTCGCCTTGACTGAAGCCAATAAAGCAAAAAAGGAGGCGACCAAGGAGCTTCAAGAGCTGAGGCAGTCCTAGGATTTGGTCTCCACGAGTAAGTTGGCGGTAGTCGTAGAGAACAAGGTGCTTATTGGGAAGGTGGATAATGTAGAATATGAGGTTGCCACCCTCAAGGAGAGCTTGTACAATGCAAGATGGGTCATAACGTACGAGGATGCTGAGTTCATATTAGCTATATCAGTCGTCTCAACATCAAGAAGGGTTGGTACAAGGCTCTACTTGCTGCCGAGGTGGATATTAAATCACCCCTCTTTGATGAGCACGATCTTGGCCCCAAGCCTGTTATGGATGATGCGCCTGGTATAGCTGTCAATGAAGGTGATTCAATTATCCAGACCACTTCTGTTAGTACTCCCATTGACCAGGGGATGATGACCACTCCGTTTGAGGGAGGTGTACCTGGAGCTACCGCAGATAAGGGAAAGTAACCAGCGAACTCAGAGGTGTACCTGGGGCTAGTCTTCTTTAGGGATCTCTTTGTATTTTTTTTGTTCTTTCCTTTTGATGTTGTACTTTGGACCTTCTTTTAATGAAATGAAATTCAGTTCCCTTTCGCGTACTGATTTATTTATTCTTTAATGCTTATATGGTTTATAGATGATTGATGTTGATGAGAATATACCTGCTACTTCTCAACTAGGAACGATTCTTGGTCCTGATGCGAGCAATTGAGTTTGTAAAGCATTTGTAAGGATCTGCAAGTCTCTTAGGTCGAGGAATCAAGACTATAAGGACCAGGCAGAGCTCGTCGCCAAGATAAAGGATAAGCTCCAGGAGATATAGGAGATTGACTCTTCTGTTCAAGAAGAAGTGGATGCTCTGAAGGCTAAGATTCTGAATGCCTCCACGGTCAATCAAGTTGGAGAGGTATTTCAACAAGAGAACGATGCTCTAAGGAGAGAAGTCTTACGACTCAGGGAGAATGCACCGAGCATTGCTCCTCGAGTTCTATGTGGTTTCTCTTCGTCGACTGGACCATGAGCTCGTACTTATGACAGAGGTTCAGCTAGGGAGATTACCGAGATTCAAGGTGATGTTCGTCGGGGGTATGTGATAGCTTCCGATCTTCAAAGAGATGTTACCTTATTAAAGCATCTGTTCTAGAAACGTCCTCGACGTGTATGGGTCGATGGTTATGATCAGGGTTGGACAGATGCTCCGACGAAATTGAGGGAGGTTAAAGAGTTATACTTTATTAGGGGATGGTGGAGTGCTCTTAGGGAGTTGCAGGTCCCTAGGAACTTTGTCCTCTGGTATCGTCATGAGATCTCCCCCTCAATTTTGATGCTGAACACATTAAGGAGGGATGATTAGTAGGTCCCCATAGATGCTATCCTAAGGCAACTATTGGAACCAGATTCGAGGAATTATCTCCTCACCTTGATGACGACCGAAGAGTGCAAGTAGCTGAATATCTTGCTTGGAGTCCTAATCCTCATTAGGATTTATTTTATTCAGCACATGTAGCTCTTTGTATATGTAATGATGTAATAAAATAAATATGTTTTGGGTGATTCTCCGACTAAACATGTGTTGTGTATTTTTTACTTCATTGATTTATTGTTCGACTATCTTGGGCTCTTCTTAGCTGACTAGATTTGATATAGGCAGAGTTGTTTTGTTGAGTGAGTATCCCCCCAGTCCAGTATGCTTATAAGACATCATATTTTCTTACTTACCTTTTAGGTTGTGTCGTCACACTCCCTTAGGCCTAAGTGTGGTAATGACGAGGACAAACCTGGTGTTGGATGTTCTATCCGAGCAGGTTTTTTGAGCCAAACAATATTCAGCGACCAACCTGGGTTAGCCGAGCTGCCTAAGGGTCCCCTATCGGGCTTCATATATTTCCAGGGGCAATGATAGGAGGTTATTCGTGTTCGATGATGAAAAGCTGAGGAGGGTAATACCCTATTTTTATATGTTGAGAGGGGAGCTTGTAACTTGGAAAAGGGGCATGAATTATAAAGTATTTGAGAAAAAATCAACACTTCATAGAATCCTACTACCAAACAATTTTTATTAATAAGAAATGAGTTGAAAATTTCAACATTGGGTTAAAAGACACAGAAAACTGGAAGTAAAAGTTTTTCAAATTGGTTGCTCTACAAGCTCGAGGTATCTCCCTTCCCTCCAACGTTTTTAAGTGATGGGATCCTTGTAAGTTGTCTCTTATCACCTTGAATGGTCCCTCACAGTTTGTCCCTAGCTTGTCATCTGATGGTTTTACTACGTTTCTAAGAACTTTCCTTAGGATGCAGTCCCTAACTTGGAATGCTCTTGATTGACCTTATTATTCTAGTTCTTTGTTAGCTTTTGTTGATAACCTACTTGTTTCACTATAGATAGCTCTTTTCGTTCCTCAGCTAGGTCAAGTTCTGCGAGTAATGTTGCATCATTCTGGCCTTGGTCGACCAGGGTGGACCGCATCATGGGGAGGCCAACTTCTAAAGGGATGATTGCCTCCATACTATATGTCAGTGCGAATGGTGTTTCCCCCATTGCTCGCTGTGGGGTTGTGCAGTAAGGCCATTGGATGTGGGGTAGTTCTCTCACCCATACCCCTTTGGCTCGCTCCAATCACTTCTCCAATCCATCAATCACTATTTTGTTGGAAGCTTCAGCTTGTCCGTTGCTCTGAGAGTATGCCATAGAACTGAAATGGTGCCTGACCCTGTGGTCGTTACATAAAGCCTAGAAGAGGCCACTTTCGAACTAGGTTCCATTATCAGTGATGATGGTCCTGGGGATCCCAAAATGGGTGACGATGTTCTTCCATATGAATCTTATCATATTCGCATCTTTGATGTTTGCCAATGGCTATACCTCTATCCATTTGGTGAAGTAGTCTATTGTGACCAACAAATACTTATAATTATCGATAGCGGTTGGAAGAGGCCCCAAGCTATTCATTCCCCATTGGGCGAATGACCATGGGCTAGTAAGTGACTTTAGGTCGCTCGCTAGTTGGTGAACCATAGGAGCGTGAAGTTGGCATTTTTCTCACTTGCGGACATATATACTAGAATCCTTCTACATGTACGGTCACCAGTAGCCTTCCTTCATTGCTAAAAAGCTAGTGACCTGCCCCTAAAATTCCCTCATGGAGATCGTGCACAACTTGTTCAACATCCTTTGGGTGAATGCATTAGAGGAAAGTGAGGCAATCCCCGATCCCCGCCGCGGAGGGAGGAAGGTATCCTTTGGGTCCCGCACGTCCCCTCTCGAGACAGCACTTCGGTTGGAATCGATTTGTGAGGTCTGAAGATGTAGAGAGATTTAGAGTCGCCAGTATATTTTACACAAAACAGACAAAAGAAAAGGGTTTGCCAGCCCGAAGGATGGCATCCAAAGACATACTGGTGCGTACGAAACCAAATGATTCGAGAAGGGTTCGGAGGCTTAGTTACGAAATGGGAAGGTGTTAGGCACCCATTCCTCCCTTTCAATTTCTCATGGATATTTGCTACTTTCCTTTATATTTCCCCCTGTGATATGTGTGCATGTGTATACATAGAATGGAGGTAGGAATCCTCGACTTGTATCATGGAAAAGACAAAGCGAGTCATCCGTAAGAATGTGAGATTAGTGTAGAAAATAAGATTTACGTGATTACCCCTACGTTGACCATTATAAAGGAATGATAACGCATATGGAATAATACGTTACTAAGAACAAGTATATAGAATATAATGGAAAATGAGATAAAGAGAAGATAGAAAATAAGAGAAAAAGTGAGAAAAGGACTCGAGTTTCGGGTTTTACCCCGAGACACCTACGTAGCTTATAAAGGCATCAAAGTCCACGTAGTTCGCATAAAAACGAGGGGTGGGGTTTAACCCATAAATCCAAATGGAGAAATATCTTATTTGTAAGTGTGTGTAGAAAAAAGTGTTTTAGTTGTGAGAAAAGTGTGGAAAAGGTGTGAGAATCCCTACATGGAATTTATGGGCAAACCATCTTTTTCTTATTTTTTGAGTTTTTTATTTATAAGAAAATAGGAGATGTGCAATACTACTAGATAAAAAGTATGTTATGATATGTGAACTAAGATGATAAAAGTGCTTAAGTAATAAAACAAGTTATTGCAAATTTAAGAAGATTTGAAGATAAAGGTGAGAGAGATGGACCTTCTTGGAGACTTTGAGTTTGATTTTAAATGTTGAGAAGCAGCCCTTGTTCTTGGATGATGATGGAGAATGGTTAATTCATCAAGTTTGATGAAAGGGATGATGAAAAGTGAAAGTGAAAAAGGGATTTGGAAGTTGAAATCACGCTAGGTTCTGGGACATGCCGTTTGGCAGTGTGTTTCAGGCTTTTTCAAGAAATTGGCCGCCGAGGGAAAACCATTGTTCAGAATCGCGCACGGGGCATACCGTTGGAAAGGTATTTTAGATACCTTCAAAATTACTTTGGAATGCTCCCGAGTTTGGGAGTTTACTTTGGGTCAAATGTGGCTCGGAAGCGTTTATCGGTCCGTTGGATGGGGAATCGTTCGGACACAAATGGATCTTTCGTCCGCATGGTAAGTTCGAATCGTGCATGGGATGGACCGTTAGAAAGGTTAGGAGGTGTACTTTGACATTACAAAGAGTTTGGACCAGTTTAGAGAGTTAACTTTGGTCAACCGGACTCGAGAAGCATTCAGTGACCTCTCGGAGTCAAACGGATCGTTTGTCCTCATGGAAAGACAGAATTGCTCATGGGATGGACCGTTCGAAAGGGTATTCAGTGGCCTTCGAAGATTCATTCAGCCTTAGTTGAGCTGAAGGGTTGACTTGGGTCAACAGAGCTCGGGAGCGCCCGGTGGCCTCTAGGTTAGGTTTCGAACGCAAACGGCGCGTTCGTCCGCATGGTAAGTCAGAATCACGCATGGGATGGACCGTTGGAAAGGGTATTCAGTGCCATTCTAAGATTCATTGAGTCTTGGTCAAGATGCAGAGTTTGACTTTTGGGTCAAACTGAGTCGGGGAGTGCCCGATGGCTCTTAGGTCAGTACTCGAGATGTGACCATGGTTTACAGTGATGAGTGGAGGTACTAGGGACCTAAGGATGTTAGGGGTAGCGGAATGAGGTGTCTACAGAGCCCCTGGACGGGTGAATTTAGAACAAATGATAGCCGTCGATTAGACACCGCATGATGCTTTTGAGAGAGTATGATCGATTCAGAGGGTCGAGGATGATTCTGAGGACCTAAGGAAGTGAGGATGACCAATTCAGAGGTCCGAGGTCGATTCTGAGGACCTAAGGAAGCGAGGATGACCAATTCAGAGGGTCGAGGTCGATTATGAGGACCTAAGGAGGCGAAGATGACCAATTCAGATGGTCGAGGTCGATTCTGAGGACCTAAGAGTGGTGATGATCGAGGACCGAGGTCAATTCTGACCTAAGTCAGGTGATGATCCAAGACTGGGGCCAATTCTGACCCAAGAGTGGTGACGACCGAGGACCGAGATCAATTTTGACCTAACTCAGGAGATGATCCAAGATAGGGACCAATTCTGACCCAAGAGTGGTGACGAACGAGGACCGACGTAAATTCTGACCTAACTTAGGTGACGATCCAAGATCAGGGCCAATTTTGGCCCAAAAGTGGTGACGACCGAGGACTGAGGTCAATTCTGACCTAACTCAGGTGACGATCCAAGATCGGTGCAAATTCTGAACCAAGAGTGGTGACGACCGAGGACAGAGGTCAATTCTGACCTAACTCAGGTGACGATCCAAGACCGGGGCCAATTCTGACCCAAGAGTGGTGACGACCGAGTACCGAGGTCAATTCTGACCTAACTCAGGTGATGATCCAAGATCGAGGCCAATTCTGACCCAAGAGTGGTAACGACCGAGGACCGAGGTCAAATTTGACCTAACTCAGGTGACGATCCAAGATCGGGTCAATTCTGACCCAGAGTGGTGACGACTGAGGACTGAGGTCAATTCTGACCTAACTCAGGTGACGATCCAAGATCGAGGTCAATTTTGACCGAAGAGTGGTGATGACCGAGGACTGAGGTCAATTCTGACCTAATTCAGGTGACGATCCAAGACCGGGGTCAATTCTGACCCAAGAGTGGTGACGACCGAGGCCCAAGGTCAATTCTGACCTAATTCAGGTGACGATCCAAGATCGGGGTCAATTCTGACCCAAGAGTGGTGATGACCAAGGACTGAGGTCAATTCTGACCTAACTCAGGTGACGATCCAAGATCGGGGCCAATTCTGACCCAAGAGTGGTGACGACCGAGGACCGAGGTCAATTCTGACCTAACTCAGGTGACGATCCAAGATTGGGGCCAATTCTGACCCAAGAGTGGTGATGACCGAGGACCAAAGTCAATTCTGCCCTAACTCAGGTGACGATCCAAGACCGGGGTCAATTCTGACCCAGTTTGGTGACGACCGAGGATCGAGGTCAATTCTAACCTAATTTCGATGACGATCCAAGACCCAAGCCAATTCTGACCCAAGAGTGGTGACGACCGAGGACCAAGGTCAATTTTGACCTAACTCAGGTGATGATCCAAGACTGGGGCCAATTCTGACCCAAGAGTGGTGGTGACCGAGGATCAAGGTCAAGTCTAACCTAACTCAAGTGACGATCCAAGATCGGGGGCAATTCTGACCCAAGAGTGGTGACGACTGAGGACTGAGGTTAATTTTGACCTAACTCAGGTGACGATCTAAGACCGGGGTCAATTCTAACCCAAGAGTGATGGTGACCGAGGATCCAGGTCAATTCTGACCTAATTCAGGTGACGATCTAAGACCGAGGTCAATTATGACCCAAGAGTGGTGACGACCAAGGATCGAGGTCAATTTTGACCTAATTCAGGTGAGGATCCAAGACCGAGGCCAATTTTGACCCAAGAGTGGTGATGACCGAGGATTGACGTCAATTCTGACCTAACTCAGGTGACGATCCAAGATCGAGGCCAATTCTGACCCAAGAGTCGTGATTGCCGAGGACCGAGGTCAATTCTGACCTAACTCAGGTGACAATCTAAGACCGGGGGAAATTTTGACCCAAGAGTGGTGACGACTGAGGATCGAGGTCAATTCTGACCTAACTCAGGTGACGATCCAAGATCGGGGTCAATTCTGACCCTAGAGTGGTGAAGACCGAGGACTGAGGTCAATTCTGACCTAACTCAGGTGACGATCCAAGACCGTGGTCAATTCTGACCCAGGAGTGATTGCATTTCCTTTAGGAAAAGAAAAGGGTTCCACTGGGGATAAGAATTGGATTTGAGGTTCTGTTGGGGAGTAAGAATTGGATTTGAGGTTCCGCTGGGGAACGATGAATGAGATGGAGAAGATTTGGATCGTCCTTTGGGAGAGATCGCCTGGGGCGAGTGATTCTTCTGAATTCTACTGGGAAAAATACCATGAGAATTGTTTCGCATCGGCTAGCCGATGGTTGGGGAGGCCTTTTGCCTTTGATTTCAGCGGAGGAGCTGATCGTTGGAGAGATTAGGGGGGCCGGGCGCATCGCTTGAGAGGTCATTTACCTGGATTTTGAGGGTTCCGCTAGGGAAAAATAGGTTTCGCCTGAAGAAATGCGAAAATTTTCTTGATGATAATGTTCAAAATCCATCCTGGGATTTTTAGGAATTTTTCTGTGATTTTTTTAGGCTTTCTGGCATTTTTTAGGAATTTATGTACGAAATTTTTAGGGGGGTGCGGGCCGACATAGACTGAGGAGTGCCATTCGACAGTGGCACGAACTTTTGGGCTGCCTCGGGAAGTTGAGGAGACAGTGCCGATCGGTATGGCCTCCTATATAAAGGGGGCGAACCCCCTCCATTTTTCATTGCTTCTTGCCTTCTCTTTATCTGCAATTTCTCTCTGCGAATTGTTCTAATGTTCCGATCTTCAAGAAATGGCCTCCTTTGTGAGCACCGTTGTCCACCGAGAGTGGTTGACCATTGATGACTGGGCGAATGTGGATTGGAGGGACAGGGTGCCCCTTGCTTTGGGGAATGAGAATGCCTTTGATGCATTCGAGCCGGTTGCGGATGAGCGAACCTTGCTGCGGGAGCCGTTGCGTCATCGCTCTTCGGGAGTGATTCCCGGCGGTTATGTAAGTAACTTGACCTTTGGCATTCCTTTCCTTTTGGGTGATTTTTCCTTTTTCTTGACCTTTGACTGAATTTTTCCTTTTGCCAGTCAGATATTTCTTTGAAGAACATGCGTGCCCGTGGGACGACGGGGCTTAAGAATGTTTGGGAGCATCTTCCACCCGTGGTGTGCTGGATGGTATCATCAGCGGGTTTTGGAGGTTGGCTGCTACCCTGGATGAGACGCCTCGTTCGACAACAGTTTTGTGTGCCTTGGGGGAGAGGTGGTGGGACATTACCCACACCTTTCATTTTGGCTTCGGGGAGATGACGGTGACTCCCATAGATCTGCAGCAACTGTTGGGGTTGGATTGTGACGGGGAGCAGATAGAGGTGGATCTCTCCTTGCGGGTGAGGCCGAAGGCGATGCATACGGCACTTGGTGATGTGAGGAGGATAGTTTCTGGAGATTCCATCCGGTTGTCCTTGCTGAAGGTTGTTTTGCTGGGCAGCGTGGTTGATGTGGAGGATGGGCTGCAAGTGGGGCAGATGGCCCAGTTATTCATCTTATTGGTAATGGGAGGTTTCATGGTGGCGTCGAGCGGCGACGTCGTCCATTTGTTGTTTCTGCCATACTTGAGGATGTTTTCGAACATCCCTTTCTATGATTGGGGGAGTCTGACCTTGGCGACCCTTTACTCTTCTCTGGATGCATTCAGCCCGTGCTACCGACAGACTTTTACTGGAGCCACGTATCTCCTTGAGGTATTCTTTATTTTGCGCATTTTTATTTCATGCATTCGCATTTTCCTTTCACGCGTTCACATTTTCCTTATGCGTCTCTTTTTTCTTGTGAATTCAGACGTGGTTCTATGAGGTGGTTGGGTGCAACACCCTGCTGATTGCTTTGAAGGATGACACTGTTGGGGACTTCTGCCGACTGTATCGATGGCGTAAGGCCAATCGACAGTTGAAGGGATCTCTTTCCCTGGAGGCGGTGCGTCAGGTCTTAAATGACCCGACTAGTGGTCGATTAAGACTTTTTCCATTTCAGTCTTGGTTTTTGCGCCTTATGATCTTGTGTTTACTCATGCCTGCTTGGGGATTTTCACGTTACCTTTTATCCTTGGGGGACATCTATTTAGGACACGGGGATGACTGGGGTGAATGCGCATATGAGGCGCTTGTTGGAGCATGAGTTCGGCCATTCCTGGAACCTCGGGGAGAGGGTGATTGTCAGATCGCTGAGGAGGAGGTGGTGGTGCCACCTGCGCAGCCTCCTACGTCTATGGGGGGGAACGATAGCTGTTGGAGTATGAGAGGATCACGGCGATGATCGGCGAGTCCTATGCTTTGTATACCGATACGACTGTGCCGTATCACTATATGGACTTTGTGACGAGCTGGTTGATGGCTCCCAGCATTCATGATGCCTTTCCTTTCCCTCCTTCTCGTTCGAGTCGGGTGGTGGAGTCTTCCCACAGTGGTGGTGGTCCCTCAGCACCTGCGCCGGCGGAAACATCGGAGGTCCCTTTCATTCGGCTGCACACTCCTTCGTACAACATCCGACGGGTTGATGGAGGGATAGTGCCGATGGTGCACCGTCCCCTTGCTATGGATTTGGGGGAGCTGGGTTTGACAGAGGAGGTCCTTCATCCTGCGATAAACCTTTCGGTCCTTTTCTTCTTTTTGATTTCTTTTTCTTGATACTGATTCTGTCATTTTCCTTGCAGCAAATCCGGGTGTCAACCACTTGGTTGAGAGACATCAGAGATTGGATATCATCGGCGATCGCCCACATTCGGGATGCTGCCCCTGTTCCTTCTTGCTTGGTGCCGTCAGCCTCATTCGGGGAAGACTCTGGCTCGGGTAGAGGGGGCGCGTCATCTCGCAGTAGGGGGAAGAGAGCGCGTCGCAGGGGTGGAAGCTCTTGAGAGAGAGAGAGAGAGAGAGAGAGAGAGAGAGAGAGAGTGGGTTCGGGCTGAGTACCGTTGTTTTTAGCTTTTTCTTTCTATTTCCTGCAAGATGATGTAACACAGAAAATAAATATATGCAATGTAATGTAATTTTTTGACTATCTTTTATTTTAATGATGAATGAATGCATGCACATGTGCTTTTTAACTTTGCTGCTGAGACCATAAGAACGAATATTTTTGGAATTTTTCGAAGGAAATTTGTTTTATTAAAAAGGGAAATCTTGTAAGGACAAAACATGATTCTTGAAATCCTTTTGCGAATATCAATTTATTTTCATTGAGTTTTCTGTTTTGACAAAAAAAGGAAAGGAGGAAATTTCCAAAAATGTGGGGGTTGCCAATCGACAAGCACCCTGGCCTGCCTATCGGCAGTTCAGTCCAGTCCTATCAATTTAAAGCTTTGATTGGTTCCCTCTTCAACCTTTTGTACCTTATGGGGTAGGATTCCTTTCGATTTATGCAGGGATTATGTCTTTTGTGAGAGTTCTCAAGTATAAAAAAAGGGTGAGGGTGGAGTATTTTCATCACACCTTTGCATCCTTCTCCACTTGCCCACTATTTCTTTGCCCTACATGATGGCTCTCCCTGGTAGCACCGAGTTTGTCAACTACCTTGAAGCCTTGGAAGCTATGTGCTCTTATAATGTCGACTATGATGCTTTCAACATGCGCCGATTTTCCTTGTGGCGCAATCGGTCTTTTGAGGGGAATATGCTGACAGCGGCGGTACAATTCTGGTACCCCGAAGACCATGTATTCCGCTTTGGGTTGGAAGAAGTTTGTCCTACCTACAAGGAATTTTCTGCCATGTTAGGTGTGAATCCTTGGGTTGCTGCGGCTTTACCCAAATTTTCCCGCTCTCCTAGGTATTTGTTGGTCGGGCTTCTTTATATCTCGCCTTCTGCGGCCAGGTCATTGGTTTATGGAGGAATGATCTCCCTTCCGGCGGTGTTGCAGTCCGTGCATTTACGGGAAGTAGGTGATGTTGGCTATGCTGGAGCCGTTGTTCTGGGCCTGGTTTCAAAATTGCTGTTGGTGACCGGGGATGTGCGAGTGGACCCACAACTTGCAGCCATTACTTCATGGATGTCATATCATCGCAATCCTACGGCGGTAATATTGGCGGAGACTCTGAATGTCCTGGATGCCTGGAGAGAAGGTCGTTCGAACTTTTTTAGGGGTAGCCCTGTGATGATGTTCATGTGGTTGTCTGAAATATTCTGCTTGTAAACTCTTCCAGAATATCCTTTGTCGGTTGTACCCAACTTCTTTTCACGCTACTTTATCCGCATTGGCCTGTATGTTGAGAACTGGGAGAATTGGTTTTGTGGAGTATGGGGATCGTGGGCTATAATGGTCAGTGCCTTGGTGGGGACAGTTGCAGCCTGTTCTGGAGCTAGGAGAGTATTCATATGTGCGGCTAGTTGGTCTCAGACAGACCTTTTTTTATTTCCATTGGAGGCTCTTACGCCAATTTGGCTGGGCGCAGGTCGTGCCCCCTCGGACCTCAAATTTCTTTCTAGTAGAAGATTTGACTGAGCGCTTGCGTCTGTTGCTTGGATCTCTGTGGGAAAATCGGCATCCATTGACCCGTCCCTCTCAGTCTGTCGGGAAGGTTTGGCATGTCCCCAAAGATTATATGAAGTGGTTGTGGAGGCAGGTAGTCAGCAAGATCTTGGCAGTGGAGACTGGACGAAGATGGTTTGTTTTATCTGACACCACGGAAGGGGGTGTTGTGGTCTTTTCAAAGATGGTTAAGGCTCATCGATCCATGGAATGTTTGCGACACTCCATTCAGGCAGGAGAAACTTGGGGTCCTCAGGATGTAGATGATGAGGGTGCAGGCTCTTCTGGTAGTTGTGGGTAGGACTCCTGGGGAGTTTAATTATGTAACAGACGTGGGGGATTTTATCTGGTTTTTATGGTAGTAGGGGGAAGGGAGTTATCCGTTCCTTTTTCTTATATAATTTGTACTGTAGTGTTTTTATTAATGAAATAAACAAGTTTCTGATCATCCAGCTGTGCCTTTCGATGAATTTTGTGTTTTGAATTATCTATACCGATTTCTAAGGCCTACATAATCCTTTTGTTCAAGTAGATGTTTAGAAATGAACTGTCGTTCTCGGAGATAAGAAAAGAATAGTACTTTGTGAAAAAGAAAAAGGGTCGTGCTCATGTGAGATGTATGAGCTGCCTACGTACCTCTGGGATTTTTGAAAAGTTTTAAAATAGTTTTTTGTAGAGGATCAGGCACACGTAGTTCTGGGTAGAGGGAAATGAAGGTTTTTTTTTAGAATAGAAAGGGGATGAGAAGAGTCGTAGTGCGCCAAGATTTCGAACTAGGGGTAGAATTTCTTGAGATGGTCCAGATTGACTGGACGAGCCATCTCTTCCCCATCCATGTGAGTGAGCATGGTGGCAACGCCAGACAAGATCTTCCTCATAATGTAAAGGCCGCTCCAATTGGGCTTGAATTTTCCCCTGGGGTCCCAGATGGGTTCTATCATCTCCTTAAGGGATAAATCCCCCTCCCGGACACCGCGATCCTTGACTCTCTTACTGAATGATCGCGATATTCGGCGATGGTATCCCTGTATGTGATAAGGAGATTTTAATCTTCTTTCATCCAGAAGGGCTAGCTCATCAAGACGTCCTTGGTACCAGTCTTCTTCACTAACCTTGCCTTCGAGCATGACGCGTAGCGAGGGTATTTCTAGCTCCACAGGTAGGACTGCCTCCATGCCGTAGACTAAGGAGTAAGGGGTAGCCCCAGTAGAGGTTCGTATTGAGGTTCGATAGCCCCAGAGGGTGTATGGGATCCGGTCGTCCCAGTCTCTACAACTTTCGATCATCTTGCTGAAGATGGCTTTGAGGTTTTTATTGGCAGCTTCAACTGCACCATTGGTCTGAGGTCGGTAGGGAGAAGATTTGTGTCTCTGAATCCCATACTCGTTGACAACTTCTGTGACTTCTACCTCGAAGTGTAAACCATTATCTGACACTAGCTCGTGCAGGACTCCATATCGATAGATGATATTTTTCTTGATGAATTTGGCCACCTTCTTGGCATTTAATACTGCGTATGACTCAGCTTCGACCCATTTGGTGAAGTAATCAATGGCAGCAATGATGAAATCAAGCCCGTTTAACACTTTTGGCGTAACCTTCCCTATGATGTCGATACCCAAGGTGGAGAATGGCCAGGGAGAAGTCATGTTGTATAATTCACGCGGAGGTAGGTGTTGGAGGTAGGAGAACTGTTGACATTTAGAGCATTTTCGAACATAGGCGATGCAATCCTGGGCTATGGTGGTCCAGTAATAGCCCTATCGAATGATCTTCTTGGCAAGCGTGTGACCGTTCATATGGGCCCGCATTCCCCGCTGTGGATTTTTTGCATTATCTTTTCAATGTCGGCCCCTGTGATACAGTGCAAATGAGTTCCATCGAAATTCCTCTTGAGTAGTGCTTTATGACAGATGATGTACTAAGCGGCCACCCTTCAGAGGGTAGCTCGGTTGTTCTTGTTGGAAACCTCGGGATACCTACCATGTTTGAGGAGTCACCATATATCATAGTACCAGCAATAGACTAGTTCGGGGTCTTCTGTGGAGAAAAGATTAATATGGTAATAATGGGTCGGTTGGTCCTGCTTCTTAACTAGGAAGGGGGTTATTGTTATTCCCTCGGGCATGTCGATCATGGAGGCCAAAGTGGCGAGAGCATTGGCTAGGTTTTTCTTTTCTCAGGGCAGGTAATGGAAGGTGATATCTCGGAATTGGGAGGCTAACTCTTCTAATTGGGCATGTAAGGGTTGGAACTTTTCGTCCTTAACTTTCCACTTTCTGAGCACTTGACCGATGATGAGGGAAGAATCCCCAAATACATTAAGGTGTTGAATACTTTTCTTAAGAGCGACCTTGAGGCCCACTATGCATGCCTCGTATTCTGTTATGTTATTGGTGCAAGGGAAATCCAATTTTATGGCGATAGGAGTGTGGGAGTCATCTGGGGCGACCAGGAGTATCCCAATGCCATATCCCTTTTTGTTGGCAGCGCCATCGAAGAAAATTTTCCATCGGAGGCAGTCTTGAGTGGTGCAGAGGACATTTGCATCTGGGAATTCGGAGATCCAGACATCTGTGTCAACGAGGTAGTCAGAGATGGCTCTTCCTTTAACGGCTTTCTGTGTGATGTACACGATATCGAACTCGGTTAGGAGCATCAACCATTGGGCCATTCGGCTGGATAAGGTGAGTTTTTCGAGCAGGTACTTGATGGGATCCATTCGGGATACAAGCTTAATGGGGAAGGCGAGCATGTAGTGTCGCAACTTTTGGGTGACACAGACAAGCACGACGCATGCTTTTTCTAAAGCAGTGTAGTTGACCTCGTACCCGGCCAATTTGCGACTGGCATAATAGATGGCTCTTTCTTTGAGGGAGTCCTCAAGGTATTGGGCTAGCAAAGCCCCAGCTGCAGTGTCGGTTATGGTTAGGTATAGGAGCAAATGGAGATCAGGCTGTGGTGGCATGAGAACTAGAGGTTGGGTCAGATATTGTTTGATTCGATCAAAAGCTTCTTGGCAGGCCTCATTCCAAACCTTGGTTGAATCCTTTCGAAGGAGCTTGAATATTGGTTCACAGATGGAGGTTAGCTGGCTGATGAACCAGCTGATATATTGTAATTTCCCAAGAAAACCTCGGACCTCTTTCTCTGTTTGGGTTGGTGGCATCTCAAGTATGGCCTTCATCTTGGCGGGATCTTCTTCTATCCCCTTCTCACTGACCATGAATCCTAAGAGTTTTCCCTTTGTAACGCCAAAGACGCATTTATGTGGATTAAGTCTCATCTGATACTGTCGCAGTCATTCGAAGAACTTTCGAAGAGCAGGAGCATGACCTTCTCTAGTTTTGGACTTGATAATCATATTATCCACGTAAACCTCGACCTCTTTGTGAATCAAATCGTGTAGGATGGTTATGGCGGCCCTCTGATAGGTAGCCCCAACATTCTTGAGACCGAATGGCATAATGGTGTAGCAAAAGGTTCCCCATGGGGTGATGAATGCGGTTTTCTCTTGGTGGTCGGGGTGCATCTTGATTTGATTGTATCTGGTAAACCCATCGACGAATGACTTGAGAGCATGACTAGCTGTGTTGTCCATGATCATGTCGATGTTGGGTAGTGGATAATCATCCTTCGGAGAGGCTTTGTTTAAATCTCGATAATCCACACACATTTGAACCTTTCCTCTTGATTTCGGTACATGTACAATATTGTCTAGCCATGTGGGATATTCGATCACTCGAATGAAACTCATGTTCAACTGTTTGACCACCTCCTCCTTGACTTTGAGCGATCATTCGGTGCGGAGATTTCTCAACTTTGTTTAACTGGATTGTAATCTGGGAGAGTGAGGATCTCATGCTGAGCTATTTCAGGATAAATATCGGGCATGTTGTCGTAGGACCATTCGAAGACATCCACGAACTCCTTTAGTAATTATTCGAGTTGTACGCGCTCACGCTCGTCAAGGGTGGCCCCTATCCTAATTTTGCGCAGTTGGCTACTAGAACCGAGATTAACAACAATAGTCTCTTCTTCATTAACTTGAACGCGGTTATGTTGTTTGTTATTAACCTCATTTAAATTATTTAAGAATTGTTTATTTGCAAAATCATCATCATCAAAAGTTTAATTAGAATTTAAAAAATTAATGTAAGGCACAACAAGATACTCAAAATCTTCGTTTATTTCATTGATAGGAAAAAAAGCATTGAGAACCTCATCAAAAGAGGTCTCGAATACATTTGAGCAAGGATAGACAACAGAAGAAGAAACCGCATAAACATTATGGTTAGGGGAGATTTCAAGAGGTATAACTGGCCCAGCATGCCAGTTGAGGATAGGCGTATCAGTAGCTTTGATCAGATGAGAAGGGTCCAGTGATGCAGCACCTGAATGAACCATGCAGAGTGCCAGCCCCAGTGTCTGTAAGTTGAAGGAATCTTTAAAATCACTTTCCTCAGTCTCTTCAGTATCTTTGATAAGTGATGGAACCTGGTGTCAGTAACTCCTAGCCCATGAGTAGCTATCTTGGAAAAAGATCTCCATTCTAGGCTTCATCATCTTGTCTGTGTGGTCGTACCACGGTTCTGGAAAGCCGCAAAAGGGGAAGTCTTCACCCTCTTTAATGAATCGTCCATTTAAAGAATCTCCCGAGATAGTTTGAACGCAGTCTAACCCTTTCTTTGATCGAGTCTGGCGGATCATTCTGAGCTCTGGTTCTGATGGTTGATACCCCATGCCGTGAGGAGGTAAAGCTTTCTTCAGTTCGATGGGCTCCAGTATCCCTTGTTGCCTTTGCCCTAGTCCCAGTCCGGGCATGAAGTGCATGTTTCTGAACATCTGATTCACATTGACATTGCCATGAGGGTCGTATTCTGGACAAACCCTTTCTTTGAAATCGTCCCCTACCGGGAGTAGAGGTGGCTCGACTCGAAATCTTGATAGCAGCATATCATTTGACCCATGCTGTATCTTGAGGATTGAACTACTGGTGCTTGTACCCTCGACATTATCGTCGTCACCCAAGATGGTGATGACTCGCCCATCGGCGAAGAACTTCAATTTCTGATGGAATGAGGAAGAGACACCCTTTATACTATGGAGCCAAGGTCGTTCGAGCCACATGTTGAAACATGCCGGGATATCAATGACTTGGAATTTGACGACAGGGTTTATAGGTCCAACCCCTATTGCCAGTTTTATGGATCCCATCACCTCCCGACGGGTATTATCGTAGGCGCGCACGGCAGCGGAGGTTGGAGCGAGGTAACTTTCTTTTAAGCCTAGACATTTGAAGGTTCTCAGTGGGAAGACATTCAAAGCGGATCCGTTATCAATGAGCGAAAGCGGTACAACCTTCCCTATGACTTCGATGGAGATATTGAGTGCATTATTATGATTCACACCAATTTTAGGGATTTCCTCTTCGGAAAATGACATCATTCGGGTGGAGGTCAAGCTCCCAACCAAATTCACCACTTCTTCTGGTGTTGTAGAAGGAGGAACTATGGGTTCTATGAGCAACTTGATTAAAGCATTTCTGTGCTGCTGGGAAGACATGAAAAGCCCTCATAGAGTGATGTTATCTTGAGTTTCCTTCAGTTGATCAAGGATCTTGCTCTCCTCGAGGGTTATTTCTGGCATAGGAAGGTCTTCAATGCCCTTCCCCTTGTCATTTGTTGGTAGTGAGTTTGGAATTTGATAATGTCTCCCAGATCTGGTCATGTGATTTACTGAAGAAGGGAAAAAATTAAATCCAGTTTCCTCGTCAATCTCAGGTTGTTCTTCCACCCTATCTATTTTTCGAGGAGTTCTTCAAATGATATCATCCCACATATGTCGGCTACTGGGCCAGTTCCTCCTGAAGCTTGTTCTTCATTTGAATCTTCGAATTCTTCCCCCCATCCGGTGGTGACAATTCTATTTTTGCTCGTGAAATAAATGCATTCCACAACTTCAACGGCTTCCTCATATAGGTCATCCCATTCTGTGGGGATGTGTAAGGGTAAAGGGATCAGGCGCCCTTGTAGCTTCAAAGTGTCAAGTAACTCGGTGATACTGCAAATATTGTTGGTTTGCCTGAATGCTTTCTCCATGATCTGGACAACATCATCTAAGCTGACTTCGTCGGTTCGTACCACGCACCTATCTGATTCTCAGGCCCATTTTCGTTCTTCCAAAAATAGCGTGCTGAACCTCTGGCAATCGATAATCATCTGTGAGGGAAATTTCAGCCCGAACTGTTGGAGTTGATTCAATACCTCTGATAATTCCATACTTCCACTTTCAGAACAGGTCCGGACAGTGATACAGGCTTTGGTAAGGAGTAACAGTGCCTGATCAATGGGGCTAGTAGGGTGTGGGAGGAAATATGGGAAAATTTGAAGAGGTTTAAGAGGGTATAGGGGTGTGATTTGGGTTGATGGATCGAAATTCGGGTTTTCTTCTAAGAAGATGGCATTTGTGTGATTTGGGAGTGGGTTATGTGTAGTGTTTGGCTTAGGATTGGCTGGTGGGGCGATGGTACCCCGATCGATAAGATATTGGATTATGTTCCGAAGGTGAAAGGATTGGTCAGTGGTATGGCCGACTGTTTGGTGAAAGGCGCAATGAGCATTGATCTTGAAGTTTCTTGCGAGTGGGTTTGTTAACGGATGGGGATCCAAGGGTTTTATAAGGTTTCGGTTTAACAGGGCTTGGTAAACTTTGGAGAGGGGATCATGAAGCTCAGTGTATTCCCTTCGGACGGGGTCAGGGCGAATTTCTGGCACCCATGATGTGGTTGGTTGAGAGATGTCGTTGATGGTTGAGACTGTAGCATTAGCAGGCTTGTCATACTTTCTAGGGGTGAACTGTCCGGACACCTTATTCGGTTCAAATTCTGTTTTGGTAAGACCTTCCTCGATTTCTACTCTTGCTTCTCTGAGAGATCGAAAGTGGGGGTAGTACTGTCCTCCCATGGTTGTTCGAACATGGGGCAAGAAATTCTTCTTCACTATGCTGACTTGTTCTTCTTCAGATGATCGATTGGTCATGGTAGCTGCTTTTTCCCTCCATCGGGCTATAAAGTTACTGATGGATTCTCCGAAGTTTTGTTTGAGCATATCTAAATCACGACGGTTGAACTCGAGCTCTTCATTGTATTTGTATTGCGACATGAATTCTCAGGCAACATCCTCCCAGCTATGAATTTTGGATTCCTCAACAGATAAAAACCATCGGAGGGCACTGTCCTTCAAAGTTTGTTGAAAAAGTTTGGCCATCACCTCTTCAGAAGCCTCTAGGAGAGTCATGGAAGATGATAACTGCGAAGATGGACAATTGGGGGGCTACTCCCTCCGAATTTCTCAATGTTTGGCATATTGAAGTTCTCGGGTAACCTTGCTTTAGGATAAGGATACATATGGGTGTAGTCCATGTAATTACCAGAGATTCGGACCTGTTCGAACATCTTAGTGAGCATCTTAAGATCTTCTTTGACTTATTCAACTCGTCCTCATTTGGATCAGCAACCATTGGCAGGTTAGCCATGGGCTGGGCAATGTTTGGCATTGGAAGCTGGGCATGCGGCGGCCAATTAGCCGGAGGGGCACGTGGAGCGTGTTGATATTCCTCCGGGACCCAGATGGGCTCGGGTAAACCCATAGCATGAGGGAACATGGACTCGAGTTCTTGAGAAATAGGGATTTGGTTTCGTTGCATCTCTTGGACCTCATATTGGAGGTTGTCAATCTTGGCCACGAGCTGAGCTAGGACTGTCGGCAGATCCGATTGTATGACTGGTGGTTGATTTGCATTCTCCATGGAAGATGGATGGATTCTGGATTCGGAAGAAGTAGTAGAGGAGCGGATAAAACTCCGAGGTGATTTGACTAAAGACCGAAGCCAATAAGGAGCCAGGCCAAGGGCGTGCGATCGACCTGAGAAGGCATAGGATGAGATTTATTTTTGAGAGAAAAAAAAGGAAGAAACTATTTTTGGATTTTTGATAAAGAAGGGAGAAATGTTTTTGGATTTTTAATAAATAAGGGAGAAATGTTTTTTCATTTTTAACAAAGAAGGGATAAATGTTTTTTTTTGGATTTTTAATAAAGAAGGGAGAAATGTTTTTGGATTTTTGACAAATAAGGGATAAATGTTTTTTTTTTTGGATTTTTAATAAAGAAGGGAGAAATGTTTTTTTTTCTTTTTTTTTTGTTTGGAGACGTAACTCAGCATGATTATTATGTTCTTACTTATATTTAATTCTCCTAAATGCAATACCGGATGGGACCCGAGCCTGGAAAAGTGGGGGGTCTTAATATATGCAAAACTACGTTTGGACTTATAACCAGTCTCGTGGACAGGGTCCCGTTTTAAAAAATGCTCGAAAATTGGGCGGCAGGCCGACCCGAAATTTCGGTAGAGTTTCGAGTCGAAACCGGCAATCTAAAGTGCCTGTCCTAGGCTTGACACCTATATACGGGTATGAAGTTGGTTGGGTGAATCGGCCTGGGTTCCCTTCTTTGGCGTGACTTCCACGATATACGTCTTGCTCTTGCGGGAAATCAGTACGTGTGGACAAGCCATTTGATATACCTGAGTGTACGTGAATTGCCTCACCATATACCTCATGGGGATGTTACATGTGAGAGCGAATTCGATATACTCGGCGTACGTGAACGAATTACCTGCGATATATCTCCCGTCATGACTTCGATCAAGCCGTACGATGCGGGGGAACCGTTCGATATACGTCGAAGGTACTTGGCCAATGGAAGGTGAGAGTCATATCGCTTAGGCTAACTGTGACCTGCTGGACCAACGCCCATCACGAAGTGACCCTCCAGTTATTGGGTAAAATTTGGAAAATATCAATGCTCTTTGGTGATATCGTGTGAATCATGCATGATTCTCTTATTAGTATCTTATGATGATAATGCCTTTTTTGATTATGCCAAACAGGGAGCCAATGTACAAGTACCCCAAAAGGTACACCAAGCATGGATGGGTGATGCGTGCAACATGGGGATATACATGTGATCCTAGGTGCACGTGGTGTGAAGTGTACATGGAGAATTTTTTACAAGTGTGTGAATATAAGCATAGGCATGGGATATACATATGAGAAAGTGGGATAGGCAGATATGGGTGGGGGATATAAACAAATATAGAATCCATGTAAATAGAATCAAGCCCTCAAGATATAATAAAACACGTCCCCAGCAGAGTCGCTGCTGTGGCCATCCCCGATCCCTGCCGCGGAGGGAGGAAGGGATCCTTCGAGTCCCGCGCGTCCCCTCTCGGGAGAGCGCTTCGGCCGGCGTCGATTTGTGAGGTGTGAAGATGTAGGGAGATTTAGAGTCGCCAGTCTATTTTACTCAAAACAGAAAAAAGAAAAGGGGGAGCCACCCCGAAGGATGGCATCCAAAGACATACTGGTGCGTGCGAAACCAAATGATTCGAGAAGGGTTCGGAGGCTTAGTTACGAAATGGGAAGGTGTTAGGCACCCATTCCGCCCTTTTGGTTTCTCATGGATATTTGCTATTTTCCTTTATATTTCCCCCCGTGATATGTGTGCATGTGTATACATAGAATGGAGGTAAGAATCCTCGACTTGTATCATGGAAAAGACAAAGCGAGTCATCCGTAGGAATGTGAGATTAGTGTAGAAAATAAGATTTACGTGATTACCCCTACGTTCACCGTTATAAAGGAACGATAACGCATATGGAATAATACGTTACTAAGAACAAGTATATAGAATATTATGGAAAATGAGATAAAGAGAAGATATAAAATAAGAGAAAAAGTGAGAAAAGGACTCGAGTTTCGGGTTTTACCCAGAGACGCCTACGTAGCCTATAAAGGCATCAAAGTTCACGCAGTTCAAATAAAACGAGGGGTGGGATTTAACCCATAAATCCAAATGGAGAAATCTCTTATTTGTAAGTGTGTGTGTGTGTGTGTAGAAAAAAATGTTTTAGTTGTGAGAAAAGTGTGGAAAAGGTGTGAGAATCCCTACTTGGAATTTATGGGCAAACCCTGATTTTCTTGTTTTTTGGGTTTTTTATTTATATGAAAATAGGAGATGTGCAATACTACTAGATAAAAAGTATGTTAGGATATGTGAACTAAGATGATAAAAGTGCTTAAGTAATAAAACAAGTTATCGCAAATTTAAGAAGATTTGAAGAGAAAGGTGAGAGAGATAGACCTTCTTGGAGACTTTGAGCTTGATTAACTGTTTAGAAGAAGCCCTTGTGCTTGGATGATGATGGAGAATGGTTAATTCATCAAGTTTGATGAAAGGGATGATGAAAAGTGGAAGTGAAAAAGGGATTTGGAAATTGAAATCACGCTGCCTTCGAGAGAGGTTGTTGGGGTTCGTTGAGAGTGATTTGCTTCTGATCTAAGCTCCCTTGCAAATGAGGCCAAGGCCCCCTTTTATAGCCCTAGGGGACTGCCGATCGGATTAGAGACCTTCCTGCCTATCGGCAGGAAGGTTCTGATAGGCAGGTTCTGGGACCTGCCGTTTGGTAGTGTGTTTCAGGCTTTTTTGAGAAATTACCCATCGAGGGCAAACCGTTGGTTAGAATCGCACACGGGGCATACCGTTGGAAAGGTATTTCAGAGACCTTCAAAAGTCCTTGGGACCGCTCCCAAGTTTGGGAGTTGACTTTGGGTCAAATATGGCTCGAAAGCGTTTGTCGGTCCGCTAGATGAGGAATCATTCGGACGCAAATGGATCGTTCGTCCGCATGGTAAGTCCGAATCGCGCACGGGACAAACCGTTAGAAAGGTTAGGAGGTGTACTTAGACATTCCAAAGAGTTTGGCCCAGTTTGGAAAGTTGACTTTGGTCAAACAGGCCCGAGAAGCATTCGGTGACCTCTCAAAGTCAAACGGATCGTTCGTCCGCATGGAAAGTCAGAATTGCGTACGGGATGGACCGTTGGAAAGGGTATTCAGTGCCCTTCAAAGATTCATTAAACCTAGGTTGAGATGAAGGGTTGAATTGGGTCAACAGAGCCCGGGAGTCCCCAGTGGCCTCAAGGTTGGGTTTCGGACGCATACGACGCGTTTGTCCGCATGGTAAGTCGGAATCGCGCACAGGACAAACCACTGGAAAGGGTATTCAGTTCCTTTTGAAGATTCATTGAGTCTCAGTCAAGTTGAAGATTTTGACTTTTGGGTCAAACTGAGCCGGGGAGTGCCCGATGGCTTTTAGGTCAGTACTCAGGACGTGACCAGGGTTTACAGTGATGAGTGGAGGTACCAGGGACCTAAGGAGAGTTAGGGGGTAACAGAATGAGGTGTCTACAGTAAGGAATAGTGAAATACCTCTTATACAGTTTTCCCTCAGGAGATAAGTGAAAGCGAGAAGCTTTGACTCTTATCTGATGAGTGGTCTTCATATCGTCTGGTAGGGTACCAGCTTTCAAATAATCCCTTAAGCGGTCAATCCAACTGGGTGATGATTCAATCTGGAGAACATGACTTATGTTTGGCAGTTCCACGATCTGGTTAATACTTGGATGGGTAAGGAAGTCGATCGAAATTATTCTCTTCAAGTCAGAATTGATCACTGAGCTCAGGGCCGCCAGGGCGTTAACATGGCTATTCTAGCCTCTGGGAAACTATTGGATGCTAAACTATTTGAAGTTAGACATTAATTTCTTCATTGTGGTGAGGTAGGCCACCATCCTCTCATCCCTAGCATTGAAGTCACCAATAATATAGTTAGAGACCATCTGGGAGTTGCCGAACTCTTAAAGTTACTTTGCCCCCAGCTCCTGTGCCTTCTGTAGGCCTACTATCAGTGCTTCATACTCTGCTTTGTTGCTGAAGGCTTCAAATCCAAGACTGATACCTTGCTCGAGGATTGAATCTTCATGGGTAATCAGCACAATGCCTACTCTTTCCCCTTTGGAATCGGAGGCTCCATCAACGAACAGTCGCGAAACAACTTATACCAAGGGGTTTTCCCTTTGTTCAATAGGTTAAATTTGGTCACAAGGATGTTCTCCTATAAATTATGCAATGAAGTTGGCAAGGACTTGTCCCTTGATTTCATTCCTTAGCTAAAACTGAAAGTCAAATCGCCCGAGCTCGACTGACCACTTTGATAGTCTATCAGACAGATCTGCTTTTCGCAGGACTACTTTAAGGGGGTGAGATGTAAGGATGATGATGGAGTGGGATTCGATTTAAATTTCCTAGAGTCTACCCCTAGCCCAAAGGCGAGCTTTTATAGTGGTAGATATCGTTGTTCAGTGTCCAGGAGAGTTTTGCTCGCGTAATATATTGGGTGATGGATCCCCGTTCTTTCGCATACCAGTGCAGAACTTACAGCATGACTGGAAAGTGTGAGGTACAGGTATAGAGAGTCATTCTCTTGAGGCATTATGATCAAGGGTGGTATACTTAGGTAAGCCTTGATTACTTCTAGCGCCTTCGAGCAATCCTCATTCCACTCTACATCTTTGCTTTTCTTCAAAAGTTAGAAAAACGGCGAGCAGCTTTCAGATGACTTTGAGATGAATCAGTTCAGGGCTACGAGCATTCCTATGAGATTCAACACGTCTCTTATCGTATGTGGGGCTGCACCCGATTGATGGCATCAATCTGATCTGGATTGTCTTTGATACCTCTCTTGCTGACAAAGTAACCAAGGAATTTTCCTCACTGGACACTGAATGAGTACTTGTTTGCATTGAGATTCATTCGGTACTTCATAAGGATTTCGAAGGTCCTTGACAGGTTAGAGAGGTGGTCTTTCTTGAGCTTGATCTTGATGAATATATCATCGATGTAGACTTCTATGGTGCTTCCCATTGGATTTCTGAACATTTTGGTGACTAGCCGTGGCTCCTGCATTCTTTAGCCTAAAGGGCATTCTTTAGCCTGTATTTTGTTTTGTCTTGACCTGGCTCGTACAGAGGTATCTGGTGATATCTGAAGTATGCATCCAGGAAACTCATCCTTTCATGCATTGTAGTGGCATCCACTATCTGATCAATCTTTGGGAGAGGGAAGTTGTCTTTAGGGCATGCCTTGTTGAGATCTGTGAAATCAATACATACTCTCCACTTTCCGTTGCACTTAGGGACAACTACTGGGTTGTATAACCATTTGGGGAACTGGACTTCCCGTATGAGTCCTGCGTCCATTAGTTTTTCAACTTCCTTCTCCACTTCTTTGGCTTTTTCTGGAGTAGTACATCGATCTTTCTGTGTAATTGGCTTGAATGCTGGGTTAACGTGCAGTCGATGAGTTATGATGCTTGGATCTATCTCGGGTAGCTCGTAAGGCTCCCATACAAAGACATCTAGGTTACCTCGGAGTGGGGTAATCAATTCCTTTTTTTCATCATAAGTGAATGAGGTTCCAATCAGGAATTTTCTTTCACTTGAGTTGCTGCTAGCTGGGACTTCCTCCAGGTCGTCGACGACTCTTTCGATGGCCAGGAGCCTGGTCTTCTCTATTCCTGGTCTTCCATACCTTAGTTTCTATTTGGAGGGCATCAACCTCCCTAGTCTCCATGAATCTCCATTACTCCTCACTCGGTCATATATTTGATTTTCTGGTGGTAGGTAGAGGGGGTGACCTTTATCGCGTGAAGCCACCCTCTGCCAAGGATCGCCTGGTAAGGTGAGTCAATATCGACCACTAGAAATTTGATCATTTTGTAGATGTTTCCTTCCCTCATAGGAAGAATAATCTTTCCTAAGGGGATGGTTACTTTTCCAGCTAAGCCAACTAGAGGGATGGTAGTTTCCTTTAGGTCGACGATGCTTAACTTCAATTTTCGGAATAGGTTGAGATACATTACTTCGGATGAACTACCTTGGTCGATTAGCAACTCGTCGACATCATAGTTAGATATCCTGAGTGTAATGATCAAGGAATCATGATGTGGGGTCCTTACTCCCACAAGTCTTCATCCGTGAACATAATGTGTTTGCTGTAGTCAACGTCATCTTCTCGCTAATGCTTTCCTACCCGCGTTTTGGGTGGATCGATTTGAAAATCTTGCATTACTACCATAAGCTTTTTTACTTCCATCCGAGCTGTATTTCCTTGAATATGCTTTAGGTCGGATGCCCCATGAATCACAGTGAACTCATGTCCGATGTCCTCCTCGAGCACGTTATTAGGTCTCTGATCTCCATTGGCAGCTATCTTCTCTGCCTTTTTCTCTACAGACTCATTCAAGTTCCCAAATTGGATGAGCTCTTTAAGGTGAGATTTGAGATCTTTACAATGCTCGATTTTTTGCCCTCCCTCCTTATGGAATGCACGTCTCAGTGTTTTTTTTCTCTTCAAGGGGTCTCCACCCATCTTCCTGGGCCATTTAACGAATGGTTCATCCTTGATCTTTATCAGAATTCTGCAGATTGGATCCTTAAAAACTATGTTCTCTGCTTGAAATGATTTTGGGGCATCACTCTTATTCCCATTCTTAGGCCATCTCCTGCCCCCATTCTTACTTCCTTTTTCTTTATTCTTAGTTTTGTCGCTTCCCTTGTTGGCGAACTTAGCGCGACCATTTTCACCTATGTTGAGATGGGTCACATCTTCAACTTTGGCGTATTTCTCAATACGGGCCATTAAGTCATCGATGGTTATGCCCTCCTTCTTAGTGACGGACGGGTGCAAGAGGCAGGAGCTGGGTAAACCAATATTAAAGGATTTCATGACGACTTTCTCAGAGCAGTCCTCGAACTCGTTCAATAGCTCCCAATATCTCTTTGCGTAGTCTCTAAGGCTCTCTTGGGGTATTTTCTTCATTGTCAATAAATCATCCATCCTCTTCGGATGGGAGCTGCTGGTAAAGAAGCGAGTTATGAAGAGCTCTTCCAGGAACTCAAAGATCCTGACGGATCTATGAGGGAGTTTTTCAAACCATTTTTGGTCCACGTCATGAAAGCTCGATGAAAAGATTCAGCACATCAATGTGTCCTTATGGTTCCAGAGGATCATGGCCTACCTGTACTGACTAACATGGTCGATATGATCAGTTTTTCTGTCGTATATCTTGAATTTGGGCGTCTCGAACTTCTTGGGGGATTATGCTTCTTGTTCAATCTCCCTTGAGAAAGGGGATTTTTTCTCGGTCATGAGAGCTCGCCTGGCTAGCTATCTGGTTGATCTGGTACCCCGATGTGCTGGGTGTTGGTCCATTTCTCTACGGGCCAAATTTTGTATGCCACCATTTCCTTGACTTGGGCTCCTGTAATTGTGAGCTGGTTGTTGTTGCTTGGGAAAGTTATCATATGACATGTGTTCCTCAAATCTTTGAGATCCACGTCTAGGGATCCTTCCTCGGCTGCAAGATTTGCCCGCCTGAGGGATAGGGGTGCGATATTGACGTTTCCTTATGCTACTATGGAGTTCTCTCTCCATTTTCTCCAGTCTTATCTTAAGACGAGCCTTCTCTGCTTCTTTCTTGTGAGTGTCCTCCTCTTGCTCTTGGAGCCTGGCCTCATAGTCATCGATTAGCCTGGAGACCTATGTGGACCTAGATGGTCCTTGACTTTCCTTCGAAGCTTGTTGTTCTGGGTGAGCCCTAGGATTTGAACGTTGAACCTCAGATCTGATCCTGCGAAGGGCAGGTTGTTCTTGAATATCCCCTTCTTGAGAGGCATTGCTGTTGTGACCAGACCTTCCAAATTCTTATTGGTGAAGGATTTCTTAAAGGAAAACAAACATTTCCCACAGACGGTGCCAATTATGGTGACAATTAAACTCAACACAAAATAATAAGCAAAGGCGATCACCATTATAAATAGAGAACTTGAAATAATTGCAATCACAACACAAGATATAGGTGGTTGGACAAGAAGGCCTACGCCCGTGGTGGTGCTCTCGGTATTTTATTTATGTTTACTCCAGGGGAGTGTTTTCAATTACATGCCCTTTGCCCCGAGCTAAGGGTTTTATTTATACATGTATTTTTCGGAGAATGGGGGTGTGGGACTCCTCCACGTTAGCCCATAATCCCTAGAATATCTCTTGAGAGATTTTAGGAATTGAATTGGTCACAACTGAATAAGTTACCACACGAGGCCTCTAGACTTTGGGCTGGGCTTAATTGGGCTACTCATCTAAGCCGAAATAGCTCATCGAGGTACCCACACCTATAATATCCTAGAAGAAATTATGAAAAATAAAGATTTCAAGTGGCCTAAGAAGATGAGGGAACCTTCAAATAAGAGAGATTATCCTAATTTTATGGGTTCCACAAGGATCATCGACACATGACCGATCATTATATTTCTTTAAAGAACAAAGTTGAATCCATTATTCGTTGAGTAAAGTTGAGCAAATTTATCGATCACCATGAAATCCGAGAAGCAGGAGGAAGGCTAAATTTTCCTTATAAACCTAGATATGACAGGAAGAAAAACCTTGAATATGGTTAAGAAGATGATCCAGACCAACCAAAAAAGCGAAAGTAACCCGAAATTGAGGTGGCCATGATAAGTTTTGGTTCTTTTGATTGATATATCATCATATGTGGAGATCCAGGAGGAAGAGACCAAACTGCAGAACGAAAAACCTAACTCAATGAAGCACAAGCCTGCTCCTATATACAACGAATCAATTGTGACACCCCGACTACTTAAATACCGGGTAGCTACTCCTTTATTCAAAATAATTCAAAATATCAAGTTGGTTCAGTTCGTATCATCACTTTCGAAAAAAAATATTTTAAAATTTACTAGCCACCTAATATTTAAAAAGTGAGTTGTCAATTTTTAATTAAATCCAATTAACATACCATCCATTTAAATTATAAAATACTAATACCACAACCAGATCACAGTCACAAATAAACAATAATGTAATAAACTAAATATGGAGGAATACACCTCACAACAATCCAAATACTGAAACGAACAAATACAAGTCTGTATCACTAAATTAATTACAACCCAAAATCTGAAATAGCTGAATAGATAAAGTGTCTAAAAGAAGTGGGGCGACATGCCCAACAGATGATAAAATTTGATAATAGAGAGTTAAGATCGAAAGTGGAGGCATCTAATGTCAAGGTCCTGTAACTTCCACATCAGCTACAGTCCGTCACCTGAATGGAACTCCTATGCATGGTGTCCTTGTGGCTGGGCACCTAAAAGGTTCTTACAAGAAAATATATTTGAAAGAAAATGGGTAAGAGCCCGATTGTGAAAATAGTTTAAAAAATAGCAAGTGTTTTAATGACATTAAACAATGATTGCAAAATACATGTTAGGACGTGCTCTCACATGAAATACTCACCTCTCGACTATCTGTGCACTCCTAACGTATCAGTACCCATTTTAGTTATTCCCATACCTAACTAGTCCAATACAAAAATGTAATATTACTATACGATCCACGATTTAATTCCATCATCTTCATTTAAACAGAGAGCTTTACATTTATTCTTGGTTTTCCATATTAGTAATACTACTTACTAGAGATCTTCCATCTTATATTTACATAACTTTGCTATTATTTATACTCACATATATACAATACAGTTCATTTGAATTAATAGTATATTATTCTCATCATAAATATACAATACTAGCACCCCGAGACTAAGCTGTAGTGCACACATACTCTGCTATCCAATCCCAGTACATCACATACATAAGGACCACGTATTCCGAATCTCTAAGGAATTGTTTAAATAAACAACAATCACAAATAATAGACGCAAACATAGTTCACATCACATGGGTTACGCAGATACCTACGCTACCATGATCATCAGACTTATTAACTTCTCAATAAGTCCTTCTCTGACCTATGTCCTCGAGGTACCAATCTAAATCCCCCCCGTAGGCACACAAAGATTAGATGCTCCTGATCGAACGCCGTCCTCCCATGATAGCAAGTATGGTAGGTATGTTATACACAGATAACCACGTATACTAAGTATTCGCACATCTTAGATATTTCAGAATATTAATAGAGGTATACTTCTCGTTCTCATACCATCATTTAATGTTATATGCTTATAAGTCCCCGATTTATATAAATAAAAGTTGTCAACTCTTCTCACGTCGTAATTAGGTACTCGTTTCCCCAAATCCATAATTGTCATCTGGTTTACTACAAGATTCTAAGTTCGACTCCTCAACGTACTACAATCTCTCCATTATACTCACTGGTCAATAAGGGAAGGTTATCACTCCATTAAAAAAGTCTACGGAACATTTGAAATAAAATCAGGCCTAAAAGGCCATTCTGTCAACTCGTTAGGAGTCTCGTTCGAAGGAGGTCGTTCGAACGAGTGTTGTTCGAATGGAAGGCTTCGAACTAACTACCAACTCGTTAGAAGGGATATTGTCATCTCGTTAGAAGGTCGTTCGAACGAGGTCGTTCGAACGACCTGGGCAGGTCTTCTAACGAGATGTCAGACTGTGCCCAGAAATCTCCAAATTCATTTTTTCTTCATTCTTCTCTTCTCTAAATACATCCTATGATCATCCAAACTAAGTTTTAATGTGTTTAAACTACACTAAGTCCTCTTAAGTCACTTTTTAACATATATATGGGGATAATACCTCCTAAATCAACATGTAATCATCATAATTCCCAAATCTTGTCCCAAACCTTATAAACATGAACACAGAATTTAGTGTCTACAACTACTTCTTATAAATACGTTATTAAAATCTTCAATAGATATATTTTGGATATGAAATTCTTCCATGACTATTCTACATGCGATTCTCATATAAGATTACAATTTCTATCTCCAATTTCATAGGTTTTTATCAAACTTTCAATATAAGACATATCTTCAATTCTAAGCATGGAGGAAACATCCACTTGAATTCATGTAATTAAACCACTTGCCTTAGATGTTCTGATTTGATGTTGAAGGATGAAGGTATATTCTCCTCTTACTCTCTATAGATTTCTCCTAAAGATGGTGATGGTGGCTAGGGGTTTCTTTTGGAACCTCTTAGGAATCTCCATTTAACTCCCGTAGCCCACTACTTGATAAATGCTGATAATGGACTTAATGAGTTCATTACTAATATAAAATTAACCTCTAAAATTCGTGGGTTTTAATTCCCCTATTTTTAAAATTACCAAACTACCCTTTTGGGTTGCCGGTATGGCCTAAAATTGCCCCGGGACCCAAACTAAACCCTCGACTAGTGTTTTCTGACTATTTTGACCCTTCCGGACACATTGGCGCACTCAAAATGATCACTCGGTTGATGAAAATATAATTCCCTTTTTAATTTAAACAATTACATTCCTGACGCGACCGACACGCGCGTCCCAACTAAATTTCCCAAATTGTCGTATTTCAGTCTCGCGACAATTTTAATAGTTTGAATACTCATATATTACCATATATACACATCATAATCAAATACCAGCTCACATCTCACTAGTATTTATATTCTGATTAATTCCCAATTAATTCTCATTTAATTTAATTAATCCCTTAAATAATAATCAGTAAAATTACGGGGTATTACATACTCCCCCCCTTATAACAGAATTTCGTCCCGAAATTCGAAACTAAAGAGTACCCGGTAAGAACAACTCTCGATAACGCTCGCGCATCTCATCCTCATGCTCCCATGTGGACTCCTCGGCATTATGATGCCGCCACTGAACACGTACTAATGGTACTATCTTTGACCTCAGTTTCCGCTCGCTTTGGTCCAAAATAGCAATCGGTCCCTCCTCGTAGGAACTATCAGGATGAAGATCGATGTCCTCTATAGTAATGTGAGTATGGGCCAAATCATCCCTAAGATATTTCCTTAGCGAGGAAATATAGAATACATCATGAATCCTATGCAAGTGCTCTGGTAACCCAAGTCTATACGCAACTGGCCCAATTCGCTCGAAGATAGGAAATGACCCCACATACCTTGGTGCCAGTTTCCCTTTCTTCCCAAAACGCATAATCCCCTTCATAGGAGATACTCTGAGTAACACCTGGTCCCCCACTTTGAATTCTCTAAAGAACCTTTTTGCATTAGCATAACTCTTTTTCCGATCCTGAGCTACTCGAATGCGGCACCGTATCATCTCTATCCTTGTCGAAGTGTCCTGAATCACTTTCGGTCCAAGGAGTTTGTTATCCCCCACCTCTAACCAACATGCTGGGGAATGACAAGGTCTAACGTACAATGCCTCAAATGGATCCATGACAATGGTTAATTGGTAGGAGTTGTTATAAGCAAACTCCACCAATGGAAGGTACTGCTCCCAACCCCCTCCAAAGTCTAGGATGCACATACACAACATGTCCTCCAACATCTGATTTGTCCACTCGGTTTGCCCATCAGTCTGTGGGTGATAAGCCATACTTAATCGCAATTCAATGCCCATGGCCTCCTGGAAACTCTCCCAAAACTGTGAAATAAATATCTTATCTTGGTCAGACACGATATTTAGAGGCACACCGTGAAGTCTCACTATTTCCGCAATGAAAATCTAGGCATACTGTCCCATAGTGTAGTCTGTCCTCACGGGTAGAAAATGAGCAACTTTGGTCAACCTATCCACAACCTCCCATATGTAGTCGTGACCCCTCTGCGACGTAGGTAACCCCGTGATGAAGTCCATGTATATGCTCTCCCATATCCACGTTGGAACCTCTAATGGCTGTAGAAGTCTTGCCGGGTTCTGATGATCCACCTTTACTAGCTGACAAGTGGCGCATTTAGGAACGAACTCGATGATATCTCTCTTCATCCCACTCCACCAATACTGGCGTCTCATGTCTTGGTACATCTTATCCCCACCAGGGCGTATCGCAAACCGTGAGCCGTGCGACTCTGCCATTACCTCGTGTCGTAAGTCTTCCCCTTTCTGAATGACCAGTCTCCCGTTGAAGCGTAATCCCCCGTCTGAACTAATGGTATAGAACTCGGCTCCCTATGCTAGTAATCGAACTATCTTCTCCTGATAGAACGAGTCATTTTCTTGGGCCTTTACGACTCTCGTAACAATCTGCGGTGTAACAGTCATCACAGACATGAACGATCAGGCCATTGCATCCTAGTGTCCCAACTCCTTCCACTTAGCTTTCCACACACCGACCACCTCATCTACTGGCCTACGTCTCAACGTGTCTGCTACCACATTATCCTTCCCTAGGTGATACTGGATATCAAACTGATAATCCTTCACAAACTCAAGCCACCGACGTTGATGCATATTCAGCTCCTTTTGCGTGAAAAGGTATTGTAGTGACTTGTGGTATGTGAACAATCGAAATTTCTCCCCCAAAATATAGTGTCTCCAAATCCGAAGAGCGAATACGACTGCCGCTAACTCCAAGTCATGTGTGGGGTAATTCCTCTCGTGAGGCTTAAGCTTACGGGAAGCATAAGCTATGGCCTGACTCTCCTGTTGCAGCACACCTCCAAGTCCTTGTAAGTAGGCATCGGTGTAGACTAAATACTCAAGTCCCGGTCTGGGCAATGCTAACATAGGCGCTGAGGTCAACTTATCCTTCAGCTCATCAAATGCCAACTAACAGGCATCGCTCCAAATGAATGGCATACCTTTGCGAGTCAGATGTGTCAAAGGACCCTCTATCTTTGAGAAACCCCGAATAAACCTCCTGTAGTATCCTGCTAGGCCCAAGAAACTACGGATCTCACTCAGTGTCGTGGGATGTCCCCACTCCCTCACCGCGGATACCTTACCCGGATCAACGGATATCCCCCGGTCTGAAATAATATGCCCCAAAAACTGAACCTCCTTCAGCCAAAACCCACACTTCTCATACTTTGCATAAAGCTCGTTCTGACGTAGCGTCTGTAAAACCTGCCTCAAATGATCGACGTGCTCCTCTTCTGTCTGGGAGTAAACCAGGATGTCATCAATAAAGACGATGACTAACTGGTCTAGGAACTCTCTCCTATTCATCAAGTCCATAAACACGGCTGGAGCATTGGTCAAGCCAAAAGGCATAACTCGAAACTCGTAGGAACCATATCTCGTCAAGAAAGCAGTCTTCGAGACGTCCTGTTCCCTGATACGCAACTGATGGTATCCCGATCGTAAGTCAATCTTTTAGAAGAAGCAATCTCCTCTCAACTGGTCAAATAAGTCATCGATTCGGGGAAATGGATACTTATTCCGTATCGTGACTTTATTTAACTCCTGATAATCTACACATAATCTCAACGATCCATCCCTTTTCTTTACGAACAACACAGGGGCACCCCACGACGAAGTACTCCTTCAGATAAACCCCTGACCAAATAACTTCTCTATCTGATCCCTTAGCTCTCTCATCTCCGCTAGAGCCATACGGTAAGGTGCACGGGCAATTGGCCGAGTGCCCAGCGTCAAATCGATCACAAAATCTATCTCTCTACTCGGAGGTAGTCCAGGTATATCCTGAAATACATCAGCCAAGTCACTAACAACGGGAATCGAATTAAGTGGTATTACCACTTCCTTAGAGGTCTCCTCCTCTATATAGTACAAGCGAGTGGACGATCATCGCCACTAAAAACATCTCCTTCCCGAGAATGGCAAATATAATACTCTTACTAAAATAATCAATCATGGATCGGTACACAACTAGCCAATCCATACCGACAATCGCATCGTACTCAGTCATCTCTGATACTAACATATCAGCGGGTAAAGTAAATCTCCCGATTTCTATACCCACACCTCTACAAATAAGGGAAATCACGGAACCCCTACTCAATGGTGAATCTACGCAAATAACCGTGCTCTCTGCAGCATCTAACAACCCCAAAGTGCATGAAAATCTCGTGGAAATGAAACAGTGTGTGGCCCGCGTATCAAATAAAATACGCATCATAGTCCCCTAAATAGAGAACATACCCTCAATAGCAGGTGGATCCTGTGGGACTGCGGCAGGCTAGAGCTGATACACTCTCCCATACTGAAGTTATCCCTGCTGGACTGGGACCACTGGAATGGGTGGTAATGCTGCCATAAGTGGTGGTGCTGGGAGGGCGGCGGGAAATATAGGCCTCTGTGGCTCGTGTTGAGCACCCTGCTACTCCTTCTTTGGGGCCCTTCCCCTTTCAGGACAATCCTGGAATTTTTGACCAATCTTGACACAAATGAAGCACTTCCCCAGGAAGTTTTCCCCTCGCTGTCCCTGCTGCCCACGGTCCTGATGGCCGTTACCATTCCTACCTTGACCATGTTGGCCTTACTGAAACTACTGCTGACCATTTTGGCCCTGATGGTTGTTCTGACCCTGATGGCCATGTCTGAAACCTCCCTGACCATTCTTGAAACCCCCAGATCTGAATCTCTTAAAATCCCCCTACTGGGAACCCTGATCTCCCGGCCTATGCTGACCCTGAGTAGATTGTGCCCCGTTGGCACCATTTCCTCTATCCTGCCCTGATGGTTGGACTCTCCTGATCTCTTACTCTTAGACATGTGAAAGCGGTGATCCTGGCAGTGAATCAATGTTGCGTTAACCACATCAGAATAAGTGGGCAACGAGAGGTTCCCCAACAAGTGCCATCGGATCTTCCAAGTCAATCCATCGATGAACTTCTGAATCTTCTTCTCCTCAGTCGGAATCTCATCAGGAACGATGTTCAAGAGATTAGTAAATTTAGCCTCATACTCGGACACGGTCTTCCCCTCTTACTTGAGGTTCATTAACTTCCTCCTCATTTCAGTGTGAATAGCTGATGGAAAATATTTGCGATCGAACTGCACCCAGAACTCCTAAATAGAAAGGGCGTCTCTCTCCTCCGCGGTGTTAATGGACTCCCACCACTGCACCACTAATCCTACTAGCTTGAAAGTAGCTAGTATCTGCTTCTGAACATCCACCCACTCGTACATCCTTAAGTGCCTTTGAATGTCCTTCTTCCACTGGCTGGACATAGCAACGTCGGAGCTACTTACAAACTCAGGAGGGTGTGCTTTTTGAAAATCATCACGAACGCATTCCCAAGAACACATGAATGCATGAACCTAAACTAGCACGGCTATCATCACCTGAGGTGGTGCCTGCTGTACAACTGCGAGGGTGGCATTTACCACTTGGGATATAATAGTTGCAACCTCTTCTGCATTCATGGTGCCCTGAACTGGTGCAGGCTGTGGCTCAGGCTGAGCATCCCTAGGAACTCGCTGTGCACATCGTGGAGGTATATGAAATGAGATAAAGTCTTACAAGTTCACAGTTATTATCTTAAAATAGCTGAAGAGCGAAACATACAGAAAAGAATACAATAGTCCTAAAATATAGGGCTCTACATCAAAGAAAGCTCAGCGGAAACATAATAAGCCGTACAGATCCTAAGGACACTCGAACTTGATGATATGATACCGCCCGTGACACCCCGACTAATTAAATATCGGGTAACTACTCCTTTATTCAAATTAATTCAAATTGTCAAGTTGGTTCAGTTCATAGCATCACTGTCGAAAAACATTATTTTAAAATTTACTAGCCACCTAATATTTAAAAAGTGAGTTGTCAATTTTTAATTAAACCCGATTAACATACAAGCCATTTAAATTATAAAATACTAATACCACAACCACATCACAATCAGAAATAAGCAATGATGTAATAAACTAAATATGGAGGAATACACCTCACAACAATCCAAATACTGAAACGAACAAATACAAGTCTGTATCACTAAATTAATTACAACCGAAAATATGAAATAGCTGAATAGATAAAGTGTCTAAAAGAAGTGGGGCAACATGCCCAATAGATGAGAAAATCTGATAATAGAGAGTCAAGATCGAAAGTGGAGGCGTCTAATGTCAAGGTCCTGTAACTTCCACAGCAGCTACAGTCCGTCACCTGAATGGAACTCCTATGCATGGTGTCCTTGTGGCTGGGCACCTAAAAGGTTCTTACAAGAAAATATATTTGAAAGAAAACGGGTAAGAGCCCGATTGTGAAAACAGTTTAAAAAATAGCAAGTGTTTTAATGACATTAAACAATGATTGCAAAATACATGTTAGGACCTGCTCTCACATGAAATACTCACCTCTCGACTATCTGTGCACTCCTAACGTATCAGTACCCATTTTAGTTATTCCCATACCTAACTATTCCAATACAAAAATGTAATATTACTATACGATTCACGATTTAATTCCAGCATCTTCATTTAAACAGAGAGCTTTACATTTATTCTTGGTTTCCCATATTAGTAATACTACTTACGAGAGATCTTCCATCTTATATTTACATAACTTTGCTATTATTTATACTCACATATATACAATACAGTTCATTTCATTTAATAGTATATTATTCTCATCATAAATATACAATACTAGCACCCCGAGACTAAGCTGTAGTGCACACATGCTCTGCTATCCAATCCCAGTACATCACGTACATAAGGACCACGTATTCCGAATCTCTCAGGAATTGTTTAAATAAACAACAATCACAAACAATAGACACAAACATAGTTCACATCACATGGGTTACGCACATACCTACGCTACCATGATCAGCAGACTTATTAACTTCTCAATAAGTCCTTCTCTGACCTATGTCCTCGAGGTACCAATCTAAATGCCCCCCCCCCCCCCGTAGGCACACAAAGATTAGATGGTCCTGATCGGACGCTGACCTCCCATGATAGAAAGTATGGTAGGTATGTTATACATAGATAACCACATATACTAAGCATTCGCACATCTTAGATATTTCAGAATATTAATAGAGGTATACTTATCGTTCTTATACCATCAGTTAATGTTATCGCTTATACGTCCCCGATTTATATACATTAAAGTTATCAACTCTTCTCAAGCCGTAATTAGGTACTCGTTTCCCAAAATCCACAATTGTCATTCTGTTTACTACAAGATTCTAAGTTCTACTCCTCATTGTACTACAATCTCTCCATTATACTCACGGGTCAATAAGGGTAGGTTATCACTCCATTAAATAAGTCTACAGAAATTTTGAAATAAAATCAGGCCTAAAAGGCCATTCTGTCAACTCGTTAGAAGTCTCGTTCGAACGAGGTCGTTCAAACGAGTGTCGTTCAAACGAAAGGCTTCGAACGAACTACCAACTCGTTAGAAGGGATACTGTCATCTTGTTAGAAGCTCGTTCGAACGAGGTCGTTCGAACGAGGTCGTTCGAACGACCTGGGCAGGTCTTCTAACGAGATGGCAGACTGTGCCCAGAAATATCCAAATTCATTTTTTCTTCATTCTTCTTTTCTCTAAATACATCCTATGATAATCCAAACTAAGTTTTAATGTGTTTAAACTACACTAAGTCCTCCTAGGTCACTTTTTAACATATATATGGGGATAATACCTTCTAAATCAACATGTAATCATCATAATTCCCAAATCTTGTCCCAAACCTTATAAACATGAACACAGAATTTAGTGTCTACAACTACTTCTTATAAATCCGTTTTTAAAATCATCCATAGATATATTTTGGTTATGAAATTGTTCCATGACTATTCTACATGCGATTCTCATATAAGATTACAATTTTTATCTCCAATTTCACAGGTTTTCATCAAACTTTCAATACAAGACATATCATCAATTCTAAGCATGGATGAAACATTCACTTGAATTCATGTAATTAAACCACTTGCCTTAGATGTTCTGATTTGATGTTGAATGATGAAGGTTGATTCTCCTCTTTCTCTCTACAGATTTCTCCCAAAGATGGTGATGGTGGCTAGGGGTTTCTTTTGGAACCTCTTAGGACTCTACCTTTAACTCTCGTAGCCCACTACTTGATAAATGCTGATAATGGACTTAATGGGTTCATTACTAATATAAAATTAACCTCTAAAATTCGTGGGTTTTAATTCCCCTATTTGTAAAATTACCAAACTACCCTTTTGGGTTGACGGTATGGCCTAAAATTGCCCCGGGACCCAAACTAAACCCCCAGCTAGTGTTTTCTGACTATTTTGACCCTTTCGGACACATTGGCGCACTCAAAATGATCACTCGGTTGATGAAAATATAATTCACCTTTTAATTTAAACAATTACATTCCTGACGCGACCGACACGCGTGTCCCGACTAAATTTTCCAAATTGTCGTATTTCAGTCTCGCGACAATTTTAATATTTTCAATACTCATATATTACCATATATACACATCATAATTAAATGCCAACTCACATCTCTCTAGTATTTATATCCGGATTAATTCCCAATTAATTCTCATTTAATTTAATTAATCCCTTAAATAATAATCAGTAAAATTATGGGGTATTACATCAACCTAAATGATGATTATCATCCCAAGAAAGTAAACCGAAACAATCTAGTTTTTGGTGTTTCTAAAAATGATCTCTCTGGATTACTATATCCTCATGATGACCCACTGGTCATTAAGATCAGAATCCAGGAAGCCATTATCGCCAGGTTTTCTACCGATAACGAAAGTTCAGTCGATATCATTTTCTATCAAATTTTCAGAGTTTAGGACTAAATCTTAGTCTATTGGAACCATACCGCATGACCTTGATAGGTTTTTTCAGGGAAAAGTATATTCCCTAGGAAAAATCAAGTTGGAAGTATTATTCGTCACTTAGCCAACAAGCCGCACCAAAAAGATACATTTTTTATTATTGAAAAAAATGGTCAATCTACTTACAATGTAATCCTTCTCATTGTAGGACTAAAGAAATTTAATGTTTTACCATCTATAGTCCACCAATGTTTGAACTTGTTTACTCACTTTGGGGTTGGTGTAGTGAAAGGTGATCAAAAGGTGGCTCGAAAATGTTATTATTCCTCAACTGAGTAGGATGACTTAGTCGATGTTTAGAAAAAGACCACTACTTACCAAGTTGAGACTCTGGAGCCTAATATTGAATCCGAGGTTGATACTTTGGATCCCCGAGATGAAACAAAGCTAATCAAAGGACAAATTGTAGAAGCTATTGAAAGCATAATTTTCGATGATGAAAGACTGAAAAGGACCACCAAAATTGGCTCCACATTTTGATCACACCTCTGGCAAAAGTTGATTGCATTCCTAAGGGAGTGAAAGAATGTATTTTCTTAGAGTCATAAAGGTATGCATAGGATTGATCAAAACTTCCTTTGTCATGACCTCAATATTAACAAAAATGCCAAGCCGATAAAAAAGAGGGGCGACGTGTTCAGTCCTGAGAAAAATGAAATAATACAAGAGGAAGTAAAAAAACTATAAAAAGACAAATTCATTAAGGATGTCAAATATCCGGCATGGTTGGGAAATGTCATGATGGTCAAAAATAAAAATGATTAATGGAGAATGTGTGTAGATTTTACGGACCTTAATAAGGTTTTCCTAAAGGACAATTTTACTTTGCCCGAAAATGATCAGTTGGTAGATACCACATAGGGACATGAGTTGTTGAGTTTCATGTATGCATATTTTGGGTATAACCAGATAAAAATGAAACCACGGGATAGAGAAAGAAGTTCTTTCATAACCAAACAATGTTCTTATTGCTACATTGTAATGCCCTTCGAGCTTCAAAATGCTGGAGCAACATATCAAAGGTTGGTCAATAAGGTGTTTGAGGAAAATATTGGAAAAATTATGGAGGTGTACATAGATGACAGGCTAACTAAAAGTAAGAAATCTTCAGATCATATCAAAGACCTCAGTCAGACTTTCGACCAGGTGGAAAAGCATCAAATGAAATTAAATCCGACCAAGTACGTGTTCGGTGTGCAAGAAGGATTGTTCCTCGGATTTAAAGTAAACTGGAGAGGAATTGAAGATAATCCTACCAAAAACAAAGCTATTATAGAAATGCAATCGCCGACTTGTAAAAAAAATGTTCAAAAACTTACTAGTAGAGTGGTTTTCTTTAAAATGGTTTGTTTAGCGAGAAACAAATATGTGTTTATAGTTCTTTAAGTCTCTTAGAAAAACTTTTGAGTGGAATGAAGAGTGCAAAGAAGCATTTCAAGAGTTGAATAAGTAACTGGGAACTCCACCATTATTGTCCTGACCAATGTTGGGGGAAATATTATACTTGTATTTAGGTGTTTCTATGTCCGTAGTTAGCTCGGCATTAGTTCGGTTGGAGAATGGAATCCAAAAACCAGTCTAATATACCAGTAAAGCCTTCAGGGGAGCCTATATTAGGTACCCACGATTAGAAAAACTGGCCTTAGCCCCCATTAAAGCTTCCAGGCGTGTGAGGACTTATTTTCAAATTCGCACCATAGTAGTGTATATTGATCTACCTTTTCTGCAAGACCTTCACGAAGCTGAGAAGTTGGGAAGGATGATGTATTGGGTAGTAGATCTAGGAGAATATGACATTGTTGATGAGCCCATGTCATCATTAAAAGGGAAAACTTTGGAAGATTTCATTACGAAATTTACATATCCAAAGGTTACCGACTAATCAAACTTGCCTACTGAGTAGACTTCTCGGAAAGAGAACTCTACTCAAAAGGAAGCCAAAGTTATAGTCGATCAACCAGAATTGTCCAACGCTCAAGAGATGTCTCAAAAGTATATAAAGGAAGGTAAGAAGATATTCCTCCACAAAGTTTTTTCTGTAGAAAGCTTTAGTTATGAAAGTCCATTATGGAACTTATATATCGATGGATATTCATGTGCCACTGGTAGTGAAGTAGGTATTATGCCTAACACTCCTGACAATATTAATGTTGATTATACCCCCTGGTGTCAATTTAAGGCATCAAATAATGAAGGTGAGTACGAGGCTTTGATCACTGGAATGGAATTAGGTCAGACATTAGGTGTTCAGGAAGTATTGGCCCATAGTGATTTCCAGTTGGTCGTCAATAAAGTTCTTCATATATATGGAGTCAAGGGATATTTAATGACTTGATAATTGATCAGGGCAATGGAAGACATTTTTAAATTTTAAGGCATATAGATGAAGAGGATACCAAGGATAGCTGACACCCGAGCAGATGCACTTGCTCGACTACCTTTAACCACATGAATAGAACTTGAGAGAAGCATTACAATTAAAACCTTGGCAACGAGGACCATAGATGAGGATCCAATGATCAATTTATTTATGTAGATATGGGACCGTCCTGGATGGATCCAATTAGAGCTTACACTAAAGAAGGAACCTTACCAACTTATCCAAAAGAGGAAAAAATCATAGGTATAAAGCATCCAGATGTGTGTTAGAGAAGGGAGTGTTATATAGTAAGGGATTCACTATTTCCTCATTATGCTATGCACATCCATTGGAAGTTGATGACTTGATCAAGGAAATGCATTCGAGTTCCTGTGGAGATCATTAAGCTAGTTGGTCATTAGTTAAAAGAATCAACCAGTAGGGGTATTACTGTCAAACAATGAGGGCAGACTGAAGTGACTTCATAAGAAAATGTGATAAGTGTCAGAGGTTTGCTGCAATTCACAAAGCACCCAGTGCTGCTTTAGCACCGATTAATTCTCCTTTCCATTCGCCATTTGGGGAATTTACTTGGTCGACTCACTACCAACCACAAAAGGCAGGTTCAAATACCTTATGGTGACTATTGAATATTTTACAAAATGGGTGGAAGCAGAGCCATTGATAGAGATGCCTTATGATAAGGTATAACAATTCATTTCGTAGAACATTATATATATATATATATATATATATATATATATATATATATATATATATATATATATATATATATATATGGCATGCCTTATGTCTCCATTACTGACGATGACATCTAATTTGATAATGATTCATTTAAAGAATACTATGTTCAATTGAAGATCCAAAACCCCACTCTGCCCTAGGGCATTCACAAAGTAATGCTCAGACAGAAGTGACAAATGAAACCTTACTTAGTGGACAGAAGAAGAGACTTGATGCTGCCTAGGGTAGTTGGAATAATGAATTACACTATGATTTTTGGGACTATAGAACAACAATGAGGAACATAATTGGAGAAACATAGTGTATTCTTACGTTTGGGGTAGAAGCCATGGTACCAATCCAAATGGGCCTACCAACTCATATCAAGTTAAACTTTGATTCTCCCAAGGGTGATCTAATAAGAAGATTGGGCTTGGATATGGTCGATGTTATTCAAGAAGATGCCTCACTCATAAATGATGCTTATTAATAAAGTTCTGCTCATTTTTAAAATAAACGGGTAAAACTGACCCACTAATAAGAAGGTGACTGCGTCCTCAAGAAAGTCATCCAGACGGGCAATATGCTTGAGGCCAATTGTCATGGTCAAGATTGTATTTCAGCAGTAATCCGACTAGGGACTGTTTGGCTAGAGACACTTGATGGGAAAAAATTAAAGAACCCTTGGAACGTCGAGCATATCCAAAAATACTATCGATGAATAAAATCATTTTGTATTACTTTATTCTTTATGTTAAACAAAACTTTGTTTGCACTTCAATAAAAATATCTTTCGTTTCTAACTTTTTTTTCAGAGTACGGAGATATACATCCCCAGAAACAATAATAACCAACATTTCTTGGTCTTCAGCCCTTGTCAATCAATAGACTACAATATCTACACAAACTACACGATGCAAATACTTAATCAGGTTGAAATTGTCAAATTCGAGATGCACCAATAGCTTAACAAGCAGTCGTGTTTTACCAATTTATTACTTCATGTATGACTTCGTATTAACAAGTCATGAAGAAGAATTTAGTAAAGCTCCATGTATTACCACAAGAAGATTTATTGAACCAAGTTACAAACATGAATATACACATATATTCCTAACACACTTGGTTGCAAATTGTAACTTACTTCATGTATGACTTCGTCTTTAATAGGTCAAGAACAAGAAGTCTATAAAACTTTGTATACAACTCAAGCAGTTAAAAATAATTTTTACTCGACCAGATTAAATGCTATAAAACATGTATAAATTTCTAAATACAGGAATATACACATACAACCCTACTACACTTGGTCTCCATTGTTAACTAATGCTACAACTTGGACGAACAATTCAAATACTAAATGTATTATGTATTACTTTCACGATTAGGTAAATACAAAAAATAGAAGAATTATTCAGTAGGATGTTTCCCTTGTGCTTTAGTCATTTTAGAAGAAGTCTGTTGCACTCTTTCCATCCCACCAGGAAGATCATCCAAGGTATAGGGGGAGTTATGTAATTAAAATCCCCCAGCATTTTCCTATTACTGTTACTCGGCTTCTTGATCAGATGGGAGGATGAATTATTTCGTTCACATCATGAAGACTGTAATATCCCAGGTAGTTGGTAATTAAACACTGAGGAATGGTATTAAGAGGTATCCACGATATGTTTAACTCAAATGGAGGCTTGTCACAATCCAGCAAATCGGGTTCATTCCAATACCATCACTCACAGTTTTGGTCATACTTCAGTAAGGTAAGAAAGTTGGTCCAACCCGATCTATAACCTTCATAATGACTTAGTGCAAGATGACCATCTACATGTCTAAAGGCCTCATTACAACCTTCCATCGAAACCTCCCTGGGTAGCTTATGAAATTGAAAGGCTAACCTTTCAACCTGATGTTGAAGTTTCTTTCGAACATCACTCTTAACTTTCAACTGGAGGAATTTATAGGCGATAGCTTTATCCTTAGCAGACAAGTTAGAAAGGGCTTGACTCATTTCTTTCAACTTGGTAGCTTTGTCGGATAGAATTTTACAGGTTCTTAAATCATCCATAGTTGGTCGGGTATTTAACATTTGGCTACTTTTTTTGCAATTCTTCAAGTTCTTCCACTAACCTAGCATTCTCAGTTTCTAAGAAAGAAGCACCTTTTTCAGTACCACTGGTAGATTATTTCTTCAGAATAACTATCTCATTCTTGGGTAAATTATTTTCCTCTTCAAGTAATTTTGCCCATCTCCCGAGCTTTATCAACCTTTCAGTTCATTAAGAATTCCCTTTGCCTATACATGGTGGCATATTATTTAAGTTTCTTATCAAAACCAGCATCCTCACTTAATAATTTTTATTTGGCTTGATAGTTTGCATGGAACGAAGTCAAAGAAGTTTTTTGGTCTTCTTGCAAATCTTCAATCATCTCATAATATGCAACATTATTTTCTATTGCCCTATTTAGCAAGAAATGAATATGAATGTATAATTCTTTAACTTGTTTGAACACACCAGGACCAGTCAATTCGACTAAGTCTTTTTCAGATATAGGAACATGGCCACCTTCTAAAAGTTTTCTACTTCGCCTGAGCAAGTCTGATTTAGCAGATACTATAGATTTTTTCCTAGCATCAAACTGAAAATTATAGATGTAAGAATATAAGGATGATTACTAAGAAATAAAATATAAGGTGTGTGACTTCATGAAGATAATACAACTAATCAAGAAGGCATAAGTATGGCAAATGTAACAAAATTACTCAAAAGGAAATGTTTCATTACTAAACCAAGCGGTATTATAGTATAACGATTTTATTACAAGACATAAGAACAAAAGTAAAATAAGCAACATATGATTTAAACCTTATCCTTATCATGAACATTAACTTCAGAATGAAGCTCTACAGAGAGGAAAACTTCACTAATTGGCTTTAAGGTACACTCAACAAGATGAATGGAATATTTTCCCTACACTTCATCATCATCAAATTCTTCCTTCAAGTTCGGAGGAGTGCCTCGATCTTTCCTCTGGAAAACTCAGAGTCATCAGCAGTGCCAACTTCCTTGAGTGCCTCCGGCCAACCGTCCTTGAATGACTTATTCTAGACATACTCAATTTTTGTAGAGGTAGCCATGAACGTTTTGTCCCAACCTTTTTTTAATGTGATTTTCATTTATTTTTATATTTTTATCCTTCTCTATAACCAATTCAGTAATTATACATATTGTCTTCTCCTCGATAGACTCGAGAAGGGTTTGATTTTTGACCGACAAGTTCTCCACAATCTTGACCTTGTCCTTAGTAGTTGTTAAAATGGTGTCAGCAGTCTTTACTTTCCCCTTAGAAGTAGTGGTCCAATCAGTGTCCTTTTTGTTCAGTAATTTTGATATGTCATCTTCGTCACAGTTGACTTCTTAGCATCAGCAGGCTTGATAAATATTTTATGTTGCCCTTTTGGCATTAGGAGACAAAGTTCTAGTCATCAAATCAGGTATTTTCCTCTTGCCCATACTTGTTACAGGTGAAGTATGGATTGTTGATATGTCCAACGATTCAAAAGAAGAATAAGTACATAAATCCTTCTTAGCTCTAGTAGACTCCTCAACCGAAGAAATGGGAATCGATTCCTCTTTTAGATTAATGGAAATTAAAGGTTCCATAGGGTGAGCCAAGAAACAAAAGAATTAATCAAGCTTCTATATTGCAGTAAGTAGGAGGCTACTTTAGCGTGCTCCTCACTAATTCTTTGACGGATGCTCCATAGAAATTTCAGCTCTTGAAGGTTGACGTCCCCTTCCTTAAGACACTTTTTTTTTCTCTCAACTGCACAAAATAGGATAAGAAACATTGGTCAACATATTATCAAATAGTTGGTCAGTAGGAAAGAAAAATACAAAAATCAAGATCAACAACCTATGCCATGTCCTACTTGAGGGAACCTGGGCCCATTTTACACTTCCCCTATTTGAAGAGTAGCATGTTACCCGTTTTTTTTATTACCTCATAGTCAATTAGTCTTTATTCAAATCTGGTAAGTTGAATACTAAGGCTTTGTTGACAAACCTAGTTTTTAGGTAACAGGTGTTGTCGCTAGTAATCCATTTCTAGCAAAACATCAGCTATTGAATACCAATATGGGTTCTGTGTATTTGGTTGAGCCTATGAATCCCATTCGCTATTCTCCATGTATTAGGGGTTACTCTAGCAGGGACAACATCAAAATATTAACATAACTCTAGAATGAAATGATTGGGGAGAGAGGTAATACCACAATCACCTCAAATAGTGAATGGATAGAACGACCCTCTAGTACTGATAAAACATCTAATGGTGGAATATGCATTTCTATGTCTACCCAGTCAGGGATATTTCTTTCCCACCTAGTTTCATCTAAAGAAACACCATGAACAATGTAAACCATAATAATACAAAAGAAAGAAATCAACAAGAAAGGGAAGAAGAAAGTTTACAGAGAAAATGGTGGAAGAAGTAAGGGTAGAAGGCAAAAGAAAGATAAAAAACAAAAAATCTTGGAGAAGGAAGAGAGTTCAAAAGTTTGAAAAGTTTTTGTACAAAAAACTGCAAAACTCTCGTCCCTAGTAGATTACCTAGAAAATAGTGTAGGCAATAATTAATTGTATCGATGATTCATATTCTGACTGCTGCACTACTATGAAGGCAGAAAAATACCAATATATCCTTTGGTGGTTCATTAAATTTCAAATTGTTCACATAACATCCATAACATGATCAAGGAATGGAAACTTTTCACAAGTCCTACAAGTCGGCTTCCACTGACCAACTTCATATAAATCATACTCCATCCTTTGAATAAATATCACTACACAATATTAGGGGAATGGTCACGGCCAAAGTCCCCGACTAGTACTATGGGTCGTGGCAAAGGGCCGTGACCATTTGGGCATAACCATTTTCATGGGCCACGGTCTAAATCCAAAACCATATCAAGGATCACGAACCTTAGGGGTAATGGGAGATGGTCGCGAGGACCTTAGCCGTGACCCATACACAAACCTGTTCAGGGCTAAAGAGGTTGGTCACGGCTCTAGTCATGGACCTAAGCCATAACCCATCCTTAATAATATGATAATGGCCACCAAATTGATCACGTCTGGTCATCAAAATGGTCACGACTCAAGGCCATAACCCATGCTTTGCCCTTACCAATATAATCACAGCCATAAGCCATGAACTGTTTATGCACGATAACAAATAGAAATAGTCAGAGGGTAGAACCATGACCAGTTTTAAAAATATTAAAAAAATGGTTAAAATTTCATCTGTTTTCTGGAAATTTTAAAACCTGCGTAATGTAAAACTTGCACGGCCATAATGAAAAATAATAAATTATAAAAGCCCGCATGGTCACGAGAAACCCAGTTTGAGTGCATGATCATATTCTTAAATTATTGATCTGTGCTCCATGACCGGGGGTCCCGTGATCACATGGTCGATTCCTAAGAGTTATATTGGTCTCATACGAGGTATGGCGCCTTTCACAGGGTTGTCTAGGAGGTCTTTCGGGGGTTTTCCCTCTAACGACATGTTTTCAAGCCTAAGTGTGGATATTCTAAAAAATTGTATGTGCCACCAAACCGAGGGTCCCATGACCACGCAGTCAGTTCCAACGAGTTACATTGCTCCCATGCGAGGTGTTAGTTCTACTAATGGGATCGTTTAGGGGTGCTTTAGGATTTCATCATCTAACGGCATGTTTTTTAGCCTAAGTGCGGATATTCTAAATATTGTCCTTGATCCTTAAGCGGTGGTTCTATGACCACATGGTCATTTCCTATGAGTTACATATGTACCATGCGAGGTATTCTCCCCACTCATGGGGTCGTTTGGGGGGTGTTTCGGGGGTTCAACTTCCAACGACATGTTTTCAAGCCTAAGTGTGCATATTATGAAAATTGGTCCGTGCTCCTGGACCAAGAGTCCCGTGACCACACAATCAGTTCCTATGAGTTACATTGGTCCCGTGCAAGGTGTTGACTCCACTTACAAGGCCATTTTGGGGATGTTTTGGGATTTCTCCCTCTAACGAAATATTTTCAATCGTAAGTGTGGATATTGTAAAATTGGTTCATGTTCCCAAACCGGGGGTCCCGTGACCACGTGGTTGATTTTTACGAGTTAAAATGGTCCTGCACGAGGTGTTGTCATCGCTCATGGGGCCGTTTGCGAGGTGTTTCTGGGTTTCTCCCTCTAACGGCTTATTTTGAAGCCTAAATGTGGATATTCTAAAAATTGGGGTTTGCTCACAGAACGGGGGCCTGGTGACCATGCGATTGATTCCTACGAGTTACATTGGTCATGTGTGAGGTGTTGGCTCCACTCACGAGACCATTTCGACCTTATTTCGGGATTTCTCCCTCTAACGGTATGTTTTCAAGCCTAAGTGTGGATATTTTGAAGATTAGGCCATGCTCTCGGATCGAGGGTCCCGTGACTACGCCATCGGTTCCTACGAGTTACCGCTAGTTTATTTGGAGTTTTATTTAGACAGTCTTCGTACTAGTGGCCCAAATTTTTACAACAATAGCAAGTGTTCCCATTACTAATTTTAGATGGTGGAGTTCGATTTTGTTGAGGAGAGTGAGAGTTCGATTTTGTTATGAAACTATAGTCTGATTCCACACTCTCCTTCTCAAATGCCATATTATTGGTGGGAATTTTCATTGTAAAGAAAAGACTTAATATGTGAAAGAAAGTGATCATTGTCTAAACAAAATTAAAGGTCGGGTCATAAAGATTTTTGCGACGTGGTCCGTACCGTTCTCTGCTTCAATTACAAGCTAGTCAGTTACAAAATTATATTATTATGGAATTACAAGCTATGTCAGTTGAAGAATTATATTTTCACAAGTTCATGGGACCCCGGTTTAAGAATATGATAATAAATGGAAAATATCTAGACTAAAGCTCAAAAACATGTTATTAGAGGGTAAAAAACCAAAACACCCCCCAAACGGCATCATAAGAGGTGCTAACACCTTGCATGGTACCAAAAACCAAAAACTAACAACAAGCCAACAACCAATAAGTATCTCGTACTCCTTCCAACATACTATTTGACAACAAACCAATAACCAATAATTATACAATAGCAAAACCAAACAAAACTAATAATTATCCTACACTCCTTCTAACATACTGTCCACTAACAAGGTTAACATATAACATACAATCAAACATTCACAAAAGTAACTAAACATTCATATATACACGTACACAGAAATACACACAGTCACGAAAATACACACTCATATACATTAGGGTTTAAATTAGAAATACAAAAAATAGGGTTTACCTTTGAGATTGAGAGAGAGATTTGGGTTGAAATTACATTCATAAAGTAACTAAACATTCATACATCAAAGTAAAGCTCTAATCCAATGGCGATATCATAATAGGATACATATAAGATTGACAAGGATAACATAATATTTTGATACTCAATCTTCTTGTAAATCAGCTAAAAGATCTTTCAAATTATGCTTGTTATGAAGAGCTGACATGAAATCTTTTGGATCCTTTAATGCATCCACTTTAGTAGTCATACCCTTTGGTTTATGAACAACATTAGACTAATTTCCATCATTTACGAACTATGGGTAGAATACCTTCTTTACGTTCTAAAATGAACATATAGAAGGCTCGTCGACTATACAATCATTAGTGTTTAGCTTTGATAAATCTACCATAATAAGTTTGGAGTCAAGATCAACTTTGCAAGCATTCTTTGTATCCTCCACCTTTACCCAATAAAAATTGAATACGATTTTTATAACATCTAAGTAACCAAGGTCTAAGATTTGTTGGATTATCCCATAATAGGTTAGCACCGCATTCTTTGGATTTTTCTCGCTTTTGCTAGTGATACAGGTGGTCAAGGCAGAAATTGATATTCCACTATTTTGCGTCAAAAGCTTTTCCTCACGTGGATATGAAATTAAACCAGAATCGTTTGTGGGAAATTTCTTAAACTCTTTCGCACAAAAACTAGGGACTTTTGCTAGGCATGCAAACCTGTAAGAGACATCACCTCTTTTTCGAAGTTGCATTTATTAATAAATTTGTATTAGGGCATGTTTTTATCACACACGAATAAATAAACTCAGACATAAGATGTGAAATTTACATATTTTGATACCTATGCCCAAAAATCAGTTCTCTTGCAATTTTTCCTTTAATTTTTGGCAATTTTGTTCTCGTACTTCTTACCGATAAATTTTAGAGTTTAGATCATAAAATTTAATAAAACATATAATTAAAAATTAAGAATTCATTAGATACTAACTCTCTCTAGTGATCAACTTGAACTTGCGATTCAAAGACATAATGAGTTGCTTGCTCGTCTTGTAGATTTGTGAGTTTCACCTCTTTAGGACACCCAAACAATAATTCATCCTCATACTCGTCAAGTTCCTTGATCACTCAATATCCACAAGGATTGAACCTTCTCACCTCTTGTTCTAGCATATAGTGATGATTCCACTATTACGCAATCTTCAGCAATTGACCCTCTAATATACCATGTATTCTTTACGTAATCATTGAATGTTTTGATCAAGTGCTAAAAAGGATACATCCAACTATACCTAACGGGACCACATAACAAAGAGCCATCGCATAAACGCTCGAGCAGTTGAATACTAATATCGAAGAACGATAGAGGAAATTATTTCTCTAATACATAAACTACCTCAGCTAAAGTTGATTTCACAACTTTATTGCCTTCTGTTTACCACTTTTGCAAAAATAGGGTAAAAAACAAACTTAATTGCATAATTGCTCGACATATATCTTTGTGATTAGAAAAGAAATCTCAAAATAATAGAGGGATTAATTGGATGATTACGTGCCAATCGTGAGACTTGCATTGTTTCAAGTCAATCGTGAGACGCACATAAAGAAATCTCGAATAATCGATGGGAGCCTTCTAGTTGAACAACGTGTCTAAGAGGATCTTCCTCTCACTAGTAGTCAAAGAGAAAGCAACCAAGGGGTAGAAATTCTTCATGTAGTAGGATATCTTTTTAACCATAGTTTCTTTTTTATTTTCATATCTTGTAGATCTAGGAGGGCCCGCTCTCCATCTTTGGAATGATATCCACCCAGACATGTTCCAATCAGATATTCTGCAACATTCTTCTTTGTGTGCGTCACATCAACTACATGCCTTGTACGATGACCTTTAAAATATGCCAAATAAAAAAATATTGATCGCCTGGACCACGTCTTTGATTAACAAGGGTTGTTTGGATCCCCCTAGCTTTACGCATCAGGTTTAAAAACTGTGGGTGTTTGCCTATGTACATATTCCCCGCAGCTGGATCCATCTCCTTCTCCACGATCTACTAACAAGAAATTTGAGAAGGTGGTGTTATACACTTGTGATCGTTAGGCAAAAAGTTCGACTTATCATTCCTAAAAGGGTGACCGGTCAGAAGAAATCTATGATGACCCGTGTAACTTATCATACTACTATGTTTTGGCCAACAGGCTTTAGTTTCTTCCCCACATATGGGGCATCTATAAAAATCATGAACATTACAACCGGATAAGGTCGCATAAGTTGTAAGGTCATGGATCGCCCACATAAGCATTGCTTTAAGTCTGAACTCTTCACCCTTGTGAGAGTATAATGTCATCATGCCTTTATCCCACAACTATTTAAGTTCTTTGATTAATGGTTCTAATAATATATCAGTATCATCACTAGGAGCCTTCGGCTCGGGTATCAATGAAGACAATAATGTGAACTCCTTTCTCATGCATAGTGTCAGAGGTAGACTTAAAGGTGCCAGGAGCACTAGACAATAACTCTAACTATTACTTATATTATCGAAAGGGTTAAATCCATCATTGCGCGATTATTTTTTAAATTCATGGTTTTGTACGTTTAAAAATTTGCCAGATGGGTGAATCAATTGGATAATGCAACAGATTCCGACCTACCTCACATCGAGCATTCCATGTCAAGAACTCCTCTATCCACGGTACAGTAAAAAATCATGTTAACTATGTCCCAAGTGGAAAATACTATAAAACATTTATGGTACTTGCGAGCACTTTCGATATTTTTCATCTTTGTCCTTTCCAGTACCACAAACCACATATATAGGCCTGCTGCATACAGGACATTCATCATTCTCTTTTTACTCGCTGCGGTACAATATGCAATCATACTTGCATGCACGAATATATATATATATATATATATATATATATATATATATATATATATATATATTTCAAACCCAAACCCTTCAAGTTCTTCTTCATGGTAGGATAATTATCTGGTAACGTGTTTTCTTTTGGGAGAATATCTTTAACCCACTTAATAATTCTGGTTACATAGTACCCAGACAAACGAAATTGACTCTTCAAATTATGTAAACCAATCATTTCATATAATACTCAATGATCGTCATCACAATCTTTATAGAACAGTCTAGTCATATCACCTTTCAACTGTATGTATTCCTGATCTCTTCGAAGGTCAACATCAAATTTTTCATTTAGTTGGGCATAATGCGCATTAACTGTATCCATAGGTTGGTGGTTTTTATGGTTGTAGAGTCCTTAAGCATCCTCAATTAAGTCGGTCAATGGATGATGTGTTGGTGAATCATGTACCACTTCCACTCGTTAGGGTTCTGTTACACGGTCAGGTACCGAAAATTCTTTCGAAACATAAGGAATATATTTTCCCATGGTATATTCATATTTTATAGTCTTGACAGATTCCTCTCTTTATTAAATGCAAATCAACGTATTCGAACAACTTATCTTTTTCGTTCCTACAACGGGCACACGGACACGGAATCTTGTCACTTTTCTGATTTTTAAAAGTGTATTTAACAAATTCCTTAACGCCATTTACATGATTATTTGAAATTTGGTTAGTCTTTGACATCCACTTTTTGTATAGTGGGAAATCCATGTAAATCTTCAAATTCAGTCATATGGTAATAGGTAAAAAATATTATTACCGCTAAAACAAAAACAATATTTTTATAACTGAAGCAATAAAAACATATTATTATAACTAAAACAAAACCAATATTCTTAAACTGAAACAAAACCAATATTCTTACAACTAAAACAAAACCAATATTATTATAACTGGAAAAAAATGTTATTACAACTAAAAAAATATTATTTCATCATTTCCAACAGATAAATTGGCCAAGCAAGAAAAGAATCTGCATAATTCATCAATTCCAACGCATCCCCACCTTCAGCGAACACAAGTACATCTCCGCAGTCGTGGTATATTTCATCGACTAGTATTTGAGCCTCACTCATATCCAAATGTCGATTGTATACTCGAGTTTTGGAAACCTTAAAGATGAGTGTGAACACCCCAATAACCCTCTTATTACTCAGTTCATTGAAATAGTAGTTTTCGTTATAGTCACCGTGGCTTGTGGATGATGATCCAAGTCTCATGCCAGGGAGCGGCACGGGGAATGAAAATATTAAATAAAGTAGCATTTAGAAGTGGAATGTTGGATAAAGTAGAATTTGGTAGGGAAATGTTGGAGGAGGCCTTTGGGAAGGGAAACATGAAGGGGGAGTATGAGGAAAACCTTAAGTAGGAAGGTGAGGGTAAGGGTAACCTTGAGGAGGAGGCATTGGAATCCCGTAATTTGGAAAAGGGACACAAGTTTCCCAATTTGATTTGTTAACATTCCCAAACTATTTTTAATATCCTGGAGATCCCCATCTGTCTTGAACTGTCGTTCCTCAGTAGACGAGAAACGGTCCTTGGTTAAAGAAAACTCATCCACGAGAGGCGTGGTCTGTTGAAATTTTGATTTTGGCATATTTGAACCAACACCTTTCTCCCTCCACCTTTTATCCATTCCAAAGGTCCGGGTCATGGCATTATTTTGAAGCTCAAAGTCATCATTAGGGATCAAACCTGACTAACTACCGATGGCCTCTAATTTTTCTAGAGTCTCAACCAAGTTTGGTGGGAATTTATTATATTTTCTTCATCGAGCAAGAAAAAAATATGTTGGATCGATTTGATTTTTTACCCACAGTTGGACCTTCATTTGTCCTACTCGCCCATTCATTCCTCAAATCCTCATAGAATTTGGATCTCAACTTGTGGATATCAGTGTTTTGTGCCCTATTTTTTTGTTTTGTTCCATTTAGACCAAGTTTTTTCTCATTTTCCTCATTCTCCAAAAACTTATTCCACTACTCCACTGAAATTTAAACATTGGGAGGAACTCTCTATTTCAAAGACAAAATATCAGAGATCACTACCTCCTTCGGGAAGTATTTCTTCGGAAGGTTTCTCATGTATGTCCTCAATGATTTAGAAACCTGGTATAGAATATTATTCTTGGAACAATTGGGAAATGAGAAACACTTGGAGAGTTGATCACATATGTCATCTTTGACGGATTGATCAATCAGGTTCCAGTTGTCTGGTTCACCAACCCCCACGTTCATTTTTCCGAAAGCCAAACACTGGGATTTAAAGTTTATCATGTCATGCCTATCACCCATCGGGGTACTACACCAAAATGGGTAAATTGGCACCCTTCCAGTGGCTAGCCTTGTCACGGTCATTAACCGTGACAAAAAAATATGCATTTTTTGTCACGATCATTGACCGTTACAACGACTTGTCAAGGCCAATGACCGTGATAGGTTCGTGATAAGAATAGTTGTCACGGACGACCGAGGACCGTGACACGTCCGTGACAAATGTTCTAGTAAAAAAACCCTTTCCCCTTCTTTTTCCCCCCACCGATTCGTCCCTCTTTTTTTTCTCTCTCTCTCTCTCTACGCTGCTCTCCCTCTCTCTCTCTCTCTCTCTACTTTCAGGCTAGTTTCTCTCTCTCTCTCTCTCTCTATCTCTCTTCCATTTATATATATGTGTGTGTGTATATATATATATATGTGTGTGTGTGTGTGTGTGTGTGTATATGTGTGTGTTCGTGTGTGTGGTGGGTGGGGGCAGGGATGGGGGGCTATTTGTGTGTGTGTGTGTAGTGGTGTGTGTGCATGTGGGGGGGGGGGGGGAGGGGGCAGGGGGCAGGGATGGGGGGTGGAGTAGGGGGTTGCATGTGTGTGTGTATGTGTGTGCGTGTGTGTGTGTATGTGCGCGTGTGTGTATATGTGTGTGTAGTGTGCGTGTTTCTGCGTAATGTCCCTTGTAAACAAATTGATTGGTTATTAATTTTTTTAGTAAATTAATATATGATTGCCCCTCATTGTAAATTAGTAAATTAATATATGATTAATTATGAAAGTAGGATTGCCCCTCATTGTAAATTAGTAAATTAATAATTGTATACTTTAATTGTTAGTTTAATTGATGAAAATAATTAATTGAGTAGATGAATTGGAAGGAATAAGGGATACACATTTGTTGTTAACATTGTTGTTGGATTATAGTGGATCGATGTTGGGTTGGTTAATTTCAAAAGTGGCATGACCACTACATTATTGTCCATATGGGGGTGGGATTTTTCAACTTTTTTTAAAAAACTACTTTGTATATCGAACAATATATATATATATATATATATATATAGTATGATAATTAAATGAAACATACTTGAAATTACATATAGTGTGCATAGATACTAGCCTTCTAGTTCTTATGCGTACGCATTCAATAGCCCTTAGGCCTGTTCGAGAGTCATTACCCCTATAATGAGATCTCTCGAATTGTCCCGTTTGGACAATTTGGGACTGCATAATTTCTGTATAATATTCTTAGTACCTTAAAGTTGTTACTATTGGAGGAAGTTCTGCAGTCGTATCCTAATGTTCTCTGGGTGCATACTAGATTGATAAGTGGGACTGTTATTTCAATTGATCAATTGAAATAACACTCACACTTGTCAATCTACGTCGTGTACTTGGAGAACTACGGGGATATGCTAACGAATTGTTTTCAAATCGTAACAATGTGCATGAGTTGTTATGTATATTACAGAAAAATGCGGTCTTGAATGGGATAGGACCACTCTCCCTTTAGAGGAGATGGAGGAAATAGAAATTTCTATTATAAATTAAATTCGAATATAAATAAGACATAATTAAATGAAACATACTATAAATATAAGTTTTTTTATACTAATCCATGAATATACGCTTTGTACCTTTAATAGTTGGTTAGTTGTGGTAGCTGTGATGGGATATCTGAAATACAAAGAGTGGATGGGTGAGACAAATAGAATGGGGGATGTGTTTCGCAGAGGTGCTAAAAAATTTCTGAAATATACAAAGAGATGTCATAATGATGAAGAGTTTCCATGTCCGTGTGCTAGGTGTAAGAATGGTAAGGTGTTTGAGTGGAAAACAGTTGAACTACATTTGTTAAGATCGGGTATGCAAGATAATTATCGATTTTGGAGTTTTCACGGTGAATTGAAAGTTCCTTTTGTCCCCGACCAACCTTCACAACAACCTTCAACAAGTAGGATAGATGTAGAAGGGGACGACGTAGATCATAATATGTTAGAGGATTTAGTTGATGATGCGTACGGAGTTTATGAAGCATAAAAGAATGAGGTTACTGATGATGTAGAAGATTCAAGTGCTCTTGATGATATCACGATAAAACTTGACGATGACTACCAAAGTTTAAAATTTAATCCGACCCAACCGTGATACTCTGGTTGTGAGAAAGAACAAACAACTTTACATGCCATGGTTGGTTTGCACAGTTTGAAGATGCATTACGGTTTGTCTGGCAATAGCATGACAGGAATTCTGAAATGGGTGAAGGAATTATTACCCAAGGAGAATACACTTCCAAATAGCTATCATGTTATGAAGAAAAGTTTGAAAGGTTTGGGAATGAAGTATAAATCGATTCATGCTTGTGTGTATGACTGCATACTATACCGAAAGGAGTATGGAAATCTTGATCATTGTCCGGTATGCGATGAACCTAGATATGTCCAATATATACTCGGGAATATATGCGTGACTCGACTAGCGTTGATGACACTGATGAGTTCGTCGATCATGGTGGTCATGTGATGGGAAAACGAGTGAGATTAACGAGTTTGCAACATGAACAAGTAGCTCGTTATCTATTTAACACACATGAAGATGTCGAAGAATGGAAAAAGTAAGTTTCGATTATTATAATGTTTAATATTATTTTAGATTATTTTATACATGATTAATTTTGTAATATGTAGAAAATTTGAAGCCCGTGAGAACAATAAAAGACGAAAAATAATGGTACAATCAGACAGTGAATTTAGGATGTGGTTGACAAAAGAGGTAATTATAATGAAAATGGTTGTTATATAACATTACATTACACTCAAATTTTACAACTAATATAATCAATTTATCAATATTCTCAGCTCTTAAAGACGGGTGATGCGACATCAAGGCTTGCTCGTCTAGCCACTGGACCCTTGTTCATGGCACAAAAGTACAAAAAGTATCAATTGAACGGTTACATTTTCAGCGCTAAAGTGTATGAGGAAAGTACAAATGTACAGAACTCGGGCATTTCATACAAGGCTCTTACTTTCTTTCGAGCGAGCACAAAAGATAAAAACCTCGTTGAAGCTGAAATGACTTACTATGGTGTAATCTGAAATATATTTGAATTGGATTACATAAGCTTCAAAGAGGTTGTATTTTATTGTTACTGAGTAAGAGTTGAGGATAAAAATGCTTGTAAAGTGATCATGTCACCAATTTGATCATGGTTGACTTGTCCAAGTTGAAGAGCAACGACCACGTGAGCGATGAGCAGTTTGTTTGTGCATTTCAAAAGGTTAACCAAGTGTTTTACTTGGATTATATCAACAACGAGTCGTGGTCAATTGTCCAACACGCGCCAAAGCGCCTAAATAGTAGTGTGGATGAGTTGGTTGCTCCTACCGAATATCAATCCATTTTTTATGATAACCCGAATTTTAAATAATTTTTCAATTTGTAATAAATATTCCAATTTGTACCGAAAAATCCATGTTTAATTCTTTCAATTGATTTGCACATTATCATTTTCACTCTTTTGTAGTGTGCGTGTGTGTGGGCAGTAGGGGTGGGTGTGGGGATGTTTCGGATTTTTAGTAATTGTACATATTATGAGCTAGATGCTGTTGTTTTGAAATTCAAAATTGAGGTGTTTTACAGTAACAATTCATTTTTATTTCTATTAATTGTACATATGTGCATGTCTTCTTTTAATTCATTTTGATATGTACAAATAACATTTTTTACAGTAAATGCCACCTTCAGGTATTAAGGCGAGGATGATGATGCTTGTTATGATGATATTGTCTGGGCTCGGTGGTGGCGGGGGTGATGGGGGATCCTCAGTCCCTAGGCTCCCCAAATATGACAAGTTGGGGATGGCCATTGAGAACAAGTTGGGGCTATTAGCGAGATCCCTCGAGCTGGTAAAGATGATCATTTGCCCGGGGTACATTAGTTGGAAGGAGGTGCCATCTGAGCTCAAGTTAGCTGTTTGGGGGGCACTATAGGTAATGTATTTATATTTATATAAATATTTCACTTTCATTTTATATTTATATTTATATTTATATTTATTTGCAACTATCATTGTATTTATTGGACAGGAACAATTCAGCCTGGATCCAAAGCTACGCGATTTCGTCTTGGAGCAGTTGAGGGAGCAACATAAAACGTGAAAGAAAAATATGCGGACCCAGAACTTTGGGATGACACGAGAGTCCATTATCCAAAGGCATGAATACGTCCCGCCGAAGCAGCCGATCTCATTGGCACAATGGAAAAATTTCATTGACAATGAGATCGGGGAGTGACAATTATAATCTCGCCAATCGGGGAGGGAAAATCGGGCAAAAAAGACGGACGTGCACCACTTCGGCTGGACGTCTTATGCCGAGGTGGAGCATATGATGATGGTAAGATTTAATTTTTCTATAACTACAGAAATATATTATTCTGCATTATTTTACTTTTCGGGGCCGATACTAATTTTACTTTATTTTATTTCAGGGGCCAGGGAGTGGCCCTGGGGGTAGGCCACAGAGGCTCGATACTTATGTAGCTCTTCGGACGAAGAAGGGGAAGGACAAGAAGGTGTCCCCGAGCGTCACGACCACGATTTTAAGTAATCCAACAACTTACTTTATTTTAATTACGTTATAATTTTTTAATTTACTTATTTTACTAATCATGTGCTTTTTGTCATTTCAAGCAAAGCTTAAGGAAGTGCATGAGTCGCAGTCTGATGCCGACACGGCATCTTTGTCCATGGACCCACTCAGCCAAGTGCTTGGCTCTGATCGCAAGGGGAGGACAAGGGGTAAGCTTGCGAGTGGCCAAATCTAGGATCATCGGATTGGAGATGAGCGACACGGGTTGGCTCGAACGGTGGATTAACATGACGCGAAGCTGTCCTGTTTGGAACAGACGGTCCAAGATATGCTCTCATTCATGAAGCGTTCATTGGGCAGAAAATGCATGGGTAAAGTTAAGGAGAAGGTGATGGTGGAGGAGGTGCAGGATGACGAGGATGTGGACCTCGTTGCTTCATCGTCGACACGTGCGGACTTTAATGATCCACTTCCCTATTTGGCTCCCTTCGGCTGACTGATGTCGACATTTGGTTGGTAGAGCGTGTTTATACTAGACATATTTGATGGCCAGCGGATAAGGCGGGGGTTGAGGGACCCAAATATCATCCAGGGTGGACTAGTTAATAAATGTGAGCTTCAAGACATCGAGTCCTAGGTGCTCATCACGCATGTGATACCCGGGAAGGAGAACTCCCCATTGTGGTTGCGCGAACAACGCAACACGATGTATATTAGTGGGTGTGTCAATTCGTATATCGTGTGGCCTACTCACCTCCTCGGATTTAACCTTACCCAAGACATGTAGTGACATTATTTGAATTTGATGGTTTTTAAGTTGGTACATTTGAATTACATTTGCATTATATCGTGATGCATATTGTCTCTATTTTGAATGTATATTTGCATTATCTCTATTTTATTTGGATATATGATGATTGAACAGGTACAACATTGCTATAATAGGTACAAATATACTATTAGGCAGTGGCAGTGGCCAAACTGCCCAGCAGATTTTTTTCAATTCTGCCCAGAATTGTCATGATCATTGATAGTGACAAGTCCGTGAAAAAGGATTGTTGTCACGGACTTGTCACTGTCAATGACCGTGATAATTTTTTTAACATTGTCACGAGCTTGTCATGGTCAAGACCCGTGACATGACCATGACAATTCAAACGTACTTGTCACGGTCAGTGAAAGTGACAAGTCCGTGACAAAAAAATTGTCACCTTAGGAATTATCACGGTCATTGACCTTGATAACTTGAACTTGTCAAGGTCAATGACCGTGACAATTCGGAAGATTTGGTGTAGCCTGAGAAGGTAGAACACAATGGGCTTATTTTGGGTTGAGTGGGAGGCATCGACATTGTTGGATGGGGACTGTGGAACAACCGGAGTGCTGGATGAGGGTGCTAGAGCAACTACAGTTGGACTTGGTGAGGAGGGAACCATTGGTGGAGTTATATATTGCTCACCAATTGGTTTTGAGAATTCGAGTTATGCACGAGATGGTGCACCTCATTGGGGTGTCACCTCAGCACTCTGTTCCCTTTGTTTGTTTCCTCTCGACATTATCTACATAAATGAAAATCCATAAATGAATAAACAATTATAATAAGAAATTATAAATAATTAATCAAGATTATGAATATGTAAATATACCTCTTCAAAGTAAATATGTCTGATCTCCAACCATTCGGTATTACTTTTAAAGAACCTACGAATTTTTGCATGTGGACAACTACGAGGAATGGTATCTATGATTGATGTGTAGAAATCCATAACATGAACTCAGAATCCCATACTTTTCAACTTGTTGGCGAGATTCAATTTAGCGTGCATATGGTGCGAGACATCACAGTCTATGTCAATGCTCTATGTAAACAGTTGTATCCATAACAGCTGGATTTTTTTTCTCACCTTCAGTAACAACATAACTAATGCCATGCCTACGTCGGGATAATGTGTGTGAAATATATTTTGTCTAACACCATCCCAATTTACTGGTACGGAAAATAGAATATGATTGAAGAGGTAATCTTACTGGATTAACTCAACGATTTACAAGGTACTTAAATATATTTTGTATGACGCTCACTAATAAAAGAGTTATGCGTTAGGTCCAATTTCAACCTCTCCAACTCTTATCGCCAGTGATTATCACCATGCCTCATTTTTTCTAATGAAAATATCTGAGGACGTGAATATGAGTCCTGCGGTTAAGGTATAAGGGTATATTAGCTTATATTAGTTTGATTAAGGTTTAGAGAATGGAAAGAATTTTGAGTATATTGGTTTGATTAGGGTGTAGAACCTAAAAGACTCATTTAATTTCAAACTCCAAATAAAAAACGAGCCTTAAATGACAATGCCCTTAAATAATATAATTTATTTTAATCCCTAAGTAACCATATTCAATCAATACTAATAATACTTAATAAATTTCAAACTCTAAACAAATTTCAATCCCTGAATAACAATACCCTTATGTGTCGCAATTTATTTTTATCCCTAAGTAATCACATTTAGTTAATACTAATAATGACAATACCCTTAAATAATGCAATTAATTTCAAAATATGAATAACAATTCCAAAACAATGTTAACAATACCCAATAAATAATGAAAATACCCTTTTCTTGAAAACAAGCATACACACATACACACATGTGTACACATATATTCACACATACACACACACACACACACACATAGATATACACACACATACGGACATAAATATACACACACATATATATACACACACATACGTAGATATACACACGTATTCACATACACATAAATACACACACATTCATGAACATATACATTAGGTCTTAACAGAAAAATAAAAAAATTAGGGTTTACTTTTGAGATTTTGAGAGAGATTTAGATTGAGAGGGCCGAAATTAGGTTTTGAGAATGAAAATTGGCGGAAGAGAGAGAGAGAGAGAGAGATTGATGCGGGATGAAATGAAATGAAGGTGAGGGTGGGGGGTTGTTATTATACAAAACATGGTCACAACCTAGAGCTGTGACCCATTGACATAACCCTTAAATTGTTTCAACATCAACGCATAGGAAACCATGTGGCCGCAACCCTAAGTTGTGGCCCAAGCGTGTGATCAACTTGGTTTGGTCATGGCCCAAAGCCGTGACTCATTATGTGTGAATTGTGGCCTTGGTCATGGATCGAGACCATAAACCTACTGTGACCAATCGTGGAGGGAACTTTGGCGCGAACTTGGTGCCATAATGGTCATTACCTGGTCACGACATTAGGCCAGGACCCTTACTGGTCAGGGATTTCTTCAATGACCTCTTCCAAGAGAATATATGGACACATTGGGTCATGGATATGGTCACCCCAAAATTTATGTGGTCACAACTTTAGGCCGTGACCAGCTGATCGATATTTGAGCCATGACCCCCTGGGGTGACCATTCGCAGGATTTGGTGTAGTGAATATCAAGAACGAAGTATTGGGGACTTTTGTTGATGAAAAAAATAATATGTATACGTGGACCAATTATAGATGGACACATGTCTCCTTATTTGACAACAATATTATTTAATTGACACGTAATCGGACCAAAAGAAAATTTCTTTGTAGGAAGGCCGACAAACACGAAGAATGAAGATCACCACAGTAGATAGATTGTCACCACCGGGGAAACAACCAAAGGTCCTTCCATACATGGTCAAGACTATCAACCATCATATCCATTATATACAGGTGTAAATGCTTGATTATATAAAGGCATTCTAACTGTTGATCTCCCGATCACTATAAATACAATACAAATCTTTCAAAAAAGGCAAGATAGGAAGGATTCTAGATTATTATTCTTACAAAAAACGCACCTAGCGTTCTATAATCACTAAAATAAATACAATAATAATGAACGTAGTCTTTTCTTCAAAGATGTACCACTCTAAAATATCCTTGTCTCTTGTGTGTTTACTTCATCATATATTATATTTTTTCTGTGACTACAAAACTGGATTTAGTCCATATTTTGACATCAACAATGGGTATAAGAATGGATACATTTTACTCATCTTGAAATCCACACTTTATCAAATTCAACGATTTTTCATAACTCTGTAAGTAATCTATAAAATGTGTTGATGATAAGGATGAGAAATATAGTGTAACAACTACCATTTTCTCACATAAGGGATGGCCAGGCACAATACGTCAAAGATGGGGCTTGTCAACCAATTAATACCATTCTTAGTACAATGTAATATAAATATTGTTATTTAAAAGGGCCGATACTTTAAACTTTATGAATATCTCACTGACAATAATTGAACTCAACCAACACCAACTAAATAATAAATTTAACATTAAGTAATTATTACAAGTCCACCATAATGTAAATAAATAAATAAAGTAACTAAACTCTGGAAGAAAAGCACCTAGGATAGAGTCAATGATCTGGCAAGCTTCTAAGCATCAAGAGATCGCAAGACTAGTACAACAACAGTCCTGCAATCCCTATCTGAAAATAACCTAGGGGGTATTTATAATTTGGGTCAGAGCCCGAGGTGTGAAAGAATTAACTTATGTAATTTATGATGCAATAATACGGTCGATGTAAAATAAATATTCCCCCTTCGTCACTCACATCTGTTTAACACCTCACCCCTCATATAAGTGTGATATGTTTCGCATCCCTAATATCCCTAAATAATAACTACAACTATCGATCAATTTAATTAAATGATTAAATGATTTAAGTGTACCGATTACATTTAATTATCGATTCCCGTAGTATTCCAGTCTGATAACTTTTCACAGAAATGACATAAACATCAACTATGCATTAAGGAATCATAATTGTAATTTAAGTCCACATTCTTAAAAATTTATGTTTATCTCATATAAAGTCCGAGTAATTATATATATGTCTTTTATACACACACACACACTGTGTGTGTGTGACACACAAGGGAATCTACCGCTGGTGTCTAATTCATGCTCTATCGACAAGTCCGGAGTAATCCCTTATCCTAAATGGACATCACAAAACACACACAAGTTGGGGACGGTCCCTACGCAGGACACCTGTACACAACCTAAACCCAGTGGTGATACAGGAATGGTCAGCGCCAACACCTACCTCTCGTGGGTGGAGCCTCCACGTACTACATATATGTCCTCCACATCATCACACCCACCTGGGTCGATGTGTGGTACGGGGATTTAACATGTGAATGCCCACGCCGATAGGACGGTCAACTGGTGTGTCCACCCAAATACGCAATAATACATACTATTATTTTATGGAAGTTTAATACATAGAGTACCAAATTAATAGTTTATTTTTTTTCCCATTTTTTTTCCATTTCTTAATAATTCATCCCATATAGTATGTCCACACAATTCCATTTCTTAATAAATTTTTAAGTCTCCTCCCATAAAATAGTTACTTAGACCTCTAGTAAATTGAAATTTTCTCCGTTAAATGTTGGCACAAGTTAATTTTTGATAAATTCTTTATTTTTCCAAATCGGGTTCCACTCACTCACCTGGACTCATAAACATACTCACAACAAAAAATCCCAAACCCAATACCCCCATTACTGTTAATATTCCGTAATACCTAAACTTTCGGTACTCTATGTATTAAACTTCCACAAAATAAACTATTAATTTCCATCCATAAAATAATTACTTTATCTGACTAGTCAATTGTAGTTATTATTGACTTAAGTGTGGGTGTAACATTATACCATAAATTACATAACCCACTAATTATAATTCCCTACCTTATCCCTCTTTTACCTACTATCTAAGACGTAACCAAAAATTAAGAAATCAAGGCCAAAGAAAAAATGGACGAAATAGTCAAAAGTCCAACACGTCGCTCGAACGACCAGGACCCTCATTTGCACGACATAGCACGCCGTTTGAATGATATCCCTCCTCATTCGAACGATTGCCTTGTTCCTTAACCATGTCATCTTCTTCTTTCCTAGAAACCTGTTTCATTCCTAGACGAATTTTACCCATTTTTGTATACAATGAAAACCAAACTTTCATCAATGAAGCCCCAAAATTTACAACCGAAAACATATATGTTTAATACAAAAAAAACCATACATGATTTGCCAAACCCCCAAAATAAAACAACACGATTTTGGATTTTAAATGTTGAATCATTCTCCAAATTGCAGTCATATCTAACTTAAAATAAGGGGCATTTTTTTATGCAATTCAAATTACAATTTCAGTCCAAATGTACTCTGCATTAATTTATCAAGATGCCCCCAATTAACTATCAATCCCTAAGGAATCTACCATCAATATTTAGATTCACGATACCTAAATTTCTAGGATAAATTCTACATATCTTTGAATCCTCAACATGCATTGTTTATAATCCCGTAAATTAATTTAAATCTAATTAACAGAAATTAAAGGGTCATTACATGCATCAAGAAATAAGTTGGACATATAAATTAAGCAAGAAAATTCTTGCCTTAATGTTTGTAGAAGAAAAGCTCCTTGAAATCCTTTGATTTTTTCCCTTTGTTCCTTCCCCTTTTCTTCCCTTTTGGTATTTCTCCTCTTTCTCTCTCAGGGCTGCTTATCTAGGTTTTCTCTAATGGTAGTGGGGGAGTGGTTACCCCCCCACATAAACACTTAATTAATGGATAGTCCCGAGTTAGGCCTAAAACCCAACTTTTGGACCCACAAACGAACCCGAATCTATAACCCAACTAGCCCAAAAGCTCCCCAACTTATATACCTATGACCCGGAACCAATCCTAAATGTTTAAAACACTAAACTAAGTTTATAGAGCTCTCCAAAATGCGTCTCAAATATTTTAATTCACTTAAACATTTATTATGTTAAAATGACATGCGCCCATAAATTTATTCATCTGTGATTTATTTTTAACTAGCAAGCCCATTACAATTGCATCATAATGTAGAGGACATTATAATTGAATTATAATGTAGAGGAAATTTATTCATGTGTGATTTATATATGTGTGATTTATTTTTAAGTAGCAAGCCCATTTTGTCCAATTGAGTTTTATAATTATTAAATCATGAATAAATGTTTATTTAAATTAAAACTTTTACTTTCTTAAATTTTAAATCCTCCCAATTAAATTTATTCTAAAAATAAATCTGAAATCATTAAACTCATTTATGTCGTAATATTTTATTCTAAAAATTACTGGGTATTACATTCTCCTCCCCTTATAACGGAATTTTTTCCTTGGAATTCGCTAAAGCCCAACCTTATGTTTTAATTTGCGTTGTTAACTGTAAGGACACAAATTTTCAATTGAGTCCATATATTGTTTTGGCTCAATTCCGGACAAAAATATTTATTCATAGGATTGTATTTAAGGTTTAATTAAAACTTTGTTTTATTTTCGGAAAGAATTTATAAAGTTTATCTGGGCTAAAATCGAATTTTCCAAACTTTCTGGAGTTCGTTCGATATGACGTTCGAACGAGATTGTCGTTCGAACCAGATGTCGTTCGAACGAGATTGCCAATGACTTCCCATTATGGCATACTAGAACTTCGTTCGAGCGAGATTGTCGTTCTAATGAGATTTCTAACGAGTCTTCTAACGAGTTCATACAGGAACTTCGTTAGAAAACTCGTTCGAACGAGAGCTCGTTAGAAAACTTGTTAGAAAGGCAATCTCGTTCGAACGACACTTCGAATGAAGTTCTAGTATGCCATAATGGGAAGTCATTGGTAATATCGTTCGAACGACATCTGGTTCGAACGACAATCTCGTTCGAACGACATATCGAACGAACTTGCAGAAAGTTTGGAAAATTCGATTTTATCCCAAAAAACTTTATAAATTCTTTCTGAAAATGAAATACAGTTTTAATTAAACCTAACACCCAATTAAACTTGTACCAACCTCGTATATATATAATATTTCATTCATACCTTGGGAGCATGGAACCATAGTTGATGACGTTGAATCGAGGCACGCAAATCAGCATATTGATGAAGCTTTATACTCTTTGTCGCTACGTCTTCAACAAACTCTTCATAGGTTTGAGAATATTACAATTAAATACAATCCTATGAATAAATGTTTTTTTCCGAAATTGAGCCAACACAATATATGGACTCAATTGAAAATTTGTGTCCTTACAAATCTCCCCCTTTGGCTATTCTGGGACAAAAACAAAACAAAAATCCTAAAGGGCCGTCAAGCTCTACTAGACTCAAAGCATAACCCACCCAAACTTGACTCAACCCAAGGATCAAATGCTTTGCCATTGAAAGTTGCCTCTTTAAAAGAAATCCTGCACACTTAAGCAAACTATCAAATTTATAGGGAATATCAAAGTATTTAATGCGCTTTAGAAGAAATCCTGCACACTTAAGCAAACTATCAAATGTATAGGAAATATTTAAGTATTTAATGCAATTAAAATAAATACTACCCCAAAATTAATTCTCCCCTTTATCAAAGTGATTAACCCAAGAAGTTAGCTACTCCCCCTAAGTTAAATCTCATAAACTTCGATAAGATTATAATAGGATAAGATAACTTATCCCCCTATCATTAACCCGAGTTTTACACCGAATTAGTCTATACACATAACCCATGAGGTAAAAGTAAAGGCTCACCCATAGCCTATCATAACATCACCAGGGTGTCCATATATATTCCACATTATATGTACACACACATAACACTAGCAAAGATTGATGGCACATATACATCTAATTGTACCATTCATACCAAGCATATCCATGCACCAAATATACCACCATATATGTACATGAGAAAGAAAATAATGATCTCATTTTTTAACTTCCCTCAACCCCCGACATTTGCCCTTTTCGTTCTTGGGATGTCTCCCAAGCTAAATCCAAGGAACCCTCCTGATACACTACTATATGGCTTAGTCTGTTATTGAGATCCATCGGCCCAAGATTAAAAGGAAATGGAAATAAGATAAATCTGTTCAATAATCATGCAAATTCTAACTTTTCCCATTGCTAATTAAAGTCTCATATCGCAAAAATGAATACACGAAATCCTAAGAAATTTACCAAATTAATTATACTAAAATCAATCATCCAAAATTTCCTAGGGTCTAATATCTCTCAGCTCTCTACCTTTGCTACTTTAATGCGTGGGATGTCTCGTAAGAGAAATTGAAACAAGGAATCCTCCTGATACACTACTATATAGCATTGTTGCTCGATGAGATCCGTTAGTCCACGACCCATGTCTGTAATGTGCTCAATTAATTTATAAGGCTCTAAAGGCCCTATAGTCTCCCATTTAACCATAACTAAAAGTCAAAGTGTCATAAGTTTCATTTAGTATTTTCTGTCGTGAATATAAATATTAACTCCCAATAATTTACCAATATGACAATACCGAGAACAACAACCAAAAATATCCTAGAATACAACACCTCTCAACTCCCGACATTTGCTACTTTCGTGCATCGGACGTCTCGCGAATAAAATGCAAACAAGGAACCCTCCCAATAAACTACTATGCAACTATGTCAGTCATTGAGATCTATTAGTCCAGGACCTAAGTCTATTGATGTTTTTAAATCAATTCATATTTCTTTATTAACTTACTCATTCCTATAATGGCTATCATTGTCAATTTCCAATGACATCATCATCATAATAACATTATTTATGATTGTACACCTCCTCGTGTAATCGGCCCTACGACTAGTCCTAATATTCCGAAAGGAACCTAATACTTCTAAAATACGACATAGCTTAATATATTTGCCTAAAATAAGCATAAGTCTCCATGTAGGCATTTTTATAAATCTATTAACCAACCTAAGATTTCTCCTTCTCACCCACGGTGAACCAACGTAAAACACTATCCCAAGTACGAAGTCCAACCTCTTCAATGTACTAACAAAATCCAAGTGAACACCAAGTTCTAATACTAAAAAATATATTGTAGATACTCCAAAATAGAGAAAAACACATCATTTACCATCGATGCTATCACTAGTCTCTTTTTCCTAGATAATTTTATCTCTAATCTGATGCCCCTCTCATTATGGGCCCTGGTTTAAACAAAATAACCTCTGCTGGTCCATTATTTTACATCACCATTTCCTCAAATTGTCTAAATGTATTCCATTAAACTAATAGACAGTAAATTTCCCGAACTCCTCAAAATTATAGTAAGTGACCCACAATAAGGTCTGTATGACTCTCTCTCCAAAACTTACCCCTTTCCTGAACGGGTAATAATGAGTAGAAAATAATACAATGATTCATAATCATAGTTCTCTACATCAAAGGACACAACACAGAATGTAACGAGATGAAATATAGATCCTACGGACACTACAATGGTTCTTTGATACGAATTGTAACTATCCACATTTTCTCACGTAAAGGGTGGCAAGGAACAATACGTCGAAGATGGGGCTTGTCAATCAATTAATACCATTCTTAGCACAGCATAATATAAATATTGTTATTTAATAAGGACGATACTTTAAACTTTATGAATATCTCACTGACAATAATTAAACTCAACCAACACTAACTAAATAATAAATTTAACAGCAAATATTACAACAACAACATAATGTAAATAGATAAATAAATCTCGGGCTTATGCCCTGACACTGTTTCCCAAATAAAGTAACTAAATCCTAACAGAAAAGCACCTAGGCTGCAGTCAATGATCTGGAAAGATTTTACACATTTAGAGGTCGCAAGGCTAGTACATCAATAGTCCTCCTATCCCTGTCTAAAAATAACATGGGGGGGGGGGGGGGGGGGGGGCATTTATAATTTGGGTCAGAGCCCTGCAAGAATTAACTTATGTAATTTATGATGAAATAATACATTCTATGCAAAATATATATTGCCCTTTCGTCACTCACATGTGCTTAACACTTCACCCTTTATTTGATTGTGATATGTTTCACATCTCTAAAGTCCCCAAATAATAACTACTACTATGGGTCAAATTATTAAAATTGTTAAAAGTTTTAAGTCTACCGACTACATTTAATTTTCAATTCCCGTATTACCCCAGTCTGATAAATTTTCTAAAAAAAAACATAAACATATATTTTGCATTAAGAATCAAAATCATAATTTATGTCCACATTGTTAGACATTTATGTTTATCTAATATAAATTCCAGGCAATTAAATATATGTCTTTTATACATATACATATATATATATATATATATATATATATATATATATATATATATATATATATATATACACACAAGGGTATCTACTATTGGTGTCTAATTCATGCCCTATCAGCAAGTCTGGAGGAATCACTTATCCTAAGCGGACATCACAAAACACACACAAGTTGGGGGCGGTCCTTCTGCAAGACACCTATACACGATTCATACCCTGCAATGATACATAAACGGTTAGCACCAACACATACGTCTCATTGGTGGAGCCTCCACGTAGTACCTATATGGTCTACACATCGTCAAGCCACCTGTGCTAACGTGTGATACGTGACCCGAACGCATGAACCCCTAGCCGATAGGACGATCCACTGGTATCTCCGCACAAATACATAATAATACATATTATTATCCCATTTAATATGTTCAAAATTTTCTTAAAATGTTGAGAGATTAGAGCTATCTTATTAGCCAACTAATCTAAGTCACATTCTTCATCGAAATCCAAATCAATATTATGTATAATAAACTATGGAGTGGTCATTTTAGTCTGGAAAACTACATTGGCACTAGTGTGTCTCTTTTGATTATTGGAAAGTTGTTTCCTAAAATTTAATTTCATTTGTATAGTCCTAAGGAGTTCTGGAGTTAAGTTTGGGTCATCAATTTCCTCAATTGCATACCGCTTGTTATCAAACATACGGGGAAGAGATCTAAGAGTTTTACAAACTATGAAACTTGTATTTTTGAAACAAAATTTTTCAGATCTAAAACATTAGACTCTACAATTTCCACAAATATCCAACCCAAGTCCACATCATTTTTTTTAATTTCTTGATAATTCATCATGTAATTTTTTTTAAATCTCCTCCCATGAAATAGTTACTTAGCCGTCTAGTAAATTAAAATTTTGTCTGGTCAATGCGGGCAGAATTGTATTTTTTATAAATTCTTTATTTTTCCAAACCCGACTCCACTCACTCACTTGGGCTCATAAAAATGCTCATAACCAAAAATCCCAAGACCAATACCCTCTTTAATGTTAATATTCCTAAATACCTAAACTTTCGATATTCTTGGTATTAAACTTCCGTCTCATAAATTATTAATTTCCATCCATAAAATAATTACTTTAACTAACTAGTCAATTATAATTATTATTAATTTAAGTGTGGGTGTAACATTAATCCATAATTACTTTACCCACTAACTACAATTCCCTTCCTTATCCCTCTTTTACCTACTGTCCAAGAGGTAACCAAAAATTCAGAAATCGAGGCTAAAGTAAAAAGAGATGAAAGAGTCAAACGTCCAACACATCACCCTAGAATGTAGAAGTAAACAATCGGTATTCTCCCCTGACTCATTATATAGTCATTAGTGAATAACCATTAACATCCATCTCATTTACAAAACCTCAGTTGTCAAAATAACATGTCTTCCTGCGGTCCAAATAAGGAACATCTCTTTTGGGGGAGCCTTCCCCTTCAAGATTTAACTCTACAGGAATCCAGATTTACCTCTACAAGAACTAAGAACCTTGATTACCATTACTTATTAAGATGGAATAACACCATATCTCATAGAAAAACTCCTTCCCATATGCTTTCCACCTTAAATCATCACCCCCCATTGTCGGATGTGGAGTCTAACCCAAATAGTAAAAAGCGTTCTCAGTCACCTCAAGCTCCCAATATCAAAACCATTTTTTAACTAAAAGGTGTCGAACCAATTTTTTGTGCAAAGTAGGGCACTTATGTGGATATTCAAATTGTTCTGCAAAGCTTCTTTCCCCCAAGTACTCTACACGAAAATTTCTTTGCCACCTTGCTCCATTTTTTTTAGATCGATAACTTCGTCTCCGATTACTTTTGGTAAATTCGTGTTTATTTACTCTTGGTAAACCCGGAATAAACACTAATATGAGTAAAGAATTCACCAATTTTTTTGTAAATTTCTCAACCTACATATTTGTATATGGCTAACCATATCAATATCAAGCAACGAAGTGGAATCTCAAACATCAAAGTGTGCGAGCCAATGGGAGATTTTATAGTTTGTAAGAGTTGGTTTTCTTTATATGAGGACTGTGTTGATATTTATGTCTTGATGACAAACTTCTTGATTTGGGGAATTATTTTTCAACCTATGTTCACACTCAGACTCTCTCAAAGACAAGAGATAGTAAAAAGAACTAGTATGTGTACATAGAGAGTGTTTTTCTTTTCTTATTACTGCCTACATCAAACAACACACTTACAACTCTACTTATATACTTTACAAAACACACACAACCACACATTAAGTAAAATAGATAGGATCACACATTTGATCGTGGAAACATTATCCTAACCCTCTTAAGAGATCAATAGAGGAGATGCATTAACACCTAAACCACTTAAATAAAGAAATCTTAAAAATCATGAAAGTGGTATTTTTGTCTTATCACTTCACATTGTACTTATGTAGTGCATAATGGCGTTTATCACTTATCATAGTGCAAGAGACACTTAATTTGTATTTATTCCATCAATCGCCTCCTAGAACCAAGAGTCCTTCATTCCATATGATATGACCAAGTGTGACCTCATTGTAGGAAGAGGGACATTTGCATTCACAATCGATTTCCAAAAGGACCCCATTTAGGCCATACCTAAGACTTGTCCAAATTGGGGTTAACCTCATCATCCACAACCTCGACCATCTTGTGCGTCGATACCTCAGGGGAGCACTGCATCAGTAAGGACATGTGTGGTCCTCTACTCCATCTAACACCTTATAATGGCTATAGCACACCTCAGTCTCACGCCTTTGGTCGAGAACACACTTGTCACTTGACAAAATGAAATCTTACACTACATCAGCAGAATTATAACCACATTTGCAGCCTCGTACTCGACCAGGTCATGACCTCTCCAGACGACATCTATAGTACGAGCAGTACAATGGTCTAATATGGAATATCCCACATGGACAAGTCAGTTACAACAAGATTATCCCCTCATATGAGCCAATATTTTATTATAATGAGTTACATGTGTGAAGGACGTTTGTCAGGTAGATATTAGGAGCCTCCTCATGCACATGCTGATTACATGCTTGGGGGTACAATACACCCCTAAGGCACTATAAATACTCTTCATCTTCTACATTATAAATGATCGATACTAAGCAATCCAAATAGAATTATGTCAAATTGTAAAATGAGAGAGAAAATTTTGAGTGTTGTATTTGTAGGCCACTAGTGCCATTGTTATAGTGCAAAATCATCATTCACACTGCACAGTGGATGCTGGCTCTGGCTTAACCACTTAGATTCTGGTGTTGTTACTCCGTTCCTCATCTCTCTCTCTATTTACTGTTATATTGCTCTCGTTTTGCCATTGTTGTATTGGTATAAGCTCACTTATTACATTGATTGGGTGGTACCAATTATGAGCTGGCATCGTCTATGGGAATGGGATAACCATTCTCTTCCTTTTTTTGTTGCAGTTACTTTAAAAAATTCTCTGGTGGTGGTACTATCTCATCCTTTGGTGAGCTTGAACCACCATTAAAAGAGCCCTGGATGAGTTTTAGTTCATTGATTGCTCTCCCAGATAATTGTCAGTACCTTATTCTCTTTTTTCGGGTCACTGGAATTCTCCAAATGGCAAAAGATTGATCAATTATGGGTGCTGCTAGTACCATTCAGGAACCTCCTCAATTAGAAATGGTTGCGGTAGCAGCAGCCCTATGCTTCTTGGTGGATAGTCAATGATAGATGCTAGTAACCTGTGTTTCTTTCAACAAAATTAAGGAAGTTAGGCCTATCGGTGTCAGAGATCAACTGATAGATCCAACCACCAGAGATGGTGTTGTAGATCAAACAGCTAGGGGACCACCCAAGGATCCATAAAAGGATATCCCTCCTTAACTGAGGGACAAGCATGTAGCCGACCCTAGGCATTTATTCATGGGGAGGTTGGGTCAAGAATGCCCTGATGATTAGGAGGACTAGTATGATGATGAGAATGAAAGGGAATGTTGGGAGCCTTACAAAATCTCTACAGGCAGTGTAAGATCGATTCATCCCAGTCAAGCCGAGTGTGGTAGGTCGAGTTGAGAATGCAGATCTAGAGACTCATCATTGGATAGATTGAGCAGTGGGTTGGCCTTTCATAGGCTCGGACCAGTAGCAGACGATCTAAAGAATCGCGTCTCTATGTCCAGGAGTATTGTAGGCTCCATACGAAATGAGAGAGTTAATGATCGTAGGCCTTAAAGAGGTCGAGATGAGGAGTAAACAAAAGTTAATAGGCGACAAAGAATATCTCCCAGGGAGCAATTAGTGCGTCTGAATGTCAGAGAGGGTGATAGAGATAATATGGCCCAAGCTTATATTCTAGTGGGGACCGAAAGACCCTGGAATGAGTTTATTCAGAGGCTTGTAGACAAAATAGGAGATATCCTAAGAGGTAGGGATCCCTTACAGAGAGGATATTCAAAAGGATCTCCCTTCGAGGAAAATATAATCAATTATTTAACCCCGACCAATTTTAAACCACTAGTGTTCACTCCCAAATATAATGGGAGCACTAATCCAGTTCGCCATGTAGAGATGTACCAGTTGACTGCAGAAATTTACTCACTCTCAGATGATATTAGATGTCGTGCTTTCCCAAGCACTTTGACCAGAGCAACCCATGTATGGTTCACCTCACTCCCTAAGAGCTCAATTGAGAATTTCAAACATCTCACAAAAATATTCATACATTACTTCTACTTTGGGGTTAGACCCCAAAAGAAGATAACACGCCTGTTGTACATTAAGTAGGGGAAGAATGTGAGTCTCATGGAGTATATTACGAGGTTCAATAAGGAGAAGTTAGAGGTCGAGTATTTTGAAGAGAGCATCGCAATGATGGCTCTGATAAGAGGTCTGCAGAAGGGAAAGGTACTTTGGAAATTTGCAGAAGACCCACCGAATTCCATGAACGAGTGATTCATCACGAATTATATCACTCATTACCCTCGAACTTAGGCATACTAACCACCTCAGGCACCGTAATTGCTATAATTATGCTCATTAATCAGACAACCTTCATTTTATTTGCTAACATGTTATTTGAGGTATTATTGAGCTTTTATAGGTGTTATGGTGCTTAGTATAAAGTTTGAACGCGTTCCGATAAAGTTTCATCGCGATTCTCATGTTCAGGGGCATCTTAGTAATTTCACACTTCCAGATTTTTCCCGAAGTATGGAAGTTGTATCTCTCAAGCCATGCTTCATGTGGCTGTGAATGGGACTCGAATCGGAGTTTGAACGAAGAAAAAACACAAACCTTTAATCGAAGAAAGAAATATAAGAATACTATTTATTATTGTTTTCTTAAATATACTGACAATTCTAATAATACCCTCCATGTCCCTTATCTCTCTTTTATAGAAAAACACATTTCAGAAATGGAAATTTCATGGAGACGCTCGAGTTTAGCTTGGGTTTTGGTTTCATCTCAACTTGAGGACTTTGGTCCGAAATTTGTTAATGATTATTGACCACACTTGCGAATGGGTCTTGTGTGCCATTTTGAAAAGGGTTTTGGTTTGGTGCTTGGCAATTAATGGAGATTTGGGTTTTTGCTTCTTCGCCATTATTTTATCTCTCGAATTATACACGCATGGAGGTCTCGATTTATAATTGCATCTGGATGGCATTTTGCAACAATGGTTGGTTTCAGTTTTGCGTGGTGGGCTGCTGGTGCACGATGTGGGCTGTCCCAGTTTGGTCAGTCGACCGCCACCATACCGCCGGTCGAACAGTGTTTCAATTTTTTTCCCAAGGCCGAGACAGTGTGCCCTCTCCATTTCCGTGGTCGGCCAGCCTGAGGCCCCGGTCGACCGGTTCCTTGTTTCTTACTTTTGTCCGAGATGTGCTGTCGCCCATTTTCTATTTTTAATTTATTTTTCTTTTATTTTTTGTTTCCTTAATTAGAGACTAATCCCTTTTCTTTTCTTATTTCTTTTTCTTCCAACTTAGTATAAATAGACAACTTGGTTTATTTTTTAGATATCTTGTAATAATAGATTATTCAGCTTAGGTTTTATTTTGGAATCTAGGGTTTGGAGATATTTTGGGTGTACTATTCTCTCCCTCTTAGGGTTTGCTCGTATAGAGGGGTTTGCCCATCACGGTTGTGTAAGAACACTATCCATCATCTTCTTCATTAATCCAGGTTCCATTATTTGTATTTCTTACTTTATTTACATGCTTTATTGACGTGCTTTGTAGTGTAGATTTATCACTTTCTTTAAATAGGAACTTTGACCATTCTTTCTAGATAATTAGGCTAGGTTATGTTGGATTGAGCTCACCTAAGTGTTGATTGGTTGCTTGTTTTAGTGATGGAGTTTTTTGTGTTTATTTCGAGTGGGTTGTCGTAGTTATTACACCTAGGAGGTTTAATGGGGTATATCATGTATGCTCCATATTTATGACCTTGCATGTGTAGTTTATGGGGTATTTGTTGACGCTAAAATTTATTAGACTTTTATACGAATTTAGGGGTATATCATGTATGCTCCATATTTATGACCTTGCATGTGTAGTTAATTAAATTTCTACCCGAGAAGCAATCTTAATAACTCATGAGACCATGTAACTATTCATACCAATTAACTCGGGATGAGGGATATTCGATGCAACCTATAGTTTTCATTTACTTTGTTAATCATAGTTTAATTTATCTAGATTAATCTTTTCCTTCTGTTATCTTTTCTTTTTAGTTAACAAAATTATCTTTTACACTTTTATTAAGAAGTAATGAACTAATTAAATTCTAGAAACTTGTCTTTGTGGATTCGATCCCCGGACTGGCCGCTACACTCCCTTAAATGAGTGTAGTCATAGTTTAGTTTTTTTGATAGAGTTGGTGAGCAAAAAATAAAACGAACGACGCATAGGTGACTCTCGCGATGCGACAAAACCCAGCCTATCAAATGGCGCCATTGTCGGGGACTTATTTTAGAATTTATTTGATTTAATATTTCGTAGTATTTTCTTTATATTCGTATTTTTTCCTAATGTTTTTTTAGAACTTCTACATTTGATCACCAAGGAACGCTTGAATTTGTTTCGATCGCACATCATTTTGTGGAATTTACTATCTCGATCCTTTGTTGGGGTAAGCATGTCTTATTCCAATTTTTCTAGTAATCCTAATGATAATTCTCAAAATCCCTGTAAACCTATGAGTTTTGGTCAATACTTACAAGCCCAAAACATTGCAACATCTAAAATGTCTTTGGGTGAGTATTACGAAAGTCAAAGTGTGGATTACGAGAATTTTGGGAATGATCATTTCGATTTTGGTTTGTAAGATCCTTATGGTAATAATTTTGAAACGAATTGAAATCGCTTTCAAAATTCTTATGTTAAGGATTTTCATAGTCGTCCCGATGATAATTTTCAAAGTTCTCAATTGCAAGAATCCGCACCTCGTCCTATGACTTTTGGTGAGGGCATGCGGCTTCTTGAAAATGAGAAAATTGAAAACCGTTATCGGGAAGAAAATCATTGTTGGGAGCATGAGTTGGATTTATTATTTGAATCCAATGAAGATTTTTCTTCCAAGACTTCCGAAGTCGAGGAATGTTTTGAACCAAATGAGGACTTTTTACCTACTTTGGAACAAATCATTCTTGACTTGTCCCATGTTATAGTAGCGTATAAAAATAGGGAAGAACTTAACAAATTATCCATTTGCAACGAAAGGGTTTCTTCCTTGATTCTCAAAGAAGAAATTTTCATTGCGAATGATCCTATTTCCTTCGAAACTCAATCTTCAAGAGATGATAACTCATCTATTGAGTTTGAATTTCTTTCTTCAACGTCTTTATTCTTTAGTTTCACCCCGACACTAGTACCCGATGAATCGGTCCCAAGCTTTATAGTTTCAAACCTTTTCACCGATGAGGAGTATTCGCTCGAGTCCCCTTTTGTGAAGACATCGTTGCCTTCATGTGCACCACCTCCCATTCCAACTTCAAAATCTTTGGGAGATAATTCTATTTTTCTTGGACCCCTTGTGTATTTTTCACCCATTTTATCCAAATCCCCCATCGTCCCTCCACAAATTTTAATTAGGGATGGTTCATTTCTTCTGCCTTACACATGCCTTTCGTTGTTCGAAAGGAATTCCAATATTGGGAGAGGCATGCATGAAAGGTAGGGTCCCCCGTGGATCTTTCAAAGCCAAATCATGTTTTGGGTGGACGCTAAAAAATTTCAACCTCTAGTATATAGTTAGTTAGAGGTTAAAATTATAGGTTGTAAATAGTTAGTTTATTTTTCTTCTTACTTATAATTTAGTGTGATTAGTTAAAGTTTTATGTCTTCTTTTTATTATGCTTTGGTACTAACATGTTTTGTAGAATCATTGGACTTGTACTTTCACGAGATCGCTCCTTTTTGGGTAATAACGCTTTATTGCTCTCTCTGACTTAGTTCTTAATTCACATTAAGGACAATATTAGGTTTTAAGTTAGGGGGTGTGGGATATTCTATCCATTCATTCATTGGTAGCTTCTTTGATTTGACTATATGTTAGTTCAAAGCATGCTGTTCTTGTGAAAAAAATAAAAATTTCAAAAAGATTTTCTTTCTTTTTTATCCTTTGTTGGGCATTTTGCCTGTGTTTCTGATAATAAATTTCAATAATTGCTCTATCCAATAGACAACTCAATGATGCATTTTCTTGATTTTAGAAGTTATTAGACTTTAGTCCTCAACTATTAATATTATAAATAACATTAGGAATTAAATTATAATCCCATGAGCACATACACTTTTCTGGCATTGTTGATTTGGTTTAAGATTTTTATAACTCGGTAATGTTTTGTTGCATTGTATACATTTACACCAAGTAAGATTTGTACCTATATCGTTTGTGAGGTTATACACTATTCTTTCCTCTATGAAAATGTTACAGTCGTTGGTACTCTCACTATTCTTTCATTGATCGTTCATTAATTGAGTTTATATCTTGAATTGTGTTACTTGAGAATGATTTTGATTTTCATATATTGTATTGACTCGAGAATGGCGTAAACTTTATGAAATGATCATAGGTAATCTTTGTCATATCACCCATATTAGGCTTGACCTCACCTTATATGTTTCCCCTCATCAACCCTTTTGAGCCTCAATATTACTGGTACTTGGGATTGAATGATGTGCGTGTTGTGTGTTTGCAATTTAGGCATGTGAGAGTGTGAAAAGTAGAGAAAAGAAAGAAGTGAAAAAGGGATGAAAAAGAGAAAGTAGAAAACAAAAGAAAAAGTGAGAAAAAGAAGAAAAGAAAAGAAAGATAAAGTTGTATATGTTATGTATATTGTTTAATAATCTTTGTTTACTCTCCCCATTGATATATTCAATGCCTTTTCTGGATTGTATTTTCCATTTTTTTTAAATTACCCGCATTTGCCATTATCCCGAGTTCTCATCTCCGAACCCTTTGAATCCGTACGTAGTCCTTTTGTTTCATAACCCCAAACCTATACTACAAACCTATAAAGTCTTATGTGATCTTAGGGTGCATTCAATTCAAAAGTTTAAATAGTTTTGATAATCTGTGAAAATGCAGTTCGCCTCCTTTAATGGGCGGTGTCTTTCATTGAGATTATAATTTTTCATTTTATATATAGCGTTCTTCATTTGTGACATGTCTGCGGGCTAGTTTCCATTTACATTTACTCTTTATGTCAGCATGTTCCATGTATTATCTCCCTTCTTCGAGTGAATTCACTTGATGAGTGTAATACCCATGCGGATTGATATATGCTTGCTTTTATGTTTATTATCCGATTTATATAAGTTTTTGCCAAATCATACTTTGCATGTTCTCCCTCCCCTCCTCATTTTAATGTTTCAACTTTATGAGGTGCATTCTATAATGTTAATAATACGGACTTCTGTGTGAATTCGTTCACTTTGCTAATAATGTGCATCAAATATTTTTCGCTATTATTAGGTGTGTCGCTTGTGATTGGGCATATTTTGAGGAAACCATATGGTGTTTGTGGGTTTCATCCCTAAAAATCCTCATAAGATGAAACTCATCCGCTAGGGTAACCTAGGGGTTTAATGGATTATTCCATACGCTAAATACAATCACTTGCCTGCGAAAATGGCTTTTATCTCTTTTATTGCTTTTGTATATATCTCGTGTTTTTTATTTCTTATAGTTCTTCTTGTGTTGAAATTTATTTCTAGGGACTAGCAATGTATAAGTTAGGGGGTGTGATTCGTCCCAAATCATAGCACTCATTAACCTTGAACTTAGGCATTTTAGCCCCCTCTGGAATCGTAAGTGCTATAATTATGTTCATTAATTAGACAACCTCCATTTTATATGATAACATGTTATGTGAGGTACTATTGAGATTTTTTAGGTGTTATGGTTTTTAGTATGAAGTTTGAGCACGTTCCGATAAAGATCCGTCGCAATTTGCACGTTCAGGGGCATTTAAATAATTTCACACTTCAGGATTATTGTCCTAAGTATTCACGAAAATTGTTGATCTCGGGCCAAGCTTTGCGTGTCCATGAACGGGTCTCGAATCGGAGCCTGAACAAAGAAAACACGGACCTTTAATCGGAGAAGAAATAAAAGAATACCCTTTATTATTATTTTCTTTAATATACTAACCATTCAAACAATACCCTCCATGTCACTTATCTTTCTTTTACAGCAAAAACACATTTCAGAAATGGAAATTTCATGGAGATGCTCGAGTTTAGCTTGGGTTTTGGTTTCGTCTCACATTGAGGACTTTGGTTCGGATTGGTTTATGATTAATGACCACACATGCAAATGGGTTTTGGTTTGGTGCTTGGCCATTAATGGAGATTTGGGTTTTTGGCTTGTTGGACATTATTGGAGCTCTCGGGTTATACACGCATGGCGGTCTCGATTTACAATTGCATATGGGTGGCATTTTGCAGCAATGGTTGCTTTCAGTTTTACGTGGTGGGATGCTGGTGCGTGATGTGGGTTGTCCCAGTTGGGTCGGTCGATCGCGCCCCTACTTCCGGTTGACCGTCCCCTGTTTCTCACTTTTGTCCAAGATGTGTTGTTGCCCATTTTCTATTTTTAATTTCTTTTTCTTTTATTATTTGTTTACTTAATTAGAGACTTACCCCTTTTCTTTTCTTATTTCTTTTTCTTTATTTCTATTTCTTCCAACTAAGTATAAATAGACCACTTGGTTTATTTTTGTACATATCTTGTAATAATAGATTATTTAGCTTAAGGTTTGTTTTAGGAACTAGGGTTTGGAGATATTTTAGGTGTGTTATTTTCTCCCTCCTAGGGTTTACAAGTAGAGAGGGGTTTGCTCATCGCGGTTGTGTATGAACATGAGCCCTCATCTTCTTCATCAATCAAAGTTCCATTGTTTGTATTTCTTACTTTATTTACATGCTTTATTTACATGCTTTGTAGTGTAGATTTATGGCTTTCTTTAAATACGCACTTTTACCATGCTTTCTAACTAATTTAGTCTAGGTTGGGTTGGATTGAACTCACCTAAGGGTTAATTGGTTGATTTTCTTTGTTGATGGAGTTTTACATGTTTCTTTCGAGTGGGTTGTCCTAGTTATTATGCCTAGGAGATTTAACTGGGTATATCATGTACGCTTCGTATTTACGACCTTGTTGTGTAATTTTCGGGGTATTTGTTGACACCAAAATCTTATTAGACTTTTATATGAATTTAGGGGTGTGATAACTCTGGGTTTAATTAACTGCCAAAACAAGACGCAATCTTAATAACTCGTGAGTCCATGTAACCATTAATACCAATTAACTCGGGCTGAGGGATATTCGACACAACCTATAGTTTTCATTCGCTTTGTTAATCATAGTTTAATTTATCCACGCATATATTAATCTTTTCCTTTTGTTATCTTTTCTTTTTAGTTAGCAAAATTATCTTTTTGAATTTTATTAAGAAGTAATAAACCAATTCAATTATCGCAACTTGTCTTTGTAGATTTGATGCCCGGACTGGATTCTATACTCCCTTAAATTAGTGTAGTCATAGTTTAGGTTTTTTATTGAGTTGGTGAGCCAAAAATCAAACGACCGACGCGTAGGTGACTCTCCCGCCGATGCGAAACCCAGCCTATCACTGAGCTTCTAACAATGGGTGGCAAGGTCATGAATACCTAAGAAGTTATGGCAGTAAAGAATGGGGATGATAAGGATACCAAAAGCGGGAGAGAGTCCCTAAAAAAGAATAAAAATGGCAAGGAGAGGTCGATAATGACAAATTTTTTGACTACACTCCTCTGACTATCATCTATGAACATATCCTAAACGAGATAAAAAATGATCGGTCCCTGAGATGTCCTGAGAAATTGAAGGCTCCACCCCATAATAGGAACAAAAACTTATGGCGTCAGTTCCACCAAGACCAATGTCACCCGCCCGATAATTGCTTTACATTAAAGGATGAAATTGAGAAAATGCTTAAGGCCAACAAGCTAAGACAGTATGTACACAATCGGAACTCTCAGGGTCACCGAGACGACACCCTTAAGAAAAATATAATATATAAGTGTAAGTCCTATGCATTGGTCGCTCGAGACGACAATAAATCGGATGACTGTAATGAAGACAACCCTGACCTCCCTCCTAAGGTTGCTGATCCAAAAGGTCGACTACATACGATCTCACACGAGGTCAAGATGATCTGCGGAGGACTTGTTGGATGAGGAAATGAGACTACAAATAGAAAAGTTCATGTGGATGATGCCAAGTCTCTTCCACCAAAACCGAAGACTCTCAACTCAGTTACAGTAGAGCCTATGAAAGGTAAGAGAACTAAAGTTTATATCAATACCTTAGTTGTTTGTTTTTCTTAGATTGAATTTCAAAGGAATTTTGGCTCCACATAATGGCCCTTTGGTCATCACTACTCTGATATATGGCAATGAGGTACCAAGGATATTGGTTGACGGCGGCAATTTATCCGACTTTAAGTTTTGGGATTGTTACAAAGATTTAGGACTAAGCAAAAAGTGGTTGGTCCCACTTTTTGGCTAATAAGGGAAATAGTTGGCTAAGATGTCTAATAAAGAAGATCAACTTCTTCATCATGGATGGAAATTTATATTCGGCATATATATAATTTTGGGAAGGGTACCCCTCAAGTAATTTGAGGTCATTCCCTCAACAGTCCATCAGATGATTAAATTCTTGACCCCATACGGTGTAGGGGAAGTTAAGGGGTATCAATTTGAGGCACGTGAAGGCTACTTTAACTCATCCGATGAGAGACAAGCATACAAAGAACCACTATGACCTATAACATTGATACCTTATATCCTAGAGATGAAAAGAAGATGAACAAGGGGAGTACATATGAGGCTATTCCGGGTAATACATATGAGGAACCCTTGGACTACCATTTTTGCCACTGGATGTTAGTAAAAAAAAGAAACAAAAACTATAACACCCGACGCCCCATGGGGAATGACAAAAATAACAGATATGAGAATGATAGGGGAAATACTAGAAATAGATATGCTAGTCTGGAACACAATGGATTGGAGGTACAATCACGTGATAGTGCCCCATAAATTCAAAGAACGACGTCTCATTTCAAAAGTAATAACAGAATTTTCCAAGAGAAAAGCCATCAAAGTACCATAGTTATGGGGGATTTCATTAAGGGAAGGGCCCCCCTATCAACAAACAACAAGCACTGACTGTAGAGGGAAATCTGGGGACTTCTATCCAATCAGCTGTAACTTGTGGAAACACGCAACCTCTAAAAAGTAATTCAATCCAGGAACTCCTAATGTAGCCATAAATTTATCCCCACAAATTATCCCCAACTCTGATACCGCCACGTTAACCGATTTCTCCACTCGTAAGTTATCAACCTTAAATAATGAGGTACATCTTAAACTTTCCCCTATGCTGCTATATTCAAAGACTAGTACTAACATAAATAATTCCCCCCCCCCCCCCAAACACCACTTCCAATAAGTCTTCATCTACTGTTTCTCCCTCTAACTGTAATAACTCCATCTCCTCTTCCATTAAAGATCACCCACCTAATTTTTTGACTATTACCAATGGAGGTGCCTTCGTTCCCCACTTCTATGTTAGGAGACTTGAAAATTCAACACCTCTGTCTGAAAGAAGGGAGCGAAGAGTCCAAAATATATCTAAGGATAGAAATTGATGTTTTTGCCAGGATTATTGGGAGTGTCGCACAAATACCAATTCTTATGAAAACCTTAGAGAAAACCAAGGGGGAATATATGACCATAATGGGAAAAATAATGAAGGTGTCCTCAACAAAGTAAACCATCAATAGAATTAAGAACACCCTCCTGTGGCCTATCTCAAAAGACCTACCCATTCCAAATATTTTATCATCTATGTATGTATTGACCCGGAACTGTAGCGGGGCTGGGAAACCACTTTTCTAACCCACCTTTGCTGAATTTCGTAAAAACATTAAACCCACTATTATCATCCTTATTTAAATGCAAAATGTTTTTTCTAACCTATCCAACTACTTCGTATTTATGGTATTTACCAACTGTGAGATTTCTAAGGCTTGTCGGCGGTCTGGTGGTATTTGGATCCTTTGGAACCAAAGTTCCATCCTCCTCCGTACCATCTCTGTCACCAACCAAGCCATTCATCTCCCGGACACCCTTAGGGGCAATGGTTATTGTCTCATTTCCTCTATCTACGCTAGTCCCAACTACACTTTTCAACAAAATCTCCAGCATAATCTTGAATCCCTCGTCCAATACATTAAGACCCCGTGGTTGGCTACGGGTGACTTCAACGATCATTCCGACCCCTCTAAGAAAATAAGCTTGTCTAGCCACAAGAAAGAGTCTAGATGTTCTATGTTTATAAAAAACATTGATAGCTGCAACCTTATGGACCTCAGATGTACGGGGCCCCGTCTTACATGGACTAATTACAGAGAGGGTTTTGCCAACACCCTTATCAGACATGACATGTCCCTTGACAACCCTGCCAGGCGCATGCTGTTCCCTAAAGAAATGGTGGAAAACTTCCCACGCACTTCCTTTGACCACTGTCCGATGATCATCAACCTTGAAGGTAAAAACCCTGCAATTTCATTCCCCTCCCTTTTAAATTACTTGCGTGTTGGTTTGAGTGTGCTGAATTCCATAAAATTATTTCAAAGAATTGGAAGATTAACTTCAACTTTCAGCAAACTTGGATACATATTTACCTATTATAAAACATTGGAATCACGTTGTGTTCCGCCATATTAATGTTAATAAAAAAAATGCATTTTTAAAATAATTACAAGCATTCAAATAGCCCAGGATACCCACTACTCTCATAATCTTGAAATCCTTGAAAAATAACTTATTAATGAGTACAATAACATACTTCGTAACGAAGAGCTCTCGTGGAAATAAAAATCCCGTATTAGGTGGCTTAACGAAGGTTACAAAAACACAATTTTTTTCCATACTGCCACTATTATTAAAAGACACCAGAATAAAATCAATAGACTTAAAATTGATGATGAACGGGTGGATGATAGTAAGAAAATTATGCTCCTCATTAACAACTCTTTATTTCCCTTTTCTCAAAGTCCGAAAATAAGATACATGATAATATTTTCTACAACCTTGACCACCCCCACCTAAATGAAACTGATAACAACATTCTTGAGCACCCTTTATCCCTCGATGAGGTGAGGTGTACAGACTTCAGTATGAATGGACTCAAAGCCCGTGGTCCGGATGGCATCCAACCTATCTTATATCATAATTTTTGGTAGACCACCAAAATTATCTTATTTAAGTTCCTTAACGAGTGTTTCGCATCCCTATCTTTTTATTGAGGAAGCCAACTCGAGCCATATAACCCTAATCCTAAAAATTGTCAACCCCAAAAACATCACCCAATTTAGGCCTATCAAACTCTGCAATGTCCCTTACAAAATCCTTTGACAAAGTATTGTTAATAGATTCTGACCTACTCTTTGTCCCTTTATTAGCCCTAACCAAGGCAGTTTGCTCCCGGGTAGCTAGACTTCGGATAATATCATCATCAACCAGGAGATTATCCACACTCTCAATAATAAGAAATGCAAAAGGGGGGGGGGGGGCTTTTAAAAACGACCTTGAAAAAGCCTACGACAATATTAGCTGGGAATTTATGGAGTGGGTTCTTGCCTCATTAAATATCAGTCCTAAAATTACCCAACTTATTCTCAGTTGCATCTTCAGTGCCTCCACCTCCATCTTTTGGAATGGGGCCCCGCTTCCTAATTTCAAACCATCTAGGGGCCTCAAATAGGACGACCCCCTATCCCCTTACCTATTCATCATGTGCATGGAATATTTGGGAGATTCTATTGACCAACAGGTTAACCTGGGGAGGTGGAAAGGACTCAAGGCGTCCCAAAATGGCCCTTTCATCTCACACTTTTTCTTTGTGGACGATCTTATCCTTTTCACTGAAGATTCCCAGAATTGATGTGACATTTTCATGCATACTCTCAACTTGTTCTGTGATATCTTTGGTCAATCCTTGAGCCTTTGTAAATCTAAAATCTTCATATCCCCAAATATTCCAAGACATAAAGCTCATGAGTTAAGCATAATCTTTGGGAATAACATTACCACGGATCTGGGCATTTACCTTGGTACCACCCTCATTCATGGCAGAATCAATGCCAACCACTTCTCTTTCATTGTGGACAAGTTCCAAAAGAAACTTTTGGGTTGGAACGCCAAACTTTTTTCCCTCACGGGGAGAACCACCCTCATTCAGGTTGTCACCTCCTCCATCCCCGTCAATAACATGCAAACTACTCTGTTCCATAATAAGATTAATGAGAAACTTTCCAAACTCAATAGAAATTTCATTTGATGAGACTCGATAGACAAAAAAAATTCCACCTTGTTAAATGGAACACCGTCTATCACCCCAAAGATCTTTGCAGATTGTGTCTTAGAACCAGTGAGGAGAATAATCGTGCAATTGTCTAAAAAATTGGTTGGAATATCATGAACGATAAAAATTCCTTATGGGTTCGTGTCGTGAGTGAGAAATATAAAACTCATGATAATCCCAGATATTGAACATAGAAAGCCCAAGCTTCCCATATTTGGCGTGGCATTTTTAAATGCAAAGATGAAGGTCTAAAAACACCAAATGGGTTATTGGTGATGGTAAATCTACCGACATTTATGAGGACTGGTGGACTGGTAATGCCCACATACCCACTCCTAGGTCCTATCCCAACACTCACATCACTCTCGTTAGTGACCTCGTCAAGGATGGGGTCTGTAACGAACAACTTATAAATGAAAACTTTAACAAAGGCACTGTTAATAGTATATTGTTACTCCTCTCCCCCACTACCCGGGGAATTTTGACAGACCCAGCTGGGGGCCTGCCACTAAAGACATATTCTATATTAAATCCCGATATGTCAGTAATATCAAGATTGACCTCAACACATCCTCCCTGTTTAACTAGAAACAAATTTAGAAGATTAAAATTCCCCAGAAACTCAACACTTTTCTCAGCTCATTTTTCATAATAAACTCCTCACTAATTGCCAGAGATTTAACTGTCAAGTAACTAGAAAAAAACTATTATTTTTGTGGTTTTGATGAAGACATTGAACACGTGCTAAGGAACTGTCACCTTTCCATTGCGGTCTGGAAATATATTCACACCCCACACAGATCGACCACGAATGATAACCTGAACTTTTTCGAATGGATTCAAGATAATATATGGGGTAATCCTACGACTAATGGTGATTTTTTATTCATTTTTACTTTATGGAATATCTGGATGGCATGAAATAAATGTATATTTGACAAACATAATATCACACCGGACATGGTTTGCATTTCTTCAAATGCCTTGGCATTGGATTTATCTCTTGTTGGAAAAATGAAGGGTACTTTGAACCATATCTTGGTGGCATTAGTGACACCTCCTCGAGTTTTGTCTCTTCTACAGGTCTTGAGATATTCATCGATGGTAGCTATGATCATTTTAGCAAATTAGGAGGTTTCAGAGGCATGGCGAGTATCAATGACCAAAGATGGATTATGGGTTTCAATGGAAAGATCAGAGGGGACAACAATCCTTTGAAGGCGGAGTTCATTGGCATTGTTCATGGTCTAAATATTTCTAGGATCAAGGGATGGAATGGTTGCACTATCCGCAGTGATTGCCTCGATGCTTTGTAGATTCTCAACGTCCAAGGACACCGTAACCACCCACTTACAAACATCATTGATGAGTGTGTGGATATTATAAGGAAGATGGGAATCAATATCCAACACATTAGGCATACGAGCAATAAGTGAGTGGATGACCTTGCTCGCCTTGGACAACTTCATGAGCATGACTACACTGCGTACGAGGAGATCCTGGATGCCATCCTTCACCTCCTTGAGCGTGTGGTTGCCCTCCATGCCAACATTAAACCCGTTTATCTCATCTCGACCTTTGGAGCTTATGTCTTGGACGACATGGGAAAATGGAAGTGTGGCCTCTACGGCTAAAATGCGTGGATGGAAGGATGTTATGATTGAGATGGACTCGCACTAAGTGATAGAAATTTTCAAGGGGGTTCAATATCACGAGACCAACTTCGAAAACGTAAGGATGGACTTCTATGAGCTTATGACGACTCTGGGTGCTGATTTTACCTATGCCCACCTAGGAAAGATACGTGGAGCCGACTGGTTGTCTCGTGAGGCCAAGATGCAAGAATACGCTCTTGTGGAAATTGAGGACGTCCTTACTGCGATGTGATGGTTCCTAGACAACCCCATGATGTAAACGGTCCCTTTCGATGTTGTCTACTTAACTTTATCTTCATTGTGTTACGTTTCTTGCCTTGATGGATTATATTTTGCTTTATGTAATCTCCCCCTAAACTCACTTTTCGCTATCTACCAAAAACAAAGTCAACTATGAGTAACGCATTAGATTTTAATAGGGGTGGGTATGTCAGTGATGATTTTTCTAATGTCTTTTATGTCAAGGAAAAGTGTCTCCTGGATTTAGACGAGAGTCCCCCCATCCATGGAAATGAGGGGACTCGATTTAAGATTGTTATTGGAGGCAAATTAAGTGGAGTAAATTATGAGGAAATCGGGGCAATGTCAGAGGATGGTATTAATGGTAATATTGGACTTGTTAATGGTAGGACTTTTTTTAAAGAAAGGGACAATTTGTTGGGTAACAAAGTTCGTAAGGTTGGGGTAAAGTATGATCCCATAACTAATGAAGATACTTTGACAGCTGATATGGCTCGTCATCAATGAGGCTCTAAAAATCGGGTGGGACCCAAGTCTGTGGATGTTAATATGAAGAGCAAGAAAGTCGTTTACCTAAAAAATGCTATGTTAGGACTTAATAATAGGCAAGGTTTTGGGGAAGAGTAGCGACGGTAAGACAGTGTCACAATTGTCACATTTTGATCAAAAGGCGAAGGGCTATATAAGAAGGGGACTGTCTTTAGTGCTGGAAGATAGTTGGAAGGTTGTCGTCATGGCTAGTTAAATGACTTCCTTAAGTATGGGGGTGTAGTTCCTTATGTAATACCACCTTTCCCCTTAATGGGGTACCAGGAGGAGGCAGTTCGAATTTTGAGGATCGAAATAACTCTAGATTATGGGTGGACATTATGATTCTGAATCAAGAGGGGTATGTTAGAGATAGTGAGGAAGGAGGGTGGGATGAGGACCCGGTGGGTTGGAGGGAGGATATGCTAGAAGCTATTACCAAAGATTCGGGGATAGTATTTAAGGGGTTCGAGAGTGAGGTTTGGGATTTTCTAGAGAGAATTGATAGTGTGGTGAAGGTGGTGGGGGGGGGGGGGGGGGGGTAAGGAGGGAGAAGAAGGGGTGGTTTAAAGTTTCCTAGTCTTATGAAATTACGTGTTACTCCGTGGAACATTAGGGGGTTGAACGATTTTGGCAAAAGGGGGTTAATTGGGGGGGGGGGGGGGGAGGCATTGCTATGTGGAAATCCGACATCTTGTGTTTGTAGGATACTAAGATTGGTATTATTAATTATTGTTGAATTACATCCAGTTGGGGTGTCCAGGGAGCCAAATAGGTGTGCTTGGAAGTGAAGGGTGGTTTGGGAGGGGTGGTGATTTTTTGAAACTCCGCAGTGGTTCTTTATCATGCCTTTTCAAAAATTTGAAAGATGAGTTTAATTGGGGATTATCGGGGATATACGAGCCGGTGGTGGACTCCAGTAGATGGGAGTTGTTCATCTGACTAGAACAAGTTACGTAGAGGAGGTCAGGAGGCTAGATGAGAATACGGGTAGAGTTGGACTCTCGGAAATGGAAAAGAGATTTAGGGAGGATACGAGGGGGGAAATCAGGAGTCGTCTCATATGGCTCATTCTTAGCATCACTACCGAAAACATTTTTAAAGTTACTAAACACCTAGTAATTTAATTAGATCGGTGCCAAATTTTATCTTTCATTAATTAACAACATGGGGAAATAAATAATAAACAAAGCCATCAACACACCATGATAATTCAATGAAACACATATGAATACTATAAATGAAGATAACCGAATCCACTATCAGTTAAACAATAAAATAAAACGGTAATGGGAACAATAACCTGGATGCTCAACGTCCAATAAATAAATTGAATACAAAATCTGGGGGCGACATGCCAAAATGAATACTGAAGTAAAGTACCTATACTAGAAACAAATGAACGAATCATCTATAACAAAGTCCTACAACTTTCACATGAGCTGCAGCTACGCATCCCAGTATAGAATCCTTAAACCGGGTGTCCTTGTGGATGGACACCTAAAATGTTTTGGAAAAGGTTTTGACATGGGTCAAAGGCCAAGTAAAACATTTTGAAAATATTTAGCAAGCATTGAAATTGCAATAATTAAATATTCATGCACCGTTTTCATATTTAAGCTAGTGTCACACTCTCTTGAGGTAAATCTCACCCCTCATCTATTATTCACACCTAACGTTGCCGGCTAACCCTCTCTAGTTAAGCTACCTCCTTAACTAACCATATAAAGTTTCCTTCTTCACACTAACTCGATGTGTTCACCCATACCGGCCCCGCAATACATTACTAAATGTTTTATATCGAATAACCACTTATAACTTTCTCATTTTATATTTAATTCTTCACACATTAAAGTTATTTTAGATGTCACTATCTTACTTTTCAACTAAGTACCCACAGTTGGACACATCCCCGGCATATATTTTTATAACATTAATATATATACACACTAATTCATTATCAAATAATTTATACAGGGCAGTCAACTATGTATTCATCATTCGTATAGTTAATCTTTTTCATAGTAAGATTACTTCAAATACTAGTATTTTCGTATTTACTAAATACACAGTGGAATTAATCACAACCATACATATATTTATCATTATATATATATCCACCACCCCTAGGTTAGAACCACTTGGTGCACTGCATACTCTGCTATAATGTCCTTGTGCATCACTCATTGCTTAAAGGACTGTTGGTTCAATCTCCCTCGAACCATCAATAGAAATCACACATATTGGAGGCGAGCATAGTCCCTAGCCTCATGGGCCACGCACATAACTTCGTTCCCATTTGGCCGTTGAACTATCATATCTCGGATAGCACGTTTCCAAGCTTCTATGTTCTATCATAAGGCAAATTCCCCCGAAGGCACCTCGAGATAAGAGCGTTCCAACGCGCAACATCCACCCCGATAGCAAGCAGCGTAGGTATGTCATACACATAATAAATCAACCAATAGGTACTCACACAACCTATAATAATAATTAGGTACTCACACAACCCAAATATATAAATTACTATCAGACGTATAGGTATTCACGCGACCTACAGTATGTGTCTCATATATATATATATATATATATATATATCACGAACATCCTATGTATTATTAAATTTCAATTATACATCTCATCGTATATTCCCGAGTATGCCTCACTACTCGAAGTGTGCCAACTAACCTTTAAATATTTTAGTAGGTAATTAACTCATATTTTACTAGTCTCAGTCATAGGTTACTCACCTTCATCGTGACTCATTCTTAACCCCCGAATTCATTACATTGCGAATTACACCAATTAATCTAATCAATTTCACAATAATAAATTTCTTAAAGTAGTGTCTCTTAAGTACAATGCCCGGACACATTCACTTGGACCGTAATTACATACTTATGAGTTTAATACTCAAAATTCACTTCTTAAGGTTCCCCCCTTATTTAACTCTTAAATACCTCAATACTCATCCCATAAGACTCGAAGTATTTGGTTCCATTTAATTTCTATCAATTAAATCCACCTTAAAATACCAGCCCGTTGGTTAAATTCATCCGAAATTCCCATTCGAATACGCTCATATATTTTCGACATATATATTTTAGCGTTGCTCATCCTAAACACACATACACCCATACTCCGGATTCATCCCTATTTAATCCAATGATGAAATAACGTTCCTTAATATTTTCCAAAGTCCTTCACTCATCTAAGGACATGTCAAAATAACCTAAATTTATTTCTTCCTAATGGCGTCGGTCTCGCGCACCCTATCATAGAAAAATCATATCAAATCCAATAAAAATCAGAAAAATACGAGGTCCATGCCCACGGGATCGTGACAAAAATATTTACAATCTCATATTTTACAATAACTGAAGGGGTTGATCGATCGACCCTTAGGTCGATCGATCAATTGACCAAATATCCATCTTGTTCCCCGATTTTGTTTCCACCATTTTTAAACTCCAAAGCTTTCCAAATACAAACCATACCTCGATTACTTTATCTCTCATACTTATTTCATCTATAAACATGTTCAAACACTAATATATGACATTAATCCTCTGTGATTTTCATTAAAATCATAGGGTTCATAAATTGTTTTTTTCTCAATACCCCTTAAATTACAATTCTCAATTCGATTCGATAATCCGAATTCAACAACAATTTCTATAGGTTTTTAACTCTAAATCATATTCTAGCCTCATATGACATTGTTCTTACATCAATTTCATCATTAATGCTTAAATCCCCAAAACAAAGATTTAACATTTCATACCCACCAAAAATGAATTTTGATATAATAACTCATCCCCAAATTAATATGGTTTACACCCACCATGATATGAATCACAATACCGCAATTTAAATGAAAGAAAGTTTAACTACTTGCCCAGATAATTTCGTAGGGTCTAATCCTTTGATGTAGATGGATATTTTGACAAAGAACACATTAGTCTCCTCTTATTGATTTATCTCCCAAAATATGCCCAATTTGCACTCCCAAACCTCCTATACATATTTAGGTTTTCTCCCATTGAGTTATGGTTGCCCCCAACTCCCTTAATTGTTTTTTATTGGGCTAATTCCATTTTTAGTCTAATGGACTTAATTAAAATGGCCCAAACACTCCTGTGTGGGCCCAGTTATACCTAAAAATGCCCCGAGACCCGCTTACTACTCCCGGGCACTCTTTTCCAACTATTTCGACCTATCCGAAGTCAACCGTGCACTCAAAATTTCCATCCGAATTACTTTATAACATTCTCAAATTTTTTACTTCCAAAAATGCACAGAAAATAATTTGTATAATTTTAATTTTAATTTGCCAATTTAAATAATATCTGCAAATTATAAATTTAAATGTCTCCAAAAATGAATAAGTTTCATTTCTCCCAACATGATTAAATTTGTTCCATTTCTCCCAAAATGATGAAATTTGCCCAAAATTAATTAAATTGAAAGCTCTCAAATTTACAGGGTGTTACATACTTCCCCCCTAATAAGGGAATTTCGTCCTCAAAATTCAGATGAGCCTAGTAGTCATAGCCTCGAATACTTCTTTACTCACATGTCTCAAAGATCGCTACACATATTCCTACCTCTTCTAATTGCGAATTATATTAAAATTAAATTAATTATCAAGGGCTCCCATACACCCTATACCCGTGCATAACTGTGCAAAGGTTACCCGGCTCAACTCGCCTTACATTGTAATACAATTTTCAACTTATAGTTATAACTGCCTGAATGCATAATAGCCATGGTACCAAAACTATGTGCTAGTGACCAAACATCTTCCCACTTCAACCGTTGCGCTAAGTTTCATGTGTGGGATGTCTCGCAAAGAAAAATCCAAATAAGGAAACCCCCCGATACACTTCTATCTAGCATTGTCGGTTAATGAGATCCGTTTGGCCTTCAATCCATAGCACGCACACCCAAATCCCGTCTCCTTACATAAAAGTATACTCGGCCATTTTCATGTTACCAAAGGTATCACACAATATAACTCCACTTACTCTCACTATTATCTTAGCATGAGTCAATCACAAGCTATATATCCTCTCTCGTCACTAAACGTATCCACTCTAAATCACATCAGTAAATATCCCTACTCACGGGGATCAAATATAATAATACAAACACTTTCTCATAAGTATATTATGCAACACACGATAACATATATACACGAATATATGTAGACTAGACCCTCTTTCAGGTGATAACTAGCACAAGTAAATCATATCTCGGAACAGCAAACACAAAGTCCCACCATTCTACACACTAAAGCCCAAATATTTCAGTATAATTATCAATAACGTCTCTTACATAATATATTTATCTCAAGCTCAGCTCCGCACTCTTGGCGTGGCCATGTCATACGGGTATTATCGATTACCCAAATTTGCAAATTACGTTCCTCTCGACCCTGCCCCACCCATTAACTTGTGTTGCAGAAAAACTTCTTAGAGCATCCTTGTAGCACAACCTGGCTCCAATGGCCATATATCGTATTAGCTCTCAATTTAAAGTGTTTCTTCTACTCGTTTAATAATTTAACATTTAAAATCGATGCACTAGAATCCAACAACGTCTCGCTATTCCCAATGTTAATTACGATCCTTGTGTGCAACCTCCCGTAACAAAGTTCAAAAAAAAATTCCCCAATGCACTATCTCCTAGCATTATTGGTCATCGAATCCGTTCATCCCAAGAACCTAACCAATATATCACAAATTTTATCTCCCAAAAATAAATCAAATCGTTTATGCCCATGTTTCTCAAGGCGTCACATGATATGATGTTCTCACTATCACTAAGTTCTCGGCACGTAAACAACAATGAGCTAAAAACTCTCCGCTCAACGGTGAATAAACATACACCATTGTAGAATTAACGATACCTCTACTAAACCCGTTTCACATGTGAATCTAGTATTAATAGCCTGCAGTGACTCACTCGTGTCACACAAAAGAGATCCCAATCACTCCGAGATAAAACTCATGCCTTAAATTGCTAATACCACTTGCGGCTCAAATGGTTCCTGGACATAACACCCTCATCCCAACCAATACTTCTTATAATTGTTGCCCACACTAGGCATTCCTTCCTTGTTCCCCAATTCATTCCGGATAAGATCCACACATGTATTCCTACTCTTTACATCTAGGACACCTCTCTGTGTCATCCTCCTTTTCCTAGCCCCACTGTCCATGTCGGGGTTGTCCTTCTCACTCACTTAATAATCTTGGCCCTGATTGTTATCCCTATTACCCCTTTGGATACCTTGACCCTATGGAACTCATTGCTAGCCTTGACGAACCTGATCGAATTCACCGTCACCTAGTAAGGATCCCTTGGGTATCAATTATTAATATGGGTTTTCTACCAATACACCCTCCTATGGTGCCTCACTAGGACCGTGAAATCTTTTTTTTCCTTCGGTTAGGTTCTCCAACACTCTTGGTTCCTTTATCAAGGAAGTATTGATATCAATTTGTAAACATACGACCTTGACGACAATAACCCCAGTCATCCTAGTCGGATTTCCCCATCCTAGCTTGTGCATTTTACCACGTGTCCAATATCAACTTATGGACATATCCACCTCATTATGTACGAAGTTCGCTAAAATTATCAACTCTCTTCATGACCGGCCACTGTATGACCCTTTTGAAACAAGTCTTGTAATCTCCTTGTCCTCTCTTATTTAACAGTTTATGAGAGGATTTGCAGTCAAACATCACCACCAAATTCCTTGTTATTCATCGTATCCCTCCATGATTATAGTGATTGACTACCACTACTACAACGTCGCTCCTATGAGTTAAAATTTTGCGCCCGAAATTTAATGTTGGCTTCCATTGCACTCCACCTTAAAAAATTATCTTTGGATCTTCTGCTCCCATCTGTATGGTGACTCCTATTGCGTTTACCGTTATCACAATATTTAATGGCATCTGCTGAGCCTCCCCTCTTGTCGTCCTCCTAACATCCCTCGCTGGTCGTCCCAAAATTGTTCGGTGTATGAAGCCTAACCAAACTCGTATATGAATCACATCAACTATACCTAATAGACGAAGAATGTAAGTCGCATACGAGAAGGAATACAACAATCATATAATAAGGCTCTATATCAAAGAACGCTATGCTAAAATGTAATAAGCCGAACAGATCCTAAGGACTCTAGAACCTGATTCTTTGATACCATCTGTGACACCCCGCCTATTAAAATACCGAGTGGCCAGCCCATAATTAAAACAAAAAGTTTATCGCATATGGGTCATTCTTAGCATCACTGTTGAAAACATTTTTAAAGTTACTAACCACCTAGTAATTTAATTAGACCGATGCATAATGTTTTCTTTCATTAATTAACAACATGAGGATATAAATAATAAATTAATCCATCAACACACCATGATAATTAAATCAAACACATATGAATACTATAAATGAAGATAACCGAATCCACTATCAGTTAAACAATAAAATACAACAGTAATGGGAATAATAACGTGGATGTACAAAGTCCAATAAAAAAACTGAATAAAAAATCTAGGGGTGACATGCCCAAATGAATACTCGAGTAGAGTCCCTATACTAGAAACAAATGAACGAAGCATCTATAAGAAAGTCCTACAACTTCCACATGAGTTGTAGCTACGCATCCCTATATATAATCCTCAAACTGGGCGTCCTTGTGGATGGACATCTAAAATGTTAAGGAAAAGGTCTTAACACAGGTCAGAGCCCAAGTAAAACATTTTGAAAATATTTAGCAAGCAGTTAAATATCAATAATTAAATACGCATGCACGCTTTTGATATTTAAGCTGGTGTCGCAATCTCTTGAGGTAAATCTCACCACTCATCTAATCTGCACACCTAACATTGCCTGCTAACCCTCTCTAGTTAAGCTACCTCTTTAACTAACGATATCAAGTTTCCTTCTTCACACTAACTAGATGTGTTCACCCATACTGTCCACACAATACATTACTAAATGTTTTATATCGCATAACCACTTATGACTTTCTCATTTTATATTTAATTCTTCACACATTAAAGTTATTTTAGATGTCACTAGATTACTTTTAACTAAGTACCCACAGTTGGACACATCCCCAACATATATTTTTATCACATTAATATATATATATATAATGCTCTTGTGCGGACTAGTCCGTATTTTAAGAATGCGGACCAGACATGTGTTACCTAACGGTGTGCCTAGAACTTACCGCCAAAATTATAGGCATACTCTCTCTCTTTTTTGGGTTCACCTCTAGGTGACACGTGTCCGGTCCGCACTCTAAAAATGAGGACTAGTTCGCACAAGATAAAGTCGTCCCAACGCACAACCTCCACCCCGGTAGCAAGCAGCGTAGGCATGTCATACACATAATAAATCAACCAATAGGTATTCACACAACCTATAATAATCATTAGGTATTCACATAACCCAAATATATAAATTACTATCAGACGTATAGTTATTCACGCGACCTATAGTATGTTTTATATATATATATATATCACGAACATCCTACGTATTATTAAATTTTAATTATACATCTCATCGTATATTCCCGAGTAAGCCTCACTACTATAAGTGTGCCAACTAACCTTTAAATATTTTAGTAGGTAATTCACTCATATTTTACTCGTCTCAGTCATAGGTTACTAACCTTCACCGTGACTCATTCTTAACCCCCGAATTCATTACATTGCGAATTACACCAATTAATCTAATCAATTTCACAATAATAAAATTCTTAAAGTAGTGTCGCTCAACTACAATGCTCGGACACATTGACTTGGCCCGTAATTACATACTTATGATTTTAATACTCAAAATTCACTTCTTAAGGTTCCCCCCTTCTTTAACTCTTAAATCCCTTAATACTCATCCCATAAGACTCTAAGTATTTGGTTCCATTTAATTTCTATCAATTAAATCCACCTTAAAATACCAGCCCGTAGGTTAAATTCATCTGAAATTCCCATTCAAATTCGTTTATATATTTTTGACATATATATTTTAGCGTTGCTCATCCTAAAAACTCATAAATCCATACTCCAGATTCATACCTATTTAATCCCAGGATAAAATAATGTTCCTTAATATTTTCCAAAGTCCTTCACTCATCTAAGGACATCTCAAAATAACCCAAATTTATTTCTTCCTAATGATGTCGATCTCGCGCACCCTATCGTAGAAAAATCATATCAAATCCAACAAAAATCAGAAAAATACAAGGTCTGCGCCCATGCGATCGTGACAAAAAGATCTACAATCTCATATTTCTCAATAACGGAAGGGGTCGAACGATCGACCCTTAGGTTGATCGATCAATTAACCAGATATCCATCTTATTCCCCGATTTTGTTTCCACCATTTTTAAACTCCAAAGCTTTCCAACTACAATCCAGACCTCAATTACTTTATCTCCCATATTTTTTCATCTATAAACATGTTCAAAAACTAATGTATGACATTAATCCTCTGTGATTTTCATTAAAATCCTAGGGTTCATAAATTGGGGTTTTCTCAATACCCCTTAAATCACAATACTCAATTCGATTCAATAATCCGAATTCAACAACAATTTCTATAGGTTTTCAACTCTAAATAATATTTTAGCCTCATATGATATTATTCTTACATCAATTAAGCATCAATTTCATCATTAATGCTTAAATCCCTGAAAGACATATTTAAAATTTGATACCCACCAAAAATGAATTTTGATATAATAACTCATCCCAAAATTAATATGGTTTACACCCACCATGATAGGAATCGCAATACCACAATTTAAATGAAAGCAAGTTTAACTAATAGCCTTGATAATTTCGTAGGGTCTGATCCTTTGATATAGATGGAGATTTTGACGAAGAACACATTAATCTCCTCTTCTTGATTTGTCTCCTAAAATATGCCCAATTTTCTCTCCCAAACCTCCTCTGCATATTTAGGTTTTCTCCCGTTGAGTTATGGTTGCCCCCAACCCCCTTAATTGGCTTTTATTAAGCTAATCCCGTTTTTAGTCTAATGGGCTTAATTAAAATGGCCCAAACACTCCCGTGTGGGCCAGTTATGCCTAAAAATGCCCCGAGACCTGCTTACTACCCCCCGGGTATTCTTTTCCGACTATTTCGACCTATTCGGAGTCAACCGTGTACTCCGAATTGCCATTCGAATTACATTATAACATTCTCAAATTTTTAACTTCCAAAAATGCGACAAAAAATAATTTCTATAATTTAAATTTTAATTTGCCAATTTAAATAATTTCTCCAAATTAAAAATTTAAATGTCTCCAAAAATGAATAAGTTTCATTTCTCCCAACATGATTAAATTTGTTACATTTCTCCCAAAATGATTAAATTTACCCAAAATTAATTAAATTGAAAGCTCTCAAATTTACGGGGTGTTACATACTCCCCCCCCCCCCCCCCCCCCCTTACAAAGGAATTTCGTCCTCGAAATTTAGATAAGCATAGTAGTTAAAGCCTCGAATACTTCCTTACTCATATGTCTCTAAGATCGCTACACATATTCCTACCTCTTCTAATTGCAAATTATATTAAAATTAAATTAATTGTCGAGTGAGCGCACACACCCTATACATGTGCATAACTGCACAAAGGTTAACCAACTCCACTAGCCTTACATTGTAATACAATTTTCAATGTATAGTTATAACCACCTGAATGCATAATAGCCAAGGTACCAAAACTATGTGCTAGTGACCAAACATCTCCCCACTTCCAACGTTGTGCTAAGTTTCATGCGTGGGATGTCTCGTAAAGAAAAATCCAAATAAGGAAACCCCTCGATACACTTCTATCTAGCATTATCGGTCGATGAGATCCGTTTGGCCTTCAATCCGTAGCATGTACACCCAAATCCCGTCTCCTTACATAAAAGTGTACTCGACCATTTTCATGTTACCAAAGATATCATACAATATAACGCCACTTAATATCAATATTATCTTAGCACGAGTCAATCACAAGATATATATACTCTCTCGTCACTAAACGGATCCACTCTGATTCTCATTAGTAAATATCCCTACTCACCAGGATCAAATATAATAATACAAACACTTTGTCATAAGTATATTATGCAACACACGATAACATATATACACGAATATATGTAGACTAGACCCTCTTTCAGGTGATAACTAGCACAAGTAAATCATATCTTGGAACAACAAACACAAAGTCCAACCATTCTATACACTGTAGCCCAAACATTTCAGCATAATTATTAACAACGTCTCGTACATAATATATTTATCTCAAGCTCAACTCCGCACTCTCGGCGTGGCTATGTCATACGGGTATTCTCGATTACCCCAATTTACAAATTAAGTCCCTCTTGACCCTGCCCCAACCATTAACTTGTGGTGTAAAAAAACTTCTCGGTGCATCCTTCGTAGCACAACTGGGCTCCAATGTCCATATTTGGTATTAACTCTCAACTTAAAGTGTTTCTTCTACTCGTTTAATAATTTAACATTTAGAATTGATGCACTATCATCCAACAACGTCTCGCTATTCCCAATGTTTATTACGATCCTTGTATGTAACCTCCCGTAACAAAGTTCAAAAGAAATTTCCCCAATGCACTATCTCCTAGCATTATTGGTCATCGAAATCCGTTCATCCCAAGAACCTAACCAAGATATCACAAATTTTGTCTCCCAATAATAAATTAAATCGTTTATGCCCATGTTTCTCATGGCGTCACATGATATGATGCTCTCACTATCACTAAGTTCTCGGCACATAAACAAGAATGAGCTAAAAACTCTCCGCTCAACGGTGAATAAACACACACTATGGTAGTATTAACGATACCTCTACTAAACCTGTTTCACATGTGAATCAAGTATTAATAACCTGCACTGACTTGCTCGTGTCACACAAAAGAGATCCCAATCACACCGGGATAAAACTCATGCCTTAAATTTCTAATACCACTTGCAGTTCAAATGGTTCCTGGACATAACACCCTCATCCCAACCAATACTTCTTATATTTGTTTCCCCTACTAGGCATTCCTTCCCTTTTCCCCAATTCATTCCGAACAAGATCCACACATGTGTTCCTACTCTTTACATCTAAGACACCTTTGTGTATCATCCCCCTTTTCCTGGCCCCACTGTCCATGTCGGTGTCGTCCTTCTCACTCACGTAATAAACTTGACCCTGATTGTTATCCCTGTTACCCCTTTGGCTCCCTTGACCCTATGGAACTCGTTGCTGGCCTTGACGAACCTGACCGAATTCACCGTCACCTTGTAAGGATTCCTTTGGTATCAATTATTAAAATGGGTTCTCTACCGGTACACCCTCCTATGGTGCCTCACTAGAACCGTGAAATCTTGTCTTTTTTCCTTCGTCTAGGTTCTCCAACAATCTTGGTTCCTTTATCAAGGAAGTATTGATATCAATTGGTAAACATACGACCTCGATGACAATAACCCCGGTCATCCTAGTCGGATTTTCCCATCCTAGCTTGTGCATTTTAGCCACGTGTCCACTATCAACTTACAGACATATCCACCTCATTATGTACGAATTTCGCTAAAATTATCAACTCTCTTCATTACCGTCCACTGTACGACCCTTTCGAAACAAGTCTTGAAATCTCCTTTGCCTCTCTTATTTAACAGTTTATGAGAGTATTTGTGGTCAAACCGCACCACCAATTTCATTGTTATTCATGGTATCCTTCCATGATTATAGTGATCGACTACCACTACTACAACATCGCTCCTATGAGTTAAAATTTTGCGCCAGAAATTTAATGTTGGGTTCCATTGAACTCCACCCTACAAATTATCTTTGGATCTTCTGCTCCCATTTCTATGGTAACTCCTATTGTGGTTACCGTTATCGAAATATTTAATGGCATCTGCTGAGCCTCCCCTCTTGTCGTCCTTCTAACGACCCTCGCTGGTCGTCCCAAAATTGTTCGGTGTATGAAGCCTAACCGAACTCGTATATGAATCACATCAACTATACCTAATAGCCGGAGAACGTAAGTCGCATACGAGAAGGAATAAAACAATCTTATAATAAGGCTCTATATCAAAGAACGCTATGGTAAAATGTAATAAGCCAAACAGATCCTAAGGACTCTAGAACCAAATGCTTTGATACCATCTGTGACACCCCGCCTATTAAAATACCATATCGCCAGCCCATAATTAAAATAAAAGGTTTGTCTCATATGGCTCATTATTAGCATCACTGACGAAAATATTTTTAAAGTTACTACCCACCTAATAATTTAATTAGACCGATGCATAATATTTTCTTTCATTAATTAAAAGCATGCAGAAATAAATAATAAATTAAGCCATCAACACACCATGATCATTAAATCAATCACAAATGAATACCATAAATGAAGATAACCGAATCCACTATCTGTTAAACAATAAAATACAACAATAATGGGAATAATAACCTGGATGCACAAAGTCCAATAAATAAACTGAATACAAAATCTAGGGGCGACATGCCCAAATGAATACTCGAGTAGAGTCCCTATACTAGAAACAAATGAACGAAGCATCTATAACAAAGTCCTGCAACTTCCATATGAGTTGTAGCTACGCATCCCTGTATAGAATCCTTAAACTGGGCGTCCTTGTGGATGGACACCTAAAATGTTTAGGAAAAGGTTTTGACACAGTTCAGAGCCCATGTAAAACATTTTGAAAATATTTAGCAAGCAGTTAAATTGCAATAATTAAATATGCATGCACGCTTTTGATATTTAAGTTGGTGTCGCAATCTCTTGAGGTAAATCTCACCCCTCATCTAATGTGCACACCTAACCTTGCCTGATAACCCTCTCTAGTTAAGCTACGTCTTTAACTAACGATATCAAGTTTCCTTCTTCACACAAACTATATGTGTTCACCCATACTGCCCACACAATACATTACTAAATGTCTTTTATCGAATAACCACTTATGACTTTCTCATTTTACATTTAATTCTTCACACATTAAAGTTATTTTAGATGTCACTAGATTACTTTTAACTAAGTACCCACAGTTGGACACATCCCCAACATACATTTTTATCACATTAATATATATATATATATATATATATATATATATATATATATATATATATATATATATATATATATGTACATATATACATATTAATCCTGCACCCCTAGGTTAAAACCATTGGGTGCAATGCATACTCTGCTATCATGTCCTGGTGCATCACTCACTACTTAAAGGACTATTGGTTCAATCTCTCTTGAACCATCAATACAAATCATACATATTGGAGGCGAACATAGTCCCTAGCCTCATGGGTCACGTACATACCTACGTTCCCATTTGACCGTCGAACTATCAAATTTAGGATAACACGTTTTCAAGGTTCTATGTTCTAGGGCACGAGTTTAAAATCCCCCCAAAAGGCTGCTTGAGATAAGGCCGTCCCAACGCGCAATCTCCACCCCAATAGCAAGTAGTGTAGGCTGGTCATACACATAATAAATCAACCAATAGGTATTCACACAACCTTATAGTAATCATTAGGTATTCACACAACCCAAATATATAAATTACTATCAGACGTATAGGTATTCACGCGACCTATAGTGTGTGTGTGTGTGTGTATATATATATATATATATATCTCACGAACATCCTACGTATTATTAAATTTCAATTATACTGCTCATCGTATATTCCCGAGTACCCCTCACTACTCGAAGTGTGCCAACTAACCTTTAAATATTTCAGTAGATAATTCACTTATATTTTACTCGTCTCAGTCATAGGTTCACTCACCCTCACCGTGACTCATTGTTAACCCCCGAATTCATTACATTGTGAATTACACCGATTAATCTAGTCAATTTCACAATAATCAATTTATTAATGTAGTGTCGATCAACTACAATGCCCAGACACATTCACTTCTCCCGAAATTACATCTTGATGAGTTTAATACTCAAAATTAACTTCTTAAGGTTCCCCCCTTCTTTAGCTCTTAAATCGCTTAATACTCATCCCAAAAGACTCTAAGTATTTTATTCCATTTAATTTCTATCAATTAAATCCACCTTAAAATGCCAGCCCGTAGGTTAAATTGGTCCGAAATTCCCATTCGAATACGCTCATATATTTTCGCAATATATTTTTTAGCATTGTTCATCCTAAACACTATTAAATCCATACTCCGAATTCATCCCTATTTAAGCCAAGGATAAAATAATGTTCCTTAATATTTTCCAAAGTCCTTCACTCATCTACGGACATCTCAAAATAACCCGAATTTATTTCTTTCTAAAGATGTCGGTCTCACGCACCCTATCGTAGAAAAATCATATCAAATAAAAAAAATAGAAAAATACGAGGTCGGCTCTCTCGCGATCGTGATGAAAATATTTGCAATATCATATTTTACAATAACTGAAGCGGTCGATCGATTGACTCCTTAGGTCGATCGATCCATCGACCAGATATCCATCTTCTTCCGCGATTCTATTTCCATCATTTTTAAACTCCGAAGCTTTCCAACTACAATCCATACCTCGATTACTTTATCACCCTTATTTATTTCATCTATAAACATGTTCAAACACTAATATATGACATTAATCCTCAGTGATTTTCATTAAAATTCTAGGGTTCATAAATTGAGTGTTTCTCAATACCCCCTAAATCACATTTCTCAATTCGATTCAATAATCCGAATTCAACAACAATTTCTATTGGTTTTCGAATCTAAATCATATTCTAGCCTCATATGACAGTATTCAAACATCAATTAAACATCAATTTCACCCTTAATGCTTAAATCCCCAAAACCCATATTTAACATGTGATACCGTCAAAAATGAATTTTTCCCTATAACTCATCCCAAAATGAATATAGTTTACACCCACCATGATATGAATCACAATACCGCAATTTAAATGTAAGAAAGTTTAACTACGTGCTTGGATAATTTCATAGCGTCTCATCCTTTGATGTAGATGGAGATTTTGACGAAGAACGCATTAATCTCCTCTTCTTGATTTGACTCCAAAAATATGCCCAATTTTCTCTCCCAAACCTCCTCTGCATATTTAGGTTTTCTCCCGTTGAGTTATGGCTGCCCTCAACTCGCTTAATTGGCTTTTATTGGGCTAATCCCGTTTTTAGACTAATGGGCTTAATTAAAATGGCCCAAACACTCCCTTGTGGGCCTAATTATGCCTACAAATGCCCCGAGACCCGCTTACTGCCCCCGGGTACTCTTTTCCAACTATTTCGACCTATTCGGAGCCAATCGTTCACTCAGAATTGCCATCCAAATTACCTTATAACATTCTCAAATTTTTTACTTCAAAAAATGCGACAAAATAATTTGTATAATTTAAATTTTAATTTGCCAATTTAAATAATTTCTCCAAATTATAAATATAAATGTCTCCAAAAACGAATAATTTTCATTTCTCCCAACATGATTAAATTTGTTCCATTTCTCCCAAAATGATTAAATCTGCCCAAAATTAATTAAATTCAAAGCTTTCGAGTTTTTGGGGTGTTACAGAAATCTAAGGCGATGTGGCTGAGAGAACGTGATATGAATACAAAGTTTTTCCACTCTGTTGATCACATTGTAAAAATTGAGGTAGGGGAAAGGTGTTTGAAGATGATAGAGAGGTGAGGGGGGAAATTTCTCAGTTTTATGAGGATTTATACAGGGAAGAGGAGGAGTGGCGACCCTCTCCTTATGGGGCCAAATTGGGGAGTAAATGGGGCCGAATTGGGGAGCATTTTTGCTTCTGAGGCTGAATTTATCGAGGGTATCTTCACTGAGGAGGAGATGTCATTGGTTCTTAAGTCGATGAGTGCAAATAAGGGACTTGGTCCTGACAGATTCTCGATGGCCTTTTTTTTAGCATTTTTGGACTATGTAATGGCCTTTTTAGACGAGTTCAATGGAAGGGTTATTTTGTGCCTACGTTGAATGCGACTATCATCACCTCGATATAAATAAAAGGGTGGATCTTTTGATATCAGAGATTTGAGACCCATTAGCTTGATTATGAGTATGTATAAACTTCTCTCCAAGGTATTATCGGTTAGGCTTAGGAAGGTCATTGACCCTTTGATTTCGGAGTCTCCAAAGGCTTTTGTTGGAGGTAGGGAGATTCTTAATGCAGTCTTTGGTGGCTAATGAATGCGTGGAATCCAGGTTGAGGAGTGGAACTTCTGGTTTAGCATGTAAACTCAACATTGAGAAGGCATATGATCATATGAATTGGAATTTTCTTCTGTACCAGTTTGTCAATTTATAAAATACCGCAAGTGCACGGGCTATTATAGAATAATGAGTGTAAGTATGGGTCAAACCCACAAAGATTTGCCAATTTTAACTTTTAAAAGAATTGCAACTATCCAACTAGATAAAATGGGATAGAGAATGAGTTTGAACTACACTAAATAAAAGCAACTACGATAAATGAGGGTAACACAAGGTATTTGTAAACAATTAGGAAAAAAATAGGATTTCGAGTTCATTTATCACGTAACTAATATTGCACAATAATTTAATGTTGTCACTCCCTTTTTATAACTCAAATTAAATCGATTCTCGCTGCGTTTAATTCATAAAATATGACGGTTATGATCAAAATATTTTTAACGTGCCTAATAGACCGCTAAAATCCCTATTCCCTTAGAAAATACAAGTTTTAAAGTTCGCAAATGTATTTAAGCATGGACTATCAAAACAATCAAAGTGCAAGCATATTCCATCAAAAATTGCTACTTTTAAATTTCAAAACTTGATTTGACAAAATAATTTTGAAGGTTTTAAAACACACTCTTGTGTCGCTTTAAAATGAATACCGATTTTTTTATAACAATTAAAACAAGTAGGGAATAAACAACAATCAAATTAACGTGACAATATTAGCTAACTGTGATAAACTTCACCATAATCCTAATAGAATAATCACGCTATCATAATAAAAGAAAATTTTCAAGTATATGAAGAGATTTTCATTAAGAGATAAAACTTACAATATGTTCTCTCCCAATAATCTTCAATCCTCTACAAAAATGATATAAACTTGGCCCTCAAATTGCTTACAATCAATCAATAGTTGCTCTCCTAAAATCCCCCCCCCCCCCACCCCCCCCCCCAAAAAAAAAAAAAAATAATGAACCAAATGGTCTTATTTATCGGCTTAGGAATGAGGTGTTTGAGTGGGAGTGAAACTCTCTTTGATTGGTTGTATTTGAGTTGGTAATTATCCCATGAAGTCTTGAGAAGGGATGGAGTTAATTGACAAGTCTTTTTTTTTTAAATAATTATCCCCAATTTTGGCACTATTCACATCACTATTCACACCACTATCTTTAATCTCTTTTTTGACCTCCAAAACTTCAAAATCTCATTTTCGTCCGAACTTCAAAGTTGTAAGTCTTGTCAAGATCTTTTCGAAAAGCTATGGCACTGCCTCAACGGACACTCGAGCGATTTTATAAAAAATATTTAGTACAGATATGTTAATCGTATCGTGTCGTGTCGCGTTGTGACATATATTTACAATTTTTGCACATCGACTCCTTTGTTGTCCAAATTTTTGGGGTACCTGTAAAAATGCAATAAAAAAATTAATTAATTCAAATTTAGGGTCATAAATTTTGAAAAGGTTATAGAAATACCCCTTTTTGCATTTTAGCCTCCGAAATTCAAAAATTGCTCGTTTTAATTCAGAATTCAACCAAATTTCAGAAAGAACTTTATTTTGCCTAGATAAATATTTGGAAAATTACAATTTCACCCCTTCAGGTTACTAGAATTGTATTTTTAACTAGAATTTTATTCAAACTTGTAATTTTCTTTTATTTAATGAAAACGACTCTGAAAGCTCATTATTTATAATGCAAAGGGCCTAACAAGGTCTAGATTTGGACATAACTCATGCAAAATAATGCACTCATCAAATACCCCCAAACCTAAAATTTGCTAGTCGTCGAGCAAAAATCAAAATTTCAAAATCTAACTCACTTTCGTAAGAATCACGATTGCACTTAGCATGTGAAAGAAGCCGTTAAACCTTTAGGTTACCCTAGTGGACGAGTTTTGTCTCGTGAGGGTTTGCAGTGAATATAACCACAAAATTTAAAAACTTGACTCAGTACAAGAGAATCAAAAGTAATATAACCAAGTTTGAATGCAAATTTCATAAATATAGTAGAACTTCACTTTCTAATATCAACTTATCGTGGGTGTGTGTGTAGTCAATATAACCATCCATTTAAAAAGATTTGATCGTTACATTTATTATCCGAAAATTCGTTTTGATTTTAAAATCTCACGGTCTGCACTCACAATCGAACACTTGGACTTGGGTTATTTTCTCTCGGTATATGGAATGAAAGAGTAAACTGAAGTGAACAAATTTCACATACACATAATAAAAAAAAACAGACTTTTTTATATTGGATGAATATGATCTCATATATTGAACATCGATTACTTATTGAAAACGTTGAATCGCACAATAAGTCCTATTCATCTTCTCTCCACACTATAACTAACTTCACTTGAGATAGATTTGGACTTTCTTTGGTTGTATTGTAGGCTCGAATTTGGATAGAAATAATGGTTTTTGGAGTTCAAAATTTCTGAATATATTGAAGTTTTTCGGTTTTGTCACTTTTTCTCACCCCCATTTTTCTTTTCTCTTTGCTTTTGCTTTTCGACTCACATTTTTTTCATCTTTTTTTTTCTTTCTTTTTATTTCACACATCATTGTTTTGCAAACTTTTTTTTTGCCATTTTTTTAAAATCGTAATTTCATCATTGTATTCCCAGAAAATGGGTATGGCTAATTTTTATGGGCTTTAGACTCGTAGTTGGAGCTAGGTAGGATAATGGGTTTTCAACAAAAATACATATTTTCTTTTTGGCTCAAATTGCTTGCAACAGAATAATGAAAAAAAAAATATTGGAGATTGGGCTTAATTTTGGGCTTTCAAACCATGGACTAATCTCATTTCTCAAGTTTCGTTAAGTTGATTTGTGTCTCAAGACAACTTACTAAGGCTTTTAATGCTTTAAGATGTAATACCCCGTATTTTTATGGATTTTAGAATTTAGGGATTTATTAAATTTATTTGAGGTAAATTAATTTAATTTTTAATCCGGAATGTTGTGTTTAATATATACTAGCGTGACGGGAGTTAGTAATTATTGGAAATTTGTTATTTGTTGAATGTTACTCGATGAGTATAGTAATATATGAGATTTAATTTTTATAAAATTCTCACGTGTGAATAAAATGACAATTATGGAAATTTAAGTCGGGACGTGCCTGTGTCGCGTCGGGAATAAATGTTGATTAATAAAAGTGAAATATTTTTAAGTTATCTGTATGATCGTTTTGAGTGCGCCAAAGTGTCCGGAAGGGTCGAGATAGTCAGAAAAGTGAACCCGGGGATTTAGTTTGGGTCTCGGGGAGGTTTTAGGCTTAATTAGCACCTCGAGAGGGCGTTTTGGACATTTCGTAATTATGGGTAATTAAACCCACGAATTTTATAACGTTATATCAGATGGAAAGTGTCATCTTTTAGGGTTAACACAATGAAATACTAATGACGGCCATTGGAGAGGAAGAGGAGAAGCTCTCCATGGAGTTCTAGGCCAAGAACACCTCCTATTGCACCGCCGTCATCACCAACGTGTAGATCGCGCGACGGGGAACTTAACCACACCAAATTCGTCCAAAAATTAGAGACTAAATTTCCAGGAAATTATCTATCTTTCTTTTATCAAGTTAATGCATCCTTTTATATTAGTCTTAGGTTGATTAGAATTAGTATTCTTGAAGAAAAATATTAATTGGAGACACAAATTGCATGTTATAATGATAGAGATCAAATTTCTGGATATCCATTTCACATGTAGAGGTTGAGCAACGAATTTCCATGATATTAGAGATAGAAAATATGAAAAAAGAATGAAAGAAATTAAGTTCAAGGAAATATTAGGGTTCATGAGAATTATGTAGAGTTTGGCCCTTTTAACCCATGATTCTTGATGAAAATTCGCATGTGTTACGTAAGAGATTGTTTATATGGATATACAACACTTATAGTATAATTGGTTGGAAGTTTGGGACTGTAATATGATGGTTTGGTGGAGTTTGGGGTACCAATTACGTAGATAGGTTTTCTGAAGATTCGCCATAACTGCTTGATCGATCGATCGAGCCCAGAGCATCGATCGATCGAAGGTTCGATCGATCGACCCCCTTTCATCGATCGATCGACCCTCCTGGGAAAACTGCATTTTTTGCTCGTGTTAGCTTAATCCGATTTTATGCGTAGTAAACCTTGATTCGGGTTTCTAGAATATAATGGAACATAAAGAGGACCAGTAGGATCAAGAGAAATCCCATAAAGTGGAACTTTAATGTTAAGGGAAATAAAGGGTAAACGGGGAGACTTTCAGGCTTAAGAAATCAAACGTACGTTGATTTAATAATCGAAACATCTAATAAGTTGGATTAGAAGGCGAGAGAGGGCCTACTGAAATTGTACTTAGATAAAGAGAACACTTCGAGTGACGAGAAGTGAGTTGAGAATCAATTAATTACGAGAATAAAAGGAATGAGGCCGTTATACGATATAATTGAGCAAAATGTGTAGTAACGGATAATTATAATTATGGGTCATGAGCGCACCTGATTTAATAATGTGGATGTGAATTCATATTTATATATGACCGTGTGATTGTGCATATTTCTGTGTGAAAATCGTACCCGGGCTACTTGCTATCACGGGGGTTTCTGCGCTGGGACAGTCTTATCTCGATGGGACCTTTACGGGGGATATTGACTTGTACCCTAGAGCATAATATTCCTAGGTATGGGCTATCTGATTGATAGTTGGACGGTCCTAAGAGACTCGTGGGTATGTGCTGACCTCTTGGACTTGGAACTATGTTCACCTCCATTTGTTTGTGTTTTGTGTTAATACAGTTCGAGAGTGATTCCGAACTAGTATTTCCCTTAGTTTGTGTGATACGGGGACTTGATAGCAGAGTATGCCAGCACCATAGATTTTATGTGGGGTGCCGTTAGTATATATATAATTTACGAGTGATTGGTATATATATACTTACATATGGAAGTCTAGCACCATAGGTTTTATGTGGGGTGCTATTTGTATATATATTATACGAGTAATTAATATATATACGTGTAATTATATGAGAACTTTCTACTGAGTAAAATAGTAGTTAAGTAAAGTATGAAATTCATCAACTTCACTGTAAGTATGCGGAAACGTTATAACAATATTGGATTTTTTTTTTAACGTAAGTAATCTTGAAGAGTTAGATTTTCTAAAAGAGAATATCATAACCTAAATTTCACGTGGTAAAACTTATGGAGAATAAGTTAGAGAGATAGACGGGCTTCATTAGTACGATAGACGTGCACACTAGATGAGAGGTGAGAATTCTCAAGAGAGTGTCGCGTACTAATATGACTGTTGCATTATCCGGTAAGCATTTTAAATACTTGCTAAACTATTTTTTTAAAACTGTTTTACATTAGGGCTCTGACCCGTTTGTTGTTACCTCTTCTCTCTTGTGTGTGTGTGTGTGTGTGTGTATATATATATATATATATATATATATATATATATATATATATATATATATATATATTACAGGTGCCCAGCCACAAGGGTGTCTTACTTAGGATTCTTTGGATGGAACGCGTTGTATCTTTTGTGGAAGTTGCAGGCCATTGCTTAGACGACCTCATTGTTGACTCTACTCCTAGTTCATCTTTATCTAGCAGGGGCATGTGTCACCCTTTTTCCATTATTTAGTTGGTATTGTCATAGATTGTAATTCTTTTACTTTCAGCATCTTTATTTCAGGATTTATTACTGTCGGAATGTTTCCCCTTTTGTGTTTTAATTGTTGGGAATTGTTATTTATGGTTAAACTATTGAATGTTCATTTTTATTCTATACTTAATGTGTGACTCTCAGGATGTAAATGGTTTAAGGTTATATAATCGGATTTAATAAAATGAGAATAAAGGTTTAAATGGTTTTGACACTTAAATTAATTATTTAGGGTGTTTAAATTTGGAAAAGATTTTTCATTTACGACAGTGATGCTAAGAATGAACCAACTGTCCACCTTGATTTTAATTTAATAAAAAAGTGATCGCACGGTATTTAATTAGGCGGGGTGTCACATAGGATTCACATTTTGACCTTTTACTTTCAGTAATCGAACAAAATAAAGAATTTGAGATCATTAACGAATTTATCACTAAAGAAAAGGTTGAGTTATTTTAACTCGGATTGATTTAAATCTCTCGAAAATGATGAATGACACAAAATACAACCGGGTTAAAATTTCCACATTTATTCATTAAGTATATTAACTTTCGCCTCAATATCCATTTTCGACCATATTATATGACAGCTGTGTAAAAAATTTCATAAGTTGAGAGATCCATGAATTAATTATATATTAAGAAATCGTTTTAAAATTGAATTATTTTGAAAATCTTTTTGGATTTTTGAAAATTTTCTGATATTATTTTTCAAAAATACCATCCTTACCTCCAAACCTAAATTTTACATTGTCCATAATGTATGCTCAAATAAAAATATGGACAAAGAAAATAAAGTAGAGAAGTGAAATGATGATATTACCTGTGAACTTCACTTTCCTACCAACATCCAAAGTAACAAGTGCATGTTAACAAACACACAAAAAAGGGCAAAAGTAAAAAAAACACTTATAATATACAAACCCATGAAAATTACCATCATCACCATAAATTAATAATCGAAATAGTTGTGGGTCATTCCAATTAATAAACTCTATAGCACTAAGTGCCAAAACATCATAAATTTGAGAGCATGACCGCACAACACAAATTTCAATCTTAAATCCATGGTCATAATGGTGCTCACCGGCATCATCAATAATAAAAGAATTTGAATCGCATGAATCACATGTCGATGTATCACATCGGGGTAGAAAATTACAATAAGGATCCAAATATTTATTATCACTTTTTCGAAAATAGTCACATAAAATGGGGGATTCATACTTCATTCCTAAATGTGAGACTTTACAAAAAGCCCGAGAAGAAGAGTTATTGTGGGGCGATACACTTTCTTCATCAAAAATAGAAGGACTGTCATAATTACTTGAAGTATCACTAAAATCAGATGACGAATTCTCAAATAATTTTTTCCGTATATAAGAAGAATGAACAATTTTCTCAATTAAATTAGGAGAAAAATTTCAACAGAAATTAACATCCAACTCATCACAACTATTATATGTGTCAAGATTGTCAATTTTTTTCTCCTCACAAAATTGATTATCCCCATTTAATTCATGATTATTTTTAGAAATAGCATCATTATATCGTTTGTTTACCCCTTTTCAAGTGATACACTTTGGTGGACAAATAGTAATTACAGGGGTTGGATTCTCATCCATATCTTCTTTAATTTTTAAAATGACTACTCAACCATCTGACTCAAATTGAGATACGTGGTCATCTAAATTTTTAGTATTTTATAAAAATACGTCCATAGGATTAATTGAGGAATATGAGAAAGATGACGGGATAACAATATGAGGATCACCCATTGTAATTTACAATGCATGGATTTTTTTATTTTTTTATAATATAAATTTATTTTTAAATGCAAAAGCAATTATAAGTGACTCATAATTTAATTAGACAGTCCGTACTCTTTGATATGAGAGAATTTAAAAGACGACCAACTACGGTAATGGTCTCAAATACCGATTTTTCCTCGAGGTTGGTGGTCGGTATGAAGACTCATTAAAAACCACAAATCCTAAACAAGGTAAAACGGAATCGATTTGATAAGTTCGCGTTGGAATAGCTTTTAATTCTAGCCTCGTTAAGAGTTTTGCCCTAGAGTCAATTTATGCAACGTGTTAAATTAAGTGTGAAATTAAACCACGTAGGAGCACACAAAAACGTACCTCCGACGTGGAATTTGTACGGTCACTTGCTTACGGCGAGCGAAGTTTAAGTTGACGTCGATCGGGGGGAAAATTCGTCTATGTTTCAGTCGTCTCCGAGAGTTCCTTGTGCTCGTGACAAGATTTCACAAGTTTTCTTCACGTTCAATTACTGTTGCACACCCTTTTTTTCCTTCACTTTTGCACTTTTTTTTCGAATGTGCTTCTGAAAAAAACACACAAAAGAAACTACACCAAACGTAAAGTGCGACACAAAAAAAGAAATAATAAGGAAAAAAAATTAACACGACACACGCACTAATGGTGTATTCAACATATAAACAAAAATGACCAAGCACACTTATGAAACCGTTTTTTCTTTCTTTTATTCTAGAAATTACTGTTGACAAGTTTTTTTTTGAATTTTTGGATTTTTTTATTTTTTTTATGGACAACAGAGTAAAAAAAACAAATCGGGAAATTTTCAAAAAAAATATTTTTTTTTTCAATTTTTTATATTTTAGGATAAACTAGTGCAAAAAATAAATAAAAAAATTGTCCGAAAGTCATAATTCTTTAAAAAAAATCGAACTAATCCCTGGCAACGGCGCAAAAACTTGTTTGTCAATTTATAAATGATCGCAAGTGCACGGGATATTATAGAATAGTGAGTGTAAGTACGGGTCGAACCCACAGAGAATTGTCAATTTTAACTTTTAAAAGAATTTCAATTGTCTACCTAGATAAAATGGGATAAAGAATGATTTTGAACTACACTAAATAAAAGCAACTACGATAAATGAGGGTAACACAAGATACTTGTAAACAATTAGGATTCGGGGTCCATTTATCTCGTAACTAATATTGCACACTAATTTAATGTTGTCATTCCCTTTTTATAACTCAAATTAAACTGATTCTCACCGGGTTTAATTTGGAAAATATAACGATTATGATCAAAATATTTTTAACGTGTCTAATAGACCGCTAAAATACCTATTCCCTTAGAAAATACAAGTTTTAAAGTTCGCAAATGTATTTAAGCATGGACTATCAAAACAATCAAAGTGCAAGCATAATCCAACAAAAATTACTGTTTTTAAATTTCAAAACTAGATTTGAAAAAATAATTTTGAAGGTTTTAAAACACACTCTCGTGTCGCTTTAAAATGAATACCGAATTTTTTATAACAATTAAAACAAGTAGGGAATAAACAACAATCAAATTACCGTGACAATATTAACTAACTGTGATAAACTTCACCCTAATCCTAATAGAATAATCACGTTATCATAATGAAACGGAGATTGCAAGAATAAGAAGAGATTTTCATTAATAAAATAAACATACAATATGTTCTCTCACAATAATCTTAAATCCTCTACAAAGATGATAAAAACTTGGCCCTCAAATTGATTACAATCACTCAATAGTTGCTCTCCGAAAATTTCCCCCAAAATAATGAACCAAATGGTCTTATTTATAGGCTTAGAAATGAGATGTTTAAGTTGGAATGAAAAACTCCTTGATTGGTTGTATTTGAGTTGGTAATTATCCCATGGAGTCTTGGAAAGAGTTGGAGATAATTGAGAAGTCTTTGTTTTTAATTAATTATCCCCAATTTTATCACTATTCACAGCATTATCTTTAATCGTATTTTTGACCTCCCAAACTTCAAAATCTCATTTCCGTCGGAACTTCAAAGTTGTGAGTCTTGTCAAGACCTTTCTGAAAATCTATGGCACAGTCTGAACGGATACTCGAACGATTTTATAAAATCTATTTAGTACAACTGTGTCAACCGTACCGTGTCGTATAGCGTCACGTCATGACATCCTTGCAATTTTTGTACATCGACTCATTTGTTGTCCAAATTGTCGGGGTACCTATAAAAATGCAAAACAAAAATAATTAATTCAAATTTAGGGTCATAAATATTTAAAAGATTGCAGAATTACCCATCCTTACATTTTAGCCCCCAAATTTGAAAAATTGCTCGTTTAAATTCAGAATTCAACCAAATTTCAGCGAGAACTTTATTTTGCATATATAAACATTTAAAAATTATTTTCAAGCTCATAAAGTTTAGAAAATTATGATTTCACCCCTTCAGGTTACTAAAATTGTATTTTTAACTCGATTTTTATTCAAACTTTCATTTTTCTTTTATTCTATGAAAACGACTCTAAAAACTCATTATTTATAACACAAAGGTACTAACAAGGTTGAGATTTAGACATAATTCATGAAAAATAATGAACTCATCAGTACCTATTAAGGAGAATGGGGTTCAGTGATCGGTAGTGTAGGTTGATGGCGAGGTGTGTTTCAATGACTAGGTTCTTCGTTCTGATTAATGGGGCACCTAGGGGATTTGTTTGAGCTCTCATGGCCTCCAAAAGGGTTAACCGTTTCTTGTTCACTGCAGTTATGGAGGCATTTAGTCGGATGATGAGGAGGCCTCCGATAAGGGTTTCACTTTTGGGACTTTGGGTCCTAGTAGGGTTATGGTTTCTCATCTATTGTTTCGGATGATGTGATTGTCTTCAATGAATTTGATCAGAGATAAGTTTTTGCTCTGAAGTTTCTCATTATTTTTTCGAGGCGGTGTCGTGTCTCAGGATTACTATGGGTAAGGTCGAGTTGATTCCGATTGGGGGTGAGGGTGTTGTAGTTTGATTAGATGGCTTCCCGGGTTGTAGGATTGGGTCCTTCCCTTATACTTATCTTGGCCTACCTCTTGGAGCTAAGTATAAGTCTACATTGAGTTGGGACCCGAGCAAAGCGTAGGATAATGTCGGGGTGGAAGAATGGGTTTCTTTCAAAAGGGGGCAGGTTGACTCTAATAAAGAGTGACTTTTCTATCTTCCCTTCTAACTTCATGACCATATTTCCTTTGCCTGTAGCTGTTCATAAAAAATGGAGAAGCTCATGCGTGACTTTTTGTGGAGAGGCACTGAGGAATGTTTTAAACACTGCCTTGGAGCATGGGAGGAGGATTGTAAGCCAATTAAGGAGGGAGGGGTGGGTGTAAGAAACTTGGCTTATTTTAATAGAGCTTTGTTGGGGAAATGGTTGTGGAGGTTTCCTCATGAGGAAGAGTTGTAAGGTCAAGGGGAGGCAGAACTCAACAGGGATAGGGGCCGGTGGTGGGGAATGGCTCTCATGGCATGGGGTTGTAGAAGCATATAGCGTGGGAGTGGGTGGTTTTTTCCAAACACACAGAGCTTATTTGGGGAGAGGTGAAAGGATCAGATTTTGGAAGGATATGTGGGGAGAGAAGGGGTCTATTCGGGAACTATTCCCCGGGATGTTCAACCCAAGTGGGTATGAGGATGGTTTGGTGGTTGACCACATGTCTGTTAGTGGGGAGGGCGTGACTTGGAGTTCGAATCTCAGATGAAGGCTTTGGGATTGGGATCTTTAGGAGGCGGACATGTTCTATGAGTGGTTGGGCTCCGCCCCCCATCTGATGAAAACAGAAGATTCCTTGTGGTGAAAGGGGGTGGATTTAGAGTGTTCTCGATCAGAGGCAACTATTCCATTATGAGTGGTAATGGGAATTCCAGATGTCATTTCCCTCGAAAGAATATTTGGAAGGTCAAAACGCCGCTGAAAGTTCGTTTCTTTGTGTGGATAGCGGCTAGATAGACCATTCTGACGCTCGAGGGTCTACAGAAGAAAAGATATCATATGGCTAGACATTATTAGTTATGTAAGGAGGATAAGGAAAAGACCAATCATCTTCTCCTTCACTGTAAAGTGACAAGAGACCTGTGAGGCATGTTTCTTGCCTTTACTAGGACCGCTTGGGTTATACCCGAGTTTTCTAGGGCGCTCTTAGAGGGGTGTAGACCCCCATGGGGGTGGTAGGGGGCATGCGTGTGTTGCGTTTAGTTCCTCACTGCATTTTTTGGATGGTTTGGAAGGAGAGGAATGTGAGACGCTTTGATGATGACGTTGAGACTACGAATTCGAGACTTCATTATTTGTTTTTTATCACTCTTCTTAGTTAGTATAAGGAGAGACTTGTTGTCACAACCCAAGAGTTTCTTGTGTTCGTCGAGGAGCTCCACACTATATTGTAGTATGGTCATTTATTTTTCAGGGTTTGATTCATTTTTTTCATTTTAGCAGGTTTACTGCTTTGTATACTTTCTGCATACGGGTTCGCTCCCTTGGAGATGGGTTTATAATATCATTATTTATAAAAAAGAAAAAGAAAAAGAAAATAATAAGAGCACCTCAACTTTTCTGAATGACACAATTTTTTAGAATACTTTTTGTTTTTTACAACATTTGAAAACCTTGCATATACCGTGAGATCTCGAGAATACAAAATATTGCCCATTTCACAATTTGCAATGTCTTTAATGTGATTTCAAAAGAACAAAGAAAAACTCCAAAGGCCATTATATCCTTTTCCATATCATGAAATTCTCCATTTATCTAACCCATTAAATAATTTATAATTATTACTATATTTTCTCCATGCATTATAGAAATTACACTTACGTCCACACAACTTCAATATTTTACCAAATAATCTCCAAAATTACAATTTAGTTCATTTCAACACTAAATTGCCATAATTAAATGCAAATTATATAATAAGACCGAAAGCCCAATTACTTAATTAAATTATCACCAATGGATTCGTTATTAATTCATCTCAAATTTGTCGAGCATTACGAAGTGGTTCTCATTGTGGGAAACGTGTGAGTGGCCCGATATGTGTGTTTTCAAACAGAATCAATATTTCTTCGAAAAAAGATCCAATTTTTAATTATGCACCAAACCAAGTTGTGAAAACCCAATTCTCACTTTAAACCAATTTTATCTTGATTAATCCTAAACATGCATCGAGTGATTAAAGCAAGTAAAGTAAAGTAAAGAATACTCGCAACGCCAGATGTACCTTGAAAAAATCCAAAGCGGGAAAACAACCTCGGACGGCCCAAGCCAGAAAATCACTATGAATAATGGTTTTACAAAGACAGATTAGCCTTACACTAAGACTCGATCCCCATGGGTCTTGATGATCCTTCTGATCATAAACCATTCTTCAATAGTGCCCACGTAGAAATTCCGTCTTCTACGATCTCTGTCCACAACACACGCGTCCACGTCTGTCTCGGTGTCCACCGATATGGCTTTGATACGTCTACGATGTCGAACACGATGTTTGTCTCTTCTTCACCGCAAAACCCTTTGTGTTCAATGTGTAGAACAAACAACTTTGGTGCAGCAAGATTACGTAAACATATAAGAATGATATCTCAGATCTTTTTTAAACTCTAAGGATGTGTTTATGATTTGTAAACCTTAGAAAACATGTGCAAACAAGGTTCTGGTTTGTAAAACTAATTTCTAGAAACCACACCTACGAAATTATGATGCAAACACTGTTTAAATAGGATTTAAACACCGCCTCGAAAAATGGGTCATTCGCGCGACATAGTATCTCGTTCGAGTGACTTACGATGTCGTTCGAGTGATAATGTATCTCGTTTGAGCGACTTAAGATGTCGTTCGAGCGACCTCGCAAAGTTTGACTTTCTTTTACTTTCAGATAAAAATGTCTCTTAACAAAGTGATTCAAATTAGTCATACTCTATTGTTATCATCATAAAACGAAGTTTAAACCATTAAAACACATTTAAAACATTTAAAAACATTTTTCTTTATAAAAATTACATCCTTATTTTTTATAAAATAATTTCGAGCATCATAAATTATACGCATTCATACCTGAGTGATCTCGGAATGAAATTAACTTTGAAGACGAGTAAACTTCCACCAAATAAACTTCGGCATGATTATTTCTTTGAAGCTTTGCCGCTACGCCTTCAATTTCTTCAATACATCATAGACCAAGTGGGATCTCGACAAAATAAAATTCTCCCTATGACATATTACAAACACAGTTTTGTTCACGAAATTAAGTCAAAACAATACAGGGACTCAATTGGAAAATCATGTCCTGACAAATCTCCCCCTTTGACTATTTCGGGACAAAACTAAACAGTGAAATGCCTAACCGGGCCGTCAAGCCGTATGATGCCTAAATCCCATCCCATAAACCCTAAATCAAAAATACAGGACACGGACTAATATATGTAGCACCGACAAGCATGAGCTATCTGAATGTGATGTAGACTTGAAATCACAAATCGCTGAAGCATACCTACACACATGAAACAGACAAACAGATACCCAGTGAAGTACGGAGGAACAAATGATACCAATTTATATTTCTAATAAGAACAAATCATTTGAAACATGTGAGCAATTATTTGATACCAATTTGAAACAAACATAAGCAAATATAAGCGCTCAACAAATCTCCCCCTACATCACATACCAAATCTCTCCCCCTTTTTGTCTCGAATATATAATCCGATGAAAAGATAAACTAATATCTAGCATGATAATATGATACAAAGGCGTATAATATCGATTTAAATTAAATTCCAAGTTTCCAAGTAAGCCTTATTTAATTAGAGTCTACTTTTAAATCAAATAAATACATCTCTTAAACATGCATCTAAAGTGTTTGTGTCAACCCATAAATAAATAAAGCATGTGACACAAAAATATGCTGAGACACAGATTTCAGGAAAAAACCCCTTTCGGGTAAAACCTTTATTTCACTATGAATATACAAGTCGCAACTTACAATTACATAGAGAAATCTGCAATGGATCAACACGCAGCCAACCCACAAAGACACGCAGTCTTGAACTCAGCAAGAGAATACAAGCAACACCCTCCAAGGACTCGCATCCCAAACAACCAAAGGAAGAACCGCAACTTTCCTTAATGACACGCAGCCATAAGACTTTGTAGAGACTCCCTCAGCAATGACACGCAGCCCTCGGTTGCAAAGATCTCTCCATAAAGATGAACAGTAACAAAGTTTGTGTTCTAGGGTTCCAAAAGATTCACAAAAGTTATGGGGATTTTTGTGTGTGAATCAAAAAGATGTTTGGCACATCAAAAAATGAAGTCTTGTTGTGTTTGAAATCTTAAAAACGTTTTCTCAAAGACTTAGAAAAATATACCACCGAAATAGGTATATATATAGGAAAAATAAATTGGTGGTAAAACCAGTTACGGAACTGCTCGAGTTTATCCCAGATGAATCGGTCCGGCTTGGAGGCGGATCGGTTCTTTTAAAATATGGCTTTATCGGTTCGCTAGCAGTCCGGGGTATACTGGACAAAGCAAGGCGGATCGGTCCGGGTAGAGGGCGGACCAGTCCGGAGGCGGATCGGTCCGGTAGGGAGGCGGACCGGTCCGGCTTCCCAGAAAAATAAAATTTTTAAACGCCTCATTCTGCAATACTTACCAATACTAAATATGAACTTTAAGGAACGTAAAAATAAAACTTTACCAAGTTCATTCTCGCAGAGGCTATGATGTTGAAAATGCTTTGATATTCGGATCCGTTGATGTAGATGCGATCTTGAATTTCTTCCACGGTGTAACGGAGTACGACATACATATTGACAATGGACAAAAATGTCCTTACACAAATAGAATCAAGTTGATACCAATGTAAGAATTGAAAACTGCTAGAAAATCATGAAACCACCAGCTAAATATGATCAAACAATGATAAGTCAGTAGCTAGTAAACCAAGGAATCACACAAAGAGTATACCAATCAAACCAAGTGTGATAAATGGACATATATGTAAAATACCAACTTGGAACTTAAAAGAACCAGCATATAAACCAATTAATCAAAAAAATGCTTCCTATAGTAGCAAAAAATATATCAAATTAAGCCAAAGGACTGCAAACCAATCAGAAGCAATTTATCACCCTATCGTTCGAACGAGCCTGGGACTTCGCTCAAACGAGATGAGGAAGTCGCTCGAACGGAGTACAAAGTCGTTCGCGTGAGATGCAATGTCGTTTGAACGACTTCGCGCGACCTACCAAAAAATTCTCAGTTTCCCAGAAATATTATAAAGTATTGTCCAGTGAAAAAAAATTCCACAAAAAAATCCAAGAAGGGACTGACAGAAGCAAAACAGTGTTAAAACATAAGGCTTTTAACACAAAATGCAAAAACTCTTTAAAAATAAAAAAGCGAGTTACATGCAAACATAGTACCGATGTGCTCAAACATGGACATGGAGTGAATGGGTGTGAAACTACAACAAATGAGTCACAATTCCAACACATCGAAACGATCAAGAAGCTCTAATTGATAGCGATAAATCATAAAACTTTATCATAGCCAAATGACAATTAAAGTGTGAGCTTAATGAACTAAACATACTACATGCACACAAATCCGGAATTTTGACGATTCTACAAACAATAGCGTCAAATTGCAATGTTTCAACATTAGGGTTAGATGTGCAAACCCGTTTAAATTTTCTCCAACCAAACACCCTCATATAAACATACTTTTTCAAGTTCTTTTGAGGTTTCTAGCATTCTCAACTTAGAGAAAATCTTATTGGCCCTTTTCTTATCTTATTGCATTTTTCTTTTTGGGCTCTTTTAAACGGTGGCTTTCACGACAAGTTAATTTGAACTCTCGCAGTCCTTTCCCGTGAATCACTCATCATTTTTACCAATTTTAAATCCTCATGGTAAACGGGTATTACATGCACACTTTTCCTTAAGTTTACTTACGCATAAATGACAAGATTGAGATAAGAACGCCTCACCAAATTCAAATATGCAAGAGAAGTCAAACATCCATATAAACTCGTGCATGTGTGCGATGTTGGCATATATACAAAGTCGAATCAAAATGCATATCAACTTCGAAACCACCCCATATAAACAATGGTTAAGGTCATTCTAAGCATCAATAATAATGACCAAATGTACTAGCCACATGGATAATGAAACGGATGTGGGGGTCCAAGCACACCAATATGCCACATCAAACATGTATACTCAAAAATAAAAACTGAAAATCTTTTTGGTTTTTCAAACATATTTGACTCAAAGAAAAGCAAAATCTTTTTGGATTTTCAAAAGTTTTCAAAAAAAAATAAAAACATTTTGTATTTTTCAAATAAGACTCAAACAAATGAAAACTATAATACAAAATGATACACATGTCATAATACTAGCAATGAATTTATCATGAAGCAAACTATCATATGACAAACATCGCAACACTATCATCCTTTAGATTTTGCATGGGAAGAATCAAGTGCACCCAAACGAGAATCATGAAGTTTAATTCCTAAAGCCACTAAATCCGATTTCCTAACCCAAGTAGGTGTAAAATGACGCATGGTTGTGTCGTGAACCGGGGAAACTTTATTCCTAAACTTCCTAGGAGCATGTCTAAGGTCGTAGCAATAACGCCTAAGGTGACCTTTCCTACCAAAAAATGAGCAAGTGTAGCGGTGGTGGGAATGATTACCTTTATGTGGACCTTTTCTAACCATCCTAGTGTTTCTCACACGTGCGGGGGGGATGGGAACAATTCTCTCACTAAAACATATACCTCCCCTATATCCCTTAATTTGGACGGTGCCTAGGATTTTATCTAAGTTTTCTGACCTAGCCTCAAAATCAAACTTGACTCTAGATGAGTCTTTCAACCTCTCCTCCAACTCAAGAATACTAGACTCGAGTAAACGCCTAGACTCCTCAAACTCTAAAATCTCCTTTTTCAAGGACTCCATCAAACCACGGAGATTATCTCTCTCTTTCTCCACAAACTCTAGTTTCTCCCTAAACTTCTTTTCTCGTGCCCTAAGATCCTCAATCAAACTATCATTATTTTCTATGGCACTCTCATTCAAATTAGATTGCAATTTTGAGTTAGCCTTTTTCACCTTCACCGTTTCGGCATACAACACATTACACGCATTTTGCAATTCTTTCACATGAACCTCGTCCTCGTCACTGACATGGGATACACTCAAAACATCCTCGGAAGTGTCATTCACATGAGTATTGTCGTCGTCGCTCACATGACATGCCATAAACGCAGTAAAGTTACGTTAAATGGGGGAACTCTCTCCCTCTTTCGGTTCACTATCACTTAAGGTGGCACTATAGACAATGGGTTGCTTGCCCTCTTTCTTAAGTCTAGTGGGACACTCCTTAACTTTGTGACCGTACCCCTCACACCCGAAACACTTATCCGACTCATCTCTCTTAGGCTTCTCAAACTTACCCTTAGAGGTGGGATCTACTTTGTTGTTCTTGAATTTTTCAAATTTCTTGGCATCTTTCGATTAATTTTGAAACTTAATAAATTTTTTTAAATTTCTTTTCCAATAAAGCAACATCCTCAAACTCGAAATCGGAATCGGAATCCGAAACTTTAATTTCCTCCTTTCGAGTTTTCAAAGCAATACTCTTTTCTTTCTTAGGCACTTGCTTGGAGGTAATTATGTCGATTTCATAGGTTTGTAATTCACCTACAATCTCTTCTAGTTTCGTTGATTCTAACCTACCCAAGGAGTTTAAAATGGTCACTTTCACATCAAACCTACTAGGCAATGACCTAAGGATTTTCTTTATGACACGGTTGTCGGGAATTTTCTCACCTAGGTTAAACGACTAGTTGACAATATTGGACAACCTAGCATAAAACTCATCAAAGGTCTCACTCTCTAACATCCTAATGGTCTCAAACTTTGTAGTGAGATTTTGAAGTTTTGACGCCCTAACCGTGCTAGTGCCCTCGTGAGTGAGTGCCAAAATATCCCAAGCCTCTTTTGATGTTTCACAAGTCATAATTCTATTATATTCTTCCTGTGTGACATGTGAAGAAATAACGTGCAAACCCTTAGAATTATATTGTGTAATTCTTTGTTCAGTTTCAGTCCATGACTCAACAGGCTTTAAACTAGTGACCTCACCTACAATCGTGACTGGGGGTGTCCAACCTTTCTCAACTGCAAGCCAAACACGCTCATCAATAGATTTTAAAGCACATCTCATTCTCATCTTCCAATAAGTGTAATTAGTGCCATCAAAAATAGGAGTTCGAGAAAATTCAGTATATCCAGAATTCATCTTTGAAAACACACGGGATCACAAAACAAATACAAATGTTTTTCTAGCTCTGATACCAATTTGTGGGAAACGTGTGAGTGGCCCGATGTGTGTGTTTTCAAACAGAATCAATTTTTCTTCGGAAAAAGATCCAATTTTTAATTATGCACCAAACCAAGTTGTGAAAACCCAATTCTCACTTTAAAGCAATTTTATCTTGATTAATCCTAAACATGCATCTAGTGATTAAAGCAAGTAAAGTAAAGTAAAGAATACTCATAACGCCGAATGTATGAGGAAAAAACCCAAAGCGGGATAACAACCTCGGACGTCCCAAGCCAGACAATCACTATGAATAATGATTTGACAAAGACAGATTAGCCTTACACTAAGACTCGATCCCTACGGGTCTTGACGCTCCTTCTGATCTTCAACTGTTCTTCAATAGTGCCCACGCAAAAATTTCGTCTTCTACGATCTCTGTCCACAACACACGCGTCTACGTATGTCTCGGTGTCCACCGATATGGCTTTGATACGTCTACGATGTCGAACGCGATGTCTGTCGATTCTTCACCGCAAAACCCTTTGTGTTCAATGTGTAGAACAAACAACTTTGGTGCAGAAAGATCACGTAAACATATAAGAATTATATCTCGGATCTTTTTTAAACTCTAAGGATGTGTTTATGCTTTGTAAACCTTAGAAAACATGTGCAAACAAGGTTCTGGTTTGTAAAACTAATTTCCAGAAAGCACACCTACGAAATTATGATGAAAACACTATTTAAATAGTATTTAAACACCGCCTCAAAAAATGTGTCATTCGCGCGATATAGTATCTCGTTCGAGCGACTACGATGTCGTTCGAGCGACAATGTATCTCATTCGAGCGACTTAAGATGTCGTTCGAGCGATCTTGCGAAGTTTGACTTTCTTTGACTTTCAGATAAAAACGTCTCTTAACAAAGAGATTCAAATTAGTCAAACTCTATTTCGAGCTTATCATCATAAAATGAAGTTTAAACCATTAAAACACATTTAAAACATTTAAAAAAAATTTCTTTATAAAAATTACATCCTTATTTTTTATAAAATAATTTCGAGCACTATAAATTATACGCATTCATACCTGAGTGATCTCGGACTGAAATTAACTTTGTAGACGAGTAAACTTGCACCAAATAAACATCGGCATGATTATTTCTTTGAAGCTTTGCCGCTACGTCTTCAATTTTTTCAATACGTCATAGACCAAGTGGGATCGTGACAAAATAAAATTCTCCCTATGACATATTACAAACACAGTTTTGTTCACGGAATTAAGTCAAAACAATAAGGGACTAAATTGGAAATTTATGTCCTTACACTCATGTTATTACTTCTATTGATATAAACTTAAAAATCCTTTCAGTCGAAATATATCTATCACAAAAAAGGATAACTTGAAAGGAATCGGGAAATTGGAGGGCCACCCTGGTATACAACAAACATGAAGGGTATTTATTGCAATACTTGAAAATCTCACCAAGAACGTAAGAATCTTAGATTACTTATTGCACAATCTACAATCACTATAATGTGATCTACGACCATCGACTTGTTATTCTTATTATTTACATTTCTACTGAAGTATATTAGCAGTCGAACAGTTAAAATCACCAACTACATTTATGGATGGAAATGAGGCTTCAGTCATGAGGTTTAGCTTCAACCTCAACATCCGCTGCCTCATCCGTATTACGGCAGCACCTTTTGCAATATCCATTATAAAATCGACAGCACCCATGACGACAACGGAACCTTTGGTCTAACCCAACTAATGCCTCACTTACACTTATTCTGTGAATGTTAGCGATTAGTAATTTGTGATGTATGTCGATTAATGCATGCATGGGATATTGATTTTTTTCTTTTTAATTTAAACTACACAAATATTCTCTTATTCATTTTACGATTAGGTTTCGATATATTAAAAAAATCCATGTAGCCGAAAAATAGGGTACAACGCACTTCCGGTTACTTTTGTTTGGTAAACAATTGAGTTGCAACACATTTGACAATGCCAATCATCTAAGCAAGGGAGGATTCACATGAGGCCCAACTAGGGCGGCCGCCCCAGTTGAGATTTGATTTTTATGTTTTTTATCTGGTGCGACAAACTTTCAGGTCTCGTCATCTTTATTTGCAAAATCCTAAACTGGCGCACAGTAGCCAAAACAATTCAAGGCAGGTGATTTCATCCTTTTTTATATTTTTTTGGACTTTAATATTTAATTATGTTTAAGGTTTCTGTATTTGTCTTTATTCTTGGTTGTTCATCTCCGTGATTTTGTGCAATGTTGTGTAATATGGGAGATTTGATATTGGCTAGTTTGAAATGGCTGATGGTTTAGTAGTGGCAGACATGTTCGTTTGGTAGTGGGTGATGATTTTCTGTTCCATCAGGTGAGTTAACTCGATTTTGTAATTTATATTAAGCAAAATTCAATTGTTATCACTACTAAAATTTGGATATTATGAATGTTTATAATGCGTTGTTTATCTTTTGAAATTAATTACGTACTATTAATAATAATTTAGTATAATTGTTTGGGTATTATAAAATTATAATTTATATAAAATTGAAAATAATCCAAAAAAAATCGCTTAAAAGAGAACCCGCCTCCAAACCCTCGGTACCACTCGACATTTTCTCCCCAATTAACAACATATCTCGGATCCGCGACATTTTCTCCCCAATTGACAACATATCTCGGATCCGCGACATTTTCTCCCCAATTGACAACATATCTCGGATCCGCCGTTTAATCTAAATACTATTTTTTTTAACAAACTCAAACAAAATATTATATCATAACCGTATTACAACAGTTAGGTTTATCCATAAACCTACTAACTATAGTACTAGTACTATCTGCCAAAAGCTGTTTGTAGATAAATCTAGGTGCTATATCAAAAAAACTATTCATATAATGACAACTATTTCCGATCTTGGCCAAGACATCAGCTACCGAGTTGGCCTCTCTATAGCAAAAAGATATCCACACTGTATCAAACTTCTGAATCTCCTTACTGCAGTCTCGGAGTAGTTCCTAGATATGGTGGCTCAAACATGGGACCCTACAAAACAGTTGGTAAGTAGACAAAGAATCCGTTTCCACATGTATATTACGAATACCTCGATTAATAGAAAATTTTAAGCCATCTTTTATTGCCCACATTTCAGCTATAGCATTGGAATTGTAACCAATATTTTTTGCAAAACCCCAAATAAAAATGCCCTTATCGTCTCTGAGGACACCTCCAATGCCCGCTGATAGATTCGTAGTATTGCATGATCCGTCAGTATTTAGTTTATAAATAGTTTTATCTGAAGGTTGCCAAGCGATATTTATCTTAACATGCCTAAGTTGAAGCGGTGTTTCTGAGATATGAATCGAATTGTAATTATAGATATCCTCACTAACTTGATGCCTAATTAGATTTAATTGGATAGGACAATTGTTAAACAGTGCGTTATTTCAGGAATTCCATATTCGCCAACAAGTAAAAAGGTTTTTTGTAGTGGTTAAAATGTTTGAATGATTCCCAGTTCTATTGCTAGTATCAATAGCAAGTAAGAAGTGAATATCCTTAGGAAATTGCAATCCAACGTTATCTAAAATATTTTGAAAAGGGGTAGAGTTGGTTAGGAAATGACTATTGGAATCATTTTTTTTTACATAAAGAGCATTTATCCGAATGGTATATATGTTTTTCCCTTAAAACATCGCCAGTAGGTAAGCCATTGTGAGACAAAAACCAGAAGAAAATTTTAACTTTATTAGTACAAGGTAACTTCTATAACCGGAGCCAAGGGAGTAAAGGCCTACTAATTCTCACGTCTGTATTAGTAATCCAGTTATAGGTGGTTTTGACATTAAATAACCCTTTTTTATTAGGACTCCAAAAGGCAATATCCGGTGAATTGTTATCATGCCAAGGAATACTAATAATATGAGAAACAAGGTGTAATGGAATATACCTCAGTAATTCCGTAATATTCCAATTGTCAGTACCATTGTGCCGGAATTGCGATACCCGAATAAAGTCGTCATAACTAGATTTTTGAAGAATTTTTTGTAAGGAATTATTGGATAGCCAGTTATCAGTCCAAAATTTAACCTTGCCCTCATGTAAGGACCATTGAATTCCCTTAGTCAGAAGTAAAATTCCTTTAGAAATATTTAGCCAGGCCCAAGAATTGCGATTTTTAAGTTTAGAGTTAAGGAATGTAGTATGATGGTAATATTTGTAATGCATAATAGTTGCCCATAGGGAATTAGGATTATTAAGCAAATCCCATCCTAATTTTAATATAAAGGTTTGATTGAGCGTATGCAAATTTTTTATTCCTAACCCACCCAAGATTTTCGGCCTAGTCATCGTACTCCATTGGATAATAGCTTTTTTCTTAGAGTTAGGAGTGGCCCTCCAAAAAAATCATTTAATCTTACCCGAAAATTTGTCAAGGAGAGTTTTAGGCAGTTGAAAAGAAGACATATTGTAAATAGGCAGGGAATCAGTAACCGAATTGATGAGGAGTATCCTACTAGAGTAGGATAAGTATTGGTTATACCATAGATTAATTCGTTTATCTAGTTTAATAATAATGTCTTGAAAAATAGCTTTAGTTACTCTACAATTAATCATCGGCACCCCCAAATATTTCTCATTAGAGCGAAAAAGAGTAATAGTAAGGGCATCCTTAATCCTACGTTTATTAGTGGAAGCCATATTAGTAGAGAATAAAATGGAAGATTTATCAGAGTTCAAACTTTGACCAGAAAGGCAACAAAATTTATTAAGTATCAGTTTGAAGTTAACCACATTTCGAATAGAACCTTGTAAGAAAATAATGCAATCGTCAGCAAAGGCCAAAATAGGAACAGGGGGTCCAAACCTAGATGCTTTTGATGCAGATATAATTTTATCACTATTCGCTTTTGTTAATGAACGTATAAATACAACCAAGGCCATAATGAAAAGATATGGGGATAAAGGATCCCCTTGTCTTAAACCCCTAGAAGGTTTAAAAAAATCACCTGATTGGCCGTTGATAATTGTGGAAAAAGTAGGAGTGGTAATATATGACATAATTCGAGTAATCCAAAATTCGGGGAAACCGTGTTGCTGTAAAACCCATTTAATGAAAGGCCATTCTAATTTATCATACGCTTTAGAAAGATAGAGTTTAAGAGCGAAACTACCACTCTTAGATTTTGAACCTCTCATAGAGTGAAGCATTTCATGCATAATTAAAATATTATCCTGAATATGTCTCCCCGGAACAAAAGCATTTTGAAATGGGGTCACAATTTTTGACAAGAAAGGTCGAATTCTGTTAATTAAAATAGTCGACATAATTTTATAGCTCACATTACAAAGGCTAATAGGTCTAAATTGTGATGTTTTGGAAGGGTTGTCACATTTGGGTATAAAAATTAGAAAAGTTTGGTTAAGTTCTTTGAGCAAAAAACCCGAGTGAAAAAAGGATTGGACAAACAGGTGTCACGGCCCACGTTCTCGGTGGCTGCCCAAGATTTGTCTTTTAATTCATTCAAAGTCAATCTTATCTTATCTTATCTAAAACCAGAAGTACCACCCTTGTACCCAAATTCCCTAAAATCCATTCCAACCTAATAATACAAAACCTGAAGAGCCTCATTTTTCTTCTCCCAACTAAAAAGTGCATTAAACAAAAAATAAAGAAAATGAAAAATCTGTATTTTCAATATGTTTTTTCATAAAAAATGTCTTTTACACTTCACACTTTTTTAAGACGCAATTTTGTAAAAAAATATTTAACTTTTTATAAATAAATATTTATTTAAGTTTTAATAATAAACCATAACCAATTATAAAAAAATTGTTTCTACTAGAATTTTTTTTTAGAAACAACTGTTTTCTATAAAAAAAAAACAGTTTTAATTGTTTATTATTTATATTAACAGAAAAAAGTATAATTTTTTTATAAGAAGTTTTCTGAAAAAATGTACATTTTTTATATAATAATCATATTTTTAACATTTAAAATTAATTTATTACTCTAAAGAAAGATTTTTATTTTGTATTGAACAATTTTTTTTTTGTTAAAAGTTTTTTTAGAAAGAACAATTTAAAGTTGATCGTAATTTTAACAGTTAAAATTAATCTAAAGGGTTATTTTTTTCTAGTTGAACTGTTTGAAAAAAAACAAACTCGTCATTTTCAAAGGTTGTTGATAAAAACTTAGAAAATGTTTTATGTAAATAAAAAAAAATGTTTTTTTTTTCTGAAATAAACCGTTTTGACAATTAAAAATCTGTCTTTTAAATAAAAATCCGTAAATTTTTACAAAATCATTTTCGTTTATAGATTATACTGGCTTTCTAAAGTTGTAAATGGAAAAAAAAACAATTTGTATATAAAATAGTATTGAAAATTCAGATTTTCATTTCTTATGCAAGGCATTTGATGTTTGGGAGAAGAAAAAGTGGGGTTCTTCTAGTTTTGTCTTATTAGATAGATATGGATTATGAATATAGGAGTGGGTGGCATCATTAATTTCCCAGTTTGTTCAAATTCAACCATTTTGTTTAACTCTGTAAGTAATGTCTAAAACGTGTTGAAAAGAAGAATAGCCATTAAGGAAAATTTATATCTCGCTATTTGTCTTTGGGGTCATGAAAATTCAATCTTATCTTATCATGGAGTCCCTACTTGATTCATAATAAGAGAAACTTAAAATATTGACAGCAAATAAGCAAAAGTTCCCGTGCTTCTTCACTTGGTATCAATTATATACAATGTTAAAATACAGATAGAAATGCATTAGCCTAAGGCCAAAATGGGTATATGAGTGGATACGTTTTACTCAAATCCAACCATTTTAGTTAGCTCTGTAAGTAACCTCTAAAACGTGTTACAAAGAAGAATAAGAAATCAAATACATTTTTAATCTTCTATATAAAGGCTGAGACAGAAATAATTGTTGGGTATGCATATTAGTATATATATTAATTTTGAATGAAGTAAATAAGTTACTGGGAGTTTCCAAGTGGTAAGTTAGTGGGGGTGTGTGCATGAGGTCATGGACTCAAATCCTAGGGAGCACACTAATTATTAAGCGTCAAAGATTGGGCCTTGGGCTCTTGGGGATTTCTAATGTGCATTAAATCTTTTCAAAATCGTTTTAATTTTAAACCATTTTTAAGTCTTTGACTGTTTCTTCCACTATAGCTATTAGTGGAGATATTAGTGGGTTAGTTGGCTAAAACCTCCACCCACGTTTTTTTTACCATTTCCCTTATATAAGAAAAGGCTACAGCGTCAAAAACGTATTGAAAATCTCTCTCACGTTATCTGCAAAAATTCTTTTGCTATTTTCTGAAAAACACTTTCTGTGCAAAAATTCTTTTGCTATTTTCTGCAAATACATTTATGTTCGTCACTTTTTTGGGAGTGCTGGAGTATCCTGAAAGTTCGAAGATTTAACACAAAGTTGGTGTTTAAATCTGATCCTTGAATCTTGTGAGGTGTATGTTCACGAGGCTGACAGCTACAAATATAAGCGAGCAATTTCACCTTTAGGACTTTGTGTGAAACACAAACCTCGATCGATAAGTCCTTCTAATTTTATCTATTTCGAATTTGGGTTATTTCGTTTATTCTGCAATTACTATTTCCAACAATCTAAAGCTGAAAGTCTGTAGGTATTCTACAACTTGCTATGGAAAATCCTAATGTAAAATACTCTGAAAACCCTGAACTGTTTGATGGAAAGAATTTTAAGAGATGGCAAATGAAACTACAATTTTACCTAACAACTCTTAAGGTCGTTGACATTATTGCATCTGATAGACTTTCTATACCTGACGAACTAGTTGTTTGGAAACAAAGGGATTATATGTGTAGGAATTATATATTGAACTGTCTCTGCCTTGAATTGTATGATGTTTATTGGTCATGTCCTACTGCTAAAGAATTATGGAACTTACTGGATAAAAAATATGCAACTGAAGATAATAAATCTGTTGTGTCACAACTGGAAGACCTACAAATTATTATTCATGAAATTCTGGTCGAGGGTTATAATATATGTGAGGGATTTCAGGTGTCTGCTATAATTGAAAAAATGCCACCTTCTTGGAAACATTTAAAAAACGGTCTGAAACATAAGAAAAAGGAGATGTCACTAGAAGATTTGATAGTTCGTTTGAGAATTGAGGAAGATAATAGGAATGCAGAACTTAAGGAGAAAAATTCTGAATTCAGTTCTAAGTCTAATTTGGTAGAGGGAAAATCAAATGGTAACCAAAAACAGAAGCAGTCCAAGCCTAACCATTCAAACCAGAAACATGGGCACCATAAATCAAACCAGAATTCAAGGTCCAACCATAACTTCAAACCTAACGATAAGAATAAAAATTCTAAACCTTAGTTTAAATCTAAACCTGCAGGTCAATGCTATGTATGTGGAAAACCAGGCCATTACGCTAAAGATTGCAAGTTTAGGAAGAGTCAAGATGTGAAGCCTTAAGCAAATGTAACCGAGGAGGGTAACTTTTTCTGCTGTTGTGACCGAGGCAAATATTGTGAGTAACATGACAGACTGGTGGCTTGATTCTGGCGCCACCAAACATATTTGTGGCACGAAAGGTGCCTTCACTACCTTCATTGCTGTGGGTGGGGATGAACGTCTATACATGGGAAACTCCTCTTCGTCTAAGGTTGAGGGCAAGGGAACCGTAGTTTTAAAGTTCACTTCGGGAAATGTTCTCACATTGAAAGTTGTTTTGTATGTCCCTAAGGTTAGGAGGAATCTGGTGTCCGGTTTTGTCTTAGTTAAGAAGGGTTTTAAAATTGTTCTAGAGACTGATAATGTAGTTATGACTAAGGGAGGTGCTTTTGTGGGGAAAGGTTATATTCATGAGGGTATTTTCAAACTAAATGTAACCATGGCTGATAATAATAAAGCATCTACTTCTTCTGCTTATTTGATTGACTCTTGTGATATGTGACATTTTAGACTTGGTCATGTAAATAAGGCATCCATTAAAAAATTAATGTTTTTGGAAAACATACCAAAATCTGATATTTCTACCAACTCTAAATGTGAAATATGTGTTGAATCAAAATATGCTAAAAAACCTTTTCCAAGTGTCGAAAGGAGTTCAACTGTTTTATGTTTAATACATTCATATCTTTGTGATTTAAAAGGTTATGTGACACGTGGTGAAAATAAATATTTTGTTACTTTTATTGATGATTACTCTCGTTATTGTTCTGTTTATCTCCTTACAAGTACAAATGAGAGTTTCTCAAAATTTATTTCTTATAATTTAGAAGTTGAAAAAAATTTGGAGAAATCCATCAAAATATTAAGATCCGATAGGGGAGGAGAGTACACCGGTGATCTTGATAAATATTGTAAAGAAAATAGAATAATTTATCAAGTTACTCCTCCTTATTCACCCCAATCTAATGGTATAGCTGAAAGAAAAAATAGAACTCTTAAGGATATGGTAAATTCTATGTTAAGCACTTCGGGATTACCTTATAATATGTGGGGTGAGGCACTTCTTACTGCTTGTTATATTCTTAATAAAATACCTTTTAAGAAAAATGACAAAACTCCTTATGAAATGTGGAAAAATAGAAAACATTCTTATAAACACCTTAAAGTGTGGGGGTGTCTTGCTAAGGTTTCAATACCAGTACCTAAGAGAACTAAACTTGGCCCAAAGACTGTTGATTGTGTTTTTATAGGTTATGCTAAAAACAGTAATACTTATAGGTTTCTTGTAATTGATTCTAAAAATCAATATATGGATAAAAATACTATTTTTTAGTCAAAAGATGCTGAATTTTATGAGGACAAATTTCCTTTTAAAGTGAGAAGTGAGGGAACTAGTAGTTCTGTTCCAATGGGTCCTAGTGTTAGAAACGAATCTCCAAATTCAGAAGATATTGAAATTAGGAAAAGTAAAAGACCTAGGATAGCTACTTCTTTTGGTCCTGAATTTTTAACGTACTTAATGGAAAATGACCCCGTCACTTTTAGTGAGGCAATGTCCTCACCTGATTCTATTTTTTGGACAGAAGCTATTAATAGTGAATATGATTCTATTATTTCTAACAACATGTGGGAGTTAGTTGACTTTCCTAAAGGATGTAAAACTATTGGATGCAAATGGATTTTTAAAAGGAAATTAAAAGATGATGGTTCTATTGATAAATTTAAGGCAAGATTGGTAGCTAAAGGCTATAGGCAAAAGGAAGGAATTGATTTCTTTGATACTTAATCTCCTGTTACTAGACTTACATCTACTAGGCTATTAATTGCTATTGCTTCATTACATAATCTGATAATTCATCAAATGGGTGTTAAAACGGCTTTTTTGAATGGAAATCTTGAATAAGAAATTTATATGGATCAACCCCAGGGGTTTATAGTCCAAGTCCTAGATCAAAAAGTGTGTAGACTTAAAAAATCTTTATATGGACTAAAACAAGCTCCTAAACAATGGTATGAAAAATTTGATCAAGTAATGATCTCTAATGGTTTTAACATTAATGAAGCGGATAAATGTATTTATAGCAAATTCAAGGATAAATCTGGTGTGATTATTTGCTTATATGTGGATGATATGCTTTTTTTTGGAACTGATATGGATATAGTTAATAAAACTAAAAGTTTCCTTAATAAGCAATTTGATATGAAAGATTTGGGTGTTGCTGATGTTATACTTGGAATTAAAATCATTAAAAATTCTGAAGGAATTGTTTTAACCCAATCTCATTATGTAGAGAAAGTTCTTAGAAAATTTGAACAATTGAATTGTATTCCTTCTAAAACACCTTATGACATTAGTTGTCACTTAAGAAAACATTCGGGTACTGGTGTATCATCATTAGAATATTCTAGAGTTATAAGTAGTCTAATGTATCTTATGAACTGCACTAGACATGATATTGCATATGCTGTGGGTAGACTTAGCAGATACACTTGTAATCCTAATAATAAACATTGGGATGCTTTAATTAGAGTTTTGAGATATCTAAAATACACAATAAACTATGGTATTCATTATATTAGACATCCTGCTGTAATTGAAGGCTTTTGTGATGCTAATTGGATTTCTGATAATGATGAATGTAAGTCTACGAGTGGCTATGTTTTTGCCTTGGCAGGAGGCGCTATATCTTGGAAATCTACCAAGAAAACATGCATAGCTAGATCCACTATGTAGTTAGAGTTCATAGCGTTGGATAAAGCAAGTGAAGTGGCTGAATGGTTAAGGAACTTCATATTAGATATTCATTTGTGGCCTAAACCAGTTCCAGCCTTGTCCATTCACTGTGATAGTCAAGCAGCGATCGCAAGAGCACATAATAACTCCTACAATGGAAAGTCTAGACATATCAGGAGGAGACACAACACAGTGAGACAACTATTGAAAGATGGAGTTATAGTAATCAACTATGTCAAGTCAAAGGGAAACCTGGCGGATCCATTGACTAAAGGCCTAGCTAGAGAGCTTGTTTATAAAACATCGAGGGGAATGGGCCTAAAGCCTATTAATATCTAAATCACCTATAATGGAAACTCAACCCATATAACTGAAGATCCCAAGATCTGGGTTCAATGAGATAACAAAGTTAAATGAGTGATTTGTGGGGGTACAAATTTATGTTTTACTTAAAACCCATTCCTATGATGTAGTACCTGTGTATCGACGGAGAATGAGATTTAATCTCTTAATGCATTTTATAGCTGGTATTCAGTGGAGTGTGAGATACAGTACACTCTTGATAGAAGCACCTATATGAGTGTGGTAGTGGGGCCACTTCCTATGAGAATTAAGGTTGATTCTCTAGAGCACTCAAGAAACCTGTGCATGCTCAAGGCCGAAACGAGCACAACTGTGGGAACCCGATGATGACTTTTGGGAGTCACGTGTGTGTTCTATTGACTTAAGTTTACAACAACGGTGAAATAGTTCAAGACCTTAGTTCACTATCAACCGGTAAACTCAATAGATCAACACAAAGCTAACGTTCAACCCGAATGACACCTATGCCTTATACGTCACTCCTTATGATACTCCAGAGCGTCGTTATATTTTATTTATTTATTTATTTCATTCATGTGGGGGATTGTTGGGTACGTATATTAGAATATATATTTATTTTGAATGAAGTATATAAGTTAGTGGGAGTGGCCAATTGATAAGTTAGTGGGGGTGTGTGCATGAGGTCATGGGTTCAAATCCTAGGGAACACACTAATTATTAAGGGTCAAAGATTGGGCCTCGGGCTCTTGGGGATTTCTAATGTGCATTAAATATTTTCAAAATCGTTTTAATTTTAAACCGTTTTTAAGTCTTTGACTGTTTCTTCCACTATAGCTATTAGTGGATATATTAGTGGGTTAGTTGGCTAAAACCTCCACCCACGTTTTTTACCATTTCCCTTATGTAAGAAAAGGCTACAGAGTAAAAAACGTACTAAAATCTCTCTCACGTTATTTGCAAAAATTCTTTTTCTATTTTCTGCAAATACATTTATGTTCGTCACTTTTTTGGGAGTGCTGGATTATCCTAAGAGTTCGAAGATTTAACACAAAGCTGGTGTTTAAATCTGATCGTTGAATCCTGGGAGGTGTATGTTCACGAGGCTGACAGCTACAAATATCAGCGAGGAATTTAACCCTTAGGACTTTGTGTCAAACATAAACCTCGATCGATAAGTCCTTCTAATTTTATCTATTTCGAATTTGGGTTATTTCGTTTATTCTACAATTACTATTTCCAACAATAATAACCATTAAAGAAAAATTCATATCTCACTGTGAGTCAAAAGAAGGGGTGCAACCCAAATTATTATTGATTGCCCAAGATTTGTTTTTTGATTTACAAGAATTCAATCTTATTGTATCATGGAATCCCCTAATTCAAACCAGTAATTTACAATCCGAAAATACTGATATCACAAAAAAATATCACCAATTTCTATCTACAAAAAATGTTAAAAGTATATAAAGGAATGCGTTAGCCTAAGGCCCACAACATTTGGATATTTGATCAAAAAGCTTTTAGACTAAACTTACATTAAAGAAATTTGGAGGGATTATTTGGTACATGCTCATGTTAGACTAAAGTCATATATATGGGCTTATATATGAAATAAATACGAATTATAGTCTATCAAATAAAGTTAGGCCATTTAAAGTGATTAATTTATGTTTTGGGGCATTAATAATGTATTATTAAAGCATGAGTTTTAATGTTTAGAGCCAAGTGTAATTTTTATTATGATGATGGTCTAAAATAGAAATATACGAAATATAAGAATACATGATTGTCTTATAAATATGGGTCATGGTCTCCAGATTACAAAACTCACTTCTTCTGATTCCCATTGTCAGAGAGAAATTAAGGCATAAAATAAGCGTGTTGATCTCGAAGATCATAAGATTTCTGACTCACGTATTTTACTTTTCTCGTTATGGATTCACATACGCTTTTGCAAATTAAATGTTTTTATTTCTTGATAATTCAATATGAATGTTCCTGTTTGTGTGATGGTTTTCATAAAATAGAAATTAATCTAACACGTGGTATAAGATTTATTTCATGTTGAATTGTTAAGAACATATTAGGAAGGAATTTAATTTAATTTCGGGTTGAAAATAATTTTTTCGAAAGTTCAATATTTCGAAAAAAATTGGACGTAAATATTCTTTGTTTTATTACAATTCCAATGATAAAAATTCATGAAATTTGGACTAGTGTTTGATTTTATATGATTTTTTTGAAGATTAAGAAAAATAAAAGCTTGAATTTGATGGTAGTGGAAGGTTAAGGGTTCAACTCTTGGTGTTTCATTTTTGAAGCCTTTAAAATGACGAATATTGTGTTGGTAAAGGAGCACAAGGGGTTTTGAATCCATGACCTTTCATGTCTCATATCTTTAATTAAGACCATCAACCACTAGGCTAAGCAAACTATTTAGTTATGCTTGTGTTTCCAAATATAAAGTAGTTACTAAATATTACTTTCATGCTTGTATACCATACAAATTTAATTTCAATTATTTGTGTGTGTGTGTGTATATATATATATATATATATATATAACGAGATAGATTAATTTAAATAAAACGTCACCAAAGTGACCTCTTTTGTTCAAAAAAATAATAATTTTATTTTGAAATATAAAAAGTTAATGTGCATGTTATATATGTAAACATCAATCGCCCCAAAGGAAGATTATTTTTTAACAAAATTGTACGTGCGCCTCTATTAATAAGCGCGTGATAATTATTTGGTTTTTTACATATGAATAATAAATCGGCCGAAATGAAGAATTATTAATGGATATGTTCTTATTATCAGCGTTTAATTACTACACCAAGATATCACTTACAAGTCAATATTTTTTCCAAAGATAAAACAATAATAGAGTGTCAAATATCTTAAAATGGGGTTTGCCTTAATATGAATTTTGTTTTGTTTGAAGACTTATACGAACTAGTTTTATTTGTTTGTTGTTCTCTGGATTTAGTTATCAAATTTGCTTCTAGCATTACTACTATTATTAATTCTATTCCTATACTTAATGGCACAAACTTTGTGTCCTAGCAAGAGAATCTCTATAAAGTTCTCGGTGTCATGGATCTGGACCTTGCATTAAGGGTTCCTTCTCATGTACCTCTTATGGATAAAAGTTCCTATGATGACAAAAAGGACCTTGAAAGGTGGATGAAGTCAAATTGCATGTGTTTGATGATCATAAAGAAGGCCAATCCAGAAGCCTTCAGGGGAACAATATCAAAAACGATAAAGGCAGCCAAAGAGTTCCAAGAATAAATTAAGAACAAATTTTCCAAGAATGAAAAGGCTGAAACAAGTACACTTTTGGCAAGTCTGATCTCAATGAAATATAAAGGTAATGGGAACATTAGGGAGTACATTATGGAAATGTCTCTTCTCGCTTTTAAGTTAAGAGCACTTAAGCTTAATTTCTCTTAGGATTTGCTTGTGCATTTTGTTTTGATAACTCTTTCCACATAATTCAGTCAATTTAAGGTGAGCAACAACTACCAAAGGGTGACTTGATCTCTTAATGAGCTCATCTCACATTGTGTGTAAGAAAATGAAAGACTGAAGCAAAAAAAAGATAGAAAGTGCTCATTTGGCTAGTTATTGAAATGATAAAAGGAAGAAAAGAAATAAGGATAAAGAAGCTGCAGTGGTGCCATATCAAAATACACAACATAAAGAAAAAAATGATGGTTGTTTCTTCTATGGAGCTGGGGGACATAGGAAGAAGCAATGTACCAACAATCATGCTTTGTTTGATAATAAAGGTAGACTTCTTAATCTAGTTTGTTCTACGTTTAATTTATCTTTGGTACCTAAACACACTTGGTGGATAGATTTCGGTGCAACCACTCACATCTGGATCTATGCAGGGTTGTCCGAGCTATCGAAAGACAATGATGGTTAAAGATAAATTTTCACATGAAAAGAAACTAACTTCAAGAATGGTTAGTTTTTATTTTATTGGATACTCTGAAATATCTAGGGGTTACAAATTCTTTGATCGTACTACTAAATTAATTTTTGAGACAGGAAATGCACAGTTCTTTGAGGATGTTCAGTTTGTCGAGGCGAGGGGGGAGGGAAAGATGGGATATTTATTTTGAAAAGGAATATGTTTATATTTCCACAGTTGTTATTAACATTCATCAGGCTTTTATTATTGACATTATTCAAGAAGGAAATCCAATCAAAACAATATTCGAGAACCTCTCATTCAAGAAGAACAAATTGTAATAACAATAAAACATATGGCATTAAGGAGATCCAATACAAAAAGGAGAAGTGCTCTGCCAGATGATTAAATTGTATTTCTCCAAGAACATGAATTTGACATTGGTGCAGTGGAAGATGATATAATCACCTTCCGTCAAGCCATGAAAAGTTCTAAATCTCAAGAGTGGATTGATGCCATGAATGAGGAGATAAAGTCCATGAAGGACAATGATATTTAGGATCTTGTCCCATTACTTGAAGGTATGGAACGAACTGGTTGGAAATGGATATTTATAACCAAGAGGGATTCAGAAGGTCTGAAGCCTGTCTTGTCGCTAAAGGCTTTACATGGAAACGTGGCATAGAATATAAAGAGACTTTCTCTCCGATTTCATCAAAGACTCTTTTAGGACAATAATGGCACTTATGGCACACTTTGACTTTGAAGTTAATCAGGTGGATGTTAAGACTGTATTTATCAATGGTGACATTGATGAAACAATCTATATGGTGCAACTAAAAAATTTTATTATGGAAGATGCAGAGAAGGCATTTTGCAAGTTAAAGAAATCCATATATGGCTTATAGCAACCTTCTCTTCAATGGTATTACAAGTTTCATCAAATTATCATCTCATTTGGTTTCAAGATGAATCTAGTTAATGAGTGCGTATACCACAAGTTCAGTGGGAGTAAGCATCTTTACTTGGTTTTATATGTTGATGACATCTTGTTTGCACCAACAATATATGTATGTTGCACGAAACCAAGAGATTTCTTGCAAAGAAATTTGAGATGAAAGATATTGATAATGCTTATTTTTTGTTGGGTATACAAATACACTGGGATCCCTCACGGGGTACACTTGGTTTATCACAAAAGAGTTATATCGAGAAAGTTCTTAAGAGGCTTGGTATGCATGATTGTAAAGCAGATGACACCCCTATGGTTATAGGGGATAAATCTAGTCTCATTTAATATCCTAAGAATGATTTTAAGATTAAGGAGATGCAAAAGATTCCTTATGTGTTAGCAGCAGGAAGTCTTATATATGCTTAAGTATGTATGTGTCCGAATATTGCATACACTGTTGGCATGTTGGGAAAAATACTTAAGTAATACTGGAAAGGACAACTAGATAGCAGTGAATCCAGTCTCATGAGGTACTTACAGAGAATAAAAAACTACATGCTCACCTATCGGAAGTCAGATTAGTTAGAGATCATCTGATATTCTGACTCCAATTTTTCTGTATGCCAAGATAGCATGAAATTTACTTCAGGTTACGAGGTATGCAATTATGGAACATGTTGCGAAATTTTGTCATGGGGCTGCGTATTGTGGATGGCATTGAAAGACCACTTAATTTGTTTTGTGATAATAAATCAACAATATTGTTTTCCAACAACAACCGGAGTACTACGAGTTTATAGACATCAAGTTCTTTGTTATAAAAGAACAAGTTTAGAGTGGATTTATGTCTATAGATCACATGGGGACAAACACAAAAAAAATCGGATTCGTTGACTAAGTGATTACCACCGAAGGTCTTTCATGTCCACACTGCTCATATGGGTGTAGTTTCTTTTCCGGATATGTCAGTTTAGTGGGAGTTTTTATTTTAGATGCTTTCATAGACACATTTGTTATGAATTTTATGGTTAGTTACTGCAATAAAGTATTGAGTTTGTATTTACTCTGATTTTATATGGTTTGATCTCACTATAGTTGAAGGAGAACTTGTTGGAAATAGGCATGTTAAGATCACATTGCATGAAATTTTCATGGTACACATACACACTTGATCTTTGTAATTAGTTCCATTAATATATGTGAGCACTAACGGGTCAGAACTTATTATACTTACGAAATATAAAATGACGACCGCTTTGATTCTATATTGGCATAGTTAATGGACAAGATTGTTGAGATGCATAAAATTATGATAGAAAAACTCATGAGCTCGTAATGTATAATAAGTTTATAAAGCTACATATATAGATCAAGTGGGAGACTATTAGAGTAAAATCATATATATGGGCTTATGTAATAACCCCCATTTTCTCACATAAAGGCCGGCCAGGCATGATACGCCGAAGATGGGGATTGACGATCAATTAATACCATCCTCAACACATCGTAATTTAAATATTGTAATTTAAAAAGACTGATACTTTAAAAATTTATGAATATTTTCATTACAATAAACAAGCTCATCCAATATTAACTAAATAATAAATATAACAGCATGTAAATATCACAAATCCAACATAAAGTAAATGAATAAGTAAATCTCGGGCTTATGCCCTTATAATTGTCTCTCAATAATAGTAACTAAACTTTCGCAGAAAAACACCTATACTAGAGTTAATAAATCTGGAATGCTACTAAGCAAGAGAGATCGTAAGGCTGGTATAACAACAATCCTGCTATCCATGTCTAGAAAATAGCCTCGGGGAAAAACATTTAAATTTGGGTCACAGCCTGAGGTGTGCAATAATTAACTTTTTTAATTTTTGATGCAATAGTAGAGTCAATGCACAATAACTATTCACCCCTCCTCACTCACATGCATATAACACATCACCCCTTATATAAATGTGACATGTCACTCATCCCAAAAGTCCCCAAATAATAACTAAAACTACGTGTCAATTTAATAAAATGGTTAAATGATTTAAGTGTACCGACTACATTTAATTATCAATTTCAATAATTTCCCTCTCTCATAATTTTCATGAAAGACACGTAAACATCTATTATGCAATAAAGGATAAGAATTTTAATTTGTGTCCATGTTCTTAGACATTTCAGTTTATCGGATATAAAGCTCGGGTAATTACATATATATATATATATATATATATATATATATATATATATATATATATATATATATATATGTTTGTGTGTGTGTGTGTGTCCTTTTATATATATGACACACAAGGGCATCTACAGTTGGTGTCTGATTCGTGCTTTATCGGCAAGTCTGGAGGAATCCCTTTTCCTAATCGGATATCACAACACGCACACAAGTTGGGGGCAGTCCCTACGCACGACACCTGTACACGGCCCATACCCAGCGATGATACAGGAACGCTCAGTCCCAACACCTGCCTCTCGTGGGTGAAGCCTCCACATAGTACCTATATGGCCTACACATCGTCAAGCCCACATGTGCTGACGTGTGGTACGTGACCCGAACGCGAAAACCCCCGAGCCGATAAGACGGTCCACAGGTATGTCCACACACAATTATATAATAGTACATATTATTATCCCATATAATATGTAAAGGTAATTACTCTGTAATTACTATATAAATCCAACCAAATTCCACAACATTTTTCATTTTTGTTAATAATTTATTATCTAATAAATTATCAATTCCATTCTAAAAAAATAATATCTTAACCCCATAATTATTGGTAATTATTTTAAAATAATATATCCTATCATTTATGTTCCTTTTTAGTCTTCTCATAACACTGTTCCTGCTAACAGACGAGTTTTAATGCTTTATAGGATTCAGACTAAGGTCAAAAGGAACGAAATGTCGCTCCACCCAACACGTCGCTCGAACGATCGTGAGGTTCGTTCACGCTACAAGGCATGTCATTTGAACGGATCCTGACGTTGTTGGAGCGATCTTTTGTATTTTTCCTTTCTACGGCTCCCCAATTACAGTGGCTCCCAAACCTAAATTTACCCAAAATCAGTTCGCCATTCCCATCACATTAACCCGAGAAATTTATAACTTCAATTCCCAAAGAAACCCATTTATGGTATTCTAAATCCCCAACTGAAATCAGAACATACGAATGATCCTATATACCTAATTCATTTTCAATATTTTTAATCTTCTCCAATTCAGACTATGGCCATTTGTGTTCATGCTTCAAAACATAATTTCTCAGTCTAAAATTTCCAAAATGTCCCCTACCTTAATTCACAAATCGTCTCCAATTATTTTGAAACCTTAGGGAATATACAAAAATAAATCAGATTTACAATACCTACTTTATAGGACAAATACTACGTATAAATCAAACTTGTACATGTGTTATTCGTCATCAAATCAAACACCTCACGCCTTAAATGCCAGAAATCTAAAGGGGACAGTTATGATTCATTGAGAAATAAATTGGAAACACAAATTAAGCAAGAGAATTCTTTCCTTTAATGTTTTATAGGTGAAGCCCTTTGAAAAATCCTTTGAATCCCCCTTTATTCTTGCCCTTTTTCCATTTTCTGGTATTTCTCCCTTTTTTCTCCCGTGGCTGCTAATCTAGGTTTTCACTAATGATAGTGGGAGAGTGGTTTACCCCCACTTAAACACTTAATTAGTGATAATCCCGAGTTGGGCCTAATGCCTAACTTTTCGACCCCCAAATGGACCCGAATGCATAACCCGAGTAACCCAAAAGTTCCCCAACTTATATGCCTATGGCCCGGGAGTAAAACCCCATAATTTTTACAATAAAATATTACGATATAAATGAATTTAATGATTTCATATTTTATTTTTTTGAATAAATGAAATTGGAAAGATTCAATATTTAGGCGATTAAAATTGTTATTTAAGTAAACATTATGTTTTTGTAACAATAAAACTCAACTGGACGTAATGGGTTTGCGAGTGAAAAAATAATTAACACATAAATAAAATTTTGGGGGCATGTTGTTTTAGTATGGTAAAATGTCCATGTGAAATAAAAATATTTGGGACGTATTTTGGGGAGCGTTGAAGACTCGATTTGGTCTTTTTAATATTTAGAAATGATCCCGGGTCATAGTTATATGGGTTGGGAATGTTTTGGGCCAATTAGAAGGTGAATTTCTAAGAATTTTGTGTGTGATAAAGATTTAAACCCGCGCGTAACTTCCAATCAAAAACTTATTTAATTAATGTCAATTTATGGATCAAATTAATTCAACCCTCAAAATATGCGACACAAAGTTTAGGAAAAATAACCTTAGGGCAAAACATTTTATTTCACTATAATTTGTAAATCGCAACTTACATGGATTAAGATGAAATACAGTTGTTTGACACACGAATACGCACAGGCATCGGTCGGCGTCCTCAGCAATGAATTACACGCAATAATCCACAAGAACCGTAGTTCTAATCTCAGCAAAGATCCACATGCATTGAACCTCAATGACACGCAACCATACGATGTTGAAATCTTCTCCAGAAAAGTATAAACACCAGCAAAGTGTGTTCTCAAACTTCAAAACAATTCACATGAACAACTCGGACTTTTGTGAATTGAAAAACAAAAGATATTAAACTCTAAAAGAAAAAGGCAGAAGGTTCTACTGATTTCACACTGTTTGCAGAATGTAAAAACGTACAAACTTCTATGGAAAATGGAGTTCAAGAGACCCTTTTATAAAAAACTTAAGGCGGTGGGTTGTCCGAGCGAGGCACGATGTCGTTCGAGCGAGACACGTTGCCATTTGAAGTATTGCGCGACACACGATGTTGTTTAACGATATACGGTGTCGTTTGAACAAGAATAATATAATAATAATTTTTTCTCCTTTATCCTTTCAGTAAATGAACCGCCTCAAATACTCCAGAAAAAAAATAATTTGACGAAAAATAATTAAAGCTCCGCACCAACACTTAGAAAATATTTTGTGAAAAATATCCCAAAATCCATTGTGAATTATTAAGAAATAAAAACACAACTTTACCACATTCATTTCACGGAGGCTTGATTATTGACGAAACATGATATTGGGACCCGTCATGTTGCGTATTTGATCTTGAACATCTTAGACGGTTGTAGTGGTATACGATTTCCTAATTTGTGACATACTATGTCCCTATAAATCTCCCCTAATGTCTATGTCGGTACAAAATAAAAACATCTGAATTATCAATCTCAAATGACCTATAAAAATCTACCCTCCCATAAACTCAAAATTGAAAAGATAAACTGTCAAGTCTTCATACTTTTCTTCAACAATCAATTCTTCAAAACTTTAAGATTTTCTCATCAGGGTGTGCATCATAATAACTTCAGGCTTTTCTCATCAGGGTGTGCATCATAATAATCTTCAATTTGTACCTACACACCTGAAAGCATAATCAATTCTCCTCCATACTTAAACTCCCCGATAAAGTCATAATTCATTCTCCCCCTTTTTATTTGTCCGAAATAGACAAGGAAAAGAATAAACCACAGAAATCAAATCGGGGTGTCACGGTAAACAAGTCAAATAAACTATTTTTGTTTTTTTAGTTTTTTCATACAAAAAAGAAAAAATGATGTTACAAAAAATCACACGCCATGAATTTACACTAAGATAACCAAATCATGGAAACAGAATGAATGGGTGTGAACAAATTCGATAGGAAAATCGACTCAATCATGACAAGTGTGCACGTTGCATAAGTGTACTCCTACGAATGAACACCAATATAGTCGTTAGGTGTAAAATTGTTGAATTTAGATGACATCGTCTTAATAATATCAACAAATCAAAGTATAAATGATGTCCACACCAATAATGTCCAAATTAATGTATTGCTTTTTCCTGACTTTCAAGTACATGCAAACCGTTTTGAATTCCATCTAAACTCCATCAATAAAAGATAATGCCTTTTATTTTTCTTATGAGGTGATGAAACTAAAAACCTATTGGTCCATATTTAGTATATTTCTCTTTTTATTGCCTTTCAATTTTTTTGGGTTCTTTTAAACCACATTGGACCCCGGATAATTTTCAATCCCTCACTTTTTAGGTCCTTTTTAAATGGTGGATCTATCTCAAAGTAAAAAATAAGATACTTTTCCCAGCCCTTTTCTATTTTTCAAAATAAATCACACAAACTCAGAAATGGTTTATAATATGCACTACTTTCTTGTCAAGTTATATTGCATTTGGTTCATTGTATAGACATAATTGAGATGGAAACACTCAACCAAAATGTGATAGACAAGCTTAAAAGTCAAACAAATCCGTGCATGTGTGCAATAAAGGACAAATGAGTCAAACATGTAGGTAGAAACACTATATATCATTTCAAAGACTCCAAACGTTGTAAAGCATGTGAATGACGCAATATATTGTCTCAAAACACCATCAAATAGTCACATAGATAAATGAAATGAAATTATGACTTGGTCATCCTAAATATCCATTCATATATGGGGTAAACAAAATACAAAACTCTTTTTGGATTTTTCAATTGTTCTAAAAAAAATAAAAATCTTTTTGTATTTTTTAACCACTGTTCAGAAACAACCCAGCAATACGAAATAATATAACAATATGAATCAGAGGGCTGCAAGAAGATAAATGAAGAAAACCAACCAAGTCGTTCAAATAAAACCTAATATCGCTCGAACAAAAGCGCTTGTCGTTAGAACGACAACTTCACAGGATAGGAGATCTCTCTCGAATGAGAAAACATAAATCCCCAACTCTGCCCAGAATTTTTAACAGTATTGCCCAGTAGAAAAATTTCCATAAACAAATACCTGTAAGGTGCTGACAGATAAAAAATAGTAGCAAGATTAAGAAAACCAATAAAAAACTTTAAAGAGTGATATGATAACAAAGTACAAAAGACATGGTACATACTAGAAATAGGCATAAGATAACATCATGCAAATAAACATATGCTAAAAAACAATCTAAACCTTAAACAGTAGGTGGTGGGGAGTTTTCCAAAGATGGCATCATCGTATGAAAAAGTTCAATTAAATTATGTGAGGCCTTAACTAAAAACTTTACTTTCTCCCCAATGTGTGCAAACTCTCTCATGTGATCATCAGGAGCATCAGGTGTTGGTGGGTGCGTATGGACACGTGTAGTGGAATAACATCGCACATAACCCAACTTAAAACATAACTCTCTCAGGTGTCCTCTTATCTTGCAATGTGTGCAAATGTACATTGTCCTAGGCGCACCTCTCTCAAAATGTCTCCTATGCTCTCTCCTAACAGGTATGGAACACCTAGGTTGATCGGGTCGAGGGTCATGGGGATGTAACACTAAAGTGGGAACCAACTCGGGTGAAACAAAATAAGTGGATGCACCATCAAAACTTATTCCTATACTCTCACCACGACCCAAAATGGGATTGAGAACCATCTTTTCAACCTTCTTAGATCCATTCTCTTAAGGGACGTTGACCTCTCGAAAACGTTCGAGATCACTCTCAAGTTGGGATACACATGTCATTAGGCTAGACACTATGTCGGTCAAGTCACACTTTTCCCTCCTTAAAACTTCTTTGTTCTTGTCCAAATCTAAAACTCGACGATCTAAATCCCTATTATACTTATTTGTTTTCAAGGTCTCTGTGTACAAATTCCTAAAAGATTTTTGGATCTCACTTTCATCTCCACTATCAAACTCGCTCTCACCCCCACTAGAAACACTCAACTCATCATCATAATTCTCATGTACACAATCATCGTGCGACAAAGTGGGTGTGCTCAGACAAATCGAAAAAGATAATACATCCCATGTGCTAAACCTTTACCGGACTCATCTCCCTCACTATCACTAAGAGTGGCAGGTATGGATACTTTCTTACCCTCTATCCTAAGACTAGTGGGACACTAAAACAACTTGTGACCTCTCCCCTCACACTCAAAGAATTTCAAATTTTCAAAATTTTCTTCACCCTCTTTCTCTTTCTCACTACTTTCTTTGGCCTTGTCTTTCCTTTTGTTTTTCTCAGAAAACTTTTTATTGGAAGAATTTTTTTTCGAAAACTGGATAAATGTTTTGAAAATCTTTACAAGCACGTCAACATAAAAATCTGACTCATCCTCAAACTTGGACTCACACAAACTAACTTTCTTTTTCCTATCACTGGTGGACACCTCCTTTCCCTTCCTAGTTTGGGCTTTAAGCACCATCCCTCTATCCTTAGGTTTGACAGTGTCAGGGAACATGTCAATTTCATACGTCTGGAGGTCTCCTACAAATTCTTCTAATTTCAGATGACTCAAATTTCCTAAGGTATTTAAAACAGTCACTTTCGGGATAAAGCGTTTAGGCAGCGATCTTAAAATATTTTTAACCACTCGTGCATCAGTTATAGGCTCACCAAGATTAAAACTAGTGTTGACAATATCAGATAAATGTGTATAAAACTCGTCAAAATACTCACTCTCTAACATAGTGATCGTCTCAAATTGAGTGGTCAAATCTTGAATTTTCAACTCTTTGACTGCGTTAGTGCCTTCGTGGGTTAGTTGCAAAATATCCCACGCTTTTTTATACGCAGTGCAAGTCATAATACGTCAAAATTCGTCAGGAGCGATGTGTACGGAAATTGCAATAAGCCCTCGTAAATTTCAAGTGCTCCACCTAAACTCATCCTCAGTCCAGTCTGACATAGATTTTAAATTCGTGACATTATTTGCGGTGACAGTGGGAGGAGTCCAACCTCTTTCACAAATAACCCAAACTCTTTTATCGATTTCTTTTAAGTGGGATTTCATGAGATCTTTCCAATAAGCATAATTAGACCCGTCAAAAATTGGCAACGGATTATATAAGTTTTCATTATATGATTTTTCAAAAAAAAAATCAATATAACAAATTTTGCTAAAAAATAGGAATACAAAATAAATTAGTGTAACTTTCTCTGATACCAATTTGTAAGAAGTTTGTGTGTGATAAAGATTTAAGCCAACTCGCAACTTCCAATCACAGACGTATTTAATTAGTGTCAATTTTTGAATCAAATTAATGCAGTCCTCAAAATCACCTAGCTACATGCGTGCATGTGTCAAACCAACATAAATAAAATATGCGACACAAAGTTCATGGAAAATCCCCTCGGGGAAAAACCTTATATTTCGCTATAATTTGTAAATCGCAAATTGCACGAATTATAATGAAATACAATTGTTTGACACACGAATACCTGCAGGCATCGGTCGGCATTGTCAACTATGTATTACACACAACAATCCACAAGAACCACAGTTTTAATCTCAACAAAGATCCTCACGCAGCGAAGCTCAATGACAAGCAGCCCTATGATGTTGAAATCTTCTCCATAAAAGTATTAACACTGGCAAAGTGTGTTCTCAAACTTCAAAACAATTCACATGAACAATTGGGACTTTTGTGAATTGAAAAACAAAAGGGATTAAACTATAAAAGAACAAGCCAAAAGGTTTTGCTGATTTCGCACTGTTTGTAGAATGTAAAAACGTACACACTTGTTTTGGAAAATGGAGTTGAAGATACCCTTCTATAAAAACCTTAAGGAGATGGGTCGTTCGAGAGATACACACTATCATTCGAGTGAGACACACTGTCGTTTGAAGTATCGCGTGACACACGATATTATTTCAACGATATACAATGTTGTTCGAATGAGACTAATATAATAATATTTTTTTCTCGTTTATCCTTTCAGTAAATGCACCGCCTCAAACACTCCAAAAAATAAATTTTTTGACGATAAACATTTAAAGCTCCGCTCCAACACTTAGAAAATATTTTGTGAAAAATATCCCCAAATCCTAAAAGAATTATTAAAAAAATAAAAACACAACTTTACCAAATTCATTTCGCGGAGGCTTGATTGTTGACAAAACTTGACATCGGACCCGTCTTGTTGCGTATTTTCTCTTGAACTTCTTCGATGACTGTAGCGGTATACAACATACTAAATTGTGATGGGCTATTTCCTTAAAGAATTTGATCTTATTTGGGGGTCCAAAAGTTGGGCGAAATGGCCCAACTAGGGATTAGGCTCCTGATTAGAGGTCAAGTGGGGATAAACCACTCCCCCCACCATTATTCGACCTACCTAAAAGTGCAGTTATGGGAGATATTGTGAGAAATACCAAGAGAGGGAGAAAAGGACAAGAATTGAAAGGGATCTCCGCTAGAGCATGAATTTGACACCAATGGTAGATACCCTTGTGTGCCACATATATGGAGGGACATATATTATTAATTACCCAAATGATATTTAAATAAATTAAATTGTCAAAGGATATGGACAATAAATAATATTTTGATCCTGTAACGCATAATAGATATTTTTGCCTTATACTTGATATTGAGGAGACTAGAATTTATGTAAGTTGGTAATTTAAATGTAGAGATTTCATTTAATTAAATCAATTAGGAATTAATTCCTTATAGAATTGAGATGATGTCCTAAATTATTATTTGGGATGTATTGGGATGCGAATAATATCACACTTAGATGAGAGGTGAGGTGTTACACGCATGTGAGTGATGAAATGGGGGGTATTTATTCGTGGTTTGACTATAATATTGCATTCATAAATTATTCAAGTTAATTCTTGTACACCTCGGGCTCTGACCCAAATTTAAATGTTTTTCCACCTAGGTGTTCATAGACAGGGATATCGGGCTCTTCGATTTCAACGCAGTTGGCTCTAGTATACATGCTTCTCAGATTTAGTCCTTGTATATTTGGAACTTTTTAAGGGCATAATCCCGGATATTTATTTTTATGTTGGTGGAAATTATGCTACTTTAGTTGCATGTTTATGTTATTGCTGGTGATTTAGCATTTATTTATTAATTATAAATGTGTTCGCGACTTTTCAAACTTGGGCCTTTAATTATAAACTATTCTCTTTTTTAATTGTGGCAAGGATGGTATTAATTGACAAACAAGCCCTATTTCGGCGTATCATTCCTGGACAACTTATACATGTGAAAATAAGGGTTGTTACAATTGGTATCAGAGCACGATTCTAGTGTCCTTAGGATCTGTGTTTGAGAACGTTATGTTCTGTGTTGCGTTCTTAGATGTAGAGCCATATGTTTAGGAATCCTAGTAATATTTGCGATCGGAAGATAATTTGAACCTTGTTTGCTTTCAAATGGAAAACGGACGTAGGGGCAGACCCATGAGAGTAGTCCCACCAGTTGGGGAGGAGGAGGCCCACCCAGAGGTTCCCTAGGCACCGTAAGCCCCACAAGTCCCATAGTTAATCACCCCCGATGAGATAGCCACTATTATATCTCAGGGGGCGATGGAAGCCATGCTTCTGCATTTTCCACCGCCACAGGCACCCTAACAACCACTACCCCAACAGGTGTCTATTCCAGCATAGGCATTGGGGTACGCATAGGACCAAGCAAGGGAGATCTTTGTTAAGGTGAAGCCTCCAAAGTTTGTCAGAGGATCAGATATATCGGTTTCGAATCCATGGAAGAAGGACATAGAGAGACATTTGCGGATGGTTGAGTGTATGCCCGTTCAAAAACTGGTGCTTGGTGCATTCAAATAGGTATGAGTCTCTCTTTAGTGGGTGGAGGCGATTACGACTTTCGAGGAGAGGGATAACCTCATGATCGACAAGTTCTATGAGACATTTGAGGGGAAATATTTTCCCATAGATATGCAGTCCGAGAGGAGGACTAGATTTTTGGAGCTTAAAATAAGAGCTATGTACTGTTGTTGCTGAGTACGAGGAGGAATTCACAGCCCTATCGTATTTTACAAAGGGAGATGTTCAGACCGAACATATGAAGATGTATCATTTCATTAAAGGGTCAGTTTGTCACATCAGACAATCACTATTGGGGAATATGGCTTTCATTACATAAAACCAAGTAGTGAATACTGCTTTATTGCATTGCCAAGACCATAGGGCCATTCAGAACGGAAAGGGGGAGAGGAGACACCCCTTCGAGACGTCTAACCAGCAAACTAGGGCGAATGGGTGTAGTTGTTAGGAGACGCAATAATGTTGGGGTCCTCAATCTTTTGAGAAAAACAAGAGATAATAGGAACAGACAGGGCCGACAGGGACAGGGCCAGCAATAGGGGGGCCACCAGAGCCAAGGAAACCAAAACCAGAATTAACAGGGGGTACAACCAGATAGATACGAGTTCCAAGGCAATTGCTTTTTTTTATGGTGAGAAGGTCCACCTTGTATGGAGGTGCCCTCAGGGGAATCGAGTGGCACTGGAGTTAGGGGACAACAGGGACACCATGCACCCCATGGGGAGTGCAGACCATTTAAGTACAACCAGTAGGAGTAGTGCCATCCGTACCAGCGTTACCCACTCCACCTCAGGGACAACAACCGTAGCTACAGTATGGGTGCGTTTATCACCTCACATCAAGAGAGGGACCATCTCCAGCATAAACAGTGATGGAATGATCACTAATACATTTATTTTATAGGACATTCTTAGTTTAGTGTTAATGCACAGTACTACTTAGTAGGCAATATCTCACTTGTAAATTAGCGAGGGTAGACTCTATTTCACTTTGTTTCACCCATGAGTGGAGGGACAGGAACCTATGATGCCTCGTATGTTAGGGTATGGGAATTTGCTGCAAGAGAACATAATTCATAGTGGTTGAGTTGATATTTACAAAAATAATTAAATTTAATAGTCGAATGCCGTTTGACTAGTTGGGTTTAATGTTTATTTTCATGGTGGAAAATACAAAAGGAAATTGTGATACTTTGAGTTTAAATATTGTTAAACGGGTGACTATAAGGCTTGGAGATCCCTATAAAAATTTATGGGGTATATTATAAACATGGGTCCTGGGCTGATGGATGTCAGCGGCCGACAATGCTTTATAGTAGTGTATCAGGAGGATTCCTTGTTTCGATTTCGCTTTTGAGACATCCCACACATGAAAGTAGCACAGGTTTGGAGCTGAGAGATGTTAGACCCTAGGAAATTTTGGGGTTATGAATATTAGTATTATTAAATGGGTAAAATTTATTTGGATTTGGTGTATCCCTTAGGATATATGAGACTTTAATGGACAATGGGCAAAAATTTAAAATTTATATTATTACTTCACGTATTCATGTTATTTATTTATTTTTTATTCTTCGGCCAATGGAACTCAATAAACTAAGCCTACAGTAGTGTATCGGGAGGGTTCCATATTTGGATTTCGCTTGTGAGACGTCCTACACATGAAATTGGCAAAAGTCCAGAGTTGAGGGAAGTCAGATAATGAGATCATTATTTTTCTTTCTCACGTACATGTATGGTGGTATAATTGGTGTATGAATATGCTGGGAATGAATGGCACAAATTAGATGTATATGTTCCATCCAACTTTTATTATGTTATGTGTGTGTACATATAATGTGGAATATATAAACACCCCAAGAATGTTATGATAGGCATGGGTGAGTCTTCCATCTCATGGGATATGGGTATGAACTAATTGGGTGTGAAACATGGGTTAGTAAATCGTATAAAAAACATAAGGTTGGACTTTATCGAATCCCGATGACGAAATTCTGTTATGAGGGGATGAGATTGTAATACCCCGTAATTTTTACAATAAAATATTACGATATAAATGGATTTAATGATTTCGGATTTAATTTTTTTCAATAAATTAAATTGGAAAGATTTCAAATTTAAGCGAGTAAAATTTTTAGTTAAGTAAACATTTTGTTTTTATAACAACAAAACTAAATTGCACATAATGGGTTTGCGAGTGAAAAAAATAATTAACACATAAATAAAAATTTTGGTGTGTGTCGTTTTAGAATGAAAAAATGTCCAAGTGGAATAAAATATTGAGGACGCGTTTTGGAGAGAGTTAGAGACTCGACTTCAATTTTTTAATATTTAGAAATGGTCCGATGTCATAGGTATATGGGTTGGGAAAGTTTTGGGTCAATTAGATAGTGAATTTGGTCTTATTTAGGGGTCCAAAGGTTGGTCCAATGGTCCAACTCGGGATTAGGGTCCTGATTAAAGGTTAAGTGGGGCTAAACAATTCACCCCCACCCACCATTATTCCATAAACCAAAAAGTGCAGTTACGACAGATATTGGGAGAAATACCAAGATAGGGAGAAAAGGGTTAGAATTGAAGGGGATCTCCTCTACATTTCTAAGGCAAGAATTTTCTTGCAAGACTTATGTTTCTATTTTATTTCTCAATGAATAATGTTTGTTCCCTTTAGTTTTCTAGAATTTACGGCTTTATCTATTGAAATTGATGATGAATAACTCATGTAGAGGGTTCTTGCATGTACGTAATTTATTCTAGAAATTTCACATTGACAAAATCAGAATTTTGAAATGACTGCTTTGGAGGAATTGAATAAGAGATGGATATATTGTTATTATGATATTATGGGCTGAAATCTGGATAGAAATCCCTATATTTATTACCCTTTTTGAATGAATATATCATCATTAATGTTGGGGAACAATCCGAATAGTTAAATCTTTACCAGTTAACAAATGGGAGTAATTGATGTTGTATTTGGAGGGTATGAATTCTGGGTTTTCCTACATATTCTATTTTGGACCTCTTAGGGTTTAGAGGGAACTGTTATGAGAGATGCGAGGGATAAGAGGACGAGAGGTCGTTCAAACGACCCGACATATCGTTCGAACGACATGTCTTGTCGCACGAACGAACCTCACATTCGTTCGAGCGATGCATTAAGTGATGTGGCAAATCCGTTTCTTCTTGACCTAAGTCAGAATCGTAATAGCTAACGAACTCTGGATGTTTTTAGATATACTGATATATGGGGAATTTTAAGAAACAGTATAATATTGGGAAAAAGGGGATTTTAAATTTTGGATTAAATAAACTAAAGGGGTAATGTTGCACCCACACTTTAATTAATAATAATTACATTAAATTGGATGGTTTAGTAATTATACTTTTTTGAATGAAATTTCAATAATTTATCTAGAAGTAAATTATTTATATTCGGAAAATTTGTATGGACTTTGGATTGGAAGTTTATGGAAATTATAGAATAATCATCTTTACATATTATTTGGGAATAAAAATATGTATTATATTATGTTTGTGTGTGGACATACCAGTGGACTTTCCTTTTTGCTTGGGGTTTCATGTGTTCGGTCTAGTGAGGCCAAGTCGGCCAAGTGGGTTTGACGTCATGTAGGCATATAGGTACTATGTAGAGGTTCCATCCTCAAGGGGTAGGTGTGGCGCCGACCCTTCCTGTATTACCCCTGGGTAAGGGTCGTATACAGGTGGCCTGTGTAGGGATCGCCGTATATAGGTGTCATGCATAGGGACCGCCACCAATTTATGTGTGTTATGAGTTTTCCTCTTAGGATGTCAGGATTCCTTCGTATTGTCAATTTAGGATGTTAGGATTTTTTTAGACTTGCCAATAGAGCACGAATTTGACACCAACGGTAGATGCCCTTGTGTGTCACATATATGGAATGACATATATTATTAATTACCCAGATGTTATGGAAATGAATTAAATTTTCTAAGGATATGGACACACAATAATATTTTGATCCTATAATGCATAATAGATATTTATGCCTTATATTTGATATTGAGGAGCCTGGAATTTTTGTAACTTGGTAATTTAAATGTTGGGATTGCATTTAATTAAATAAATTAGGAATTAATTCCTTCTAGAATTGAGATGATGTCATAAATTATTATTTGGGATGTATTGGGATTGGAATAATATCACACTTAGATGAGATGTGAGGTGTTACAGGAATGTGAGTGACGAAATGGGGGGTATTTATTCGTGCATTGACTGTAATATTACATTAATAAATTATTCAAGTTAATTCTTATACACCTCCGGCTCTGACCCAAATTTAAATGTTTTCCCCCCAAGTGTTCATAGACAGGGACAACGGGATTGTGCATAGCAGTGTTGTAGCTTTACTTTCTTTCTGATTTCAGCATAGTTGACTCTAGGATAGTTGCTTCTCAAATTTTGTCCTTTAGCTATTTGGAATTTTGTAAGGGCATAAGCCCAAATATTTATTTTTATGTTGGTGAAAATTATGCTACTCTATTTGGATGTTTATGTTATTGTTGGTGATTTTGCATTTATTAACTAATTATAAATGTGTTCGCGACTTTTCAAACTTGGGCCTTTAATTATAAATTATTCTCTTTTGCAATTGTGACAATGATGGTATTAATTGACAAACAAGCCCTACTTGGGCGTATCATTCCTGGCCAACCTATACATGAGAAAATAAGGGTTGTTATAGTTGGTATCAGAGCACGGTTCTAGTGTCCTTAGGATCTGTGTTTGAGAACATTACGTTCTGCGTTGCGTTCATAGATGTAGAGCCATTTGTTTAGGAATCCTAGTAATCTTTGTGATGGGATGCTAATTTGAACCTTGTTTGCTTTTAAATGGAAAACGGACGTAGGGGAAGACCCATGAGAGTAGTCCCACCAGTTGGGGAGGAGGAGGCCCACCCGAAACTTCCCCAAGCACCGTAGGCACCACAAGCCCCACAGGTCCCATAGTTAATCACCCCCGCTGAGATAGACACTATTATATCTCAGGGGGCGAAGGAAGCCATGCTTATGCATTTTCCACTTCCACAGGCACCCAAACAACCACTACCCCAACAGGTGGCTATTCCAGCATAGGCATTGGGGTACGCATGGGACCAAGCAAGGGAGACCTTTGTTAAGGTGCAGCCTCCAAAGTTTGCCGGAGGATCAGATATATTGGTTTCTAATCGGTGGAAGAAGGACATAGAGAGACATTTGCTGATGGTTGAGTGTACGCCCATTCAGAAACATATGCTTGATGTATTCAAATAGGTAGGAGTCGCTCTTCAGTGGTGGGAGGCGATTATGACTTTCGAGGAGAGGGACAACCTCGTGATCGACAAGTTCTATGAGACATTTGAGGGGAAATATTTTCCCATAGCTATGAAGTTAGATATGAGGACTAGATTTATGGAGCTTAAAATAAGAGGTATGTAATGTTGCTGAGTATAAGGAGGAATTCACGGCCCTATCATATTTTTTAAAGGGCGATGTTCAGACCGAACATATGAAGATGGATCATTTCATTAAAAGGTCAGCTTGACAGCCACTATTGGGGAATATGTCTTTCATTACATAAAACCAATTAGTGAATACTACTTTATTTCATTGATAAGACCATAGGACCTTTCAGAATGGAAAGGGGGAGAGGAGACACCCCTTAGAGACGTCTAACCGGTAAACTAGGGCGAACGGGTGTAGTAGTTAGGAGACACAACAATTATGGGGTCCTCAATCTTTCGAGAAAAATAAGAGATATAGTTGTCCCGATAATAGGAACAGACAGGGCCGACAGGGGCAGGGCCAGCAATAGGGGGCCACTTGAGCCAAGGGAACCAAAACCAGGATCAACAGGCGGTACAGCCAGATAGGCACGAGTTACAGGGCAATTGCTTTGTTTATGGTGAGAAGGGCCACCTCATCTGGAGGTGACCTTAGGGGAATCGAGTGGCACTGGAGTTAGGGGACAACAGGGACACCATTCACCCTAGGGGGAGAGCAGATCATTCAAGTACAACCAGTGGCAGTAGTGTCATCCACACCAACGTTACTTGCTCCACCTTAGGGACAACAACCATAGCTACAGTATGGGTGCGTTTATCACCTCACATCAAGAGAGGGACCCGCGCCAGCATAGACAGTGATGGAATTATAACTAATACTTTTATTTCATAGGACATGCTTAGTTTATTACTAATGCATAGTACTACTTAGTATGCAATATCTCACTTGCAAATTGGCGAGGGTAGACTCTATTTCACTTTGTTTCACTCGTGAGTGGAGGGATAGGAACCTATGATGCCTCGTATGTTAGGGTATGCGAATTTGCTGCAGGAGAACATAATTCATAGTGGTTGAGTTGATATTTACGAAAATAATTAAATTTAATAGTCAAATATCTTTTGACTAGTTGGGTTTAATGTTTATTTTCATGGTGGAAAATACAAAAGGAAATTGTGACACTTTGAGTTTAAATATGGTTAAATGGGTGACTATAAGGCTTGGAGACCCCTATAAAAATTTATGGGGTATAGTATAAACATGGGTCCTAGGCTGATGGATCTCAGCGACCGATAATGCTTTATAGTAGTGTATTAGGAGGGTTCCTTATTTGGATTTCTCTTTCGAGACATCCCACACATGAAAGTAGCACAGGTTTGGAGTTGAGAGATGTTAGACTCTAGGAAATTTTGGGGTTATGATTATTAGTATTATTAAATGGTTAAAATTTATTTGGATTTGGTGTATCCCTTAGGCAATAGGAGACTTTAATGGACAACGGGAAAAAATTTAAAATTTATATTATTACATCACATAGTCATGTTATTTCTTTTTCTTTTATTCTTTGGCCGATGGACATCAATAACTGACTAAGCCGTACAGTAGTGTATCGGGAGGGTTCCATATCTGGATTTTGCTTGCGAGACGTCCCACACATGAAATTGGCAAAAGTCCAGAGTTGAGGGAAGTCGGATAATGAGATCAATATTTTTCTTTCTCACGTACATGTATGGTGGTATAATTGGTGTATGAATATGCTTGACATGAATGGTACAAATTAGATGTGTATGTGCCATCCACCTTTGATTATGTTATGTGTGTGTACATATAATGTGGAATATATGAACACCCCAACAATGTTATGATAGGCATGGGTGAGTCTCTTCTTCCATCTCATGGGATATGGGTATGACCTAATTGGGTGTGAAACGTGGGTTAGTAAATCGGATAAAAAACATAAGGTTGGACTTTATCGAATTCCGAGGACGAAATTTTGTTATAAGGGGAGGAGATTGTAATACCCCGTAATTTTTATAATAAAATATTACGATATAAATGGAGTTAATGATTTCGGATTTAATTTTTTTCAATAAATTAAATTGGAAAGAATTAAAATTTATGCGAGTAAATTTTTTAGTTAAGTAAACATTTTGTTTTTATAACAATAAAACTCAATTGGACATAATGGGTTTGCAAGTGAAAAAAATAATTAACACATAAATAAAAATTTTGGTGTGTGTCGTTGTAGAAGGAAAAAATGTCGAAGTGGAATAAAATATTTAGGACGCGTTTTGGAGAGAGTTAGAGACTCGATTTCATGTTTTTTATATTTAGAAATGGTCCCGGGTCATAGGTATATGGGTTGGGACATTTTTGGGCCAATTAGATAGTAAATTCGGTCTTATTTAGGGGTACAAAGGTTGGGCCTATGGTCCAACTCGGGATTAGGCTGTTGATTAAACGTTAAGTGGGGGTAAACAACTCCCCCCCACCCACCATTATTCCATAAACCGGAAAGTGCAATTACGACATATATTAGGAGAAATACAAAGAGAGGGAGAAAAGGGCTAGAATTGAAGGGGACCTCCTCTACATTTATAAGGCAAGAATTTTCTTACATGACTTATGTTTCTAGTTTATTTCTCAATGAATAATGTTTTTTCCCTTTAGTTTTCTAGAATTTACGGCTTTATCTATTGAAATTGATGATGAATAACTCATATAGAGGGTTCTTGTATTTACGTAATTTATTCCAGAAATTTTGCATGGATAAAATCTGAATTTTGAATTGACTGCTTAAAAGGAATTGAATAAGAGATGGATATATTGTTATTATGATATTATGGATTGAAATCTAGATAGAAATCCCTATATTTATTACCCTTTTTGAATGAATATATCATGATTAATGTTGGGGAAAAATATAAATAGTTAAATCTTTACCAGTTAACAAATGGGAGTATTGATGTTGAATTTGGAGGGTATGAATTCTGGATTTTTGTACATATTCTAATTTGGACCTGTTAGGGTTTAGAGGGTAATGTTAAGAGAGATGCGGGGAATAAGAGGACAAGAGGTCGTTCAAACGACCTGACATATCGTTCGAATGACATGTCTTGTCGCACGATCGAACATCACATTCGTTCGAGCGATTCATTAAGTGATGTGGCAAATCCGTTTCTTCTTGACCTAAGTCTGAATCATAACAACTAACGACCAATGGATGTTTTTAGATATACTAAAGGAGTAATAGTAGAATAAACTAAAGGAGTAATGTTGGGAATTTTAAGAAATAGTAGAATATTGGGAAAAAAGGGATTTTAAATTTTGGATTAAATAAACTAAAGGAGTAATGTTGCACCCACACTTTAATTAATAATAATTACATTAAATTGGATGGTTTAGTAATTATACTTTTTTGAATGAAATTTCAATAATTTATCTAGAAGAAAATTATTAATATTCGAAAAATTGGTATGGACTTTGGATTGGAACTTTATGGCAATTATAGAATAATCACCTTTACATATTATTTGGGAATAATAATATGTATTATATTATGTTTATGTGTGGACAAACCAGTGGACTTTCCCTTTGGCTTGGGGTTTCGTGTGTTTGGTCTAGTGAGGCTAAGTCGGCACAGGTGGGTTTGACTTTGTGTAGGCATATAGGTACTATGTAGAGGTTCCATCCTCGAGGGGTAGGTGTGGCACTGACCCTTCCTGTATTACCCCTAGGTAAGGGCCGTATACAGGAAACCCCTGGGTAAGGGTCATGGGGACCGCCGTATACATGTGTCATGCGTAGGGACTGCCCCCAATTTATGCGTGTTATGAGGTGTCCGCTTCGGAGTCAGGATTCCTTCGGATTGTCAATTTAGGATGTCAGGATTTTTTTAGACTTGCCAATAGAGCAAGAATTTGACACCAACGGTAGATGCCCTTGTGTGTCACTTATATGGAATGACATATATTATTAATTACCCAAATGTTATGGAAATGAATTAAATTGTCCAAGGATATGGACGCACTTTTGATCATATGATGCATAATAGATATTTATGCCTTATACATGATATTGAGGAGCCTGGAATTTATGTAACTTGGTAATTTAAATGTAGGGATTGCGTTTAATTAAATAAATTAGGTATTACTTACTTCTAGAATTGAGATGATGTCATATATTATTATTTGGGCTGTATTGGGATTGGAATAATATCACACTTAGATGAGAGGTGAGGTGTTACACGAATGTGAGTGACAAAATGGGGGGTATTTATTCGTGCATTGACTGTAATTTTACATTAATAAATTATTCAAGATAATTCTTGTACACCTCCGGCTCTGACCCAAATTTAAATGTTTCCCCCCCAAGTGTTCATAGACTGGGACAAAAGGATTGTCCATAGCAGTGTTGTAGTTTTACTTTCTTTCTGATTTCAGCGTAGTTGTCTCTAAGATAGTTGCTTCTCAGATTTATTATCTATTTGGAATTTTGTAAGGGCATAAGCCCGAATATTTATTTTTATGTTGGTGGAAATTATGCTACTCTAGTTGGATGTTTATGTTATTGTTCGTGATTTAGCATTTATTTATTAATTATAAATGTGTTCATGACTTTTCAAACTGGGGCCTTTAATTACAAACTACTCACGTTCACAACTGTGCTAAAGATGGTATTAATTGACAAACAAACCCTATATTCGGCGTATCGTGCCTGAACAACCTTTACGTGCGAAAATAGGGGTTGGTACACTGGGACCATTTCTAAATATTTAAAACACTAAACCGAGTCTCTAACGCTTCCCAAAACACATCCCAATTATTTTATTTCACCTAGACAATTATTACAGTAAAATCACATGCGCCCATAAATTTACTTCTGTGTGATTTATTTTTCACTTGCAAGTCCATTATGTTCAGTTGTGTTTTATATTTATATAATCCTGAATAGTCGTTTATTTTAAATTTAAATTTTACAGATCTGGATTTAAACTCATCCGATTTAAATATATCCCCAAATTACTTTTAAATTATCAAATTTAAATTAGTTGAAATATTTTATTCTAAAATTACAGGGTTTTACATCTTATATATGAAATAAATATGAATTGTATGCTATCAAATAAAGTTAGGCCATTCGAAGTGATTAATTTGAGTTTTGGGGCCTCAATAATGTATCATTAATATGTGGGTTTTAATGTGAAGAAACAAGTGTAATTTCTATTTTTATGATCGGTTAAAATAGAAATATATGAAATATGAAAAGACACGATTGTCTTATAAATAGGGGACATGGTTCCCACATCACACAACTCTCTTCTTCTGATTCCAATTAACAGAGAGAAATTCACGCATAAAATATTGATCCGAAAGATCATAAGACTTCAGACTCTGATCTTTTACTTTTCTCATTATAGATTTTGGTATGCTTCCGCAAATTGAATATTTTTATTTCCTGATGATTCAATATGAATGTTCCTATTTGTGTGATGATTTTCACAATATTGAAATTAATATAACAACTCCTTTTATAAAAGATGTTTTAATTGTTTTTTATTTCTACTTAGAGAAAAATGTACAATTTTTTTAAAGCCGTTTTTATTTAAAATTCATATTTTTAATATTTGAAACAATTTTTTTTTTTGAAAACTCATCTCTATTTTGTATAAAAAAAATTCTTCAGTTTTTATAGATTTAAAAAAAAACAATAATAATTTAATTTTCTTGAGATAGTTGAATTGTTCTTTTTCGTAGTTGAACTCTTTGGAAAAACAAAACCTTAATTTTTTTTTTGAAAAAGTTGTTATCAAAAACTAAAATATCCTATATAAAATAAAAATAAAAAAATGTTTTTGCAGAAAAGTTAACATTTAATAATCTTCCTTTTATGCAAAAATGTTTACATTTTTTTAAACATCATTTTATTATTATTTTTAATTATACTATTTTTCTAAAAATTGGAATAAAAAAACGATAAAATAGATTTTGTACAAAATAGTTGTTTCTCAAAACATTTTTGTAATAAAAACATTTATATTTTATTTTTGATATACTATTTTTTATAAGTATTTAAATTGCTTTTTAAAATTTTCGAACGTTATTCTTTCAAAATAATTTTGTTGACAAGAAAAAAAATTATTTACTAAGAAGACGGAGAAAAATACTTTCCTAGAGCACTTACAAGCAATAATGAAAAACAAATTAAGAAATTTTATGAATTTTTGAAAGAGAAAAAAAGACCAAAAATTATACTAAGAACCGATTTCTCTTCTTAAGTTAAGGATGGAAACAAATCTACTTGAAAAAAGTTAAGATATAGTTTCATGTTAAAAATAGTTTTTTTTAAACAAATTTTATTAAAAATGTAGAAAATGCAGATTTTCAGATTTTCACTTTTTGTGCACGACATTCGTTGTTTAGGAGAAGAAAAGTGGATCTCTCCTAATTTTGTCTTATTACATGGATATGGATATTATTAATATAGGAGTGTGTACGTAACAGGCATTACTAATGCAACCTTTTTGTATAACTCAGTGAGTAACTTCTAAGACTTGTTGTAAAGAAGAATGAGAAATCTAGTATATTTTCAATCCCTTTAATAATGAATATTTTGTAATTTGGCCAGAGCCTCAACCAACTTAATTCTTATTGGTGACAAATGAGATATAGCATAAAGTAATTGTTTATCGTTAGACATTTTTATTATTATTGCAAAATAAAATGATCAAAACATCAATTTAGTAGAGTATCACTGCTTTATTTATTTCTGCAGAAAATACAAATACATTTCTTATTACAAAGTGATCAAACATTGTATATATATATATATATAAAAAATTTATTTTCTTGTTTTTCTATATTATTATTTTGTTGATTATTTTTAGATTGATTGTTAGGTATAATATGTGTTCAAAAGTTATTCATATCAATATTTTTCATAAAAAAAATCCTTAAGGATCCTTTAATGATATATAAAAACATAATAAGAATATTATCTAAGTACTCAGAGTGGTTAACCTGAAAGATATAATTAAAACTTTAAATTTTATTGCTGAGAATAAAGCATGAGATTACAAACGATTAATTTACAAGAGGTAATCAAAAGTACAATTCATAATTTACAAGTAATAGAAAACATACAATTACAAGATAATTTACAGTACTATTGCTGCTGGAAAGTGGTCGAAAAATCGAACGTAGGTTTTTGAGAGAGAGAGAGAGAGAGAGATTGGATGTTGTGAGTTGTGGGATTTCTAAGTGTGTCTTTGAATGAGGGAAGAGCTTCCTTTATATAGGAGGAGAAAGATTCGGATTTCAAAGCTTATAAACTAAACTTCACAAAAGCAAAAACGTGGGCTGCAAATTAATTACGGAATCTTTTGATTTTTCAACTTTGTCAATATGTTAATAGTAACACCCGTGAATGGTGAATGGTGAGGCTTATGATCGTCCTTCTTTATTTCACTATCAGTCGTTGTCTTATTGCGTCATTTCTTACTTTAGTGTTTTTGTCTGTTGTAGCTGGGGTCAGTGAGTCATCAATGCTTACTTCATTTGTGCTTCTTGGATAATGTTTTAGGGTTCCATCATATTGTTAATGTTGTGCCTAGTAACAAAGTCAACTGAGTCATTTTCAGAATCGGTGCGTGTATAGTTACAATATGTGTGATGGGATCTCTTTTCTTGCTCTAGTGCTTCTTCTAGTTCTGAACATTGTTGAGATTTATTAAAATATTTTAGGTTGATACTAAAAGGGTTTTTTGGAATAAAAATCCTTATATTAAACATTTCTTTTATCATATACCAAGGATCAATAGGACTTTCATTCATTATTTTATTTACTTTATATATTGTTATTAAGTCTTCTGTGGCATCTTTTCCTTGTAAATAAGAGTCTTCATCTATACATTGAACAAAAAAACTAGAGATTTTATCTTTCTTATGTTAAATTAAAATAGTGTTCCTACTATGACAGATTTGTCCTATGCCTATCCATTCTGGTGGTATGCTTTCTATTATTAATAAAACGTGAGGTAGTGTGGTCCTCTAATGTTGTTGTTCTACTAGTGCGTCTAATAAACCTTTTGGTAAATTATCATTTATTCTACTATAAGGAGGAGTAATTAATAGACTGGCTATCATGCCAAATTCTAATAATAATCTTATAGTTACTTCTATTTGTATTTGTCGATTATGCGTAAATATTGGATTTGGTCTACTAATTACAAAGTTTTTAAAAAGTCTATAGTCTATTTGTAATTAAATTACCGTGTCGTGTTTCTTTTGAGAATTTATATACACCTTTTCATATCTGTATGTACATCCTACGGGGGATAAGTTAAAATGAAAATAGTTTTGCATTGCAACCCAATTTATAATATATTTTTCTCCTGGAAACATAAATATGTTTTCTGCTATTGCTTCTAGTAAACGAGTTTCTACTTTAGTACGTAGTATAAACCGATAATAGGGGTAAAATGAAGATAAAAAGTCACTATTACTATATAATGTTACTTGTTCTAATTTCTTTTTAATATTTTGTTTTTTAATATTTAATATTTAATAGTGTTTTATTATGGTATTGTGTTCTTCGACAAGTTGTTGTTTATTATCAGAAAGGCTATAATATTTTGCTCTTGCTTCTAAAGAATGAACATGGTGAGTAAGGTTAAAAAGTAAGTATTAAGATAATTCATAGTATGTACAAATGATACTTTATTATATTCTCGGTTGAACCAGATGTTGTCAAGGATCTTCTATTGTTCTGCTGTCACCTATACCATTGACCTGAATTTTTGCTTGTCATTAAGAATAATAAATAATTGGTTAGCGTTTTCTTTTCTGCCTGATGAAGAGCCTTGATGTTAAGACATCTGCAAAATTTAAAAAATGTTAGTAATTAATCTAGGCAGAATATCGGCTAATTGATTGTCTTTACGGTTTATATGTTCAAATTGAGGGTTAAAACCTTTACCTGTTATATTATAACTAAAATTTAGCCATCTTTTGTAGCTGATTTACTTTGATTAGTTTTATTAAAGTGTTTTACAATATTATCGTAATCTGTTCTAATTAAAAATTCTTTACCTAACAATAATTGAAATATTTCTATCGTATTTATTACTCCAACTATTTCTAAGTCAGTTGATGGTAACCTACTTTGTGCTTCATTAAAATTACCTGAACAGTATTTGTAAATTACTTCTTCATTTTATTACTATTTTTATTAGGTTTTTGTAACGAAATTCCTGCCCATCCTATTGCTGATGCGTCTATTTGTATAATTTTATAACTACTTTCTATATGTCAAGATAAAGGTTCTAATTTACTAACTATTTGTTTTATTTTTTGTACTAGTTTTATGTCTTCATTATTAAAGTATTTTTGTCCATTTTTACCTAATTTACTACATAAAGGTCCTACTAGTTTAGATAAGTTTGGAATAAAAGATCTACAATAATTTAATAATCCTAAAAATGCTTGTAGTTTTTTAGTTTCTTCTAATTTATTTGGGAATTCTAATACCTATTTTACTATATGTTCTTGTAATTCTATTTTGCCTCCTTTTATGAATAATCATAGATATTCTATTTATTATTTTTCTAATTGCATATTTTTACTGCTAATTATTAATCCTTGATTGATAAATTGTTTAAAAAGAATTTGTAAATGATTTCTATGCACCAGTTTAGTATTACTAAACACAAGAATATCATCTATATATACTATACAAAATCTGAGTGTTTTTTTAAAGATAGTATCCATTTTATTTTGAAATATTTGAGGTGCATTTTTAATCCAGATGGCATGACTAACCATTCTAAATGTCCTCCTCGACAAGTTAAAGCAATCCATTCTATTGCATCTTTATTTATTTTTATCTGCAATTTACAATCAAATTTAGAAAAGTATTTTTTTATTTTGAATTTTATTAATTAATTCATCTTTGTTAGGTATTTTATAGCTATCATCATAAGTATTATCATTTAGTCTTTTATAATTAATTACCATACGCGCTTTACCTCTTTTTACTTCTACATGAATTCTTACCATAAATGCAGACCTTAAGCTGTCTAGACAGCATAAAAAACATAATCTTTCAGGAAAGAAAGAATTAGGAGAGTTTTGTGAACAATTTGCTTATGACACTGGTAAGACTAGTTCTCACAAAGTCTCCAAGAAGAAGAAAACTCTTACTGTGAGCTGGAAAACTCATGAGTTTTCCAGTGTGAACAGTAGAAACTATGATTTTTCTGTTGAGTTTTCCGGTATGAATAGTGTTATCATGAATTTTCCGTTGATTTTTCCGGATATACTGTTGACCAGAAAGCTATCGTAATAGTAACCTACCGGACAGGTGAACATGGAAGTCTGAGACTCCGTCCACCTGAACAGTAGATTCCTATTCGTAATAGTAACCTCCATTTTTCGGAACAGTCGTTTACTATTCATACGATGTGTACAGTATAAACTATTCATTGTCAGAAATCCATATTCAATGATAATAATAAGGAGTGTTATTAGTCTACATATGTTCCTAATGTTGTCCCTAGAATTTCCACGTTGGATATGCTACGTTTTTGGGTTGCCTTATTGCCGTGTTTGGCTGGCTGTGTCCCGATGTGAATCGTTGACCCGTGGGCTGGGATGTATTATGGGATTGAAAGACTATTGAATACAACTTATTATATTCATTAATAGTATTGATTTTTGCGATTAATAGTTTACTTCTTATTCCTGATCAAATCTGGTTATTTCCCTAAAAACCACTTAAACTTTATCATATACTATTTATTTATCGGACTCACGCCAAACCTTTTCTACTGTCACTCAATCACTTTTGAATTTACAGTACTCCAGTATCTATTCCTCCAGATATTAACATCTTTACTTGTTGTTTTATGGATCCATATATGGTGGACACCATCACCCAACAACCACAAGAGTTCGTGAAGAACTCTTCATTAATGGAATTTGAGGTTCAGAAGAATCTCAATCGTTGGACTATACCTAAGGTACAACCCAAAACTATTTATAACACGAACTGGTATAACTTCAGAAGAAAGTATGACATTAAAACTATGGAAGAAACCATTAGTTTAGACAAACAAGATAAAAAACTTGAATTGTTTAAATTAAGTGATCTTATTAATCACATTAATGATAAAAATTATCATTTTATTCATGTAGGTTTAATTCAAATTGCTTTTAAACCTTTAACTATTGCTGGTATGAATGCCTGTCTACAAGCTACACTACGTGATGGTAGATGTACTGACTTTAGACAATCATTAATGGGGGCTATCGAAACTAGCCTATGTAATGGACCTGTGTATTTTGATGTTTTTCCCAACATTACCCTGTCCCTTACTGATATGCACCTTTGCAAAGCTCTAAGTCTTAGAGTTCAGACCAAAGGTTATAACTTTCTCCCTGGTTCAGAAACCATTGGGATTGTCTATCGTATTTATTACAAAGTAATGAATACCATAGCCCCAAACATTAAACAGTTTAGCCCTTTTGGTAAAACTGTGTTAATTGACACACATCTTATTGATTCTAATGTTCACACACCTAGAACAATAAGTTGGGATGAAATTAACTTCCCAGAGACTTGGGTCATTGAGAACGATGTTCCTCCTCAACCTAGTCATAATCATGACATTGAGGATATCATTGAAGAAAAAGATGGGGATGTTTTCCTAAATTTCAGGAAGCTTTCTAGGTGCCAATCTTCGGGGACTCAACTCTCTAGTAGTTCCAGGAGACCTTTCGTCACTTATCCTCCATCTACCTCTAGACAATCGGTCGAAGAGGAAAGATCCGCTCCTTTGAATCCTTCATATCATGATGATATGAATCTTCATGGTGTTTTTACTCATGATCAAATACCACATGGTATTTATGAGAAAGCTGAACCTTCTCAGCGTAGAACTTCCCCTACGCCGTCTGAAATGAATGTCAGACTTTGACTCCTTTCCTTTTTATGGATTTTTCTTACAATAGGAAAGAGCGTAGTGCCGAGTTCAATTTACCTAAATGGGAAAAATTTAGGACTTGGTTCTTTAAAAAATTTAGTCATCAAGAACAACAGACTTATAAAAATGAATTTTATAAATGGATCGATTATAACAAGACTGTTATATCCTTTGTTGTTTGGTTTCTTTTATACACTAAGGATAAGGATCTTTGGGAACAAGAACTCTTTGTTCTTGACTCTAAAGCACCTGATACCTTTGAAACCAAATGGACTACTGCGCGCGGCGAGATTATATCCTCCGTCCACCCTCCTACTGAACCCCTGGTTATTTTGACTAAACCTAGTCAACCAACCAGTTCCAGTCAGAAGACTGAAACCAGTACTAGCACTAATACTGACCCTCTTCCTCCTATCTTAGAAGCTACTGCTTTTATTAAGGCAGAGAAAGAAGCTAGGAACCTTACTTATACTAAAGACCTTAACCCTTTAGTCAAGCAAGGTAACTATACTAACCTCATCCTTAATTCGATAGGAAAACAGCTCCAAAGAATTGAGCAGCATCATATTGATGCCATGTTGGCTAAAGCCACTGACTTTACAGTCAAAAGTCTGGACAAACCTTTAATTCAACCACCTCTTGAGGTAAAAGGTTTTAAATCAGGAACTAAGGTTGATTTCATGTCCAAACTCAAAGATATTGAAAAAGATCTTCAGGGATTAAGAATCAATACTCTATCCCATGACAGTTCTGATTCGGAGTCTGAATTTTCTCTTGTTGAGATTCAAGACTTTGAACATCATTTTGGTTTACCTGAAAACCAAATCAACAGAGTTACCTTTGGTAGTACTCCTCTTGGCCCAAGAAAGAATTACTATCATCGTCCTACTCCTCAAGACCTACTTTTTGAAGAAAGTCAGGTTTTGCAAAATACCTTTTGCGGTAAATCCATTTATGACTGGAATCTTGATGGACTTTCTGAATCGCAGATTTATGAATTAGTTCATCAAATGGGCATGTATTCCACCATATGCAGGCATAGTGAGGCCACCGATCATAGTATTTCCAAAATGATCGTTACTGGATTTACAGGTACCCTTAGAGGTTGGTGGGAGCATATTCTCACTGAACAACAGAGGCAAGAAATCCTCTATGCTGTCAAAATTGTCAAAGATGAGCAACAGCGTGATCGGGGAGTCCAAGACTATGTCTACACCCTTTTGCTTTCTATTATCCATCATTTTGTCGGCAGTAGTGATTACCAAAGAGAACGTAATAGAGAATTATTACAAAACCTTAGATGTCCTACTCTTAGCCAATTTAGATGGTATAAGGACGTCTTCCTTGCGAGAGTTACTCAAAGAGATGATGCTAACTCTACCCATTGGAAAGCCAAATTTATTGATGGCCTTCCTACCTATTTTTCGGAAAAAGTCCGAAAGAAGCTTAGAGATAAACATGATGGTATCTCTATCCCCTATGACCTTTACACCTATGGCCAACTCATAAGTGTCGTCATCCAAGAGGGTTTTTCCCTCTGTAATGACCTTAAGCTGTCTAGACTGCTTAAAAAACATAATCTTTCAGGAAAGAAAGAATTAGGAGAGTTTTGTGAACAATTTGCTTATGACACTGGTAAGACTAGTTCTCACAAAGTCTCCAAGAAGAAGAAAATATCTTCTTCAAAACCTAAATATAAACGTAATAAGACTATTACAACTAACGATAAACCCGTTAGAAAACATAAGAAATATGTCAGAAAGAAATCTGATAAAACTAAAATTAAATGTTTTAAATGTGGCAAATTTGGCCATTATGCAAGTAAGTGCAAGATGAAAGACAAAATCAGTAACCTTCAGGTTGATGATCACCTGAAAGATCAATTAAGTAAACTCTTACTTAATTCTTCTGACTCCTCTGAAGATTCAGAGGACACTTCTAGTGATGATGAGCTTTATCATTTACAAAGCTCTAGTAGCTCGGAGTCCTCTGACAAGGATTGTCAGTGCAATACGTTAACCAAGAGATGCGATCATCTCCAATCTATTATCCAAAGAAATGGATTAAGTCTTAATGTTATGACTAGTCAGCAAGAAAGTATGATTGATATCATTACAAAAATTATTGACCCTGACATTAAGCTCAAGCTGGTCCAAGCATGCTATGCTCAAGAAACTGCTCTTCCCTCGACCAGCCAATCCCCTCAGACTTATAGTCTTAAAGAGGTTTTTAATAGGCTTGAGAATACTCGTAACATAAATAAGCCTGCTAACCTTAATGATCTAAGCCACGAGATTAATAATCTAAAAACTGAGTTAGGACAACTCCGTAATCAGCAGAATAATATGCAAATTGAAATAAATAACCTCAAAATTGCATCTGCTAATTCCACTCCTGATTCTTCAGGATTTTTGGATATAATTAACAGGATTCCCAGCCAAAAATGGTACACCACCATTAACTTGGTCATCAATAAGGAATTTACTTTATGCAATATTATTGCCCTTGTTGACAGCGGAGCTGATATGAATTGTATCCAAGAAGGGATTGTTCCTACTGAGTATTTTGAAAAAACTACTCAATCTTTATTTAATGCTAGTGGAGATAGCATGGGCATTAAATTTAAATTAACTAATGTTGAAATCTGTAACAATGGACTTTGTTTAGATAGTACCTTTCTGCTCATTAAAGATCTTTCTGTGCAGCTCATTTTAGGTACACCTTTTTTATCTTTACTTATGCCAATTGATAAGATTGATGCAACTGGCATATATACCACAATTCAAAACCAAAAAATTGTTTTTGAATTCATAACTAAACCTGAAATTAAAAGGATTAATTCTTTATCTAACAATATTGTTTCTAAAGAAAATCAACTTAATTTCCTTCAAAAGGAAATTCTCTTCCTCAACATTAAAAAGAATTTAATGTCTCCCACTATCACTCAAAAAATTACTGTTGTCAAAAACCAGTTAACGGCAGAAATTTGTAGTGATATCCCAAATGCTTTTTGGGATAGAAAGAAGCATATTGTTTCTCTTCCTTATGACAAGGATTTTCAGGAAAAAGATATTCCTACTAAGGCCAGACCTTGTCAAATGAAGCTTGAGCTTCTTGACCTTTGTAAAAAAGAGATCCAGAGCTTATTAGATAAAAAGCTCATTTCCAAGAGTTATTCCCCTTGGAGTTGTACTGCTTTTTATGTTAATAAAGAAGCAGAAAAAGAACGAGGCGTTCCTAGGCTTGTCATTAATTATAAGCCGCTTAACAATGTGTTAAAATGGATAAGATATCCCATTCCCAATAAAAAAGACTTATTGGATAGGTTACATTCCGCCACTATCTTTTCCAAATTTGATCTCAAATCTGGATATTGGCAAATCCAAATAGAACCCAAAGATCGTTATAAAACTGCCTTTGTTGTTCCTTTTGGTCATTTCCAATGGAATGTTTTACCTTTTGGGCTTAAGAATGCCCCCTCGGAATTCCAAAATATCATGAACGATATTTTCAACCCTTTTTTAGAATTTGCAATTGTCTATATTGATGATATTCTTATCTTCTCTAATTCAATTGATCAACACTTTAAACATTTAAAAATCTTTAAAGATGTTATTAAAACTAATGGATTAGTTGTCTCCGCCCCAAAGATGAAAATCTTTCAGACACAGGTGAGATTTTTAGGGCATAACATAGGAGAAGGAAAAATTCTCCCTATTGATAGGAGTATAGAATTTGCTTCTAAATTTCCTGATGAACTTAAGGAAAAAACTCAACTTCAACGATTTTTGGGTAGTCTCAATTATATTGGTGACTATTATAAAAATCTTGCACAAGATAGTGCAATATTATATTCCAGGTTAAAAAAGAATCCTTCTCCCTGGACTGAAGAGCATACTAAAGCAGTGCAGAAAATTAAATTAAAAGTTAAACTTTTACCCTGCCTCGCTTTAGCTAACCCTTCCTTTTTCAAAATTGTCGAAACTGACGCCTCTGACATTGGCTATGGAGGAATCTTAAAACATCTCAATTCTTTCTCTAACAAAGAAGAACTGGTTCGTTTTACCTCTGGTTCTTGGAAAGATGCCTCCCAGAATTATTCTACCATCAAAAAAGAAATTTTTTCGGTAGTCAAATGTATTACTAAATTTCAGGATGATTTGCTTAATCAGAAATTTTTACTCAGAATTGACAGCAGTGCTATTAAGCAAGTCCTTCAAAAAGATGTTGAGAATATTGTCTCCAAATAGATTTTTGCCAGATGGCAAGCTAATCTTTCTGCATTTGATTTTGATAGCGAACATATCAAAGGGGAACATAACTCTCTCCCCGATTTTCTAACAAGAGAGTTTTTGCAGGACAGATGAGCGGCCCCTCTAGAGGGCGTGGTCGCGGGAATACTCGCAGGCCTGGTAAAACACCGATCATCGTGAATGATGATCAATATCCTCCGATACAGGATTATGTTGAGTTTTTACGCCAGAGCGCTAAAAACCGGGACAAGAATGCTCCCCCTCTTAACCACTTTAACAAAAAGAAATCTGCTAAAGAGGTATTGGAAACTATTAATTACCAACCCCTTCCTAATAACAGGACTTCGGAGTTTGTACTTCTCCTCGAGACTGAGGATGATATCCAGATGGATAAGCCTTGGGAACTTAAGTCCCGGTACCTTGACTCTCATGGTTATGCGGTACAAGAAGGCAAATACAGAACTGTATATGAGATGATACTCGCCGAGACTGGCTCTGTGATTTTTAATCACACTAATCGACACCAGGGTAATACCCATTCTCCCATTGCTTATAGCAAGGCGGTGTTGAAACATTTTTTATCTCCCCGCGATTGGGGCATCCACCCTTTAAAAACGAGAAAATTAAGTTCTCACAATGGTGGCACTTACAATTATTTTGATTATGTCCAGGCTTGGACTAAAGCTTTTTATTATCAAAATGCTGAGCACAAACACACATGGTTTTTTGTTTTGTGCCCCAACTCTTTTCAGAATCCTTACCCCGGATGGGTATTCAATTGGTGGGATAAATTTGGTCCCGGACTTGATATTCTTCCTCCTGAAATTGCCCAAGAAAAACTCTTTTTACCTTGGTGACAATTTCATCCTCTTTTAAGGGGGAAAAAGAAGGCCCCGATTGGCCTCAACACTTTATTATTTTTCACAGAAATGCAAATTCCTTGGATTTCTAGTTGGAACCTTCGTTGTCAGATGAGCAACCTTAATGTTCCCCAATTGGAAAGAGTATTCTTCTACCGTTGGTGGTCCGGTGTTGATATTAGCCACACCATTGGTCAGATTAAAGCCAGTCTGAGTCAATATATGAACATGGTGGAAGAATCCCCTCCAGCTCCTGAACATATGCACGACACAGCAAATCAGGTTGTGAATCTCAGTTCCCTAATAAAATAATTTCCTAAGGCAACTGAGCAGGAACTATTGAAGAAGGTCATGGAACAAACCCAGACTCAATTCAAGAAAACTTTCGGAGAAAAATCCAGCAAGAGAATACCTACAGATGATGATGCATCTATGTCCTCGCTAAACAAAGATGATGACAGTAATCCTTTCTTTTGCTTAGCAGGAGAATCACAAGAACCCGAAGAAGGCCCTTCTGGTGTATAACTTTTCCCTAATGACCCTGTCATGCAAGCATTCTTCAACTCTCTTGACCAAAGAGCCTTTCCAGCAAGCCGTCTGGAACTTTCCTCCTCAAACAAAGGTGCGGATGACCTAGATGACTTGAGGTAATTAGCCCACCTGGCACCTGTACTCCGAAGATAGAAGTACTGTTTGTTGGTCCCACCTGGACCCACCTGGCCCACATGGCAACACAGAAGATGACAGAAGAATCTGTCGAGGTAGCTACAGTGGTGGACCCCTTGGGCCCCACTCGGGGATTCCTTTTCCCCCTATATATTGAGGGCTATCCAATCATTAATTATCTCTCTTTCTCTCTCTACTTCTCAGACTCTCTCCCTTCTCTCTAGAATTCTCTCTCTCTCTCTCTCTCTCTCTGGTTTGTAATAATCCGGTAACCATTCCGGCGACTTATTTGTAAGTTTTTAATTCTGTTTTATTTATCTTCAGGAAAAAGATATTCCTACTAAGGCCAGACCTTGTCAAATGAAGCTTGAGCTTCTTGACCTTTGTAAAAAAGAGATCCAGAGCTTATTAGATAAAAAGCTCATTTCCAAGAGTTATTCCCCTTGGAGTTGTACTGCTTTTTATGTTAATAAAGCAGCTGAAAAAGAACGAGGCGTTCCTAGGCTTGTCATTAATTATAAGCCGCTTAACAATGTGTTAAAATGGATAAGATATCCCATTCCCAATAAAAAAGACTTATTGGAAAGGTTACATTCCGCCACTATCTTTTCCAAATTTGATCTCAAATTTGGATATTGGCAAATCCAGATAGAACCCAAAGATCGTTATAAAACTGCCTTTGTTGTTCCTTTTGGTCATTTCCAATGGAATGTTTTACCTTTTGGGCTTAAGAATGCCCCCTCGGAATTCCAAAATATCATGAACGATATTTTCATATAAACGTAATAAGACTATTACAACTAACGATAAACCCGTTAGAAAACATAAGAAATATGTCAGAAAGAAATCTGATAAAACTAAAATTAAATGTTTTAAATGTGGCAAATTTGTCCATTATGCAAGTAAGTGCAAGATGAAAGACAAAATCAGTAACCTTCAGGTTGATGATCACCTGAAAGATCAATTAAGTAAACTCTTACTTAATTCTTCTGACTCCTCTAAAGATTCAGAGGACACTTCTAGTGATGATGAGCTTTATCATTTACAAAGCTCTAGTAGCTCGGAGTCCTCTGACAAGGATTGTCAGTGCAATACGTTAACCAAGAGATGCGATCATCTCCAATCTATTATCCAAAGAAATGGAATTTTATTAATTAATTCATCTTTGTTAGGTATTTTATAGCTATCATCATAAGTATTATCATTTAGTCTTTTATAATTAATTACCATACGCGCTTTACCTCTTTTTACTTCTACATGATTTCTTACCATAAATGCAGAGCTTCTATGTCTACTGGTGCTTTTCTGTATTACTCATAAGTTTAAAAGTTCACTTATTTGTATTTTAAATTCTTCTTGGTCAATTATTTCATAGGCTATATCTTTTGTTTTTATAGTTAAGTGAGGGTTAATTATATTTAATTTAGCTTCTAATTTATTTTTATTCCAATATTTTTGTTCGTTTTCTCTCACTATTTCAGTTTTTTCGGATAATCTTATTAGGTCTTCTAATTCCCATTTTGTGTTTCTAAACATTATATTATTTATTTTGTCAAATTTTATTTTTTGTGTTTGGCTATCTTCTATATATTATAAATATTCATATAAGTAGTTCTCTTCTATGTGTTTATTATTTTCTTCTTCAATGATTAAGTTTTCTTTTGTCTCTAAAATTATGTTATTATTAGGGATTGATTTATTTTCTTATTTTTCTATATTATTTTTTTGTTGATTATTATTAGGTTGATTGTTAGGTATAATATGTGTTCCTTTTTTAAATAGTTGTATTCCTGATGGTGTATAATAAATCCTCCGGTTAGAGATTGAATAAAATTTAATCCTAATAAAAACGGGTGGTGACTTTTTACATTTGTTATATATGTTTGTGGTAATATAAATTGTTCTTCATTTGTGTGTGTATATATGTGTGTGTGTGTGTGTGTGTGGTGACAATTATTATTCAACACAAATAAATGAGAGAAGCACGATCACCAAGGAAAATAAAGAAGATTAAATGCCAATCACACAATAGATTATGTACTTGGTTCAACAAGAATGCCTACGTCCACGGTGGTCCAGTCAATATTATTTCTATATACTCCGGGGAGCGTTTACAGAGAATACAGTGCGTGTCTTTTGCCCCAGACTTGGGGTTTATTATATACATGTTTGTCTTCGGGGGGTGGGGGTGTTGGACTCCCCCACGTTTACCATCTTTTCCTAAAACATCTATTTACGAGAACATGGGAGAAGACTCAGTAATTATATTCAGTTTAGGTAAGGGGTCTGAACTTTGGGCCGCTTTAATCAGGATACTCGTCTAGGCCCGTAATGCCAAATTCGGGTACCCACAATTGCCCTTAAATTTGTTGGGCCACAAGTTGAGCTCAATAAATTTACATGATTTGTCAGAATGGCTATTTTGCATATCGCGCAACTCGTCCCAATGTTTGAGGACTGATTTAGGCGGCAGTTTCTTCGTGGCTTGTGCACGATGATTAGTTACATTTAAAAGCAATTTTTAGCAATGTTTCATAGTTTTCGTTTCAAGCTTCTTAGTGTTCTTCCATCGCCTGCGAGTTTTAGCAATTTGTGCCCTCTTCTCCAGGTCTTCATTTTCTTCACTTTCGTTCTCCTTCGATATTTAGGCTTGTGATCTTACGTTGTACAAGTCAAACTTTCATCTCGTAAGTATCCTTTGCTTTCTCTCTGTGTTTTCTCTCTGTGCTTTCTTTGAATTTGTAGTTTAGGGTTTACAAATGACAAAGATAGGTAATAGATCAGTGTCCGAGTTTAGGAAATTTTACAATTTCCCAGAGTGGGTAGAGATCGAGTGCGCCTTTCTTCCTAAAAATGTTAAAGAGATAGAGGGAGCCCATTGGATTCACGTCTTGTTGCTTTCCCAAAGGGGGCTTACTTTTCCTCCAAACAATTTATTCTTGCATTTCTTTGGTTATTTCAATATTGTTCCTGCACAGTGTTCTCCCAATGTTTGGAAGATAATCAATGGCGTCTATAGAATAAATCAACTTTATGGCACCAAATTAGGGCTCGCCGAAGTTTGTTTTTGCCACTCCTTTTCTCGGACTAGCTCTGGTGTTCTTTATCTCAAGGCCAGGAGTCCTGATAAGATATTGGTAGTAAACTTACCTGATTCCCACAAGGATTACTGGCAAGATGGATTTCTTGCTAGAAATTGGCAGTTCTCCCTCAGACTGAGGGGTCGAGGTCTGATAGGTTTACTGTTCCCTTTTATGGGGAAGAGAACATAGGTAGTCTTTGCTCTGTCATTTTAATTTCTTTGTTAATGTGTGATCTTTCTGACTCTTTCCTATTTTCTTTTCAGCGAGGTCGAAGAACTTGGAGCCTGTCCTCAGCGAGGTTCGACTTTCAGATTTGGTTAAAGCTTGGAATATCAGGGAGCCCTTGGCTAACGGTGAACATCCCCGATCTGCTACTTTCTTACTCGAGTATAAAAACGCTGGGTCTAGTTTTGTAGAGAGGCCGGCGGATAGCATTCCCGAGTTTAATACTTTCGAAGAAGCTGCTGCCGATCCCATTCAGTTGCACGAGGAGGAGAGAAGTTCTGAGAGTGATATCAGAGGAGGTGTTAAAGGTGGTCCTGACGAGGAGAGCTCTACCAGTGACAATTCTTCTATCTCATAAGAAGTTTCTGAAGCCCAAGATCCTTTAAGTACATCTTGCAGCTCTAGCGAGGAAATGGTTCCTCCAAGGAAAAACTTGATTCGTGATGATGATGATGATGATCTGCTCCTTGCTCAAAGGTCGAAGAAGTAGAAGTCCAGCAGTGGGGCTGTTACTACTGGTTCTCGGTCTGCTGCTTAGGAGAAGGAGAAGAAGAGAAAGGAAGAAGAGTAGGTGAGAGAGAGAGAGAGAGAGAGAGAGAGAGAGGAAGAGGGAAGAAGAGAAGAATAAGATTGAGGAGAAGAAGAAGAAGGTCGAGGAGAGGAGGAGGATAGATAAGGAGAAGGAAAAGGAAGATGAGGGGAGAGAAATGGAGGCGAGGACAAAGGCTTGGCAGGCCTTAGTGCCTGTGTCCGTGTTGCCGGAGGGGGCCTCGGTTGCCACTTCTCCCCAGTTGGATCCTGCACTACTCAAGAGAGCAGTCCTTCCTGATGACTGCCAAAGGAAGATGGGGATTGACCAATTAGCTCTGCAAGTGAGCCAGAGGCTAGCCTTGGTAATTCTATTTCTCTTCTCTAATGCTTTCCACTTTCTGTTACTGTAATCTATCGCTCTCGTGATGAGCTGATCAATAAGAATGGTGAGTTGGATAAGCAGAATGCTTCTTTGAGGGTTAGGAGTGTCGATCACGATGCTAGCTTGAAGGCTGCTTATGCAGTTCGGATGTCCTCTGATCTGGCCCTTGTCAAAGATAATCGAAAATGGGAGACAGTGGTCAAAGAACTGAATGAACTACGACAAGCCTACGATCTGGTCTACTCGAGCAAGCTAGCTATTATGGAGGAGAACAAAGTGCTGACCAAGCAGCTGAAGGAGAAGGAGTCTTAGGCAGCCACCGTTAAGGAGAACTCATATAACTCCAGGTGGGTTTTCGCGTATGAAGATGTTGAGGTTCAAATAGGCTACATTAGTCGTTTGAGCTTCTAGAAGGGCTGGAACAAGGCCCTTTTAGCTGCTGGTGTGGACGTTGCCTCTCCCTTGTTCGATGATCACGATCCAGGCCCAAAGCCAATTGTGGATTAAGCCCCAGCCATCGAAGGTGTTGGCCCTGCCTCCCAGTCAGTTCCTATTGATGCCCTTCCTATTAAGGCGATAAAGGTTGTTCCTGTTGAGGGAGGTGCTCCTACTGCTGCTGACAAGGGGAATCAGCCATCTTCTTCTGGGCAGCCCGAGGTCACCAGCTAATTTACCCTTAGGGTTACTCTTATATTTTTGTTTGTAATTTTCCTTTCTGTTCCTCGATGTACTCTGATCCTTTTGCATATTAATGAAATAAGAAGGTTTATTTCCCCAGTGCACTTATTTATTTTTTCCTTTACTGCTCTTTTATGGCTTGTAGTTTGTTGATGTTGATGACTATATACCAGCCACTTCTCAATTGGGAAGAATTCTTGGTCCTGATGTAAGTCCTGAAGTTCGTCATACCTTTGTGAGGATTTCCAAATCATTGCAATTGAGGAACAAGCATTTCATAGAGCAGACTGAGCTCGTTGTTAAACTAAAAGACAGGCTCCAAGAGATGGAAGAAGTTGGTGCCTCAGTCCAAGAAGAGGTGAATACCCCGAGGGTAAGGCTTATAGATGGTTCTGAGATCAACCAGGTAGGAGAAATTCTTCAGAAGGAGAATGAAGCTTTGAGGAGGGAAGTCTCATGACTCATGGAGCATGCACCGAGCATTGATCCTTTAATATTACGAGGTTCCTCCTCATCACGAGCTGGAGCTGGACCAAGCCATGTTCCTCCAGTGATGCGAGGTTCCGCCCCGTCGACTATTCCGCGAGTTGGTACAAATGCAAGAAGTCCAACTAGGGAAATGGAAGATCTTTTTGATGATGTCCGACGAGCATATGTGATTGTTGATGGGCTTTAAAGGGACATCACTCGGCTGAGGCATCTGTTTAAGAGAGGACCTCGACGAGTATGGGTCGATGGTTACGACTAAGGTTGGCTAGATGCACTGACGAGGCTGACAGAGTTTGAAGAGCTTGCCTTTATTAGGAGTGCCCTGAAGGAGCTACAAGTCCCAAGGAACTCAATGCTCTGGTATCTTCACGATATCTCTCCTTCCACTCTAATGCCTAACCCCTTTCAGAGAGATGATCAGTGGATCCCTATCGATGCCATCCCTCGACAGCTATTGGAGTCTTATGTGAATGAAGTTGAGGAGGAGCTAGTTCCCCATCTTGATGATGGTTGAAGAGCTCAAGTGGCTGATTATCTCGTTCAGAGACCTTAACCTCATTGAGATTTTTCCAGTAGTAACTCTATATACATATGTAATGAAGTAATATAATGTTGATGTTTTGGGTGAGTTCACTGACTAAACATGGGTTGTATTTGTTGTATATGTGATAAAGTAATATAAATTTTATGTTCTGGGAAAATTTTCCGATTAAACAGGTGTTTCATATTTTCCACATCTTTTAGACTTTTCTCGATAACCTTGGGCCTCTCTTGGCCGACTAGATTTATAAGTTTGCATTATCGCATAAGTGTCCCTCCATTCGAGTATTCTTATGAGATATCATTCTGCACGACTTTACCTTTTAGGTCGTGTCGTCACACTTCCTTAGGCCTAAGTGTGGCAGTTAGCGAGGACACACCTGGTGTTCGATGCTCTATTCGATCAGGATTTTATTAACCAAACATTGTTTGGCGACTAATTTTGATTTTTCCATATTTCCTAAGGATCTCCTGTAGGGCTGCATGTATTGCCAGGGGCAATGCTAAGAGGTTTTTCGTGTTTCATAACGAAAACCTGAGGAGGGTGATCTCCTTGCTATAGTGTAATGATTCATGTGCCTATCACTTGGAAAGGGTGTGTGAGTTATAAAGTTCATATACTGAAACTTCGTAGAATGCAACTGCTAAACAACTTTTATTAATGATAAGAAAATGAGCTTCAGTTTCCACAAGTCTGATAAAGGACAAAAGCAAAAGCAAAAGCTAGAAATAGAATTTCTTAAGATTGGTTGCATTCCATGCTTGGGGTATCTCTCTGCCTTCCAGCGTTTCTACATGATAGGCTCCTCACAGATCATCTCTTGTTATCTTGAATAGCCCCTCCCAGTTTGGACCTAACTTGCCGTCTGATGGTTTTACTGTTCTGCCTAGGACTTTCCTTAGGACATAGTCCCCAACTCGAAATGTCCTTGGATTGACCTTCTTGTTATAGTGCTTTAAGAGCTGTTACTGATAGCTCGCTAGTTTCACTAACACAAGCTCTTGGCGTTCATCGGCTAGGTCAAGTTCAGCGAGTAATGCTGCATCATTCTGGCCCTGGTCGACAAGGGTGGACCTCATTGTTGGTAAGCCTCCTTCTAATTAGGTGACTGCTTCCATTCCATATGTCAATGAGAATGGGGTTTCCCCCGTTGCTCAATGTGGGGTAGTACGGTAGGCCCACATAATATGCGGTAGTTCAGTTGCCCATGCGCCTTCGGCTCGCTCTAATCGCTTCTTTATCCCATCGATCACCATTTTGTTGTAAGCCTCGACTTGGCCATTACTCTGAGGATAGGCCACCGATCTGAAATGGTGTCTGATTCCGTGGTCATTATAAAAATTCTGAAAGGAGCCGCTCTCGAACTGCGTTCCATTGTCAGTGATAATGATCCTGGGGATCCCAAAACGGGTGATTATATTTTTCCATATGAATGTTCGCTAGTGGTTCTGCCTCGATCCATTTGGTGAAGTAGTTAGTTGCGACCAACGGATACTTGCGATTGCCTGTAGCAGTAGTAAGAGGTCCTACGATGTCCATTCCCCATTGGGCAAATGGCCATGGGATAGAAAGTGATCTTAGGTCGCTGGCGGGTTGATGGACCATAGGAGCATGGAGTTGTCATTTCTCGCATTTACGAACATACACTACAGAGTCTCTTTGCATATATGGCTGCCAATAGCCTTCCTTCATCGCTCAAAAAGCCAATGAACTTCCTCCAATATGGCCTCCACAGATTCCCTCGTGGAGTTCGTGTAGAATTCTTTTGACATCCCTTGGGTGAACACACTGAAGGAAAGGACCGGAGAACGATCTCTTATATAGCTTGTCCTTAGAAGATAAGTGAAAGCGAGAAATTTGGACTCTTATTTGGTGAGCGGTCTTCTTATCACTTGGGAGTGTACCATCCTTCAAATAGTCGCTTAAAGGATCCATCCAACTGGGTGCTGACTCAATGTGGAGCACATGCTCCATGCTTGGCAGCTCACTGCTACGGTTTATGCTCGAATGAGTGAGGAAATTAATGGGGATTGTTCTTTTTAAGTCGAAATTAATTGCCGAACTCAGGGCTTCTAGGGCGTTATCATGGCTATTCTGTCGTCTAAGAAACTGCTGAACGTGGACTCGCTCAAAGCTGGCTATTAGCCTCTTTGCGAAGGCGAGGTAGGCTGCCATTCTTTCATCTTTTGCATTATAGTCTCCACTTATCTGATTGGAGACTAATTGTGAGTCGCTGAACACTTATAATTGCTTTGCCCCCAAACTATATGCCTTCTAGAGGCCGGATATTAAAGCCTCATATTCTTCTTCGTTATTGGAGGCTTTAAATCCAAGCCTGATTCATTGTTCGAGGATTGTATCCTCTGGAGTGATAAGCACAATGCCTATTCCTACCCCCTTAGAATTGAAGGCTCCATCAATAAACAATTTCCAGACTCCCTCTGTTGTATGATTCTCTCTTTGCTTCACAGGTTGAAATTAGTCGAGAGGCTGCTCGCCTATGAATTCGGCTATGAAATCAGCAAGGACCTGCCCTTTGATTGTGTTCCTTGGTTGAAATTGGATATCAAATCGTCCGAGCTCGACTGACCATTTAGACAGTCTGTCTAATGAATTCGCTTTCCTCAGGGTTTCTTTAAGGGAATGCGATGTAAGGACGATGATAGCGTGAGCTTCAAAATAGTGCTTCAACTTCCTTGAAGCCACTACTAGTGCAAAGGTGAGCTTCTGTAGTGGTAGATACCGCTGCTAGACCTCTAATAAAGTCTTGCTCGCGTAATAATCGGGGTGATGGATTCCTGCTTTCTGGCACATTAATGTAGAGCTGACGGTGTGATTGGAAACCACGAGGTATAAGTACAAGGAGTCCATTTCCTGGGGTATGACGAGCAGTGGTGGTGAGATAAGGTAAGCCTTGAGCTCGTCCAATGCTCGCGAGCAATCTTGATTCCATTCTACTATTTTGTTTCCCTTTAGGAGCTGGAATAATGGTTTGCACTTCTCAGAGGACTTTGAGATAAAATGGTTCATGACAGTGAGCATACCGGTGAGCTTATGTATGTCCCGGATTGTGTGATGAGGTTATACCCTATTTACTGCATCGATCTGGTCTGGATTAGCCTCGATGCCTCTTTTATTGACCAAGTACCCAAGAAATTTTCCTGACTGGTCACCGAAAGAAGACTTTCTTGCGTTAAGTTTCATTCGGTACTTCTTGAGGATTTCAAAGGTTCTTGACAGATCTGAGAGGTGGTCTTCTTTATTACATCTTTTGACGAGCATATCGTAGATGTAGACCTCCATGGTGTCTCCCATTTGGTCTTTGAACATCTTGGTGACCAGCCATTGGTAGGTAGCCCCTGCATTTTTTATCCCGAAGGGCATGACCTTGTAACAGTATAATCCAACGGTGGTGATGAATGTTGTCTTATCCTGTTCTAGAGTGTACAGAGGGATATGATGATACCCTGAGTATACGTCCCGAAAACTCATTCTCTCGTGAGCTGTTGTGGCGTCCACTAGTTGATCAATTTTTGGAAGAGGGAAACGGTATTTAGGGAACGCCCTGTTAAGGTCAGAGAAGTCGATACAGACTCTCCATTTCCCGTTATTCTTTGGAACTACTACTGGGTTTGATAACCATTTAGGGAATTGGAGCTCCCGTATGGATCCTGCATCCAGTAGTTTTTGAACTTCTTCTTCTACGACCTTTTCCTTCTCGGGTGCAGTTTGCTGTGCATTCTGGGCGATTAGTTTGAAAGTGGGGTCGACATGTAGCTGATGACAAACCACACTAGGATCAATTCCAAGCAGCTCGTATGGTTCCCATGGGAAAATGTCTATGTTACTTCTTAGCAGAATTGTCAACTCCTTCTTTTCCTAATCTGTGAGAGAATCCCCAATTAATAAGATCCTGTCATCATCGTTACCTTTAGCTGTAACTTCCTCCAGGTCCTCGACGACCCGTTCATAAGGGAGGAGCCTAGTCTTCTCCACTCCGGGCCTTTCGTATTTTAACTGCTATTTTGAAGGTATCAGACCTTCTTGTTCTTCAACTTTCTTGTTGGGCTTGTCGGTCTTCTTCTCTGGTCTTGGGCGGATAGCCCCTATGAAGCACCTTCTTGCCATCGCTTGATCGCCATGGATCTCCATTACGCCTCGCTCGGTCATATACTTGAGTTTCTGATGGTAGGTCGAGGAGATCGCCTTCATTGCGTGCAGCCATCCTCTACCGAGGATAGCTTGGTATGGAGAGTCAATGTCAACTACTAGAAACTCAATCATCTTGGAGACATTTCCTGCCCTTACTGGCAGCACGATTTTTCCCAAGAGCATAGTTACTTTTCCAGCGAAGCCAACTAAAATGGCGGTGGCTTCCTTTAGGTCGGCGATGCTTAACTTTAATTTTCTGAACAGGTCAAGATACATTACCTCAGACGAGCTTCCTTGGTCGACGAGCAACTTGTCGACGTCATAGTTAGCTATCCTGAGAGTAATGATCAATGCATCATGGTGTGGGGTTCTCACTCCCACCAAATCTTCATCTATGAATACGATATGCTTACTGTAATCAACGTCATCTGCTCGCCGATGCTTTCCTGATTGTGTCTTTACTGAATCCATCGGAATAGATTACATCACCACTGTAAGCTTTTTTACCTCCATTCGAGCTGAATTTCTTTGAATCTACTTCACATCATATGCCTCATGAATTACTGCATATTCATGGTTGACCTCGTCTTTGAGTACGTTTTCAGGCCTTGCTTCTCCACTGGTAGCAACTTTTTGTGCCTTCTTTTCCATGAATTCATTTAGATGCCCGGACTGGGCCATCTCTTCGAGGTGGAACTTAAGAGCGTTTCAATGCTCAGTATTATGTCCTCCTTCTTTACGAAAAGATCATCTATGCGCGTTGTTTCTATTTGAGGGATCTCCTCCCATCTTTCTGGGATACTTAATAAATGGCTCGTCTTTGATTTTTACGAGAATCTTGTAAATTGGTTCTCTGAAGATAGTGTTGATCGCCTGAAATGCTTTTGCCACATCGTTCCTGCCTCCATTCTTGCCCCTATTCTTTCCTTCTTTCTTCTGGTTCTCAGTTTTGTCACTACCTTTGGTAGCGAGCTTAACTCGACTGTTCTCCCCTGTGCTGAGGCAGGTCACATCCTCCTCCTTGGCATATTTCTCGATGTGAGCCATCAGGTCATCGATGGTTGTGGCCTCTTTCTTTGTCAGGGACTGGTATAAAAGGGAAGAGCTGGGTAGCCCAATTTTGAAAGAGGCCACCGCCACCTGCTCCGAGCAGTCCTCGACTTTGTTGAATAACTCCCAGTATCTCTTCGCATAATCTCGGAGGGTCTCTTGAGATGTATTTTTCATTATTTGCAAGGCATACATCCTTTTGGGATGGGAGCTACTAGTAATGAAGCGGGACGTAAAAAGCTCGGCTAGGGACTCAAAGCTTCAGATGGACCTGTGGGGGAGACTTTTGAACCATTTCTGTGCCACATCATGCAGGACCAAGGGAAAAATTCGGCACATCAGTGCGTCCCGATGGTTCTAGAGGGTCATGGCTTGCCTGTACTACCTAACGTGATCAATGGGATCAGTTTTACCATCATAAATCTTAAACCTTGGAATAGCAAATTTCTTGGGGGCTTCCTCTTCTTCTATTTCCCTTGAGAAAGGTGATTTCTTCTGAGTTTTGAGGGCTCACCTAGCGAGCTCTCGGGTCGATCTGGCACCGCGATGCGCAGGGTGCTGGTCCATCTCCCTTCGGACCAAATTTCGTATGTTCTCATTGCTGCGAGCTGGGCTCTTTTAATGGAGAGCTAGTTACAGTTCCTCGAAGACCCGCGTCTAGGTCTTCTTCCTCGGCTGTGAGACTTGCTCGCCTGAGGGCTAGGAGTGCGGTACGGACGTCTCCTAGTGCCACGATGGAGCTCTCTCTCCATTCTTTCTAACCTTCTTTTGAGGCGGACATTCTGAGCTTCATGCTTGCGAGAAGACTCCCTCTGCTCTTGGAGCCTCGCCCCATATGCATCAATCAACCTGGATATTTGTGTGGACCTCGCTGGTCCTTGGCTTTCTTCTGAGGCTGGCCTCTCTAGGCGAGCCCTCTGATCTGAACGCCGAACTTCAAATCTGATCCTGCGAGGAGCAGGTTGTTCTTGAATATCTCCTGCCTGAGGAGCAGGCTATATCTTTTGTTTTTATAGTTAAGTGAGGGTTAATTATATTTAATTTAGCTTCTAATTTATTTTTATTCTAATATTTTTGTTGGTTTTCTCCCATTATTTCAGTTTTTTCTGATAATCTTATTAAGTTTTCTAATTGTCATTTTGTGTTTTTAAACATTATATTTTTTATTTTGTCAAATTTTATTTTTTATGTTTGGCTATCTTCTATATATTATAAATATTCATATAAGTAGTTCTCTTCTATGTGTTTATTATTTTCTTCTTCAATGTTCAAGTCTTCTTTTGTCTCTAAAATTACGTTATTATTAGGGATTAATTTATTTTCTTGTTTTTCTATATTATTTTTTTGTTGATTATTATTATGTTGATTTTTAGGTATAATATGTGTTCCTTTTTTAAATAGTTGTATTCCTGACGGTGTATACATAAATCCTCATGTTAGAGATTGAATAAAATTTAATCCTAATAAAAACGGGTGATGACTTTTTACATTTGTTATATATGTTTGTGGTAATATAAATTGTTCTTCATATATATATATATGTGTGTGTGTGTGTGTGTGTGTGTGTGTGTGTGTGTGTGTGTGTGTGTATGGTGAAAATTATTATTCAATACAAATAAATGAGAGAAGCACGATCACCAAGGAAAATAAAGAAGATTAAATGACAATCACACAACACAGTATGTACGTGGTTCAGCAAGAATGCCTACGTCCATGGTGGTCCAGTCAGTATTATTTCTATATACTCCGGGGATCGTTTACAGAGAATACAGTGCGTGTCTTTTGCCCCAGACTTAGCGTTTATTATATACATGTTTGTCTTCGGGGAGTGGGGGTGTTGGAATCCCCCACGTTTACCATCTTTTCCTGAAACATCTCTTTACGAAAACATGGGAGAAGACTCAGTCGTAATTCTATTCAGCTTAGGTAAGGGGTCTGGACTTTGGGCCGCTTTAATCAGGCTACTCGTCTGGGCCCGTAATGCCAAATCTGGGTACCCACAATATATATATAGTTCTATTTTTTATACATTGTGTTATGGGTATTGCTTATTTGTTAAATTGGTGTATATAAATGGGATAATTTAAATCTTTTCCGTTTTCATGTTCTACTAATTCTACATGAATTAAGCTTTTTGTTGCTCCTGTGTCTAATATTGCTGTTGTTTCTATTATTTTATTTGTGAATTTTATTTTCATAGGGATGGTTATTAATGCTTATTTATTTTTACTATTTATTTGTTCATTAGGTTTATTTTTTATTTATTCGTAACATTTTTACATAAATTTTTATTACATATTTCACATAAATACATTTATTTATCTTCTATTGAACATTTTATACATTTTATTTTTATAAATAAATATTATTAAAATTTATATTCACATTCTTCTATATTATATAAAAAATTTAAGTCTTCTAAGCTATGTTCTAGAGTTTCTATGTTATCGTCTTCTGATTCTATACTATATACGCTAACATTATATATTTCTTCATTTTCATCATATATACCTTCTAATTCTATTGTGTCTCCTAAATCATCTTCGATGTCATCTAATATATTTATTTACTCTTGAATTTTTGATATATTATCATTTTTATATCTATAAGGACAATTAGGTCTAATGTGATTAGGGTCTCCGCATATAAAACATTTATAATTAGTTGTTCGTTTAGTATTATCTTTTTTTGTTTCTTTATTATCTTTATGTATGTTACATTTTTTATACCATTGTCTTTTTCTTTTATATTTATTATATTTATAGCGTTTTTCATAAGTTTTACTAGGTCTTATTCTACAGTTTTTATAAGTCTTATATTTATTTTTAGTTTTATGTTTCTTTATTATTATACGTTTATTATCACATCCGTATTGCGGTGGTAAATCTATTTGTTGGCAAGTATAATAATATTGTTTTTTAATTTCTTTTCCCTGTTTTAGTTTTTTACATTTAGATTTTAATGTATCATACACAGTTTTTATTCTAGTTCCTATACATTAGTCTCTTTTTGTTCCTATACATTAGTCTCTTTTTGTTCCTATATGTTCTTTCCAATTTTTCCATATTTTTTCTCCTATATTACCTGGTATTTTTTGTATGTATCTGTAACAACCCGAGACTTTAGAGACAATAATTTATTTATTTTGGGAGAAATAAATATCATTTTATTTGGAGAATTATTAAATTGGCATTTGAGGTCAAAATTTGAAGTTGTTAGAAAGTGTTTCGAATGGCAATTCTGAGGGTGTAGTTGTTTCCGGAAGGGTTAAGAAAGTCAAAATGATTGTACTTGGGGTCTCTTTAAGTTTTGAAATAATTTAAGTCTGTTTTACTCGAATTAAAATTACCGAGTCATTTAAAGTTGTGTATATTGGGAGAAAAGGATCATTAAGCCTACGGGAGAAACAATTCTCCTTAGAGAGAAAGAGAAACATAAAGAAAGAAAGAGAGAAGAAGAAAGAAGAAGAGAAAGAGAGATAAAGTGTATTTTCTGGCCAATATGCGATCTCGAGGACGAATCAGACCCTACAAACTTGAGGCAAGTGATTAAACTTGCTATATAATTGTTGTGTACCATTTATTTCATGATTTTTGGATTAAATCTTTGGGTTTTAGGTTTAGTTTGTCAAAACCTAACTTTTGGGTAGATACTTAGATTTGTTATGTAGAAAATGGATTTGAGGTTATAAATTAGTTTAAATGTGTTTTTGGTTGAATATTAATGTTACAAATGTGAGTGGGTTGGAGAGAAATGAAAAGAAGTTGATTAAAAATGATTTTTAGGAATTTTGGCTTTGAAGAAATAGCCATTTCCGTAGCCCTACAACATGCTGAATCGATTTGGCCCCAACCCAAATCGATTCGGAATGTTCCAGCTTGACAGGTCTGAGTGACCGAATCGATTCCGACCCAGCCGAATCAATTCAGCCTGAGATAGAATCCCATGTCTGATGACCCGAATTGATTCGCCTTGGAGGCCGAATCGATTCGGATTTGGCCCAAATCGATTCGGAAACAGGGAATTTCAGAGGATTATTTTCTAGGGAGAATTTCATTCCGTTTTGTTTGAGGTTATCGATTGGGAATCTCTATAGGGATTATTAGGAGTATGTCTTAGAGATTTTAGGGAGTTTCCCCTTTTGAGAAACGGTTGGAGTCATATTGATTTAATGTGAGAGATTATCGATTAGAGAATATTGTATATATACTAAGTGGGGAAGCCCACTACCATTAATATTTATATTTGGAAATAATTATGAAAACATATGAAAGAATGAGAATGTGCGTAGTGATATTGGATCTTAAAATCAAATCCCAAATGTGATAACTTTAAACGTTCATATGATTGATTTAACCATATTATAGATTAAAAATAATTAAATGCTAATAAAGGTGCATACGGATATAGAAATATCCTTAACGATGATTAATTTGGGAGATGTCTCACACAATGAGAAATGCTAATTGAGGTGCATTAGGATAGAGAATATCCTAAACATAAATAGAATTGAGAGACAATTCATAATCAAAAGTGATGCGAAAACTTCAAGTGAGAGATAGTATAGTGTATACTGAGTGGGGAAGATGTGTGAGAATTGACGATTAGTATATCAAGAGAGAGAAATATACTAAATAATGATATTATTTCATCTACGCCTAAGAGCATAATACGAATATGTAAACAATGTGATAGGAATACCTCATATGATGGTATATCTTTATAGGATGTGATGATGTATGTATATCTTACGTGGATAATATATATATATAATAGTGAAGCATACCCCCTCCTTGCTATCATTAGTAAGTTGCGCGATGAGGGTGAGCATTCTGACGCGATGAGCAGTGTGTGGATATTCCCCAGGTCATAGTCGTCCATTGTGTTGTTATGTGATTTGCATTATTTTTGGGGGTGAGAAGTCGAGGGTATGTGTCGTTCTAACTTGACCGGTGAGGAACTATGACCGCTTTTTGTACGTTGTGTGTGTGAGTTGATCACGAGGTAGGTGCCGTTTAGCCCTACAGGTGGTCCCTAGTATGCTATGTGGTTTGGGCACTGTAAGATGATAGCATTGAGAACCTGCGTCCTCGAGTTATAGCTCGGTTGGATGGTTGTTATATTATTTTTGTGCTTGGTACTTGGGTATCGAGGGCATAATGGACCTCAACAACCAACATTGCCAAGGAGTAGTGTAACAGGGGGGTTCCTTGTTTGGATTTCACTTTGCGAGATGTCCCACGCACGAAATGCAGTGTAATATTGGGAGTGGGGAGAAGTTAGTCCTTAATGCTCATATTTATATATATAGTATATACATATTGACGATCAACAGTGCCAAAAGTAGTGTATCAGGGGGGTTCCTTGTTTGGATTTCGCTTTGCGAGACATCCCACGTACGAACCGTCATTCACTGTTGAGAATTGGGAATAATAAATTGATTAATTGAATAATCAGAATTTGGGTTACATGCATCATGCATTGAGGGCATAATGAATCTCTAAAATCCATACTGTCAGGAGTAATGTAACAGGGGGCTTCCTCATTTGGATTTCGCTTTGCGAGACGTCCCACGCACGAAACGCAGTGCAAAATTGAGAATTGAGAATTGGGAGAATTTTAGTCCTGAGCACTTAGATGCTACTAACTCATATATAATTATATGTATATTGATGGTATAACTAGAATACAAGAAATTCTAGTAAATAGAATGTTTATGTATTGTGTATATGTAGTAAGACAATGGTTATATAAACTTCATATGTTAAGTAAATGAACAAACAAAAGAGAACTATAACATCAAAAATTAAAGTATATGATTTAGATGGAATTCAGATAAGTATAGATTAAGAGATAAGTTAGACGGTTTTAATTGGATATTTATATTGGGATTTCGTTAGATTTATTTGCCTAATTTGATTTGGGAATTTATTTGGAGATCACGTGCATACGTTTTGTTGCGCGCTTTAGTTGAGAGGTGAGTTGGATTATTATGGAGAGTGCGACTCCATTAAATCATGTCATAATGCATTTATAATTATTATGCATTTTAATGCACTTGCTATAAAATGTTTTCACCTCGGGCTCTGACCCGTTTATATTTTCTCCTACCATGTATCTATATATTGTATTATTTTAGGTGTTCCTCCGCAAGGACGCCATGGATATTTATCCACCCAGTGTATTCGTGGAGCTGTAGTAGTAGGGGACTGTTGCGGCACTTGGTTTTAGTCGATTCCTATCTTTTGCGTATCTAGATTAGGATTCAGTTTGTATATCGGGTTTGTACCCAAGTATTGTAAATTAACACTTTTATATTCTCTCTCTCAGATTTTTGTATTGTCTGTGACCCGATAGCATATTCGGGTATTTTACCGCGTACATTTTGTTGTACTCTTTTGTACATTATTGGAGCGTATGTGTTTCCCTCATTATATTTAGACGTTATGTTGTAGGTTAGTTAATTTATGGTTGGTTTGTTTGGTGTTAAATAGAAGTTTAAAAAAAAAGTTTGACGCCCTCTTTTTATAATAATGGGTATTTAGCTGTGTTTATTGTTAGGATCGTAAGTTGATGCTGAGAATGATCCACTTGCTATTCCTGATTATTTTAGTATAGGACTGACCACCCGTTATTATTTTAAGCGGGTTATCTTATGTGGTATCACAGCATCAGGTTCTAGTGTCTTTAGGATTTGTGTGAGTTACTACGATCTTCCGTAAGCGTTCTTGATGTAGAGCCTTATTATTAGGACTGTTGTATTCATACGTCCATATTTCTTTGGTGATGAGAAAACATTTGAAAGGCGTTATGATACATTTGTTCTTGTTTCAGATGCCACCGAAGAGAGGTCGTTCAGTTAGGGCAAACAAAGGGGCTAAGAATGTGGAACCCCAATTGCCTCCCAGGACTATAACTACAGATGAAGTTGCCAATATTGTGGCACACGCAGTAACTGCTGCCATTTCTATGATGGCACAGTAATCTGCCGCTCAAGCAGCCCAAACCCATTTAGGACTGTATTTTTGGGAAAGTGTGAAGGAAGATTTTAGTAAGGGGCATCCTCCAGAGTTTTCAGGGGGAGTTGATGCAATGGCTGCAAGTCGATGGAAGAATAGTATGCAGAGGCACCTCCGTATGGTTAAGTGTAGTGAGGTGCAAAAGCAATTTTTATCCGACTTTAAGTTAACGGTTCCATCTCTCCAATGGTGGGAGTATGTCACCACATCAGAACAGAGAGATACTTGACCTATAACATATTTCTGGGAACTTTTTAATCGAAGGTATTTTCCTTCCCCGGTTCAGAAGGAAATAAGTAGGAAACTAATGAATATGTTTCAAGGAAATAGAATAGTGGCAGAATATGAAGAAGATTTTTTTCGATGGAAAAAATTAGTACCTGGTGAGGTAAATACGGAAGAGGAGCGAATATCGAAGTTCATGCGAGGGTTAGATTAGAGAATTCGGCAGCATTTGTTAGAGGGCCCGGTGTTAGTGACTTTCGTCGAGGTAGTGAATGTAGAACTATTGAAGTGTCATGAATATCGTTTTCATTCACAAGAGGGTAAGAACTTTAGAGTTTCGAGTTCATCAAGTAGGTTTGGCGAAGGGAATGCCAGTAATACCAGTGGGTATAAGTCGGATTATAGAGAGTCACAACGGCATTTTGTTCCTCCAGGTGGGTCGAGAGGATTAGTGGGTAGATGTTTCTTTTGTAAAGAAATATGTCATAGAATGAGAGTTTGTCCTAAAAGAGGTAAAGGACCATGTTTGATAAAGTTTTGGAAGTGCAACCCCTACAACAGATTCGAGGTCATTTGAGACCAGGGGACTTTGTGTGGGAGCCCAATGATGGGGAAGGGCAATCGGGCTAGAGAGGGATGATGTAAGTTATTTTCCTTTGTGAATAGGAATATTAATATATGGAGTTTTGTAATAACGTATGGGAGATAGTTATGATAGGGTTGTGATATAACCTTATTATGTGTGTAATGACCCGAAAGGGGATTTTGAGCAAGTTAGGCTCTTATATGAATTATCTTTTGAGAGAATAGACTATTTTATAATGTGCTCGAAGAGAGCTATAACTTTATTGTGAATGTAAGAATTATTATTGTGTGTGGAGTAGTAATGATAAAGCTACTTGTGTGTATATAGTCATATTAGACTTATATAATTATTGTATTCCAGCTATGGAAGAGCCTAATGAATGACAATATATTAATATGATATAAGATATTATTACTGAAAAGAGTTCAGAATTTGTGGATTATTGAGGCGCAGGGAAGTTTAGCTCATAATTATGCTAATTTTTATGAGTGTCATGTTATTGTATGTATGATGATTGTTAAGACCTTGTGTTATGGGCATAAGGAATTTTATATATGTATCGTAAGACATATTTTTTTTAAAAAAAATAAGTTGTTTTCCAAAAATCAATCTTTTCAAAATGATTTATACAAAAATATTTTCAAACTCTAGTCCGGATCTAACAAACTCTCAATCCTCGACGTCCCTACATATTAGTGTATTGGGAGGGTTCCTTGTTTGGATTTAGCTTGCAAGACCTCCCCCGCAAGAAAATGGCGAATGTCAAGAATTGAGAGGAGTTATTTCCTTGGGCCATTCAAAATTTTTATACTATTAATATTTTTAGTATTATATATACAACTTTGGAATTATGGAACTTTGGAGGCAAATGAAGCCTCATTATGATTGGCTCGAGTAAAGCTCGAATAAAGGGTATATGGTCGCCCTAGTTGATGAATTTGGTTTTATAAAACTTAAAACAAATTAAAATAATTCATCTTGGGAAGTTAGAGGTTTGGGTATAGGATTAGTGAGGAAGAGCGTAGTAGGAACTAGTTGAGCTTTGGAGTATTAGGCTTAGCTAAATTTTGAGGACGAAATTCTTGTAAGTGGGGAAGTTTGTAACAACCCGAGACTTTAGAGACGATAACTTATTTATTTTGAGAGAAATAAATATCCTTTTATTTGGAGAATTATTAAATTGGCATTTGAGGTCAAAATTTGAAGTTGTTAGAAAGTGTTTCGAATGGTAATTTTGAGGGTGTAGTTGTTTCCGAAAGGGTCGAGAAAGTCAAAATGACTGTACTTGGGGTCTATTTAGGTTTCGAAATAATTTAAGTCTGTTTGACTCGAATTAAAGTTACCGAGTCATTTAAAGTTGTGTATATTGGGAGACAAGGCTGATTAAGCCTACGGGAGAAACAATTCGCCTTAGAGAGAAAGAGAAATAGAAAGAAAGAAATAGAGAAGAAGAAAGAAGAAGAGAAAGAGAGAGAAAGTGGATTTTTCGGCCAATACGCGATCTCGAGGACGAATCGGACCCTACGAACTTGAGGCAAGTGAATAAACTTGCTAAATAATTGTTGTGTACCATTTATTTCATGATTTGTGGATTAAATCTTTGGGTTTTAGGTTATGTTTGTCAAAACCTAACTTTTGTGTAAAATCTTATATTTGTTATGTAGAAAATGGATTTGAGGTTAGAAATTAGTTTAAATGTGTTTTTGGATGAATATTAATGTTATATATGTGATTGGGTTGGAGAGAAATGAAGATAAGTTGATTAAAAATGAATTTTGGGAATTTTGGCTTTAAAAAAATAACCATTTTCGTAGCCCTAGAACAGGCTGAATCGATTCGGCGCCAACCCGAATCGATTCAAAATGTTCTAGCTTGACAGGTTTGAGTGACCAAATCGATTCAGACCCCAGCTGAATCGATTCGGTCTGAGACAGAATCCCAGGTCTGATAACCCGAATAAATTCGCCTTGGAGGCCGAATCGATTCGTAGGGTCGAATCGATTCGAAAACAGGGGATTTCGGGTGATGTTTTTCTAGGGAGAATTTCATTCCGTTTCATTTGAGGTTATCGATTGGGTATCTCTTTAGGAATTATTAGGAGTATGCCTTAGAGACTATAGGGAGTTTCCCCTTATGAGAAATGATTGGAGTCATATTCATTTAATGTGAGAGATTATCGATTAGAGAATACCGTATATATACTATGTGGGGAATCCAACTACCATTAAGATTTCTATTTAGAAATAATTATGAAAACATATGAAAGAATAGGAATGTGCGTAATAATATTGGATCTTAGAATCGTATCCCAAATGGGATAATTTTAAAGGTTCATATGATTGATTGAACCATATTATGGATTGAAAATAATTAAATGCTAATAAAGGTGCATACGGATATAGAAATATCCTTAACGATGATTAATTTGGGAGATGTCTCACACAATGAGAAATGCTAATCGAGGTGCATTAGGATAGATAATATCCTTAACAAAAATAGAATGGAGAGACAATTCATAATGAGAAGTGATGCGAAAACTTCAAGTGAGAGATAGTATAGTGTATACTGAGTGGGGAAGATGTGTGAGAATTGACGATTAGTATATCAAGAGAGATAAATATACTAAATAATGATATTATTTCATCTACGCCTAAGAGCATAATACGAATATGTAAATAATGTGATAGGTATACCTTATATGATGGTATATCTTTATATGATGTGATGATGTACGTATATCTTACGTGGATGATATGTATATATATATATAATAGTGAAGCATACCCCCTCCTTGCTATCATTGGGAAGTTGCGCGATGAGGGTGAGCACTCTGGCTCGATGAGCAGTGTGTGGATATTTCCCAGGTCATAGTCGTCCATTGTGTTGATATGTGATTTTCATTATATTTGGGGGTGAGAAGTCGAGGGTATGTGTCGTTCTCACTTGACCGGTTAGGAACTATGACCGCTTCCCAGACGTTGTATGTACGAGTTGATCACGAGGTAGGTGTCGGTTAGCCCTACAGGTGGTCCCCAGTATGCTACGTGGTTTGGGCACTGGAAGATGATAGCATTGAGAACCTACGTCCTTGAGTTATAGCTCGATTGGATGGTTATTATATTATTGTGGTGGTTGGTACTTAGGAATCGAGGGCATAATGGACCTCAACGACCAACATTTCCAAGAAGTAGTGTAACGGGGTGATTCCATGTGTGGATTTCACTTTGCGAGACGTCCCACGCACGAAATGGGGTGTAATGTTGGGAGTGGGGAGAAGTTCATCCTTAATGGTCATATTTATATATAGTATGTGCATCTTGACGATCGACAGTGACAGAAGTAGTGTATCGGGGGGGGGGGGGGGGGGGGGGGTTCCTTATTTGGATTTCGCTTTGCGAGATGTCCCACGCACGAACCGTCGTGCACTGTTGAGAATTGGGAATAATAAATTAATTAATTGAATAATCATAATTTGGGTTACATTCATCATGCATTGAGGACATAATGAATCTCAAAAATCAATACTGTCAAGAGTAGTATAACGGGGGGGGGGGGGGGGGGTCCTTGTTTGGATTTCGCTTTGCGAGATGTCCCACGTATGAAACGCAGTACAGCATTGAGAATTGGGAGAAGTTTAGTCCTTAGCTCATAGATGCTAATAACTCATATATAATTATATCTATATTGATGGTATAACTAGAATACAAGAAATTCTAGTAAAAATAATGTTTATGTATTGTGTATATGTAGTAAGAGAATGGTTATGTAAACTTTATATGTTAAGTAAATGAACAAACAAAAGACAGCAATAACATCCAAAATTAAAGTATATGATTTAGATGGAATTCAGATAATTATAGATTGAGAGATAAGTTAGATGCTTTTAATTGGATATTTGTATTGGGATTTAGTTATATTTATTTGCCTAATTTGATTTGGGCATTTATTTGGATATCACGTGCATACATTTAGTTGCGCGCTTTAGTTGAGAGGTGGGTTGGATTATTATGGAGAGTGCTACTCCATTAATCATGTCATAATGCATTTATAATTATTAGGCATTTTAATGAAGTTGCTATAAAATGTTTTTACCTTGGGCTCTTACCCCTTTATATTTTCTCCTGCTATGTATCTATATATTGTATTATTTTAGGTGTTCCTCCGCAAGGACGCCATGGATGTTTATCCACCCAGTGTATTCGTGGAGCTGTAGCAGTAGCGGACTGTTGCAGCACATGGTTTTAGTCGATTCCTATCGTTTGCGTATCTAGATTAGGATTCAGTTTGTATATCGGGTTTATACCCAAGTATTGTAGATTAACACTTTTATATTCTCTCTCTCAGATTTTTGTATTGTCTTTGACCCGACAGCATATTCGTGTATTTTACTGCGTACATTTTTTTGTACTCTTTTGTACATTATTGGAGCGTATGTGTTTCCTCATTATATTTAGACGTTATGTTGTTGGTTAATTAATGTATGGTTAGTTTGTTTGGTGTTAAATAAAAGTTTAAAAAAAAAATTTGACTCCCTCTTTTTATAATAATGGGTAGGTAGCCGTGTTTATTGTTAGGATCTTCAGTTGATGCTGAGAATGATCCACTTGCGATTCCTGATTATTTTAGTATAGGGCTGGCCACCCGTTATTATTTTGAGCGGGTTGTCTTAGTATCTATCTAATAAGTCAATATATGTTGTTCGTCCAGTTTGCGTCCAATATTCTACAAATTTTCTACTGTCGTCTCCTATATATTCTAACCTACATATTTGTAATTGTTCTAGATTTCTTAGTGCATATGTTTGTCTTTCGGTTAAATGTAAAAGTCTATTTGATCCTATAAATGCTTCTTTTATTAGACGAGTGAATCTTTCTACATTAAATATTTCTTTAAATTGTTGATATTCGTCTGCAATTTTGTATGTTAGATACTAATTCGATACGCTACCTTGTAAATTATTTTCAAAGTAAGTTTCATATTTTGTTTTATTTTCAAAGCTTATTAATGTACAAGTCCTAAAACATCCTTTTTCCCAATATTCTATTGCTAACTCCCAATCTTGAGGGCTTATATTACCTAAATTTAATATGCTACCCTATTTAGATATATTATAGTTAGTATCAATTATATATTTACTACGAATTTTATATCCTAGAATAGGTTTAGTGTTTTCATTATATGTTTCTTGTGTTGTTTTTAAGTTTTGGTGAGTAGAATAATTAGTGTTGGTTGTAGTTGAAGTTGAGGTTTTGGCTTCCATTTCTTCAGTGGGGTTTATTTCTTCTAATATTTTTACTATTTCATATTCTTTTATAAATTTATCTATTCCTGTATTTATTATTTTTCTTTTATTATCTTTATTAGTTACTTATGCACAGTATATAGATATTATGGCTTCTTTATTATCTTCTTTAGCATATTTTTCTATTAATTGTTCAGTTGTTAAATTATCGCAATCTTCTATAATTATATCATATTTTTTATCTTCTAATAATTCAAATATTTCGTCTACTTGTTCCCCTACAATTAATACATTAATTTCATCTAATAGTTCCTCACTATCTTCTTCTAATGGTTTATATTTACCAAATCTAATGCTACTTTGTCCTATTTTATTTTCATATATTTTATTTTTTTCTGGATTTTTAGTATTAGTGATAGTTAATTGTGGTAATTTCCATTCAATTTCTTCGTATATACTTCTACCTATTTTTTGTGCTTCTATCATTTCTATATATTTACTATTAAAGGATTTTGCTATAACAGTCAAATTCAGCTCTAAAGTTGATTTTATAGTGATGAAATAATTTTTCCATAAATAGTGTATATATTAAAAGATTATTATATTGTCCAGTAATATTATATCCTCTTGTTCTTATTGCTATTTTTATATATTTACTAAATTCATTTATATCCATAGAAAACTTTGGTATGCATGCAGCATTTTTAGCTAGGTCTACTTTTGCGCTTGCTATTTGTGCTTGTTTATGATTATTCCATCTATCGTCATATATATATGTACTAAAGCTTTAGTTCATGCTTCTAACCTAGTTAATTCTACTAATCCTATTACTATTACTCCAAAATGCATGAATTCTAAATTTATTTTATTTACTTCTTTTGCAGATTCTTCAGTAATTAAGTCTAAAATTACTTCACTATTGACGACTGTGGGTACTCGGATTTGGCATTACGGTCCCGGACGAGTAGCCTAATTAAAACGGCCCAAAGTCCAAACCCTTCGCACCTTAACATTAATTCAGTTATGAATTAGTCTTCTCCCATGTTCTCATATAGAGATGTTCCATGGGAAGATGGTAAACGTGGGGGAATCCAACACCCCCACTCCCCGAAGACAGAATTGTATATAACAAACCCTAGGTCTGGGGAAAAGAACGCGCACTGTATTCTCTGTAAACGCTTTCGGAGTATATAGAAAAAACACTGACTGCACCACCATGGACATAGGCATTCGTGTTGAACCACGTATATCTCCAGTTGTGTGATTAGCATTTTACTTTCCTTATTTTGCATGGTGATTGCGCTTCTCTCATTTATTTGTGCTGAATATATTTGTCACCACAATTAGCGCCGTCTGTGGGAACATTTGTCTTCCTCGAAAAAGCCCACACCAACAAAGAAGTTTCAAATGTCTGGTCACAACAGTAACACTCCTCAGGCAGGAGACATCCAAGAACAACCTACTCCTTGCAGGATCAGATCTGAAGTTCGACGTTCAGATCAGAGGGCTCGCCCGGAGAGGCCAGCCTCAGAGGAAAGCCAAGGACCAGCGAGGTCCACACAAATCTCTAGGCTGATTGATGCCTATGAAGCGAGGCTCCAAGAGAAAAGGGAGTGTTCTCGCAAGCAGGAGGTCGAGAATGCTCGCCTCAAAAGGAAATTAGAGAGGATGGAGAAAGAACTCCATCGCAGCACTAGGCGACATCCGTACCACACTCCTAGCCCTCAGGAGAGCAAGTCTCGCACCCGAGGAAGGATCCCTAAGCGTGTATTCAAAAGAAGTGAGAGACACGAGTCAACAAACGACTCACTCGAGCACCAGTGACTAGCCCGCCATTACAGGATCCCTGCTCGTAGTAATGAGAACATACGAGATTTGGTCTGAAGGGAGATGGACCAGCACCCAGCACATCGCGGCACAAGTTCAACCAGGGAGCTTGATAGATGAGCTCTCAAGACCCAGATGAAATCCCCCTTCTCGATGGAAATAGAGGAAGAGGAAGCCCCCAAGAAGTTCGCTATTCCCAGATTTAAGATTTATGGTGGAAAAAATGATCCCATTGATCACGTTAGATAGTACCGGCAAGCCATGGCCCTCTGGAACCACCGAGATGCACTGATGTGATGAATTTTTCCCTCGAGCCTACATGACGTGGCACAAAAATGGTTTGAAAGTCTCCCTCATAGTTCCATCTGTATCTTTGAGTCCCTGGCCGAACTTTTTATGACCCGCTTCATTACTAGCAGCTCCCATCCCAAAAGGATGGATGCTTTGCTAACAATGAAGAAGACATCTCAAGAGACCCTCTGAGGCTACGCGAAGAGGTACTGGGAATTATTCAATGAGGTCGAAGACTGCTCGGATCAAGTAGCAGTGGCCTCCTTCGAAATTGGACTACCTAACTCTTCCCTCCTGTACCAGTCCCTGACAAAGAAGGAGGACACGACCATCGAGGACCTGATGGCTCGCATCGAGAAATATGCCAAGGTGGAGGATGTGACCTGCCTCAGCATAGGGGAGGACCTTCAAGCTAAGCTCGCTGCCAAAGGAAGTGACAAAATGGAGAACCAGAAGAAAGGAGGAAAAAATAGGGGAAAGAATGGCTCCAAGAACGGAGCCAGTAACAATGTGGCAAAAACATTTCAGGCAGTCAACACTGTTTTCAAAGAATCGATTTACAAAATTCTCTAAAAAATCAAAGACGAGCCATTTATTAAGTGGCCCTGAAAGATGGGAGGAGATCCCTTAAGGAGAAAAACACACTAAGATGCGCTTTTCATAAAGAAGGAGGACACAAGACTTAGCATTGCAAGGATCTTAAGTTCTACCTCGAAGGGATGGCTCAGTCCGGGCATCTAAATGAATTCGTGGAAAAGAAGGCAGAGAAGGTTGTTGCAAATGGAGAAATAAGACCTGATAACGTACTCAAAGACGATGCCGGCCATGAATTCGTAGTAATTCATGGGGAAATTTATGTGAAGCAGATTCAAGGAAATTCGGCTCAAATAGTGGTAAAAAAGATTACAGCAGTGATGCAAGCTTTTCAGATCGATCAAGCAAAGACACAATCAGGAAAACATCGGTGAACAGATGACGTCGACTATAGTAAGCATATCGTATTCACAGATGAAGATATGATGTTGATAAGTTTCTCGTCGACCAAGGAAGCTCGTCCGAGGTAATGTACCTCAACCTGTTCAGAAAATTGAAGTTAAGCATCGCCGACCTAAAGGAAGCCACTGTCCTTTTAGTTGTCTTCGCTGGAAAAGTGACTATGCCCTTAGGAAAGATCGTGCTGCCAGTAAGGGCAGGAAGTGTCTCTAAGATGATTGAGTTTCTGGTAGTCGACATTGACTCTCCATACCAAGCTATCCTCAGCAGAGGATGGTTGCACGCAATGAAGGTTGTCTCCTCGACTTACCATCAGAAACTTAAATATGTTACTGAGCGAGGTGTAATGGATATCCATGGCGATCAAGCGATGGCAAGTAGGTGATTCATAGCAGCCATCCACCCAAGACCAGAGAAGAAGGCCGACAAGCCCAACGAGAAAGTTAAAGAACGAGAAGGTCTGATACCTACGAAATAGCAGTTAAAATACGGAAGGCCCGAAGTGGAGGAGACCAGGATCCTCCCCTCTGAGTGGGTCATCGAGAACCTAGAGGAAGTTACAGCTGGAGGTAGTGACGATGATAGGATCTTCTTGGTTGGAGCTTCTCTCACAGATTGGGAAAAGAAGGAGTTAATGATTCTACTGCGAAGCAATGTAGACATCTTCGCATCGGAACTATACGAGCTGCCTGGAATTGATCCTAGTGTTGTTTGTCATCAGCTACACAGCGAACCCACTTTCAAACCAACCACACAGAAGGCACGACGAACTACGCTCGAGAAGGCAAAGGCCGTGGAAAAATAAGTTGAAAAATTATTGGATGCAGGATCCATACGGGAGGTCCAATTCCCCAAATGGATATCAAACCCATTAGTAGTTCCAAAGAATAATGGTAAATGGAGAGTCTACATCGACTTCACTGACCTTAACAGGGCGTGCCCTAAAGACAGTTTCCCTCTTCCAAAGATCGATCAACTAGTGGACGCCACAGTAGCTCACGAGAGAATGAGTTTTCTGGACGCATACTCGGGGTATCATCAGATCCCTCTGTACCCTCCAGACCAGGACAAGAAAACATTCATCACCACCGTTTGATTATAATATTACAAGGCCATGCCCTTCGGGCTCAAAAACACAGGGGAAACCTACCAGCAACTGGTCACCAAGATGTTCAAGGACCAAATGGGAGAAACCATGGAAGTCTACATCGACGATATGCTCTTCAAGAGTAGGAACAAAGAAGATCAACTCTCAAACATATCAAGAACCTTTGAAATCCTCAGTAAGTACCGAATGAAACTTAACGCAAGCAAATGTTCTTTCGGTGTCCAGTCAGGAAAATTTCTCGGGTACTTGGTCAGCAAGAGAGGCATCGAGGCTAATCCAGACCAAATCTATGCAGTCAAAAGGGTATAACCTCCTCGCACAATTTGGGACGTATAGAAGTTCACCGGTATGCTCGCTGCCTTGAACCATTTTATCTTAAAGTCCTCCGAGAAGTGAAAACTATTCTTTCAGCTCCTAAAGGGAAATATAATAGTAGAATGGAATCGAGATTGCTTGCGAGCATTGGACGAGCTCAAGGCTTACCTCAGCTCACCACCGCTGCTCGTCATACCCCAGGAAATAGATTCCTTGTACTTATACCTCGCCATTTCCAACCACACTATTAGTTCTGCCTTGTTGTGCAAAAAAGCAGGAATCCAGGACCCCATTTATTATGCGAGCAAAACCTTATTGGAAGCCGAGCAGCGGTACCTACCACTAGAAAAGCTCAGCTTTGCACTTTTAGTGGCTTCGAGGAAGTTGAAGCACTACTTTGAAGCTCACACTATCATCATCTTTACATCACACCCCCTTAAATCAATCCTGAGGAAAGAGGATTTATCGGTCATACTGTCTAAATGGTCAGTCGAGCTCGGACGATAAGACATCCAATTTCAACTAAGGAACGGTATCAAAGGGAAGGTCATTTCTGATTTCATAGCCGAATTCACGGGCGAGCAGCCTCTCGACCACCTTCAACCCGTGAAGTAAAGAGAGAATCACACAACATAGGGAGTCTGGAAATTATTTGTTGATGGAGCCTCCAATTCAAAGGGGGCAAGAGTAGGCATTCTGCTTATCACTCTAGAGGATACAATCCTCGAATAAGGAATCAAGCTTCGATTTAATGCCTCCAACAACGAAGCAGAATATGAGGCTCTAATAGCTAACCTCCAAAAGGTACAGACCTTGGGGGAAAAGCAGTTACAGGTGTTCGGTGACTCACAATTAGTCTCCAATCAGATAAGTGGAGACTACAACGCAAAAGATGAAAGAATGGTAGCCTACCTCGCCTTGGCAAAAAGGCTAATGGCCAACTTCGAGGAAGTCAGTGTCCAGCAGTTTTCCTGAGGACAAAACAGCCATGTTAATGCCCTAGAAGTCCTGAGTTCACCAATCGATTTTGACTAAAAAATAACAATCCCCATCGATTTCCTCGCTCATCTGAGCATTAACAACAAGCTATAAAGCGTGAAGCATGTACTCCAAATTGAGTCAGCACCCAGTTGGATGGATCCTCTAAGGGACTATTTGAAGGATGGAGCACTTCCAAATGATAAGAAGACCGCTCACCAGGTAAGAGTCAAAGATGCTCGCTTTCACATATCTCCTGAGGGCAAGCTATATAAAAGATAGTTCTTCGGTCCCTACCTTCAATGTGTTCACCTAAAGGATGTCGAATAAATTCTACATGAACTCCATGAGGGAATCTGTGGAGGCCATATTGGTCGAAGGTCATTGGATTTTCGAGCAATGAAAGAAGGCTATTGGTGGCCATATATACAAAGAGACTCTACAGTGTACGTTCATAAATGCGAGAAGTGCCAACTTCATGCTCCTATGGTCCATCAACTTGCCAGCGACCTAAGACCACTTTTCAGCCCATGGCCATTCACCTAATGGGGAATGGACATCGTAAGGCCTCTTCCTAGTGCTGTCGGCAATCTCAAGTATCTGTTGGTCGCAACTGACTACTTCACCAAATGGATCGAGGCAAAACCCCTGGCGAACATCCGAGACGCAGATATGATAAGATTCAAATGGAAAAATATAATCACCCATTTCGGCATCCCTAGAACCATCATCACTGATAATGGAATGCAGTTCAAGAGCGGCGCCTTTCAGAGTTTCTGTAATGATCACGGAATCAGACACCATTTCAGCTCGGTGGCTTATTCTCAGACCAATGGCCAAGCCGAGGAATCCAACAAGACGATGATCGATGGATTAAAGAAACGATTAGAATGAGCCAAAGGCGCATGGGTGAATGAACTACCGCATATTCGGTGGGCCTACCGTACTACCCCACATCAAGCAATGGGGGAAACCCCATTCTCGCTAACATACGGAATGGAAGCATTCATCCTATTAGAAGCTGGCTTACCCACTATGAGGTCCACCCTTGTCGACCATGCCAGAATGATGTAGCATTGTTCGCTGAGCTTGACCTAGCCGGCGAACGCCGAGAGCTTGCCCTACTAAAACTAGCGAGCTATCAGCAACAGCTCGCAAAGTACTATAACAAGAAGGTCAATCCAAGGGCATTCCGAGTTGGGGACTATGTCCTAAGGAAAGTCCTGAGCAGAGCAGTAAAACCATCAACCGACAAATTAGAGCCAAACTGGGAAGGAACATTCAAGATAATAAGAGATGATCTGCGAGGAGCCAATAACATAGAAATGCTGGAAGGCAGAGAGATACCTCGAGCATGGAATGCAGATAATCTTAAGAAATTCTATTTCTAGATTCTTCTTTTGCATTGTACTTATGAGACTAGAAGCTCATTTCCTTATCATTAAAAAAAAGTTGTATAGCAGTTGCATTCTACGAAGTGTCAGTTAACTAGTATATGAACTTTATAACTCACACACCTTTTCCAAGTTACGAGCACACTAATCATTACACTATAGCAGGGAAATCACCCTCCTCAGGTTTTCATTATGAAACACGAAAAACCTCCTAGCAATTCCCCTGGCAATATATGAAGCCCTACAGGAGATCCTTAGGCAATATGGCCAAGTCAAAATTGGTCGCCAAATAATGTTTGGTTAACAAAATCCTGATCGGATGGAGCATCCAACACCAATATTTTTCAAAACTTTTTAATTAGTAGACCAAATCCAATATTTACGCATAATCGACGTATACAAATAGAAGTAACTATAAGCTTATTATTAGAATTTGGTATGATAGACAGTATATTAATTCCTCCTCCTTATACTAGAATAAATGATAATTTACGAAAAGGTTCTACACAGATGAACAATGACATGAATAGTAAAAGTGAACAGTAGCATGAACTATAACTTTTTAAAATATTCCTCAAGTCCACAGTACTACAGGTTACTCTAGCAGCCCAGTCAAGCCTAAAAACGAAAATATAACGGCAACAACGATGACAATGGCAACACACACGACACTGAAAAGTTTAAAATTTTAAGATTATTCTAGAGTTCAATCATTTATTCATGTAAATATTTTCATAAAAATAAAACCTCAAAGAACCTTTAATGATAAATCAAAATATAATAAGAATATTATCTAAGTACTCAGAGTGGTTAACCCGAAAGATATAATAAAAAATTTAAATTTTATTGCTGAGAATGAAACATGCAATTACAAACGATTAATTTATAAGAGATAATCAAAAGTAAAATCGATAATTTACAAGTAATAGAAAACTTACAATTACAAGATAATTTACAGTATTATTGCTGCTGGAAAGTGGTAGGGAAATTGAATGGAGATTTTTGAGAGAGAGGGAGCTTGGTTTCTGTGAGTTGTGGGATCACACACACACACACACACACACACACACATAATCTTTCATACATACCACATATGAGGCCTAGCAATGCGAACAATATTTTTAAATAGTTAAAAAATTATTTTTGAGTTAATTTTTTTTGTACGGTGTTTAAATATTTCAGGTGACTCCATAAAAAAATTAATTCAAAATAATTTTTTTGTTATTTTAAATAAATTGGTAAAACTATGTGAACTTTTAAGTTCTGTAATGTATAAATATAAAAATGGTGTCTCTTAAAGTAGTTTCACCACGTGGTTCAACTAATTTACTCCCTCATTAAATTATTTAAACTTTAAGAAAGAATATGAAGAGTTAGTTTTTCCTTTGAAAGATTTGTTAATCATTTTAGTATTATTAGACATTATATATATATATATATATATATATATATATATATATATATATATATATATATATAGGTTTTTCCTATTTCCCTTGTCTGATTTCCTATTGTCATTTTCATTTAGTGTTTTTAATTTTCTTTTGGGATTAAGCTCGAGGTTTTAAAATTTTTGGACGGCTCGATCATTGTAGTGTTTTTGATGTCCTATTTTACTTTGATTTTAAGATTTTGTTAGACAATATTCCATCCCTTTCCAATATTTGGTCTTATATATATTTGTATATATTACCTTTATCCCTTGTCTAATTTCCAATTGTTATTTTCATTTATTAATTTTTTCTTTTCTTTTCAGTTTAAACTCTAGCTTTTGAAATTTCGGACGGTTAGATCATTATAATGTTTTGGATGTCCTCATGTACATTGTTTTTAATATTTTACTAGACAATATTGCATATCTTGTCAATATTTGTTCTTAGTATAATGGGATTTAATTAGAACAAAAATAAAGGTAGTCTCTCATACTTATCACCCGTGTGGATTATTTTTCTTATTAAAATAATATTTTTAATTTACTTTTTGTATATAGTATTTAAAAATTTCATGTCACCTCATAAAAACAAATCAACTTAAAATATTTTTGTTGTTATTTTAAAAAAATCGGTCAAAGTATGTGATCTTTTAACAAGCATAGTTTGATCAATTTTTTTTAAATATGAAAAGAAATTATTTTGAGCTGATTTTTTTTTGTGAGGTTCCTTGAAACATTTAAATACCATACAAAAAAAAAGGAATTCAAAAATATTTTTTTCTATTTGAAAACAATAATTCGCACCGTTCATATGTATAGATGGTATGTATGAGTGTCTTGTAACACCTCATAATTTTAGTGATTTATTTCCATTAATTAATTCGGCAATTATTAAATTACTCAGTGTCGTAATTTGATAAGAATTAATTTAATTAGTAATATGTAAACAGTAAGTGCATTTAAATTAGTTAATGGGTGAAAGTTAACTTTTAAAAGTAATTACTCGAATCGCAATTTTGAGTGCACGGTTTAGTCCGGGAGGGATGAAATAGTCCGAAATGAGTGGCCATAGGTATATATTGAGTTTCGGGACTTTTCTAGACACATTTGAGCTCCCAAATAAGGGTTTGGGCCCTTTTTAGAAGGCCCATAAGCTGAAAAACGGGATTACAGTCAATAACCCTGATTGTGAAAGGGCGAGGGGACTTTAATTCATTTTTAGAAGACTATATTAAGGAGAGCCAAAGAAGAGAGCAACTAGAGGACATTTGGGGAAGATTAATCCAAGAACAAGATAGGAGACCCACGAATCAACCCATCATCTTCATAAAAGGACCTTGATTCTACAAACCTAAGGTAAGTGGTTTAACTTGCATTTGATTAATTGCACATTTCATATTCATATTATAGAAGGTGGATTGATTAATACGTCAGGCTTGTTCTACATTTGCTAATTTGGGGATTTCATGATTTTGACTTAAAAATCTGCAGAGATGATAAGAATATGTGGATTTTTATTCCCCAATTTGTGTATATGGTACAGTTATAGAGAGATGATCAAATGGGTGGATTTAGGAAGAATCTTGGAATGTTTTGGGGATAAATATGTACAAATACGAAGATTTTAACTCTTTAATGGTGGACTGGGTTTTTTGGGCAATAATGGAGGAGAGAGAACACCAGGGTCGTTCAAACGACAACTAGTGTCGGTCGAATGACATGGCTGATCGCTTGAACGACATACTGTAATTCTGCCAGATTTCTCCCCTTCCCCTGATTTTAGACCTAATTGATAATTTATGATGAATTATTCCTATTTTGGTTGAATCTGAATTTTGGGGTTATAATTAGGGTTTTAATTTGTAGAACTTTAATGTTGGATTAGTAAAGGATAAATCCAAATAGAGAATTGAGGTTTACGTTGGGTAATTGGCAACCTTGTAAATTAGGTGGGCAAGTTTAATTGAAAGAAATTGAATAATCAATTGAGAAATTTGAATTGTGGGCCACGTGAGGTATAGTCCAGGTATATATGGTTGAGTGACACCAAGGTAATGAAAATTAATTAGTGTATGATTAATTGAAATTGGGTCGGATTAGAGACTTGAATATGTTAGGCTAATGTTACAGATAATGTACCCGGGTACCTAGGATTTAATATATATATGATTGATAAATATTTGTGTGTATAGTATTTTTATTAAAGCATACCCATTCTAGTGCTATCATGGAGGTTACGCGATGTGGGTGAGTCCCCTCGCTAGAGAATGCAGTGCTAGTATAGTCCGCAGGTTATAGCGTAGTACGAGGGGTGAGACATCTTGGGCATGAGTATGTATCATTTCCGTTGGGAACTTTGGCCGCCTCCAATTCGATTATTTTTTTAATTCGGGGAGCGTGGAGCGTACCGTGTCAGTATTCCCGGTGGACGAGTATACCCGCAGATGACAGCATTTTAGAGAACACCCGATGAGTGCCTACTCTTAGGGATAGTTATATATCTACAACATGAATGTGTGAATGTTGTATTATGATTACGTATAAATGGTACATTCATATACGGGTAAATACATGATGAGAATTGTATTAATTGTATAACTTGTGAGAATGTTGTATAACTTGTGAGATTATTTTTCTAATTTGGGGAGCGTACCGTGTCAGTATTCCGGGTGGATGAGTATACCCGTAGATGACAGCATTTTAGAGAACACCCGATGAGTGCCTACTCGGGGGGATAGTAATATATCTACGACATGGACGTGTGAATATTGTATTATGATTACGTATAAATGGTACATTTATATGCGGGTGAATATATGATGAGAATTGTATTAATTGTATAACTTGTGAGATTGTTATGTGGTATCAAATGAGAAATGATTTGAAATAAGTTAGTGTGATTAATAACTTATAAAACTTATACTCAACTCACTCGGGAAGAAGTAGTAGGAAATAGTACGATATATGACAAGGCTAATTTAGGTGTAGATAGCTAGATGGGTCATGTATAGGTACATTAGGCGTGCACATTAGCCGAGGGATGAGGTGACCTCAAGAGAGTGTGTGGCACTAACTTAAGTATGAAGAGCATTCATGCATTTATATTTAATTACTAAAAATTCTCAAAATGTTTTGGGTTCTATCCCTTGCTATAAAAATCTTTTCAAAACCTTTTAAGTGTCCTACCACAAGGGCACCATGCCTGATCTTCATGCAGGGTGCGTAGTTGCGGTACACGTGGGTGCTGCAAGATATTTCCTTAGGCGCTAGTTTCTTTCTCATCTAGATAGGGATGGTCCTAGATGTACTTATGGGCATGTTGCCCCTGGCTTGTACTCTTTACTTTTGGTTTAGCATGTATTGGCTTTACTTTACATACATTGGACATTGGTTGGTTTGCTTGTACTAGTCGATGTTATTCGGCTAACATTCTTAGTAGATATTTGTGGCATGATTAGATTCTATTATATTGTGTTGGTTATTTGAATATTTGTTACACTTGTTGGTTTTGGATAAAGTTTGGTATCATCTTAATTAAAGATTAGGAGGTCAGTAATTAAATATGTTGCGACAGTGATGCTAAGAATGAGCCATATGTAAATCCTGATTTAATTTGATAGAGGCTTGATCAACCGAAATTTAATTAAGTGGGGTGTCACAAGTCTGCTCATATACATACGAAGTTTACATAGTTGCTCACACGAACCAATTTGAATAAAATATTAAAAAAATATTTTTGAGTTGAATTTTTTATGTGATATTTAAACATTTCAACACACCCATATAAAAATATAAGCTGAAAATAACTTTATTTTCCATTTTAAAAAATTGGTTAAACTTTCAAAGCTTTTAACGTGCTTTAAAAGCTCTTAAATTTTGACCAAAAATTTAAAAAATAGTAGAAAAAAAAATTAAGCTATTTTTTTTACGGGTCCATTAAAATGTTTAAATACCATATAAAAATTTCAATTAAAAAATATTTTTTTACAATTATTAAAAAATCGGTATATAAACTTGGTATGCATGAGAGCCTGCCACACACACACACACACATATATACATACATATATATATATATATATATATATATATATAATGTCTTTTTCACTGAATTTAAATAACACCAACCATAACCAGGAATTCATACAAAGTCAAAATATTGATATCAAAACAAATTATCACGCATTTCTATTTATATATAATGTTAAAATACAGGTAGAAATTGTAACAACCCCCACTTTCTCAGGTAAAGGTTGGCCAGACACAGTACGACGAAGATGGGGGTTATTATACACTATATATCATTCTCAACATCGAACCACAATAGAACGTTTGTATTTCTTTCTTTTAAAAGATGACAAATACACAAACCATTTGAATGATAATTGATAACAAAAAAAATAAAAATAAACACCCAACTAGTCATAAAATCCAACAACAATACAAATTGTTTCAAATAACTAAATAATAAATATTGACTTATTCCATACAATAATACGAAAGAAACTAAATTTACTGAAGTGGAAATATCAACCTATACTAGAGTAAAATGAACGGGAGTAATCGTTGTGTAAATATGACCGTAAGTCTGATCTCATGTCAGTATTTTCGTCCCTATCTACATAAATGTGACAACCCGCAATCCGAGATAAGGGGTGGCCAGCCCGATACTCAAATGTAACAGGAATCATCGATGGATATCATTCTCAGCATCACAATAATAAACTGAGTATATGGAAAAACCACCCAATAAATCAGCAAACGGGTTGCCAACAAGTGTAAAAATTTTAAAATGCGGTTATGAAAATTTAAACTAACAGCCCATTCTGACGAGCAAGTGGAATTCCAAAAGATAATATATAATACAACTAAGACGAATGTACACAAATGGACCGAATAAGCTATCGGCCCACAGCTACAAAGACAACGTACAACAATATAAAATATCTTACATAGTACAATCATTAATCAAATACAAATGTTTGGGCCACACGCCCGAGGGACAAGACCCGATCATATCTAGAATAACCAGAATGAAAGCGTCTAATACAACATCCTGTAATAACCCGCAAAACCTTACAGCTCGACGAAATGAAGGGAACTTGGGAAGTCAAGTCGGGCGTCCTTGCGGTGGAGCACCTGAGCGGATACAATAATATATATACAACAAGGAAAGTAAACCGGTCAGGGCTGTGTTCTATATGATTACCAGAAGAATAAAAATCATGATAGATATGAATAGTTATACATGAATGATAAGGATAATAGTATGACATGCTATCTACAAATACAAACAAGAATTGAAAGTAAAGCACTTTAATTTAAAACTCTTCTTTAATAATACAATTTCCATTTCCTTCTGACATTCCTTTTTAGGAATAAAACCATTTTCGGTTTAATCAAGGAGTTATAACTTCTATGCATTAATTAAAACTTCCCATATTATTTTTCCATTCCTCATTAGGAATATCATTTACATCAAGTGCTCTATATGGCACATATATTATTTCCGTGCTCTTCATGGCACATAGCTATGCTTTATATGGCATTTAACATACGCTCTTTGTGGCGTTTATCAGCCATCAAGTCCAACTTGATGAAAATATAGTTATACTCATATACATATAACGATATCTAAGACCGCCCGTCCGGGTTTCCCCACTGTGCGCGCCCCTAAATGACCATCATCTTCCAGGGCCTAACACAAGACAACCTGGGCACCTATCGCAATACGTCGGGAAGCGGCCATGAGCCTGCGGGATAGTCAAGACCACACCCGGAATCTCCTACCCATCGCAGAAAATATAACAATAAGCGCTCCCATGGCCTAGGACTATATCCACCCTGCATTCATTAGCCAGGGGGCTTCACCTCACGAGCGAACTTCCCTTATGATGTCATTTAGATAGGTGTGTAACAGTAAATTAACATTTACATTTTATCATCATTTTCATTACCAATTCCATTTCCATTAATCACGAGGTTGGTTCTTTTTATTTAAACCTAACATCATTAAACAACGGGGTTCATTCTAGTTGAACCTATCATCTTTAAACACCTATGGGTTCATTTTATGCGAACCTAACTCCCATCGAACATTATCATTTATTTTACCTCAATTTACAATTCGAGGCTAGGTCTCCAAACGATCGTTATGATCCTAGAAATTCCCAAAGTTCATATAAATTGATAAGCCCATAAGTCTCCAAGTTGGGCATTTAACTTCCAAACTTCTAAAAGTTTGAATAAAAGAAGTAATGCCTTAACATTACTTTAAACCTCCCCGAAGTAAACCCCAGATGAACCCATTTCTAGTCCAGGGTAACGACCAAACTCCATAACTACTCTAGAACTCTAAGTTTACTTCTTTAAAGACGCTTCCTAGGTCCTAATCATAAAGAATAAGGATGAAAATTAAAAGGAAAAAGACCCCAAAACTACTAGAACCGAATCGATTCGCCCTAAGGGCCGAATCGATTCGCACCAGCGAATCGATTCGCTCTGAAAGCGAATCGGTTCGGACAACAAAAATTTAGTTTCTGCAAATGCCGAATCGATTCGGTCTTAATCCAAATCGATTCGGATAACAAGACCTGGGATTCTGCATCTATGCGAATCGATTCGCCCAAGGGGCCGAATCGATTCGCCCCTGCGAAAATGCCAAGAATGGCTATGGAGTCTTGAACTCCAAAATTTATCCAACTCCAAAATCAAGCCCAACCGAAATCATTGGCTGCAATTTCTACATCCTAAATCCATCTATCTACCAACCTTAAACATCATTTATCATCCAAATCCATTTTTAGTGGTTAATACCCAAAAATCCAATCAAAACCCTAACAATTCTAAATCATAACAAATTCATAAATATCAAGACTAATTATTCTACTTAAATCATAAATTTGCAAGTAGATTACTTGCCGGAAGTGTAAGAATCTGATTTGATGAAGAAGGAAGCAACAACAACAAACTCCAAGTCTTCAATCTCTCTCTTTCTCCAAAGCTTTCTTCATCTCTCTATAAGTTAACAATTTGGGGCATAAAAGGAATAGTAAGTCTTAGCAAGACTAAATCGGGCCATAAGTCTAAAATGCCAACTCTAATAACTAATGCGCGATAAAATAATACGCGATATCACTATTTAAGCCAAAACCAGTCAAAAGTGCCCGAAATGCCAAAATACAATATGACACTTATTTTGACTGTCTCACACCTACCGGGACTAACTACACTATCCAAATTATCATTTGGGAATTTTACAACTCATTTTACTTCCGGTTTCATAATAAACCAAAATGTCATTTTAAATCCTTATGACATTATAAATCACCACATGAACATTTTATCTACTCACGGGGTAACTATGCAACATTCTAGTAAATATTGTCCTTGACATAACAAATTAATATTTACTCAACATCTATCATTTTATAAATAAATTTCTACCCAGTGTAAATAAATATAAAATGGGCTATCAGAAGAGAGGGTTATTACATACTCCCCCCCTTAAGAGGGAATTTTGCCCCCAAAATTCAGGTATACCTCGCAAGAAGAAGTGCGGATGCTATTCCCGCAAGTCATCCTTGCGACTCTATGTCGATTTCTCGACACTATGCTGACTATATAGAACTCATCCCCCAAGGTACTACCAGCGATCCCAAACATAACTCTACGCTCTAAGATAGCAATCGACTACATCTAATAAGAACCGTTACGTTGGACCTTCTTCAAAAGGAATGTGCCTAAAGGCACCGTCGTATCTCTCGTACTCCCTTGCATGAGAGACAAGGAACAAATTATGAACTTGCCGCAAAATGTTTCAATAAAGCGAGCTAATAGGTTACCGGACCCACCGCAACATTTCTAGGAAAGGTACAACATCATGCGGTGCAAGTTTTCCTTTTTCTACTCGAAACGCTTAATGCCCTTCACAAGCGATACCCAGCCCAACTCTTGGTCTAATGACCTCAAACTCCAGATGCCTTCTTCCCGCATCGACTGAGCTCTTTTCGTCGATCTTGGTTATACGAGAGACCCATCATCTCACCCTTCTAACCAACAAGTGGGGAATCAACAAGGCCTACCATACAAGGCTTCTCCTACAGCGCCGTCCTAATAGTGATTCGACACAAGTTCTATATAGGCGAATTCAACGAGTGGAAAGCATTGTTCCCAACTAATCTTAAAGTTAGGCACGCATATAAGGAGTATATGCCTCAGCATATGGTTTATTCTATTGGTCTGGCCATCTGGAAAAATGACAAGATGTGATTAACCATAATTCGCTTCTCATGACTTTTTGGAAACTTGCCAAGAATGAGAAACGTAAATCTTATTCTAGTCAGGACTATAATCAAGGGCACCCCACGCAGTACAACAACCTTACTATGCCCAGCCAATAATACTAGCGAAGTACAACTTAGCGCATTTCGTCATTACCTTGATGAACCGAAATGTTAGAACCGCGTGATTTCTCCATACCTGCTTTACTTATGTCCCTTACGTTCGGGACAAAATTCTCTTAAGGGAACGCACCCCACCCTCAAGATGGACTTCAATTTAAATAGGGGATAATACTCCTTACAAGTTTAAACTTGTGAGGCGCATTAACAATAGATCGATACTCCAGTATTATCACTCCCCATCATGGCAGAGACTTGCTAATGGAATCTACCTTCGAGCTTAACCACGTGGCTCAGGGGTACGAGTCAATTCACCCTTCTGTTACCTCCGTAACACTCCACTACGTGAGGCCTCATCTCCTTCGGCCTTAACCACCAACTTTTTGAAATCCTCCCACTTCACATAACATGAAACCAATCCCTTGATATGAGTTCTCGCATGACTTAGTCATGGTCAACTCCCAACAACCCTCCTAATCTTACGTCCCATACCAAAAGTCCCTACGTCTAAACAATCCTAAAGTCTATCTACCTATACCCTATCTAAGTCGTACACCTATTGCTAAGTATATCCCTAGTGCCCAAGACCTTTCTCAACTACCGACATTTGCTCAGTTTCGTGCGTGGGACGTCTCGTCGAAGCAAAATCCAAACAAGGAACCCTCCCGTTACACTACTACCTCGCGTTATCAGTCATCGAGGGGTACAGGTCTAAGACACATGTTCGGGACCAAAAGATCCTATAGCTACACACTAACAATTTAAAATAACAACAAAAAAAATTTTAACAATCCAAAGCTGACCCTTCGTGAAACCCTAGGGTTATATACCCTATTACATATGCATCTCAATAAATAGCCTTCTATATCAAGGCATAACCCGAAGTCTCAATTCAACTTCGTACCTCGATCTCCCTCACATCGATCGGAGGAGGAAACTATATGCAACGCCTCTATGTCGCACTTTAATAGCCATTAATCACCCTTCTACGTGATTCTCGGCTAAACTTTCCAATCCCACTTTCAACAATTATTTAATAAAACAAAGGGAAGAATAGCATATCTTCACTCACAACATCGTTAAGTATTCATGCGGCGGAGTGTCTCGCAAAGCGAAATCCAAACAAGGAACCCCTACGACACATGCCCACTTAACTCGTTGATCATGGAGATAGAGTGTAATACACATAAATAAGAGAAAGGAAAGGTGGTATATCCCCACTCCTAACGTCGTTAAGGTTCGCGCGTGGAGCGTCCCGCAGAAGCGGAATCCAGACAAGGAACCCCTCCTATACGCTACCACTCAACTTGTTGGTTGTGGAGATAAGGCATAGCAACCACATACCAATATCACATCATACTCGACCATGTTAAGGACGAGTAAATCGGCCTCAAGCAAAATTTAATAAGAGAAATTTATACATACCTACAAACAAAAGAAATGAGCGAACCATTACCCATAGAACTCGATACTAATGAAGATACTCTCAGCAAATATTATGAAATCTGTGATCTGAGAAAAGCTCGTAAAACAAATGAGCGCGTAACACCCGCATTGAATAACATATAACTCACGTATCTCTGAGTAAACTTACCCTCAATAACGGGCGGTGCCGGCAGAGCTGGAGGAAGCATAACCTCCTGATCATAACAAACACGCCCATACTGTAGTTGTCCCTGATGCGGAGGAAAAACCATAATTGGTACCGGAGGTGGATACTGAACATCTGGCTGCTGCGGAGCCCTAGGAAACTGACCCCCAATCATCTGAGGACATTCCTTCTTGTAATGACCTGCCTCCCCACATTGGAAGCACCGTCCCTTCATGTCCTCCCGACCTCGACCCTTGTTATTCCTAAATTGGGAAATGCCTCGGTCCGGATGACCTCTACCTCCAGGGCCACCCCGATCTTCCTGATGCAAAGCACCTTGTCCGTGCCTATTATTATTGCCACTCGCAATAAACTCTCCAAGCTTCCCTACTTGCCTCATTTCAGTAGCTTTCTTGCTACCCTGCATATATAATCGATGCTCCTGGCAATGGAGTAAGGCTGCATTCATAACCACACCAAAAGTCTGGAAAGCTGGGTTACCCAATAAGTGTTTTCGGATTCTCCATTTTAGACCTCCCATAAACTTCGAGATCTTCCTCTCTTCCGGAGTCACCTCATCTGGTACAAAACTTGCCAACCGGGTGAACTCCTCTTCATACTCCGCTACAGATCTCTCCCCTTGCACTACATCTTGTAACTTCCTCTTCATCTTCCTCTGAACCGCGGGAGGAAAATACTTAAGGTCAAACAAGGCCCAGAACTCAGTGATTGACATGGTGTCTCTTTGCTCTGGGGTGGTCATCGTCTCCCACCAGTGTAACGCAGATCCGACAAGCTTAAAGGTGGTAAGGACTTATTTCTTATCCTCACTGCATTCTATCATTCGAAGGTGGTGTTGCATATTTTTCTTCCATTGATCGGCTTTAACCGCATCCGTGCCTCCCTCGAATTCTGGGGGATTGCCCTTTAGAAAGGACTCCCGAACCCTTTCCCACGGAGTAAGTCCCGTAGGAGCTTGAACACCTGGAGCCCATGGCAATTGTTGGATCACTACGGTCATGGCGGCATTAATCGCTCCAGCCACTATGCTTGCTACATTCGCAAAATTAACAGTCCTTTGTAGTGGCGGTGGAGGACCTACTTCCTTCTCTACGACCTTAATGCATCTCGCTGTGCGACCTCTCTTAGGCGGCATCTGAGATGGAAGAACAATAGTATTAGAATACTAGTTAAAACAATCTATCTTGCAGAAGATCGCAAACATCAAGAACAAGAAGTCTTAACATAGGGCCGTACATCAAAGAACGCTACGGTAGAACGAGACAAGTCCACACAGATCCTAGTACTCTAGAACCTGATGCTCTGATACCATCTGTGACAACCCGCAATCCGAGATAAGGGGTGGCCAGCCCGATACTCAAACGTAACAGGAATCATGGATGGATATCATTCTCAGCATCACAATAATAAACTGAGTATACGGAAAAACCACCCAATAAATCAGAAAACGGGTTGCCAACAAGTGTAAAAAATTTATAATGCGGTTATGAAAATTTAAACTAACAACCCATTCTAACGAGCAAGTGGAATTCCAAAAGATAATATATAATACAACTAAGACGAATGTACACAAATGGACCGAATAAGCTGTTGGCCCACAGCTACAAAGACAACGTACAACAATATAAAATATCTTACATAGTACAATCATTAATCAAATACAAATGTTTGGGCCACATGCCCGAGGGACAAGACCCGATCATATCTATAATAACCAGAATGAAAGCATCTAATACAACATCCTGTAATAACCCGTAAAACCTTACAGCTCGACGAAAATGAAGGGAACTTGGGAAGTCAAGTCGGGCGTCCTTGCGGTGGAGCACCTGAGCGGATACAATAATATATATACAACAAGGAAAGTAAACCGGTCAGGGCCGGGTTCTATACGATTACCAGAAGAATAAAAAGCATGATAGATATGAATAGTTATACATGAGTGATAAGGATAATAGTATCACATGCTATCTACAAATACAAACAAGAATTGAAAGTAAAGCACTTTAATTTAAAACTCTTCTTTAATAATACAATTTCCATTTCCTTCTGACATTCCTTATTAGGAATAAAACCATTTTCGGTTTAACCAAGGAGTTATAACTTCTATGCATTAATTAAAACTTCCCATATTATCTTTCCATTCCTCATTAGGAATATCATTTACATCAAGTGCTCTATATGGCACATATATTATTTCCGTGCTCTTCATGGCACATAGCTATGCTCTATATGGCATTTAACATACGCTCTTTGTGGCGTTTATCAACCATCAAGTCCAACTTGATGAAAATATAGTTATAATCATATACATATAACGATATCTAAGACCGCCCGTCCGGGTTTCCCCACTGTGCGCGCCCCTAAATGACCATCATCTTCCAGGGCCTAACATAAGACAACCTGGGCACCTATCGCAATACGTCGGGAAGCGTCCATGAGCCTGCGGGATAGTCAAGACCACACCCGGAATCTCCTACCCATCGCAGAAAATATAACAATAAGCGCTCCTATGGCCTAGGACTATATCCACCCTGCATTCATTAGCCAGGGGGCTTCACCTCACGAGCGAACTTCCCTTATGATGTCATTTAGAGAGGTGTGTAACAGTAAATTAACATTTACATTTTATCATCATTTTCATTACCAATTCCATTTCCATTAATCATGAGGTTGGTTCTTTTTATTTAAACCTAACATCATTGAACAATGGGGTTCATTCTAGTTGAACCTATCATCTTTAAACACCTATGGGTTCATTTTATGCGAACCTAACTCCCATCGAACATTATCATTTATTTTACCTCAATTTACAATTCCAGGCTAGGTCTCCAAACGATCGTTATGATCCTAGAAATTCCCAAAGTTCATATAAATTGATAAGCCCATAAGTCTCCAATTTGGGCATTTAACTTCCAAACTTCTAAAAGTTTGAATAAAAGAAGTAATGCCTTAACATTACTTTAAACCTCCCCGAAGTAAACCCCAGATGAACCCATTTCTAGTCCAGGGTAATGACCAAACCCCATAACTACTCTAGAACTCTAAGTTTACTTCTTTAAATAAGCTTCCTAGGTCCTAATCATAAAGAATAAGGATGAAAATTAAAAGTAAAAAGACCCCAAAACTGCTGGAATCGAATCGATTCGCCCTAAGGGACGAATCGATTCGCACCAGCGAATCGATTCGCTCTGAAAGCGATTCGGTTCGGACAACAAAAGTTTAGTTTCTGCAAATGCCGAATCGATTCGGTCTTAATCCGAATCGATTTGGATAACAAGACCTGGGATTCTGCATCTATGCGAATCGATTCGCCCAAGGGGCCGAATCGATTCGCCTTGCGAAAATGCCAAGAATGGCTATGGAGTTTTGAACTCCAAAATTTATCCAACTCTAAAATCAAGCCCAACCGAAATCATTGGCTGCAATTTCTATATCCTAAATCCATCTATCTACCAACCTTAAACATCATTTATCATCCAAATCCATTTTTAGTGGTTAATACCCAAAAATCCAATCAAAACCCTAACAATTCTAAATCATAACAAATTCATAAATATCAAGACTAATTATTCTACTTAAATCATAAATTTGCAAGTAGATTACTTGCCATAAGTGTAAGAATCTGAATTGATGAAGAAGGAAGCAACAACAATAAACTCCAAGTCTTCAATCTCTCTCTTTCTCCAAAGCTTTCTTCCTCTCTCTCTAAGTTAATAATTTGGGGCATAAAAGGAATAGTAAGTCTTAGCAAGACTAAATCGGGCCATAAGTCTAAAATGCCCAACTCTAATAACTAATGCGCGATAAAATAATACGCGATATCACTATTTAAGCCAAAACCAGTCAAAAGTGCCCGAAATGCCAAAATACAATATGGCACTTATTTTGACTGTCTCACACCTACCGGGACTAACTACACTATCCAAATTATCATTTAGGAATTTTATAACTCATTTTACTTCCGGTTTCATAATAAACCAAAATGTCATTTTAAATCCTTATGACATTATAAATCACCACATGAACATTTTATCTACTCACGGGGTAACTATGCAACATTCTAGTAAATATTGGCCTGGACATAACAAATTAATATTTACTCAACATCTATCATTTTATAAATAAATTTCTACCCAGTGTAGATAAATATAAAATGGGCTATCAGAAGAGAGGGTTATTACAATAAACCTGCGAGCAAAACATTATACAATTTGGGTCAGCGCCCTACAGTTGAAAGAATTAACTTATTCAATTTAAACCGCAATAAATACAATCAATTCAAAGTAAATGTCACACATCGTCACTCACATGGGATTGACGTCTCAGTCCTAAGCTAAGTGTGATATTACCCGCATCCAAACATGTCCCGAAATAATATATGACAGCCGTGTCAATTAATACAAAATGCATTAAATATAGTCAACATGATAAAACGTAATCCTCTACATTCATCTTAACCACGTCCAAGGTATCCCGATATAATAGATTTTGTGAAGGTCACATAAACATCTATTATACACAATATAGTACGGGTATGTAACTTACTGTTTATATTCTTAGACAAACTAATTAATCTCAGTTAATTTATTTAATCGAACTGAAAGCATTTACATTCATGATAAAATTTCCCAGAGCAACCCGTTGTGACACCCCGCCTAATTAACCCCGAGTGATCAGTCCTAACTTAAATTAGAACAAGTTTCTCTGTTGAACTATTCTTACCATCACTGTCGCCTTTTTCGCCTTTTTAATTACTAACCACCTAAGTGAGAAAATTAGACTGGTGCCAAGTTTTTATTTATCTTTCATTATCTAAAATTAAATACTAATGAGGAAATAGAATAATATAAACAATCACAATTAACTGAAATCATCCATTCACAATTAATTAACTAACCGAATAAACCATCGGTTCAAAATCCAACTAAAGTAAAGATAAGTAATAAATCTCAATAGGTCTGACATATGTACTGAAATAAAACAATGAGCAACATGCTCGAATAATTGATAGGAAGTCTCAACACTAAGAATGAAAAGGGCGAGGCGCCTATCAAACTCCGGCAACATCCACACATGCTGCAGCAACGGATCCCTGGAATGAGTCAAGCCTGGCGTCCCTGTCGATGGACACCTAAAAGGTTTTTTAATTTTTTTATAGCAAGGGTTAGTACCCAAAATATTTGGAGAACATTTAACAAATTATTAACTTCCAGTAATATGTAAATATGCATGCTCTCCATATTTTAGTTAGTGCCGCACTCCCTTGAGGACATCATCACCCCTCCTCTAATGTGCACTACTAACGCCTTGATTAATTTACCTAGTTATTTATCTCATGACTAGACAACTGATATAATCCCCTTGCAACCACCCTAGTCTAACCGAGTGTGCCATAATTATGATTTCTAAGTTATTATCAACATTGACTTAATTAATTATTTCCCTTTTTAAATTCATATAACTTTCACACCCATTATATATATAATACATTTCACAGCCTGTATTAATTTACCCGTATATAATTATTTACCTCATTATATATGTATAGTTATATTACAACATTCACAAATATGCTTAAATAATAATTAATACTAAACATCCTCCCGAGTAATAACTCACCGAATGTAAATTCTCTAAAGTGCTATCTCATTAGGCATATTCACATAACTTACTTACCCCAAGTCAGAATCGCTCACTAACTTGGATAATACATAAAAATTAGAGGCGATCATATTCCTTCCCGGAAAGTGAGATGCCCCTCACCCATATAATGGACGCTATGACCTAGGAATATACTCGCCCTACTCCTCAATATAGGGGATTCATCCACTACGCGCAACCTCCCTCTTATAGCACTAGAGTATATAATAATAATATCTAACCACTGATATTAATTCACACACCATATATATATGTATATACTTTTGCGCACTGTATATATATATATATATATATATATATATATATATATATATATATACATATTTATAAAATAAACTATCCCGTCTATACCGTGTACTAAGTCCGTAACACAAGCCTATTCAAATTATTATGTGTTTATGGCCCAACTCTAATTATTAATTACTTCGCCCATTAATTAATAATTAAATTACTTTTGGTATCTCCCCAACCAATATATTTGGACTTACTCTCTTGGCCCGAAATAAAATAATACCAGAGTCTAAATTCTCGACTCCAAATTATTTAGCTTTCACTCTAAATAAATTTAACACCTTGGTATCACTCAACCCATATACCCGGACTCGCCCACTCGATCCGTATTAAATTATTTCGAAATCTTCTTTCCAAAATTTAACCGTAGTATGACCCATATAAATTTTCCTTCGAATCCCAATTAATTTTCCTTCATAATTGATTAGATTGTATCCCTATGTTTATTTCTCATTACATAAGGTATATGAAGGAAGTTTAATTTAAATTCCCCTTATATATATAAACTGACGGAACTGCCAGAATTTACCGACCATCAATCGGTCGATTGCCAACCCTCGATCGATCAATCGTACAGGTCATCGTCTTTCCAAGTTGTCTGTTTCAGCCATGGACGAAAATATCAAAACCCTAACATCTTGTACAGTCTAAACCAAGTCCTTTCTTCAACAAAACACACTAAGAACTTCATAAGGGACCCTCATAAAGTCCACAAACACCATTCAATTTCCGTTCTCTACTGTTTTCATAAATTAGGGAAAAATCCATTTTTATTCGTTAACCCATCTCAACATTAATTCTTTATCTCAAATTCATTTCTAATTCGTCTGGGTTTACACATCTTACCATATATATATATATATATATATATATATATATATATATATATATATATATATATATATATATATATATATACAATCTCAGATTATACATCAATTTCTACACAATTTAGAATTTAGAATATTGATTTACAAAAATCCCTTGTTTGTACCATTGAAAACCCAAAACGAATTTTGATTTCTTACATCACATAAATATGAATCAAATGAAAATTAAATTCTACATCAAGTTAACCACTTACATTATGATTCGTAGGTTCTGATTTGGAGTTGTGAATTCCCAAGGTTGAAGATGAAATCCCTTCTTTTGGCTCTTTCCTTTGTCCCTCAATTTGCCTTTAACTGCCTCTTAGGGTTTCCTCTCCAACTAAGTATTTTCTAAACTCTAATCAGTCATCCCCCTTTTCCTAATAATTAATTAATTAGGCCAAATCCCATTTTTTGCCTAATGGGCCAAGCCCAAGTGACCCAAATGCCCCCGTGTGGGCCCGACTATGTCTAAAAACGTCATGTGACCCGTTTACTACCCTCGGGTATACTTTTCACACTATCTTGACCCATTCGGATTCAACCGTACACTCAGAATTGGCATCCGAATTAATTTATAAAAATCCTTATCTCACACCCAAATTAGTCTATACCGACTCCCGACTGAGATAAGTACATACCCTGTCACTAATATCCCAAATGACGTAAATACATTATTACTATTCACTTAGTAATTAAATTTCCCTAAATATTAACCATTCACACCCCGATTAATATTTAAATATATATTTGCATAATTAATTCAATTAAAACTATGACACACAACTAATTTTGAATTTTTGAATTAATTAAATATTAAATGCACAAAAGTACGGGGTGTTACAGCCGTGATGTTACTCGTAAAAGTAAAATAAAAACATCTATCATGTACATTATATAGTGCGGAGCCTGTAATTTATTGTCTAAATTTTTAGACAAATAAATAAATCTCCACTAATTCGGGAAATATATATATACGACCTTTCATATACGGGACACGAAAAGTCATCAACTAGTGGTGTCTCATTCATGTTCTATCATCAGGTCCAAAACCAATCTCCATCTAAGTCAGACATCACAATACACACATAAGTGGGGAGATCCCTACGCAATACACTAGTTCACGGCCCATACCTAACGGTGACAAATGATTTCAGTATCTACACCTACCTCTCGTAGATAGAGCTGTTACATAGTGCCTATGAATGACCAGCACAACATCTAGCCCACCGGTGCCGACATGTGCTACGGTATTGAACGCGCGAAACCCCAAGCCGATAGCACCATCCATGAACATTGGTAGGCCCACGTAAATAAATAAAAATATATAATATTATACCCATATAATATGTGTAGGTAATTACTTTATAATTACCTAAATTATTTCAGATGATATCCACAAATATGCATCCCTTAATAATTGTCCATCTAGTTAATTATTAATTCCCTCTTCTTTTAAAGATTATTTAGCCATCTAGTTAAATATAATTACCTAATAAATATATGTGCCATATGTTCATTTTTAATAAATTCATCATTCACCCAAACACTGTCCAACCAACTCGTGTGGACTTCTAAAAATACCCCAGAACTAACCCCGATCCCAACTGATTATGTCCCTATAATCGAATCGATTTGATTGCTGAACCAAATCAATTCTCTTCCGGCAAAATCGATTCGTATCAAGGCTGAATCGATTCAAAATGACGCAGTGGCCCAGATCTAATAGGTTTCTTTGTTCTCGAATTTCTTAGTTCTTTCCCAAAATCTATTCGAATATTTAATTTTGTTACATAACCAAATGAACAGGTTGTAACAACCCCCATTTTCCCACATAAAGACTGGTCAAACAGGATACACCAAAGATGGGCCTAATCAACAATTTATACCATTGTCAGCACTAAAGGAATAACAAATTTCTTTATTTTGTATCGAAATCCACAATGAATAAAAATGCATGAATAAAACTAGCTTACAAAATGAATAATAAAAACTGAGTAATCATTCAACATCCATAATGTAAAGTTAAGTAAACTGATATAAATAAAGACTTGGGCTTATGCTCGTACAAATCCTGAAGTAAAACTTAACTAGAATCAATGGAGAGAAATCTGCTATGTCCAATGCAACTGCAAGTTTGATCCATCGCTAGTCCTGCATCCCGGTTATTATGAGGAACTGGGGGGAAAACAATTATAATTTTGGTCAGAGTCCGATGTTTGCAAGGATTCTTTACAGGTAAATATACAATTTGTCACTAACTCATACTTCAAGTCTCCCCATCAACGCTCACATGTAACGAGTACCTCACCTCTCGTCTAGGAGCAGTCCTACACGTGTCCTCAATTAAAATGCTAATTGCAACTTTTATCATTCAATCAGTCATGTAAAGAATAATACATTCATCTATACAATAACTAATAGTGGGTACTCATGTCTGAAACCCCAATCCCTGAATATATTTCATAACATAAATTTAAAACTTTACATAAACTAGGTGCATTTTCTTATGTCATAATATCTCGTAACCCTTGTTTAATTCTTCAGATTGTTTAATCATTAAATTCATATTCTGTAATACCCTATATATTTTTGGAATAAAATAAAATTTACTAGTGATTTATTTAATTCGAAGAAATTAATTAACTAAGGTTGTGAGTAGTTATACTGAGTATCAATTATAAAATTTTGAATTGACTTTAATGATTTGGAAATAAAATCAAAAGATATTTATATTTTTTTATAAAAAGTAATGGGGTATGTTGCGACACAATCATATAAATTTTTGGGATAAAAATATTCGGGATGCACTTTGAGAGGTATTATGGGCTCGTTTGGCTATTTTAGACCCCTATGAATGGTCTCGGGGTATATATACGAGTTGGGAAGTTATCGGGCTATCTAGATTACGTATTCGAACTCATTTGGGGGGTCCAAAGTTAGAGTCTAAAGTCCAACTCTGGATTACCCATTTATTAAGTGTTTAAGTGGGTGTTAGCCACTCCCCCACTATCATTAAAGAAAACCTAAAATAACAGTTATGTGTGAGGCAAGGACACATACCAAAAAGAGGAGAAAGAAAAACCTAGGAGGAGGAACAAGGAACAAAGGCTTCTCTACCAAATCTCATGCAAGGATTCTCTTACCATTCTTATTCAATTTTTTCTATTCTTATATGAATGTTAACTTCGTGTTAAGATCTAAAGTTGAATCATATTTTTGGGGTTTCACAATTAGAGATCATTAAATTAGTGTAAAATTTGATGACTAATACATGATCCTTGCGTAGATCCAAAATCCCTAGTATCGTATCTGTATACATGTGATTTAAAATAAGGAATTAATTAGGAGATAGGTTGTGATTAATTGGAATTTCTTTTGGAAGACATGGTATTTTGATTTAAAAGAGGAACATCCAAGTTATAATTATAGACTGGTGATTGTGGTAGTAAGTTTGAAAGTTAAAATCAAACATTGAGGAAATGTGTTTAGGAAAAATCTTATTAACCCTTATCGGGTAGTTATTTATATTACAAATCAATGTTCATAAATGTTATGTGAGAAAGTAAAAATTGTTAGAAGGGGTTTGAGTCCTTACGAGTATAGCATATGGATTTTCTGGGTTAAAAACATGGTTGGATAAATGTTTATGGTGGAAGACAAAACGAAGAAGAAGGGGTCGAAAATCCATGGGATTGTTCGAACGACCTGAGGTCTCATTTGAACAACAGTTGAAGTCGTTCAATCGACCCAGTATGTCGTTTGAACGTGGGGAAATATATATATTTTTTGCTACCAATTATTTTGTGTTTCTACATATTTTCTTTTTGGGATCGTGGTGGACTTTCTATTGTTAAATCTTTTGGGGACTTCTTCGATTAAATTAGTGCAAATTAAAAAGGAGATTCAAACCTAGAATATGGAGAGTTGGGTATTAAGAATTTTGAAATGTAAAAAGGTGTGTCAAAATTTATTTAAGAGAATTTATTATGAAAATTAAAAGAAAGGCTACAATACGGGCCAAAGGAGTGAGTCCGAGCATTTTGATTGAGTGACACCATTCAAATAAATTATTTAAGGTGTAATTATTTAAATTTCGAGTTTGGGGGGGGGGGGGGAATTGACCCAAGTATTAAGGGCTAGTGCTATAGCAATTAGGAATGGTGTAGCCGGTTTAATTTATCATATATATAATAAATTATTAAATATCAAATTTATTAAAGGGTGTTTTACCTAATGGCTTTGTGTAATGAATTCTGAAGGGGTGAAGATATGAACCGAATGAGTGATTTTGGGTCTTTTAGTTGGGTAATACTACTTAACCATATTGGAGGATTCCTTATATATGTATATATAACCCTTTTCTCATTAGTTAAGTCCTTATATATGCACATATGAACGTTATTGAAAAGGTATCAACAAGTGAATAATAATTAATAATATGGAATGATTAAAGTTTGAGTCAAGAGGACAACATGCTAAGATTATTAAATGTATGGGTAAGGGTAGTTGGGGTTAACTATACCTATAATTATGTTGGTAAAGTTAGTTTAGGAATAACTATAACTACAATATTTTGGAAACGTTAGTTTAGGAATAACTATGCCTATGTATTTAAAGTTTAATAAATTATGAAGTAAATATGATTTAAGTAAAAGAAAAAAAAAAAGATTTTTTTGGGACTCAATACTGAATCGGGAAGTAGTCATAAGATAACAGTCTAAAATGAGTTATGGAATGGTTGTCTAACATGTTAGGGTTCAGCCAATAAGGCTGTAAATTTACAAGGATTGAGATATCCTTGGATCAGAGTAGTTATAAACTAACTACTTATACATATTGGGTGATAATATGTATTTTTATGTATTTGTGTGGACATACCAATGGGCCATTGTAACAACACTTATTTTCTCACGTAAAGTCTGGACATGCATGATACACATATTATAGGGCTTTCTAGTGAATCAATACTATTCTTAGCACAACACAATATAATATTGTAATTTAAAAGCTAATACTTAAAAACTTTACGAATATAAATCTGACAATAATTAAAAAAAACAGTAACTGAATAAATTCAACTGCAAGTAAAATAAAAAACTTCAGCATAATGTAAATAACTAAATAAATCTTGGGCTTCTGCCCTTACAATGCTTCCAAAAATAGTATCTAAACTCTAGCAGAAAAACACCTAGGCTAGAGTCAACAAAGCTAAAATCTGATAAGCACGTCAGATCGCAAGGCTGGTACTGCAACAGTCCCGCTATTCCTATCTAGAAACAATGAGGGGGGGGTGATTTATAATTTGGGTCAGAGCCCGAGGTGTGCAATAATTAACTTAATTAATTTATAATTGAATAATACAGTCGATGCAAAATAAGTATTCTCCCTTTCGACACTCACATGCGTATAACACCTCACCTCTTATCTAAGAGTGATATCATTCGAATCCCAAAATATCCCAGTAAATGAATCATCCCATATTTAAATGTATTCCTACATTTAATTACCAACATTCATATATTCCGGTTATATAAATTTCACAAGTAAAGCATAAAACATCTATTATGCGGTATGAGGTCCAAGTGTAATTATTGTCCGTATTCTTAGACAATTATAATTATTTCATAAACATCCGTGTATTTATTAATATATGCCCATTCATATATATGGCACTCAAAGGCATCTACCATTGGTGCCTAATTCGTGCTCCATTGGCAAGTCCGAAGGAATCTCTTATTCCTAAGCGGACAACACAAAACACACATATATTGGGGGGGATCCCTACACAAAATCTCCCTCTTTAATGCATTTAATCCATTAACTTTCACCTTTGTTGAAAGATTCTTACAACATGTCTTCCAGATAATTCCTCAACTTAAATCACATGTTTACATATTCAATACAAAGTATTATGGATCTACGCATGGCTAATGTAATAATCATCAAGTTTTACATTAATTCAAAGATCTCTAATTGCGCACTCTCAAAACATGATTCAACTTTAAATCTAAGCACGGGGTTAATATTTTTAAAAGAATAGCACCAATTGACTAAGAATGGCAAGAGAATCCTTGACTAAAATTGTGTAGAGAAGCCTCTTTTCCTCCTCTTAGCGTGTTCTTCCTCCTCTTAGGCCTTTGTTTACTCTCTGTTGAAGTGGGGCAGCTAGGGTTATGTTATGATTAGTAGTGGGGAGTTATTTCTCTTCCTCATAATCTTATATTTTACCTAATTCCTGAGTTAGACTTTAGGCCCCAACTCTGGAACCCCAAATGAGCCCAAATACATAATCTAATTAGCTCATATATAAATAACTCGGGACCATTCCTAAGGGTTTAAAAGGCCCAAACATGCCCATAATACCCTCAAAGTGTGTTCCAAAATACTTTTCTCACAAATATATATTTAATTCTGAGTGACACACCCCAATACTTCTTAATTAAAAAAAAATCCTCTTTGATTTATTCCAAATCATTAAATTCCAACTCTAAAGTTTATAGATAATACCAAGTGTAGTTACTCACACCCCAGATTAATTAATCTCATCGAATTAATTTAATCCTTATTAAATTTAATTTTATTCTAAAAATATATGGGGTATTACACAGGTCCCAATTACTTAGTTACTCATCTTAGAGTCATAAATTTCATACATTAACATCAATTTTTTTCACCAATTCACATATTTTACATGATTAAATCAAGGCACTTAGCCCAATTTTTCTACAACAATATTAACAATGTATAAATCCGATTTTGCGGCATATAACATAGGTCCAAAGTCACTAATTTTTAGATCATAAACACACATCAAAACCTCTACATGTGAATCCAATTTTCGAGATTTATTCCAACAACCCTAATGCATCTATCCTTAAGTTCAAGATGTCCATTATCCAAGATTTTTGGGTTAGCAACCTCTATTAAAAAAAATTCCTCTACATACATAAGATAAATCACTAACATTTAATTGTCAAATCACAACTAAATCCCATAAATCTTATGGAGTTTATTATGATGAATGAAGAAGGGCATTGAACGTCAATTTCAGAAAGAAAATTATTGCCTAGATAAATTGGTTGAGTGATCTTTAGATGAATCCCTTAGCCTCCTCCTTGAGTTCTTACCCTTGGATCTTTTATCTCCTTTCCCTTTGAGCTTTTGGTATCCCCTTACTGGTAGGTTTAGGTTTTATTAAATGTGGGGAGTCTCTTAACCTCGTATAGACACCCCATCCTATCACCCCCTAACCTATCCTAGGTCCCTAGCACTTCCCTTCAACACTACAAACCTAAGTTATACCTCGGGTACTGACCTTGAGGCCATCGGGAACTCCTAGACTCCGTTTGACCAAGAGTCAAACTCTTCAGCTCGACAGAGACTGCATGAATCTTCAAAGGGAACTTAAACTTATTTTGAAAGGTTCATCCCGTGTGCGATTCTAACTTATGGTGCGGATGAACGACCTATTTTCCCCCGAAACTTGATTAGGAGACAACCGAAAGCTCCCAAGCTCCATTTGGCCAAAATCATTTTTCAACTTGATCGAGACTGAATGAATATTTAAAGGGCACTGAAACCCCTTTCCAACGGTCTTCCCCATGCATGATTCTGATTACAGTGCGGACGAATGACCCGTTTTACTACAAAAGGTCACCGAATGCTTCCAGGCCCTGGTTGACCAAAGTCAACTCCCCAAACTGAGTCAAACACTTTGGAATGTCGAGGTAAATCTCATAACCTTTCCAATAGTCTTCCCCATGCGTGATTCCGACTTACCATGCGGATGAACGATCCGTTTGCGTCCGACGATCATCCGTCCAAAGGACTGACGAGCGCTTTCGAACCACATTTGACCAAAAGTTAACTCCAGGACTCAGGGGCAGTCCAAAGGACTTTCGAAGGTATCTGAAATAAATTTCCAATGATTTGACCCGTGCATTATTCGGACCAACAGTTTGCATTTTAGGACCGATTTTCGGAAGGAACCTGAAAGAGACTGCCAAACGGCAGGTTCCAAACCCTGCATATCGGCAGAGTGCCTAAACACACATGCCAATTGGAAGGACCGGGACTATGCCAATTGGAAATTCCCTGGGCCTATAAAAAGGATGTCCTAACCTCATTGCAAAGGGACCCCAAGATCTGAAATCCATCACTCTCAGCGAACTCAGAAAACGTCTCTCAAAGTCAACGTGATTTTCACATCCAAATCCTTTTCCAACCACCACTTTTCATCATGTTTTCCACTAAACTTGGTGAATTAACTACCCTTCATCATCATCCAAGTTTAAGGGCTACTCTGCAACATTCAAGACTAAACTCAAGATCTTCAAGAAGGTCCAACGTTTTCAACTCTCTCTTCAAATTCTCCTAAATTCGCATTAACTTATTTTATTACTTAACACTTTTATTCTCTCATCTCACATATCCTAATATATTTTTTATTTAGTATTATTGCGCATCTCTTATTTTCATATAATTAAAACCCAAAAAAATAAGAAAAAGAGGGTTTGCTCATATATTCCAAACGGAAATTCTCACACTTTTCTCACATTTTCCTCATAACTAAAACACTTTTTATACACACGCACAAAAGATAAGTCCATGGTTGGATTTATGGGATAAACTCCACCCCTCATTTTTCATACGAACTACGTGGACTTTGATGCCTCTATAGGCTACGTAGGCGTCTCGGGGTAAAACCCGAGACTCGAGTACCATTCCTACTTTTCTCCCATTATTTATCTTTTATATTATTAAACTTAATTATCTTAAATTCTATATATTTACATATACATATATTTGTTCTTATTGGGGTATTATTCTATATACGTTATCGTTACGTTATAACGATCAACACAAGGATAATCGCGTAAATCCTATTTTCTAATATTACTTTTAGAGAAATTCCTATGGATGACTCGCTTGATCTTTTCCATGATACAAGTCGATGATTCCTATTTCCACTGCATATACACATGCACACTTATCACGGGGAAATAAAGGAAAATCACAATAACCCATGAGAGACCGCAAGGGCGGAATGGGTGCCTAACACCTTCCCATTTCGTAACATAGCCTCTGGACCCTTTTCAAATCATTTTGGTTTCGTATGTATGAGTATGTCTTTGGATGCTATCCTTCGGGATAACTCCTTTTCCTTTTTTGTTTTGAGTAAAATAGATTGGCGACTCCATCTCACTACATTTTTCACCTCATCACCGACGCCGACCGAAGCGCTCCCTAGAGGGATGCGCGGGACCAAGATCCTCTCGAAGCAAAAAACCCTCCTCTTCTTCGTCTCTCTCGCCGCGAGGATCGGGGATGGCACACCTCCCTCCTTAACTTGTATTAACCCAAATCCCGAGTTAGGCCAATAGTCCCATATTTGGACCCCCAAATGAGCCAAAACCCATAGCCTAAATAGCCTAATAACCTCCCAACTTATATATCTATGCCTCAGGACAATTTCTAAAGAACTAAAACACCTAAATGGGTTCATAGGACCTCCCAGAATGATTCTGAATTATATTTTTTTTATTCAACGTGGGCATTTTTATTATGTTTAATCACCACATGACCATATATTAATTAACATTCAATTTATTTTCATGAGTGGGCCCATTATGCTAGATTGAGTTCAAATCAATATGAAATCATGAAAAATCAAATTATTCTCAAATTATATTCCACCAATTTAATTTAAATTATACCATTTTAATTTGTTCTCAAATTTGTTTAATTAAATTCCGTCATAATATTTTATTCCAAAAAATACAAGGTATTACATTCTTCCCCTCTAATAACAGAATTCCGTCCTCGGAATTCACTAAAGCATAACAACACATTTTAATCCGCACAATTATAGCAGATTTATATCCAATTAGTTTGTACTCGTGTCTCATCGAGATTAAAGAAAAGTCTCATTTACGCTAATAATAATATTACTGGAATGCCCATACATCACATATTACATGTAGACATATGCACAAGCATCAAATATGGATGACACCTATACATTCATCATGAACCGCACATACCAATTATATCTATAAAGCATAGTATATTCAAATAATCTGCTAACCGTACTTAATTTGTCTAGAGATTGTCCCACTTATTCAATTAGATGTGTCAACATTACTATGTTTTGTGACACCATGCTTAAAATAATGACGGGTGGCCATCCCTATACTAAATTAAATTAGGAATCTCAAGTGGATCATTTTCAGCATCTACCGTCGATACTAAAATAAACATAGCTAACTACCCAATACTATAAAAAGCGCATTCCAGAATTTTTTTTTTTCATAAAAAACATACAATGAACATCATGCCAACATCAAAATAACTACTGAACATGATAAAATGTACACAAAGGAAATAACCCGAATATGCTGCCGGGTCACAGATAATACAACAATACTGAGTAGAGAATTATAAAAGTGCTAGAAAACCCTTCGGTATAAACCCGAGATATAAAATGAATCCTATCTAGATTTACAAACGGTAGGAAGCGGCTATAATAAAATCCCGGAACAGTCCGCATCTGCTACTGCTCCGAGGACACTGGATAGAAAAGCATCATTGGCATCGTTGCGGTGGGAAGCCTATATATATATATATATATATATATATATATATATATATATATATATAGCAAGAGAGAAATATAAACGGGTCACATCCCGAGGTGTGAAAACATTTATAGCAAGTGCATTCAAATGCATAAAAATTATAAATGCAAAATTTCATAATTAAAGTGGAGTCGCACTCCCGTGAAACTCAAACTCACCCCTCGACTAAAGCGTGGACCTAAAAATGTGCCCCTGAACCTCAATTAATGTACCCAACACCTTCTAGGCATAACTCAATTTTAATCTACTCATAGTCTACACCCGCGTAAGCCACTATCTCCAATCTATAACCGAAATCTTTTCATTCTATCACATCCTACGTCTACGCCCAAACTTATATGTTAACGCATATATATATATATATATATATATATATATATATATATATATATGCACATATATATTACTCGAATTCATCGGTTTTACTTATTAAATTAAGCAAGTTATTAGCATCAGAATAGTTGCACACCATCTTTACACACTTATAAAGTATTCTTTCACCATTTAACATAAACCCGAGTACTAAGGACTACACTTTTCCCCACTCGCAATATTGCCCTACGATTTGTGCGTCGGATGTCTCACAAAGTGAAATACAAACAAAGAACCCCCTGATACAGTGCTACTTGACAATGTTGATCGTCGAGATCCATTACGCCGTTAACACGCAACCCATCTAACCTCATCCACTTAATATGAACAACTTCCTCTAAGTTCCTAAGTAAGATATTGCACAAAAGCTTTAGGGTCTATATAACATTATTCTAGTTAATAAGGAAGATCGTTCGACCCTAACAAGCATGTACACATAACACACCTAATGTGTATTATAAAATACCCATATCACATTCACATATAGGATATATAACAGTACTCTAGTTATAAAACACAATCCTTCAACCTTATTGAACATGTACACATAACACACATAACATGAACTTAAATTATCCATAACATATTCACGAATAGGATATAAAAATATACATCACAATGCTATCATCTTCCAGGAATTACTCACTTTATCCCGGGTTACCTGCTAATGAATTATTATCACCCCGCCCTGGTAAGAAAAACAAATCACAACGTATGGGAAGTGGTCATAGTTTTGAACCTGAAAGTGAGAACGAATCATTCCCAAGACTTCTCACTGATAATAAAAATCACGCAATAAATAATTGACGACTATGACTTGGGGACTATACCCTCCCGGTCCCTCACGCCAGGGGAATCACCCACATCGCGCAACTTCCCATGATAGCATTAGAGGGGTATGCTCACACGATAAGTATATATATCATTCGTGCTAGATATACATGCGATGGCATCATATATACAAACCATCACACAAGGTACGTACATTCACACCATATATACACACATCTCTCTCTCTCTCTCCCCCCCCCCCCTCTCTCTCTCTCTCTCTGTATATATATATATATATATATATATATATACTAGTATATGCCCATGCCTGAAGGCACGACGAAAATTTTCCAAAATACGTAATCGCAAAACGGCAAAAAACTTCAAAGTAGGTAATAACAAAACGGCAAAAAAAATTCAAAGTAAGCAATTGCAAAATGGAAAAAATTCCGTTTCCCGACAAAATTCCGTTCCCCAACAAATCTGAAAACTATTTAGAAAATCTCGACAAAATTTCCTTTATTTATCGGACTATCCACCTTGTTAAGAAATAAAAATAGTCCACAATACAAATAGTAATAGTCCATCTTAGACCTCAATTAAACACCATAGACATCAAATACAAATTTTAACATCGCACAAACAAAATCATAAATTCAACACAATTCATGAAATATACAATATTAACCAACCCAAGTCACATTGTACCTCAAATAAACTAAATGTCATTTTTTTTTAAATGGACAAAGTCTCCTTTGTTTATTGGACTACCCACCCTGTTTAAGGGACAACAGCACTTCCAACAATATTCGAAGAGCCCAAAAATAATTCACAAAAATAATGATCAACCCGATTTAATATCAATACAAATATGTTCAATACACACTTGTAACACTAAGAGCGCTACACAATAGCTGCCATAAAATAATAGTGCTACACAATAGCTGCCATAAAATAATAGTGTAAACATAAGCAACTCCAATGCACCAAAAATAATTAGACAAATTCCAGTCTCACCCAACTATCACGCAATGAGAGGTATCCATTTTCCACCCAAAACCTACTGCCAAAACAATCAATTACTTCAGTCAATAGTAAGAGTGAAATATTACTTCTATTCATAATGAACATATATTGATCTTGACGATTAATTGAAAATATATTTAATCTATACCAAATGATAATTAATTTCTAATTTTGGACAAAGGAAGTATGATCATTTTAAATTGTACGTTATAAGGAATAAATTAACTGTTCGTGGTTGAGTCATTAAGCATTAAATTATAAATTTTGATATAAACCATTTTAAGCATAACATTTTAAACCGTTCATTAAAGTAATTCAATAAGCAACTGTAAAAGTTTATGTAAAAAGAGCATTACAGTAATTCAATACAAACTGTTCTTGGATTACAAAAGCAGGTTAGACAATTCAATACAAATAATTTTTTAATCATAAAGAGTACAAAACAATAATTCATTGACAATACTATAACTTTTTCCCTAAAAAAAATTGTGAATATTGTGTAAACAAATCTGAGTTGTCCAACAGTTTTTTTATACTTAATGCTGAAGATTCAACTTCATAATTCTGCAGTTAAAAAGTTATAAAATGAGTAGTTTTAACTATGTTTAACAAATGATTACAATAATTGAAGAGACATACTGATTTCCGAAGTGATGAATCGTTGAAGATTCAAGAGTAGAACAAAAAATGGGTTCATCCACCCAAGCCCACCAAACGCACAACCTTAATTAGTTTTGAGTAAACTCAAGCGGTCCTAACTGCATAAATTTAATTCCAAATCCCAAAATATGCACAGAAAAAAGAAAACCAATAGAGGTTAATGGTGGTGAAAAAGAACAAATAGCACATGCTAATTGAGACCAAAATTCATCAAATCTGCAAAACAAAACCAAATAAATCAGAACATAAAACAAAAAGTCCATCGTGCTTAGAATACATAGTTTTTATGAGACTCGGAGAGAATGGAAAGAGAGCTTGAATAATAAGACAGATACTTATATGGGATATAGATACTTACATGGGAACATGAAATAGAAGGATCAAGCTCAAGCTCAAGCACTGCTGGTCTCATACCGGTTTAGCATATCTGTGTAGTCCTATTAAACTAACTCCCATATCTAAGTAAATAGTAAACCAAAGTCCCAGTAAACTAACTCCCAATATGTTGCATAGGTTTGATGACTCCAAGTACACCAGGTGCTGCTGCTGCTAATTTTCGATGCCATTGAAGTGCAAAATGATTAAGGAACTGATGAGAATCAGTGCAACTGTCAAAATAGGGAATGACTGGTGAGCGGCGCATTTGATGCGCAGTCTCCCTTTTTCTAGTGGTCTCATACTGGTTCAGCATATCTGTGTATTCCTATTAAAGTTTTCTCAATTACGTGTGAGCTAAGGGTATGCCTCATCTATCAGAGTAACATTTGGAATCTTTTATGTCTAGCTTAGTAATCCAATATAAGGTCTTCTCACATCTGTTCAGCACATACCTGTGTAAAATGAGTTACGAAAGCCATGGAACAAAAAATACATGAGAACAAAGACCTCATGGGAGTAAAGAAGAACGAAGTAAATAATTAATAAATGGAAGGAAATGGAGATGCACTGTCATTTTTATTATCGAGATTGTGGTAGTGGAGGGGAATTGTGTCTGCGAAAGAAATCTATCCCTAAACAAACATAAATTTTCATTTGTTTGTCTTCATGCAACATCAATACCTCATAACTGTTGGAGTCCTTCACACCTGACTGTATGACTCCCATGTCCTGATATATCATCTATCCTCCGGCACACAACATTCCTATGCCATTTCTTGCATTAAGTCCCATTCCTACGATGTAATAACAACTTATATCCATTACAAAATAAGTTAACATAGTAGTAACTCAATAATAGCATTTCAAATACCAAGTAGTTCATAAAATTCTTAGATATACCGAACAGATATAGCATTGCATGGTGTGTAATTCTTCGATATACCAAACAGATATAGCATAGCATTGCAGTGCAGCTGTGAGCTGAAGCATTACACCCTCGCAATGGCTGAGGCGAGGGGTGCGTGGCTGTGAGCTGAAGCGCTGAGTGGCAGTGAGATGAAGAGTTGCATGGTCCTTTATTGCAGCATAGAGCACCTAAATATCAAAACAAAAATATTGCAATTAGATAAAAAAAAAAAAGTTGAATATCAAGCGAATTGTGTCATTTAAAAACTCAAACAAAAAATAGGAAAAAAGTTTCACAATATTGACCAATAAGATATATATAGAGGGTACTTCTAATAAAAGATAACATAGACCACCATCAATCTCGATAGTTAAAATGCCCTGCCTACTAAAAGAATTAATTCACTTCATAACAAATGAACAATACATATGAAAAATACATATGCTTTATAGACTGAATGAAGAAATTATGTAAATTAATAAGAACACTGTGAGTAATCAAACATAGAGATCAGACCTTTTGCAATTTAGATCTCCAATTGTCCCTGTTTTGACAACACATTTTCGTACAAATTTGAATGATGCTGCAAGATTCTTGTTTGTAATATACCAAACTCCAAATTAAGAGCGATTAAAATTGATGTCAATATGGAACTCAAGCTAAGCAAACACAATGGTTAAGAACTGATACCAAGAATTTTGAATCAGAGAATTAAGGCCTCCAATACTCTTGAATCATATGCACGTGCAGAGCATGCATATGGAGAGTATTCAAAAGAGAAAGAACCTCATCACAGAATCATATGCATATGCAGAATATAGAAAATTAAACAAAAGAGTAAACTATTATGGAACCTCAGGTCTGATTGGGTTTACGCTCCCAAATGAACGCATATCGATTCTCAATCATGGAACCTCAAAGTGATGAGTCCAACAATCCAAGTCTGAAGGCTACAGTCCAATTCAGTCTCCTATTAGAGTTCAACAGAAATCTCATTAAGGTGGTCTAGTAATGGGCGTCGATGATTTAGACGTTAGTAAATTTTATCGAAGAACTACATGTAAAGACAACAAAATCACAGTGAATGCATAACTGAATGTTAATAATATGAATGAATAACTAAAAGGGTTAGCTAAACTCATAGCAGGTAAATCACACTGAATGCATAACTGAGTGTAAATTCATAAACACTATTTTAAATGCATAATTGAAGAACAACAGATAAACTCATAAAGAAACATATTATTAGATGCACTCAGGTAAATCACACTGAATGCATAACTTAGGTAAATTACTCAGTTATGCATTTCACAATAGGTAAACCATTCAATTTGATCTTTATGAGTTTAGCTAACCATTTCATAATACCAAACCATTTTATCCTATATATTAATAATATATTACTATGCATATTTCTCCCTCTAGGCCTGAAACAGTAGTAAAGTGTTATGATCCTGCAAGATATTAATGTACACCAAAATATCACCAAAGAAAATGGATGACAAAGATTAAAACGTTTTGCCGAAGTCCAACTTTTGATAAACCACTTATTAATTCCACTAACTAATCTTGTTCAAACATAGAAAACAGTACCAAACAGAGATAACATAGCAAATAGATAATATAGATAACTAATCTTGTTCAAACATAGAAAGTAGTATCAAAATGACTTACTAATCTAGTTCAAACATAGATAACATAACAAAAAGTACCAAAATACAGTGCCACTATGACCATATGTCCAGAAGTCTGATTTGTCTAACTTGGGTGATACCCCTTGACCTTTGGCGACATATGGAGTTACAATGTAATTTCAAGTAGCCTTCGTACATGTGAAATTAGTCAATGAGGCCCTACATAGTGAGAACTTATCTGTTAAAAACTTTTTTTTGAAAACATCATATGTATTGTTCATGCCAAACCTGAAATATAAATATGCCCCATGATTAACATAGCTACTGACACATTTGTCATGCAAAACCTGAAATATGCCCCACGATTAACATATACTTGTTAAAATATCTACACAGCCGCAACATAAATTTATGCTAAATCTTATTGTATTGAAAGCAAAAATTACTAAAAAAAAAAATAACATATTAGTGTTAATAATTTGCATCGCAATCAAATTTATTGAAAAATATATGCCCGTGTAATGTTATTTCTTATCAAAAACATTTAAAAGAAAAACAAAAGCAATAGGAAAAGGAAAAGAAGACTTCACTGTTGTAAATATGGCCTCTAATTTTACAACTACAAATATGGCACAGATTCATGTGGTGGAAATCAACAGTTGCAATTTCAAATCAACATATGTTTAGTTCAAAGCGATCCATCAAAACTTTACAAAGGGACCCAAACTGGTTCCAATTTCAAAGATCACCAACATCAAAAGCAAATAAATGATGATGGATTACCTTAGTAGTTTAATTACAACATCAAAATTACTAATGGTTACTTGTTCACTACGTCCAAGATACACATAAATAAGGTAAATATTGTCAATTACTTTACTTAGAATATCAAGAACCCCTATTTAATTTTTAGTTACAAATCCCAAAACAATTTTTCATATGTTTCAAACAAAAATGGATGAAAGAGAAATTAGTGGGAAAATGAAAAAGTACCTCTTTTGATATTAGGGCATTATTGAACTGAACATTGAAATGGATGTGTATACATAACCTGTAACTCAAAATCAATAAAAATAAATCAAAGGTTCATGGATGACAAAAAAAATCTCTAATTAGTTAACAATCCCAAACATAGATGATTGTGAAAATTCTTGGCCAAACAATAAAATATAAATAATCACCAAAAATTAATAAAATACGTATGCCTTAAATACCTATCTTCTTAGAAATATATCATCAGATCTAAAACAAAATGAACAAAATCATATCTAAAACAAAATGAACAAAATCTGTAAACAATACCCTGCCATAAATTAAATAAGAAACTTATTACAACACACCACCATGAAATCAATACCCTGCCATAAGCAGGTCAAATTGTATACTAAGAAACTTTAAAATACATCATCTTAATAAAAAGAAAATATACAGACATGCATGTGGCTTACAACCTGTATAAAAATAGAGTTTTAGAATAGAACATGCATACAAACTATAAATTCATATAAGCAAAAACAAAGAAGCAAAAATAGGAAAAAAAAAGAATTGATGACGGATTACCTCACCACGATTCAAAATGTAAAGATATAGTCACATCTGCACAAAAGGGGGATGAAGATCAAGAGATCATAAAAACCCTAGGAACATAAATTCAAGTGAAAACAATCGGTGGAGAGAGGAGAGAGATACCTGGTGATCGTGTGAGAGAATGGAAAATGAAGAGAGAGGAGAGAGAGTTCGTGTTATCAAAGTTAGCATCTAAAGGGGTAATTTACGATTGTATCCGTGTTTTTGAATTTTGGGTAGGAGAACAAAATGAAATCTAATAGAAAAAAGGGGGGAAATGAAATAATATAGGGACATAAGAGGAAATGAGATATTTTTGAAATATGTATGTAGGTGGAATCAATATCAACCCTTCATTTTGGCCAAAATGTGTAAGGAGGTGGCACACATCTTGACCGTTAAAATGTGTACATAATTCAAAAACTTCCCTAACTTATTATATAGATATACACACATACGGGCCCCCGTCCGTATGTATAAAAGTAATAAATTCGTCTATATGTATATAACTATCATTATACTAACCGTCTATCTAACGCATACCTTCCCAATTGATTTCCTTATACGATCCCTCACTTGAAACCTATTCATTCATTACACCTATGATATGGATAGCCTCCCAATTAAACCAATATTAAGGATACTATCTCAAAATCGAATGTATATAATGATCATAATACACACAACATCTCTACGGGATGCACACCGTTATACCATAATTATCCCTACTATCTGTATAAACACAACTTATTCTAGTTGATATTACAATTTACTCAATCTCAATTTAGATTACGGTTCAGTTACTCATGTGAACCCTTAATAATATTACATTTCATATTAAACCCCTAAGTTTATCATCACTAAGGATACACGATCTCTCTATTGTTGATCCCCAATCATATCCAAACAAAATCCTGTCCCCAGGAGGATTCGATACAAATTTTGCACAACAATTCCAAGTCATGCCTTAACAACCACCCCTAAAAGTCCCCCAACCTTACATCACAAAATAACTCACCTTTAATCTCCAAATATAATTTCATTCAGTAATACGATTCCCCACTAAATCGATGCGGCAACTTTTATTTATACTCTTTCGAAATAACCCGATACGACCCCGATAATTCATCATGTATGAAACTCCCCACAGATACCCAAAATTTACTTCTCGTACAATATTAGAATGTTCCTAATCAATAAACCCAATCGAAACGAAGGAAAACTCACTCTAGAAAAACCTCACAAAACAACCCTATTTTCGAATCAATTCGGCTTGGTCCAAATCAATTCCGTCTCAAAGGCGAATTGATTCGCGCCTTATGCGAATCTATTCGATCCCAAAGGCGAGTCAATTCGCCCCTTATGCGAATCGATTCGGTCCAAGGGACATGTAAGTTTGTCTTAGGCCGAATCGATTCTGTTTGGATCCTAACCGATTCGATCACACATACATGTAAGTCTGCAACATTCCGAATCGATTCGGAAAGGGGCTGAATCGATTCAGCCTATTCAACAAGCTACGAATTGGCTTGTTTTCTCCAAAACCCAAATTTCCAAAACCCAATTTTATCAACTTTCAACCATTGATCTACATCCCAAACATGTTTCCAACATCAAAACCCATCCTTCATCTCATTCCATCAAGTTATATACCCTTAATCCCATATATAAACATCAAATGCAAGATTTAACCCAAAAATCTAGGTTTTGACATATTAACCCAAAATTCATAATTTTATCCACAAATCATGAAATAAATTACACACATATATTATTTAGCAAGTTTAATCACTTGCCTAAACATTGTAGAGGTTGAATCTTCCTCGAAATCGCGTAATGGTCGGAATCCCCAAGCTTTTCTCCTCTTTCCCTTCTTCCTTTCATCTTCTCTCTGTCTCTCTCTAGGGCTCTCTCTCTCTCAATCTCAAGAATGAGATTATTATCCCACATAGGCTTTATAATCCTTATCTCCAAAATACCCAACTTTAAATGATAATACACACTTTAAATGACTCATTTACTCCAATTCGACTCAAACTAACTTAATATATTCCGGAATCAAAATAAAATCCATGGACAGTCATTTTAACTATATTGACCCATCCCGAATCAATCGCACACTTAGAATCGTCATTCGAAATACTTTATAACATCCTAAAATTTTGACCACATTTGCTAGATTTAAAATTCTCCTCTTCAAATATATTTTATTTCTCCCAAACTTAATTGAATTGTCTGTCCTTAAAATCATGGGGTATTACATACCTCTCCCCTCACAAGAATTTTGCCCTCAAAATTAAGTTAAGCCTAGGACTCCGAACCTCAGCTAGCTCCTAAGACATCTACCCATCAAGATCGTTGTACCCATCTCTCCTCTTCTAATCGTGAATTATTTTATTTTTACAATCGAATTAGTTAACCAGGGAGCCCATACACCCTGTACTCGAGCTCATTTACATAAACAGTACCAGGCTCCACTAAGCCTCAAATCGTAATATAACTCTCAACAAATTAATCCATAATATCATAAGAAGTATATAAAATTTTGAAATTTCCAAAGATTGAACTCTTATCAATTCCTGACATTCGCTACTTTCATACAGGCGAGGTCTCGCAAGCGAAATCCAAACAAGTAACCCTCGCGATACACTGCTGTGTAGCTATGTCGTGGATTGAGATCGGTTGAACTAGGTTTAAGGTTTTATAAAAATATATTTGAACCATATTGATATCACCCAGAGGCCTCTGAAAAAATGTACTATAAAATAGTTTTATGTCTTTTGACACACAAATCAAACACCTTATGCTCAAGACACAAGGCATCAACAAATACAACACCCTTACCAACCTTTAGTTCTCCACACGTACACAACCAAGAGCTAAAATTCCTTGCTCAACAATGAACCCACTAAACACTGAATCTCCTCAGTACTATAATACTTACATCACATCAAAACATTGCCATAAAGTAGGCCTTTCCATTACTGGGACATTAAAATTACATGCATTTAGGCTATCTACAAAATGATCGCCTTACCGTTACTACCTAACAAACTTTAACCATTCCTATTATCGAAACAGAATCGCAACTCTCTATTCACGCATCACAAGACAATCTATTCTCCCGAAGGATATCATGCCAGTACCACACTTTCTCCCTCCTCGCTTCAAGGTACTTCCATACATAATACGGTTATAAGGGCTAACCACTCACTATAATATTACACGCGACTCTCCCACTACCGCTCAAAGCATGGCCCAAGAATGAAGGAAAATAATTTACATTTTACTTCCATACGGCAACTGCCTTACTTCATCAATGGGTTGCTTTTCAAAGTTCTCTTTCCCAAACTAGCCTATGAACTATTGTAGGGGTTGCACATCCAAAACTCCCTCACAAGTTGCCCTCTACCTCTTCCAGGAAAATCCCTCTTCCTATGGACTAATTCTCCGCAAAAGAAACATCTCCTAGAGAATTCTTCCTGTCCATCTCAAGGGACGAAAAGCTATCGCGGCCATTGATAATCCTGCCTATAACCTTGTTGCAGATATGATCTTGCTCCGCTGGCATCATGTCCTCCAGTTCTACTTAATGATCCCGAGTCCCAAAATTTCTTACTCCCTCTTAAAAGAAGACGATACTCCCGATAGTGCAACAATTCCACGTTCATCACATCAGTAAAATTCTGAAATGTCAGGTTCCCTAACAAATGCTATCCAATTCACTAATCTCAATCTCCAAAGAACTTCACTATTAACTTATTCTCCATACTTACCTCATCAGACGTAAATTTCGCTAATGGAGTAAATTCTTCTTTGTACTCAGCCCCCGTTCGATCACCTTGAGACACATCCAGTAAATCTCTTCCCCATCAAATGACACTGGCATCACTGCCTCATAATACACATGAGTAAAAAGAAAAGGACCACCATAGTTGGTACCAATCATCTTCTCCTCCTCATTTATGTCCTAATCATGGAAGGAAAATACTTTCGATCAAAGGCTACCCAAAAATATTTTATGGGAATTGTGTCTCTCTTCTCCGATGTGGTGACTGACTCCCACCATTGGACATCTTCACATGTTAGTTTAAAGGTGGAAAATATTCGTTTCTACACCTCAATGCATTCAACCATCTGAAGGTGCCTTTGTATATCCTTCTTCGACTAACTTGAAACGATTGCATAAGTTCCCCCCAAAAATTTTGGAGGATGTCCTTTACAAAAGGCTTCTCGTACTCTCTCCCACATAGATGGCCCTAGGTCGTCATGAACTATCAAAACTGCACAATGATGTGCCATCGTAGCAATGGAAGCATCTACTGCTCGTGCCACAATATTGGCAGTCTCGAATGTAGTCACAGTCCCTTGAGGCATGTGGGGTTCTAAGTTCAGAGCCCCTCTATTTGTCCTTCCATGACGACCTCTTCTCGGTCGCATATGAAATGAGAGCAATTGTATTAGAACCCCTCTCAAGTGACTACACATCGCATAAGAAAATGTAGGTGTAATTAACATAACAATCCTAATAATAGGGCTCTACATCAAGAACGCTTACCGAAGAATGCAGAAAACTTGCGCAGATCCTAAGACACTAGAACCTGATGCTCCGATACCACCTGTGACACCCCGCTTAAAATAATAATGGCTGGCCATCCCTATACTAAATTAAATCAGGAATCTCAAGTGGATCATTCTCAGCATCTACTGTCGATACTAAAATAAACATAGCTAACTACCCAATACTATAAAAAGCGGATGCTAAATTTTAAAAAAAAACGTACAATGAACATCATGCCAACATCAAAATAACTACTGAACACCATTAAATTTACACAAAGGAAATATACCCAAACATGTTGTCGGGTCACACACAATACAACAATCCTGAGTAGAGAATTATAAAAGTTGCACAAAACCATTGGGTATAAACCCGATATACAAAATGAATCCTATCTAGATTTATAAACGGTAGGAAGCGGCTATAATAAAATCCTACAACAGTTCGTATCTGCTACAGCTTCGAGGACACTGGATCGAAAAGCATCATTGGCATCCTTTCGGTGGGACACCTATAATATATATATATATATATATATATATATATATATATATATGTATGTATGTATGTATAGCAAGAGATCAAGAGAGCAAGAGAGAAATATAAATGGTTAGATCCCGAGGTGTGAAAACATTTATAGCAAGTGCATTAAAATGCATAATAATTATAGATGAAAAATTTCATAATTAAAGTGGAGTTGCACTCCCGTGAAACTCAAACTCACCCCTCGACTAAAGCGTGCACATAAACATATGCCCCTGAACCTCAATTAATCTACCGACACCTTCTAGGGATAACTCAATTTTAATCTACGCATAGTCTACACCCGCGTAAGCCACTATCTCCAATCTATAACCGAGATCTTTTCATTCCATCACAATCTATATATATATATATATATATATATATATATTACATAATTCATTGGTTTTACTTATTAACTGAAGAAAGTTATTAGCATTCGAATAGCCGCACACCATATTTACACACTTATAAAGTGTTCTTATACCATTTAACATAAACCCGAGTACTAAGGACTAAACTTTTCCCCACTCCCAACATTGCGCTACAGTTCGTGCGTGGGACATATGGCAAAGCAAAATCCAAACAAGGAACCCCCCCGATACGCTACTACTTGACAATGTTGATCGTCGAGATCCATTATGCCCTCAACATGAAACCCGTTTAACCTCAGCTATTTAATATGAACAACTTCCTCTAAGTTCATAAGTAAGATTTTACACAAAACCTTTAGGGTCTATATAACATTATTCTAGTTAAAAAGCATGATCGTTCAACCATAACAAGCACGCACACATAACACACCTAATGTGTATTATAAAATACCCATATCACATTCACCTATAGGATATATAACATTACTTTAGTTAGAAAACACAATCCTTCAACCCTATTGAACATGTACACATAACACACATAGCATGTTCTTAAAATAGCCAAAACATATTCACTAATAGGATATAAAAATATACATCACAATGCTATCATCTTCGAGGAATTACTCACTTTATCCCTGGTTACCAGCCACCGGACTATTATCAAACTGCCCTGGTAATAAAAATAAATCACAACTTATGCGAAGCGGTCATAGTTCCGAATCTGAAACTGAGAACGACTCATATCCCAGACTTCTCACCCAGAATAAAAATCACACAATAAATAATGGAAGACTATGACCTAGGGACTATACGCTCCCTACTCCTCAAGCTAGGGGCCTCACCCACATCGCGCAACTTCCCATGAAAGCATTGCAGGGGTATGATCACACAATAAGTATATATATCATTCACGCAAGATATACATGCGATCGCATTATATATAAACAATCACACAAGGTATGTACACTCACACCATATATACACAAATCTCTCTCTCTCTCTCTATATATATATATATATATATATATATATATACACACACATACTGTCTCCCCTCCGTTTGTATAAAAGTAATAAATTCAGCTATATGTATATAACTCTCATTATACTAACGGTCGCTATAACGCATACCTTCCTAATTGTTTTCCTTTTACGATCCCTCACTTCAAACCTATTCATCCATTACACCTATGATATGAATAGCCTCCCAATTTAACCAATATTAAGGATAATATCTCAAAACCAAATGTATATAACGATCATCATACACACACCATCTATATCCGGATGCACACCGTTATACAAAAAATATCCCGGCTATTAGTATAAACATAACTTATTCGTGTCTATAGTACAATTCACTAAATATTAATTTACATTACAGTTATGTTACTCATGTGAACCCTTAAAAATATCTCATTTGAGATTAAACCCTTAAGTTTATCGTCACTAAGGATACACGACCTCTCTCTCAATGATCCCCGATCATATCTAAACAAAATCCTATCGCTAGGAGGATTCGGCACAAAAGTCAGCACATCAATTCCAAGTCATGCCTTCACAACCACCCCTAAGAGTCCCCCAACCTTACATCACAAAATAACTCACGTTTAATCTCTAAATATAATTTCCATTGGTAATAGTATTCCCCACTAAATCGATGCGACAACTTTAATTTATACTCTTCTGAAATAACCTGATATGACCCCAATAATTCATCATGTAGGAAACTCCGCAGAAATCCCCAAAATGTACTTCTCATACCATATTAGAATGTTCCTAACAAATAAACCCAACCGGAATGAAGCGAAACTCACTCTAGAAAAACCACGCAAAATAGCCATGTTTTCAAATCGATTCGGCCTGGTCCGAATTAATTCGGTCCCAAAGGCGAATCGATTTGCCCCTTATGCGAATCGATTCAGTCCAAAGGACCTGTAAGTCTATTTTAGGATGAATCGATTCGCTTTGGATCAGAATCAATTCGTTCACAAAGACTAGTAAGTCTCCAACATCCCGACTCGATTCGTAAAGGGGCCAAATCGATTCGGCCTATTAACCAAGCTACGAATTGGCTTGTTGTGTCCAAAACCCAATTTTACCAACTTAAAATCATTAATCTTCAACCCAAATATGTTTCTAACATCAAAACCCATCCTACATCTCATCCCATCAAGTTATATACTCTCAATCCCATATACAAACATCAAAGGCAAGATTTAACCCAAAAATCTAGGTTTTGACATATTAGCCCAAAATCCATAATTTTATCCACAAATCATCAAATAAATTACACACATATATTATTTACCAAGTTTAATCACTTGCCTCAAAGTTGTAGAGGTTTAGTATTCCTTAAATTCGCGTAATGGCCGGAATCCCAAAGCTTTAGTATTCTCTCCCTTCTTCCTTTCCTCTTCTCTCTCTCTCTCTCTCTCTCTCTCTCTCCAGGGCTCTCTGTCTCTCAATCTCAAGAATGAGATTATTATCCCACATAGGCTTTATAAGCCTTATCTAAAAAATACCCAAATTTAAATTATAATACACACTTTAAATGACTTGTTTACTCTAATTCGAGTCAAACTAACTTAATATATTCCGAAATTGAAATAAAATCCAAGGACAGTCATTTTGACTATCTCGACCCATCCCGAATCAATCGCACACTCAGAATCATCATCCGAAATACTTTATAACATCCTCAAATTTTGACCTCATTTGCCAAATTGAAAATTCTCTAATTCAAAAAAAAATAATTTCTCTCGAAATTAATTAAATTCTCAGTCCTCAAAATCACGGGGTATTACAATTTCTTTCATCAATGTACTGCTCGGCCTTGCTAGTCTTAACTCATATAATGTATCATAACCCGATACGTTATATCTCAAGACATGTAGTAACAAAATATCCTAGAACCCAACATCTACCAACACTCGACACTAGGCAATTTTGTGCTTTTGATGTCTCGCTAGAGAAATCCAAATAAGGAACCCTCTCGATACACTAATGTACAGCTTTGTTAGTTATTGAGATCCGTTGGTCTAGGACTTAAAGGGAAAAAATATTTTATCCTAATCACATAGATTCTAACTTGTGCCAATCTCAACAAAGGCTCCCACTTCCAAGGGATAACCTTTTTTCCATTCTCAAGTCTAGAGGAGTGATTAATCACTCCTAAGACTTTCAAGTAAAACAAATTTCCATTAGGGATACTACTTCCTATTTCCATTGACATCGTCATTTTTATAACACTATTTGTGACTATACACATCTTCATCTAACCGAGACTATCATTAGTAGTAAAGTTCCCTAAAGTACCTTGATACCTTTTACCATATGAAGGCTGATCATTTTGTATATCCATCCAAAGAAAAATATATTCATCTCTCGATAACTATCACATTTATTCAACCTTTATCGTATGCCATCATTAGCATTTAGTCTATGGTCCTACCTCGAGTTGAACATTCATTGTATCCCTATTTCAAGAAATACATTAGCAACCCATGCTATAATCTTCACATTGTTGTGCTTACTCTCGATAAGAAAACTCTTCCCAATTCATGTGAATCTCGCATCTATAATCCCAGTGCCCATATATACTCTCACTATATAGGGATTATAACCCCTTCAAACCGTCATTGGTCCTAATATACTATCTCTAGATTTTATATTTGGACATCTTCTTGTCTGTAAACTTTATGCACCATTTGTGCATCCACGAAAAACCTCTGTATGATGCATAATTCATACAATCCTGAAAAAAAAAATCTGAGTCGTCAGCCCTCATATATAAAAAACTACATAGTGACCCTGCCCCTAGTCCTAAACAATTGCACTTGATTTTCATGAAAATGATGAATGATGTAATAACATAATAAATCTAGCCGAATCTGAGTAAATTATAAATTTAATGCTCTCTAATCAAAATTTATTCACTCCCAAAATCTTTACTCAAAATATCATGATCATATTACTACATAACTCTCTCTAAACTATATATATAAAATAATCATCATGACAATTTGAACTTTTCATCGCAACCCATATTACTTCTCGTCACTCATATCTTTGATATGAAAATAAATTCATCATCCACTAACCATCCCACGTAGTCATCCCAAAATGTATACTTCCATCAACATATATCCGATATCAATAATTCAAACTCAAAAATCATCTCCAAACGACAAATTCATATCGTAAGCCAAAAAGAATTTTATCATAGCATTTACTATGAAAATCTGATGTAGGGCATCACAATTGCTTAATAATAACTATTGGAACCCATAATGCGTTCACAGAACCCATGTCCACCATTACCCAATATCTAGAGGAGAATATCTTCGAAGTCTACCCATACATGATCAATCGCAAAGCCACATCCACATGGAATGAGATTTCTCATGACTAACACCAAATCTTAGTGAACACCAATCCATGATCGACGTTGTTGCATCAATAGTCAATCCATCTATTGAGATACAACTCTCAGCAAGATCATTATTCCCAAACAAGATACATCACCATAAAATGCATAGATATCATGAACATCATACTTTATTATATTTATACTCCAAGAACTTCGTCAATAGCCAACCTAAAATCATCACATCATTGTACCCACCCTTGAACAGTCGATACTTCCCTAATCATACAAAACACACATCTAACCCCAATATTTTGTTGAAATGTCCACCATATAAAACCTATAAGACCTTCATCGAACGATCCCTAGTTTTAATCTAACATACCCAGAATCCGCATCCGGGAAAGTGGAAAACATGTTACCACACATCACATGTCATGATATTGAAATATCAATTCACCTTCGGAGTCCTCCCTCTCAGCACAACTCGCAATTCCGTAACATTATCTTTCATTTTACCCTAATTGTCTCTAATAAGGTTACTCTCATTGTCTACCTTGAAATGAAAATCCTTAGTAAAAAATGCCGTTTATTTGAGTTTCTTGGAACTCTCTTGTTCCTCAATCTTGTTTATAAGTAATACACTAATAAAATACATGCTTATAGTGCATGTGTAACCCCATTATTATACACTTATCTAATCGAGTTCTCTGCACTTGAACAACATGGAAAATCAGTGCTCTCTTATCCAATTTTCACCAACATAGGTGTATTACAAATTATCTAACTAGTCTTCAACTCCTATTACGTGACCACACGATGAGCCTGCTACTAAGTCCAAACATTCTCATTTTATCCTAATCAAGATGACAAGCAGTTTAACCACATAAATTAGCATTGTTCACATCTGAACGTAATACCACTTTAACCCAATAAGTAGCATTAATCCCCACTTAAACGTTTCGTCAAAATCCTTATATTTTGCTAAAAATATCATAAGTTCATTCTGCTATGAAAAATTTCCATCACAACCCATATTACCAAATGTAAAACCCAAAACTCCAATAACCTCCTCAACAACTAAAATCTCTTAATATTTGCAATCATGGACTCAATATGAAAGACACCCGTTAACTTCTTCCTCCAAGAGTCTTTAAGTTGTAGAATTTACGTCCGAACAAGATAATTTCCCATCATTATTTTCACAACTATAGTAAAAACCCTTGTCCAACAACTCATTCCACTCTTGACCACTAACTCGAAACATTCCTCAATTTCATTCTTTTCTAAGCTCAAATACTCCAAAAGTCTTTCTTATGCTCATTGATAATGGACGATATCGTCATAGACGTCATCGTGACACAAGATTACCAAATTGTAACACCCCGCCCGCCCGGGGAGAGCGAACGGAGCGCTATTGCGATAAAATTAATTCAAATCCACAAGTGACAAGGTATAGAGCATCTAAGTAAATCCCATAATGTAATTAAAATCCACTAATCTCAATCCCTTCAATTACAACAAGTCTCTCGAATAAAAAATACAACAACTAACTCAAAAATAAAATACAAATATCCAAAGCTCTATACATCAAAATAATACAAATCTTTCCCAAAAAATCCTCGCTAAAATCAATCTCCATAGCGCCCCAAAATCCGCGCTAACTTGCCACTAAAAGAAAATATGGGGAAGTACACAATACGACAAGAAAGATGCTCAACAAATATGGATTAGCATTGAATAAGGCGTAACAACACGAGTACGAATATTCAAATCAAATGCAAATCTCAATAGCATTTATCAATAAATTTCTCAACAACACATCAATGGGTCACCAAGCCTCACCCCATCCGCATATGATTTATCAAGCCATAGCCCGGGAATAGGTATTTTGGCGGGTACTCAACATCCGTGCCATATTAAAATCTCATGACAACGTGCTCAACAACAATATAATGATACCACATGAATCAAAATAATTTCAACAATTATTTTCCAGATTTCAATGAATTTATCAATTCAAATATGAGTTCAATTAACAAGAATTCAAAGAGAATGACACTCGCGAGATTTAAGGAGCATATTGTGTAAAACCCCATACCTCAAACTATGATGAGAAACCAACGATCACATCCTCAAGATCAACTCAAAAGATCTACAATAGCTCCTCCAAGAACCTCCAACAAAATAGCCCCATGAACACCTCCAATCTAATATTGGAACTCACAAATCTCAAGGGCCAATGTGTATATAAAAAGAAGAGGAATATAAAATATATTTGCTGTCAAAAGCATGTTAAAAAGGTTGCCCACGACTTCCTTTTATAATGCAAAGAAAAGAAGAGTTGAAATCCAAAAGACTCCTTTAAATAAGGCAAAGAAATGAAGAGTTGGAAGTCAAAACAACTCCAAGAGTTAAAAATATTTAAAAATCATTTTAAAATCCGTTTTAACTCCGTTTTCGAAACAGTCTAAAATTCCCGCCTTTAAAAATAATAACCAACATATTTGAGGAATAAAAATAATTTTATCAAAAACTTTATTTTCCTTCATTTTCCAAAAATTAATTAAAATATCCCAAAAATTACGCAGGTTGTTACACAAATCTTATAATGTGCACTAGACACACCAAAGAATGCTTATCAGAAAATGAAATGAAGGCAACACATATCCTAAGGACACTAGAATCTGGATGCTTCGATAGTAACCGTAGTAACAACCCTCACTTTCTCACGTAAAGGTTGTCCCGACATAATATGACGAAGATAGGGATTGTTATATAATATAAATCATTCTTAGAATCAAAACACGATAAAATGTTTATATTTATTTCTTTTAAAAGATGACAAATATACAAACCATTTGATCAATAATTGATAATATATAAATAAAAAATTCAACAGTCAACTAGTTATAAAATTCAACAACATGACAAACTGCCCCGAATAACTGAATGATTAACTCGGACTTATTCCATTCAATAATCTGAAAGAAGCTAAACTTTTTGAAATGGAAATATCAACCCATGCTCGAAATCAAATGAACGAGAGTAATCGTCGTGCTAATATGATTGCAAGTTTGATCTAGTCTCAGTAGTTGCCGTCCCATTCTACATAAACATGGGGGGAAACATACTATAATTTGGGTCAGTGCCCTAGAGTTGTAAGAACTAACTTATTCAATTTGAAGTGTATTAAATATAGTTGATTCAAAGTAAATATCCCCCATCGTCACTCACATGAGATTAATATCTCACCCCTCATCTAAATGTGATATTACCCACATCCAAACAAGTCCCGAAATAATAATGACAATCATGTCAATTAAAATCAAATTCATTAACTATACTCATCATGATAGAACATAAACCTCTACATTCATATTATCCAATACCATGGTATCCCGGTCATATATATTTCATACAGGTGACATAAACATCTACTATGAACAATATAGTATGGGTTTATAACTTATTGTCTACCTTGTTAGACAAATCAATTAATCGTAGTTAATTTTTTAATCTAATTGTAATCAATCACTTTCATGATACCACTCCAACGAAAGTCCTAGTTATGTAAATCGTAAAAGTGACATAAACAACTTTCATGTACATTACATATTATGGGGCCTGTAATTTATTATCTACATTTTTATACAAATAAATAAATCTCATTTAATTCGGGTAATATATATATATATATATGACATTTCATATCTGCGACAAACAAAGGCATCTACTAGTGGTGTCTTATTCGTGCTCCATTGATAGGTTCGAAGGAAATATCTATCCAAGTCAGACATAACAAAACATACACAAATGGGGCGGGTCTTACGCAATACCTCAATTCACTGCCCGTACCTAGCGATGACAAAGGATCCCATTATATACACCTACCTCTCATAATTGGCGCTTATACGTAGTACCTATAAATGACTTACACAACGTCTAGACAACATGTTCTACGGTCTCGAATGCGCGAAACACGAAGCCGATTGGACCGTCGACGAACATTGGTATGTCCACATAAATAAATAGAAATACATATTACTACTTCCATATAATATATGTATATAATGACCCTATAATTACCTAAAGTATTCGGCATGATGTCCACAAATATACATTCATTAATAATGGACCATCTAGTTAATTATAATATCCACTTTCTTTAAAAGTTTATTTAACCATAAAGTTAAATATAATTTCCCAATAAATATACGTGTCACGTTTTCATTTTAAATAAATTCTTCGTTGACCCAAAAACCATGCCACCAACTCATATGGACTTTTAAAAATACCCAGGAACTAACCCCGGTCCTAACTCATTTTGTCCTCAGAACCGAATCGATTTGGTTCCTTGGCCGAATCGATTAGCTTCCAATGGAATCGATTTGTATCGAGGCCGAATCGAATCGATTTGTATCGAGGCCGAATCAATTCGAAATGATGTAGTAGCCCGATTTGATAGATTTCTTTATTATTGGACGTTTTAGTTCCCCCCCCCCCAAATCAATTCCAATGGTTAATTCATTTACATAATCATATGAACAGGTCTATACAACATAGTTAGTCATCTTAGAGTCATAAATTTCATATATTAAAATGGGTTCTCATAACTACACCCAAAAAAATATCCAAAACACCCTTTTGTCCAAAACACCACATAAGTACCCAATATTTGTCCAAAACACCAAAAACAAACAACACAACGTTAACTCTCACCCATATAACCCGCCCCCCCCCCCCCCCCCAAAAAAAAAAAGAAAAAATTGAACCTCACTTTTTCCCTTTCCCTCTCCCTCTCTAACTTCTCTCCCAAACATTTCAACCTTCCAATTTACTTCAAATTTTCTCTCAAACCATACTAATTACCCTCAAAATTCATTTTTGGTATGTTACACCATTAAACCTTACTCCCATTACTGTCATGCCCTCATTTTGTGTATTAAACCGTAGCATTCAAACTACATGTAAGAAATCCATTATAAACTCATTAAAATGCAACCCTAATTAATCTAACTGCAATTATATCCATTTTCATGCACAAACCTTGGGTTTAACACGGTTTGAAAAATCTAGGGTTTAACGATTTTAAAAAAGGAATTAAAAAACGGGTCTATACCTATGGTTTTCCATCACCGAAGGTGCCAACAATATAGGGTCATATCCAACCCTGATTCACCATATACGTCCAGTTCTCACCATGGTTGTAGGTTTCATGGACAAACCCTCCTATGTGTCTATTTTCATTCCCAAAGATAGTCGTATGTCTATTTTCACGGCCAAGGGCAACAGTGGTTTCCTTTTAAGAGCCATACCCAACCGTGTAATTGTTTTTCACGTCCAATTCTTACGGTAAGTACCAATGTATTTCTTATTTCATATATTCATGTATTTTTAGTAATTATTGTTTCTAATAAATAGGTTTTGCTAAATATATTAAAGTAACAATAATTAAAAAGCAAATGTTGAATGGGCAATGATTATTTTCACAATAGACCATAGTAATTGTTGTTCACAATAAATAGGTTTTACTAATAATTATTTCTAATTTTATTCACAGTATCTTAAAGTATCGATTTATTTCCTATTTCTTATATTCAAATATTTTTTAGTAATTATTATTTCTAACAAATAATTTTCCCTAACTGGGTTTTAGTAATTAGGTCTTTTAGGGGTTTTATTAATTAGGTTCTCGTATTTATATTTCTAATGTATGCAAGTATTCTTTTCACCAATTATTGTTTCTTCGTTAGTACCAATGTTCATTTGCTAATATAATTTTTTAATATTCTTAGTTTGTCATATAAATGATGAGAAGAAAAAAATCCTCCTACCACATCCGAGTAGAAGAGGAGGTTGGAGGCTGCTAAGGGAGTACGAACACCCGTATCTTCCTCCAGTAGTAGTAGTGCCACTGAGGCCACTAATTCAAGTAGAGGATATTCTCTTATAATTCATTAGATAAAGTAGTCAACAAAGTGGTAGGAGGTTTACTTAATGTTGAGGCGGGTGATACTTCGTAGTCAATTGAGCAAGTAGTTGAGGCAGTTGTAGGTGATTTGATTGAGGTTAGTGTAGGGGGTGAGGTAGGAGTGGGAAATAAAGAAGAAGAGAATGAAGAAGATAAATCACAGGAGGAAGAAAAAGAGGAGGAAAGTGAGGAATAGAGAGAGGAATAAAAAGAGGAGGAAATAGAGGAAGAAAGAGATGAAGATAAATAGGAAGAGAGAGAGGAGGAAAGAGAGGAAGAAGGGCAGAGAGAAGGAGAGGAAGATAGAGAGGAAGAAGGAGAGAGAGGATGAGAGGAATAAAAGGTAGTAGAGGACGACATAGAGAGAGAAAGTAGGAGAGGACGAGTCTTTTTCCCTAGAAGATGAAATCTAACCGTCCACATTGAAATCATATGAGAAGAAAGGTCGTAAAAAAATAAGCCACTTTGATTCCCAACCGCATGAGGGGTGCATGCTAAAACATTCTGAAAATTATCATAACCAAATTGGTTATTCTATTTGGAATAGGGATGAGGAGAGGGTAATAATGAAGCTAATGTACCACTACAAGAAATTTTCTTAGTGGGCATAGCCACAAAGGATGAGGGGGTTATAGAGCTGGTGAGGAACTCGTGTTTATATGGTCTGATTAAACACTCCTATTGGTACATAAACTATGTATTAGTGTTGGCATTCATCAAACGTTGGCAATCGAAGATATATTCATATCATATGTTGTTCGTCAAGATGACCATCACCTTGAATGATGTGTACCATCTCTTTTAAATCCCTGTAGTAGGTAAACCGATTTACGATAGAGTTTTGAAGAAAGTCGAGAAGAAGACCACCCAAATCCAATGGCTTACTAAATATTTGGGTTGTACCGAGGAGGAGGCCAAGGATGAGTCTAACTATGTATATGTGATTCATTTTGACTAGATAATGAATTTGTGTAAGGATATGGTTAAGAAGTTGGGGGAAGGTTCTACAAAAAGGAGGATTGAGCAGGCTCCTAGGGGGTACTTTCTTTTCATGGTCGGTTGCTTGTTGTTCCAGGACAAATTTGGCAACCGAGTACTAGTGAACTACCGACAGTCTTTCTAAAAGGTCGAAAAATGCAAATAATATGCTTAGGGGATGGGTGTATTGGCCCATTTATATCGGCAGTTGGGGAATGCCTCTCAGGTAGACGTTCGATAGGTGGCCGGATATCATCCCATTCTCGTGGTACATATTTTAAATTTAACACGTGCTTTTAATTTTTTTTTGTAATATCATAATATCCTAATTAATATGTCTATATTGAAATTTTATTTTGTTTTGATAGCAGGCTTGGATATACTACCACTTCAATTTGGGGAGGGGGGGTTAGAAATCTCGACTTTCAACATAGCGAGTTGCGTCTATGAAAATGGAGGGCACAAACTGTGTCAGGCGATGCATTTGCACATATATTGGTGCTAAGGGAACCCTTAGATGATTTAAAATCTTCTGACATAAGTATTAGTTGTTTTAAATTCAATATTTATCTTCTTTATTTATGTACGTACTAACATTTGGAAATATGTTTAGGTTATATGGGATCCCTACTCTGAAAACAGTGAGGCTTACCCATTTCGGGAGGTCTCATGGTACAATGGCCTCCTTATTTGATATGATGTTGGGTAACCTACTACCCACAGAGGGTGCTACGCCAAGCTGGACGTGTTCAAACAATTCCTAAAACGCCAATGCGCCCTTTGTAAGAGGAGAGGGGGAAAACCTATGCCCGATACAAATTAAAGTTTGATATCAAAAAATGGGTATCAACTTAACTGGGTCGACCATGTTCTGTATGATTCTAGAAGTTCGAACGTGGTGAGGTTCGTTCCTTAGGAATGTGTGGATGGGTACATGTATTGGTACCTAAAAGGATCCCATCCGTACATTCAAAATACTGAGCATAGAATACGCCAGCCAGAGCTAAAGCACTCGAATCAAATGGTAAATGTTTTGAAATTTATTCGTAATTTGATTTCCTTTGTTCAAGAATTTTTTAACACATTTGATGATAATTTATACATAGGCTAAGGGGATAGACATATCCATTATCCCTTTCGAAGTGGATATTGATGGAGGCTCGGACCAGGTGGTTACGGATGTCCTATAACTATCATGTGCAACTTTTAATGCCCGGTTTAAGGTAAAGGGAACGCACGCACATATAGAAAAGGTAATGGAATCGGTGTGTCAAGAAATTCAGACCAAGGTAGAATACGATCCATCCCTAAAAAAAACCACGGAAGAAGCATATAAAGAGAAAATAGACAAAATTTGTTGGAACAGTTTGAATGTAACGGTATTTTTAAAAAAAAAAATTGTTAAGTATGGAACAACTTTGAAATAATTGTGTTATGTGTTTGAATGTTAATAACTATGAAATAATTTTGAATTTTCACATGCTTGAATGTTAACAAAATTGTGTTACGTGTTTGAATGTTATGTGCTTGAATTATGACATTTTATGTTCTTGAATGTTTACAATTTTGAATTACATTGTGATACGTTATAAATTAATATATGGTTATACATAGAATAATACAGTGGGATCCAATCGTATGTTATTTATATACCATGGAAAATAATCGTAGGTAACTAACTTTCATTTTTGTGTCACCTTGATACTAATACCCCCGATGTGGTGTCACTACCCTATATATAACCACAGTTTCATTGGATGGTGTGAGTTGGGGTTAAAAATAGCCTAAGTCTCTGCACAAACCACAGGGTGAAAACACACTGTGTAATACACACTTACTTTGGCATCTCATCATACTCAGACATTTCATGGTTTCATTAGATCGTGGAAATTGGGGTGAAAAGTAGGCCTAAGTCTCTACATAAACCACATGGTGAGAACAAACGGTGTACTATACACTTATGGCTATAACTCACCATACCTAGAAAGCTCATGGTCGCATTAGACCGTGTAAATTGGGGTGAAAAATAGGCCTAAGTCTCCTCATAAATAACACGGTAAGAACAAATCGTGTACTATATACCTATTTCTATAACTCATCGTACCTAGACAGTTCACAGTTGCATTAGACCATGTAAATTAGGGTGAAAAATAACCCTAAGTCTCTGCATAAACAACACGGTCAGAAAAAATAATGTAAGACGCACTTACGGCTATAACTCATTGTAGTTAAACATTACACGGTTGCATTGGACCATGTAAATTGGAGAGAAAAATGGTCCAAGTCTCTGCAATTGGTGTGTCACCATGTGTACACAATATGCGGTGTCAAGAGACCGTAAGTGCTTACAATACCTCAAGAATTTCAATTTATCACATATAACCATTTTATATTAGAGTAATGATTGCAAAAAGATACAAAAAGTTACAATCAATAATTGTTAAGCGCCACAAGACTTTACATATAATAAATGATTACAACCAGATAAAAAAGTTACAATCCACTTACATATAATCAATGGTAGCAAAAGTTGCAAAAAGTTACAATCATTATCCCTAGACTCTCTCCAACAACGAATCTACATATAACCAAAATTGCCAATCCTTATAATCACAAAAGACTTTCACCACTGAATTTAAGACGCCGTCAAGTCCTCGTCCTTATCCGACGATATTAAGCATGGTTCATCTCTCGTCCCAATGTCTTTGGGACATATATTCTAAAACATTTGAAAGAGGGACTTAAACAAAATAGGCCACAAAAGGGCACCTTGACTGGCCCCTGATCTCCAGTTAGAGGCAATTGGTGGTAAGGGAAATATTGTGTGCATTTCAAACTCACCCAATGAAATTTGCCGAGTTTAGGATATAAATGATGTGATTGTCTTCCACCCTAGGTTTTAGCCCAACGTCGAATGGAACAAAAGTTAAGCATTGAAATTTGGATGTCAACATAGCTATTATCTTAAGTGCATTAACGGCAAGGTTGATAAACTCTGGCATTATAAACCATCGCTTGCTTATGCATGAGTGTCTAAAATTGTCCAATATCCTCTCGTACTCATTAATATCGTAGGAGATCATTACCACAGCCCAAAATGTCTTGTCCTTATGCAGTTTAGATAGCAAAGCACTACGAGTATCATGATAATGTTCTAACCCATCCATAACACATGCACTTTTAGAAATAGTCCTATATCCACAGTTGCTATCAGATTTTACATCATATATATCTTGGACATGTGAATGGAAAAACTCGGGACCTCCTTCATATGCATCTTCTTCTCCCGAGAACACATCTCCAATTTCACACCGATCAAGAGGGTCTTATTTCTAAAGACTTGTTTACATTCCGCTGTGGATGGTACATGTTTCTCCTAGCACAAGGGGTTCTTTTCATAGATATACCGATAAAATATTTCCCCTTAGGTGTCCTACCCGTTTGACAAATTTGTACAGGTTCCATTAAGGGTGTTCTAAAGGGTTTAGCAATCTCCTTTAACTTGTTTAGAACCATCTTTCTAACTAATTCACCTGCCTCAATACACCTTTTCTTTAAAAATATCATCTCGGGTGTATAGTCAAGGTCAAGATACCAAGGGTTGTCTGGGAGAATGGAAAGTTTCCTCTAATGTTCGGCTAGTGCCCACAGCGGAATTATTTGGCCTAACTTCTCCTATTGGGCCAACTCGTGTACATATGGTAATCCGTATATGGTGCGAAGTACATGGGGGCATCGCATCTCTGTATATTAGGTATTAGCATTTAATGCGCTCAACACCGATCGCATGAAATATATCTCACGAACAATTATATCGAATGCATGGTGTGATGCGTTACCACAAATGCCGCTCAACAATGCGTCATTGTGTCCATGCTTGGTGTATATGAAATATTTCTGAAACTCAGTTTGAATTGGAGTTACTTGGTGGTCAAGCAATACGTCCATACCCTTACACACTATAGAAACCCAGTTGGTGCTATTTGTTAAGTGTTTTTTGGTTATGCATGGGCACCCTCCGCTCGGTTAGTTGTTCAGTTTCCATGGTGGGGTACGTGATTATTCCAGGCATGTGCGGACTGAAAACGCAAAGGCATCCAATTCTTTGTATGTACCCAACCATGTTAGGGTATTCTTACTAATTTTGACTGAGAGCCATCCATGCATTCTCAAAGTCATTAGTATTTTCCGATGCCAACACCCCAATCCAACCTTGCATAAATACCTTCTTCTCCTGGTGTTTGATGTTATGTTTCACACATGCACCTTCAATGTTCTTTTTTACATCGAATAAGCATAGTAGAATGTTGGAAAGTGAAAACATGCTCGGTAAAGAGTTTAGAAAAGATTGTTGTTTGTCGAAGACAATAACTTGCGGCAAAGCTTTTGGCTCGTATAATGACCACAAATGTTGCAGATCCCATATAAAACTCTCCCCCTTCTCTCTCTTCAGGAATGCAAACACAATGCAAAACGATTGTCCCGTAAAAGTGACCGCGATCATCTTAAATAATGTAATATTGTACCGATTGATATTTTAAGTGCAATCGATCACAAGAACACTCGGCAAGCATTTCACCAACAAGCAAGAGTTGGGATGTGCGGAAAATAAATCCTCCACCACATCGGTTTGCTCATTTCTTTGGTGCCAGTGGACATAATTCTTCTCCCCGAGTAAATGCATCAATTGTTTCATGACGATGCGACCTTGCATCTTAGCGTTCTTCATTTTTCTTTTAGAGTTACGTATTGTTCGTATGGATGAAAAATTATACCTCAACCTCTTTTTCAATGTCTGGAGCACTTCCTTTGGGCCAACCCCATTATTTATCATCTCAGAAGCAATGTTTCACTCTTCTTGGGATAGTCGGCCAGCATATGGGTGCCCAACAAGTGATTTTTACACCTCGTGGTTGTGTACTGCACAAAGAACTGCAAACCCCTAACGACCATTATAGTGCAGAATGCCTTTCAATCGAAAGGTGCAATCACATTTTCTCATTCTGGAATAACACTTCCACTTCTTGTCCAACACCACGTCTTTTATGGGTCTATGAATCTCTCTTAGCCATAACCAAGTATGACCCTACCCTTGTGGACTATACTAGCCTTGTCGGATATCAGAATTATCATGACTGCATGATGTTTGCGACCAACTTACTGAGACCAATCAATCTTCTTGTCCCGGTCATTAAAAATATGTAGAAGACGAACATTGTTAAATAAAAGGACAATTTAAATGGATATTTCAAGTATAAATGTAAAATCATGTTAATTATGATATAAATAAACTAAACATGCCTCCTTAGTGGTGAATTCAGTTGTATGGTCTTGACTAATCTCATTAATATCCAACCTTTCTTCTATTTCCGCATCCAATCAATGCATACAATCAAATTATGTCATATAGTAATGTGATACATGAAATATCTCAAAGTGTTGAAATTTAACTACATGATATGGTTGTTTACCATAGACGATGTGAAATCTAGAAACAAATCATGCAAACATTTAGGCGAGATTGATGTCATAGCTTGTTCGCTCATATTCGGTTCACACATATTCCCTTTTTCGGAGGAAGCACGTTGAGTAGATACACTCGGTACAATGATATTTCCTATATCTTGCCAAAATGTATCATCTAGTATCGAGTAATCTAACTGAAATGATCATACAATAATTAGTACAAAAATAATTGACAATATAATAAAAAAAATAGATAACCGCTACATGAATTATATCTATATTGAAATTGTGTATCTCTATTTAAATTTTATATCTATATTGGAATTTTATATCTATACTAAAATTTTATATCCGTACTGAAATTGTATATCTATATTCAAATTTTACATATATATTCAAATTTATTATCTAGTAACAAAAGCACATCCAACTATAACTGTGTCCATAAAACCATGACCAAGTCAACCTGTGGGGTATATATCACGACCAACTATAACTGTGGATATAAAACCACAGCCAAGTAAAACTGCGGTGTACTTTTCGCGGAAATGTAAAACCATGGATATAAAACCACAACCAAGTGAAACAACCATGTATCATTCCACGACAACTTGTGAGTGAAAGTGATTGTCACCTATGACGACGGGTAACAATAAGTGCAGTCACCTCGTTTTCTTGATCTTTTCATCATTTTAAATGTTGTTTTGTAGATTATATAGAGTGTAGAGGTATTTTAATACTTCAAAATCATCAAATGAGCATTAGATATTCTGAGTTTCTGAAGCTTGATCATCCACTTTCTTTTCATCAACCATTGCAATGTAGACACATGACCCTTGATTTCTTTACATAAACGACACAACAAAGACCACAACAACATAACAAAAACATGAAAAAAGAGATTTGGGGAAAATGCGGAAGATGATTTTGGCTATGTTTGAAGCTTTCGGTGGGAAGAGCAACTGGTTTGACTTTTGTGCATTGTGGTGTTTTATATTATGTGGTGTTAGTTCTGTGTAAGTTTTTGTTCAGTTTGTGGTACATTAGACATTTTAAAGAAATTCAAGCTACAACACTTTTGGGGGGTTAGTAAAATTTCGGTTTAATTTTTATGTGGTGTTTTGGAGATATTTTTTTTGGTGTATTCATCAGGAACCTATCAAAATCATTTTCCCCCCAATTCCTAGATTTTAAATGATTAAATCAAGTCCCTTACCCAAGATTTTTTGTCATAATCTCAACTATGTATGAGTCAGATTTTGGAGCATGTAACAAGGGTTCAAAGTCACTGAGTTTCACATTATAAACACACATCAAAATATGTACATATAAATCCAATGTTCCATATTTCTTCCAAGAACCCTAAGGCATATATCCTCAAGTTCAAGGTCTCGATTATCCTAGATTTCTGGTTTAGTAACTGATATTCCAATTTATCCACTACATGCATAAGATAAACCCCTAACATTTAATCATTAAATCAAAAATAAACCCTAGAAATCATATGGTGTTCATTACGATGATTCAAGAAGCACACTGAATGTTTAATGAAGCAAGAAAATTCTTGCATGGATAACTTGGTTGAATGTTCTTGAGTTGAATCCCTTAGCCTCCTCCTTGAGTTCTTCCCTTTGGATAATTAATCTCCTCTTCCCTTTAGTTTTTGGTATCCTCTGACTACTAGGTTTAGGTTTTGTTAAATGAGGGGAGTCTCTTGATCTCCCTCGTTAACTTATATTACTCCAAATACCAAGTTAGGCCAAAAGTCCCGTATTTGGACCCCCAAATGAGACCAAACCCATATTCAAAATAGCCTAATAACCTCCCAACTTATATACCTATACCCCGTGACCATTTCAATAGATTCAAAACACTTAAACGAGTTATTAAGACCTCCCATAACACATCTCAATTATATTTTTTAATTCAACATGAACGTTTTTATTATCTTTAATCACGACAATATTATATATTAATTAACATTGAATTTTTTTCATAAGTGATCCCATTATGTTCGATTGAGTTCCAATCACTATAAAATAACATAAATCAGTTTATTCTCAAATTATACTCCACCAATTTAATTTATATTATACAAATTTAATATGTTCGCGAATTTTTTTAATTACATTCCATAACAATATTTTATTCCACTAAATATGGGGCATTACATTAATGTCTTATCCTAAGGCCAAAATAGAAATAATAGTGGATACATTTTACTTATCTTGAAATCCACACTATATCCCAATTCAACCATTTTGATGAACTCTGTAAGTAATCTAAAAAATGTGTTGATGAGAATGATGAGAAATCTAATACATTTTTAATCTCTATATATAGGATGAAATTAAGGAGATCATCTAAAAGAAGGGGTGCCACGCACATTGTTGTTGGTTCCTAAAGACTTACCTTTTGATTTACGAAAATTCATTCTCATCATATCATGGAATCCCTTGATTGAGAGCAGTGCTTCTCTACTTCACTCTTATTCATAATCTTTTAATTTTGCATTTAAATCAACTAACACTAACCAAATCTAGTTATTTATTCAAACTGAAAATATTGATATCATAATAAAAAATCACTCATTTATATATAAAAATTATTTTTTTATAAACAAATATTGCATTAGAAACAATAACTAATGGAGAGTAACCTGAATACATGGAGTATACAAAACAAAAATAAATTGCCGACCTAATGTGTTGAAAACATTCTAATGAATTCAAGCCATCCCAGTCTCAAAAACATCAAAACATCTCGCATTTCTATATTGCTAGAAGCTCTAAAATATATAATGCAAAACCAAATGACACACTCTTTAGTCCCCCTTCCAACCTTTAGGGAGGTTCCCAACCTGAAGCAAGTCGCTTACCGTTTATGGCATATCCCACGAAATTCGACAGAGGGAAAGATAGACATCCCACAGTGCATACATAACCCCACAATGACGAAGTAAATCATCAGTATTATGATTATCCATCGCTTCCTTACATAGCCATAAGTGACTAACCATTAATGAACTTCTCTTTAGAAAACCCTCAGTCATCAGAATGGTCTATCTTGCCACAATCTAGACAAAAAATATCTATTTAGGGTGAGCCTTTTCCTTCCATATTTGCCTCCACAGGAACTGAGCACCTTGATTCCCATTACCACTGAAGATGGAATAATACCCTTTCACTGACAAAACCACTTTCCCATATTCTTTCCACCTTAAATCTTTATCCCCCATCATTGAATTTCGAGCCAAACCCAACCAGTCAAAAAAATCCTCAACCACCTCAAGCTCGCAATCTCAAAACCGTTTCTTGACTAAAAGTAGTCGAAATATTTTTTTGTGAAAACTAGGACACTTGTGTGGATATGCATATTTCTTTGAAAATAGTTTATCGCCCCAAGTACTCTTCATGGAATTTCCCTTTACATTTTGCTAACGTTTTTTTTTCAGATCAACAACTTCATGTCGGGTTACTTTTGGTAAACATTGAATGGGACCTCATACGAGTAAAGAATTCTCCATTTTTTTTTTGTATATTTATCAACACACATATTTTTATCTGTTTAACCATCTCAATATCAAACCATGAGGTTGAATCCCAAACATAAAATTATGGGAGCCAACGGAAGATTTTATAGTTTGTAAGAGTTGGTTCGCTTCTTATGAGGATTGTGTTGGTATTTATGTCTTGATACCAATATTATTCTCCGGGGGATTAGTTATCAACCAATGTCACGCTCACACTCTCTCAAATAAAATAGGTATTAAAGACAATAGGTATGTTTAGAGAGAGATTTTTTTCTTCTCTAGTTATTGTTTATATCAAACAACACACTTACAACTCTGTTTATCAAGTTTACAAAATACACACTATTAAACATTAAGTAGAGCAACTAGGATCAGACATTTGATCATGGAAACATTAACCTAGTCCTCTTAAGAGATAAATGGAGGATATGCATTAAAAATTAAACCGCGTAAATAGAGAAATCTTAAAATCATTCCAATGGTCTCTGTGTCTTATCACTTCACATAGTACTTATGTTGTGCATAATGGAGTTTATCACTTATCATTGTACAAGAGGAACTTGATTATTATTTATTCCAACATTTATCCCCTTAAACCAAGTGTCCTTCATTGTAATCATTCCACACATCTTTCTAACACAATCAATCAGGAGGGGCTTGATAAAGATATCTGCTACCTGCTCCATGGTGTGATAATACACAAGTTTAATTGTCTATTTTTTCACATGATACCTTAGAAAATGGAATGAAAAGTCAACATGCTTTCCCTTCCTAGTGTAATAACCCCCATATTCTCACGTAAATGTTGGATAGACATAATAAGTCGAAGATGGGGCTTATTGTTAAATTATACCATTCTCAGAATCAAACAAAGATAAAACGTTTATTTTGTAAATCACGATTGCATTAAATTGAATTCAATTAACAACCAAGAAGAAGTAATAAGTCCATCATACACACAAGGTAAATAAAATCTCAGTAAAAAAATAAATTATATCAAATGACTGAATACTAAACTTAGGCTTATGCCCATATAATACTCTGAAATAATAAACTGGCTATAATGGAAATATCAAACTATGCTAGAATCAACTGATAGAAGCAGTCACCGTGCAAATATGATCGCAAGTTTGATCCCCTATCAATCCCTCCATCCATGTCTAAACAAACCTGGTGGGAAAAACATTTATAATTTTAGGTCAGCGCCCTAGAGTGTGGAAGAATTAACTTACTCATTTTAAATGGGTCGAAAATACATTAATTCAAAGGGAGTGTTTCCATCATCACTCTCACGAATACTACATCTCGCCTCTCACCTAAATGAAGTGATGCTAGTTTATCCAACCAAAACCTGATATGAATACATAATAAATACAACTCGTAGTGTAAAGATGAATCTAGAAAGATAATATACTGAAACACACTTAAATATTATCATGTAATTATTTCCCAATTGCCCCCGATATATACTATCCATAAAGAGATAGCATCTAATATCATTTATAATATGTAGTACTGGGTATGCATCCTTAGTCCACAACATTAGACTTAGGAATTCTTTAAATTATTTCGATTAATTTCATATATTTCATTATATATCTGACACTAAGGCATCTACCTAAAGTTCTCGTTCGTGCTCTATTAGTGAGTCTGTAGGAGTCTCCAATTGAAAATGGACCAAACAAACCACAAGCAAGTGGGGCGATCGCTACGAAAAACATAAGTTCAAAACCCATGCCCAGCATTGACAAAAGGATTACCTCTCATAGATGGCACTGGTACATAGGACCTATAAAAATGACCTACACACATCTATCCAGTTGTGTCGACGCGTGCTATGGTCCCGAATGCGCAAAACACCAGATCGATAGGAAGGTCCATTAACCTAGGTATGTCACACACAAAATATAAATACATATTACCATATGTAAAGGTAATAATCCTAATAATTACACCTTTACAGTCCTGTAAACATTATCCGTTTTCATTCTTCATCGATAATTAACCATCACGTAAATTATTAACTTCCTTTCTCTGTAAAACACAAAATCAACCATCCAGTTAATTATTAAAGTATTTTTACTTCAAATAATACTTTAAACCACCTAAATAATTACCTTCAGTAATTACGCCATAAATTACCCCTTAGTGTTCCCGTAAGGATTTCCCATAAACTTTCAACATTAGTACTTTACCAACTTCTAAATTATTAACGAAAGGTTCTGATCTTGGATATGCTTCCACCAAAAATTCATAACATGTTAAAAAATCAGAAAAATACGAGGTCGGAACCAACGCATTGGTATCGAAAAGATCTAGATTCATGACTTGGGCTAAGCAGGTGATGCAAATGGGTTCACGCGAGAGGCAAACCTTTTTTCCCCTGGTCGACAAAACTGTTCGCCATAATTTTTCATGGACGGGATTTCTAATCATTCACCCAACCATTATTCCAATAGTTTGATCGTTAACTTAATTATGCAAACGACCCCCATGACTTTGTTTACCCTCTTAGGATAATCTATTATATATTTTCATACCCGGGTTAGTCCCAAATCTTAGAATTTAAAGCTATTGGTATGTTATGCAATTTCATATTTATTTCCATAAATCCTCTAACCTCTACCGCATACAAGGATTATAATCAACATAATATTGACATATTTATCACATCCAATAGTATTCTTCACGCGAATAGTCATATCAATTATAATATGGCACTAAAGTATGAGTTTTTAACACCCCGTGTTCAATTAATTGACTTTAATTAATTTGGAGCAAAATAAAATTTTCGATTTCATGGACTTTAAGAATTTAATTTGGTTTTGTTAGTAACTTTTTAGTTGGGAATTAATTATGGACTTTTATAAAAAGGTTATCAGGTTTTTATTTAAATATTTAACTGGCATGTGCGTACTTGTTCAGCTAATGTATTTTTATCTGATAATTTAATGTCGTATTTTAAAAGATTTTATTTTTGGGTGTGGGTCGTTCAAACGGTAGCCTATGTCATTTGAACGACATAGCATCTCGTTCGAACGACATATCATCTCGTTCGAACGACATCGTACTTCGTTCGAACGACGCTAAGGCGATGTCCTGGTTAGAGTCCTAATATCGTTTTAACTCTTAAACACTTTATAAACTAAACTGATACGGAGACTTCGAAAATCCGTTTTCTCTCAAACTTTCTCCAGAATTTTTTTCCAAAACATATTTCTCTCATCTTCAACCCCTAGCACCTCATTTTCACAAGTTTTGAAGATTTAATTGGTGTTTTGTGAAGAGGAGTTAAACCATCTACTTAGATTTGGTACAACTAATTTCAGGCATGAATACTGTATTCTTTTCCTTTAGTATTATGCATTTTAAGTGCTGCCTAAACCTTACTTGCATGTTTTCTTAAAATCAATTACCAATCTAATTAGAGAAAGAGGACACATAAAACTTGGGGCAGTTTTTATGAAATCTTTTAATATGATTAATATTCTTAACCCTTGGGTACGTACGATTTATGAGTAAATTTTGGGTTTTATTATTGTAGGTTGCATGTAGAAAAACCCTAGTTTTGAAATAAATGAATTTGGGGGCGTATAACTCATGTAGTTTATATAGAGATAATGAAATTGGAAACTTTATGTATAAATGATAAAATATTGGTGTACTTAAGTTAAAATAATTAAATGGGATTAATTGGGTGTTTTTGATGATGCGATAATTAAATCAAGATTTAATTGAATCGGACTATCTTGCGTAGTTTGGTACAATGATTATTTTACTTATTTGTGTAACTTGTTGGTATTATTATAATGCCATTGTAATCACGGGTTGCTTGGTATCTTGATTCTCCTTATATTTTAGGATGCGTTCTAGGTATGGGACTAGTGGGTAGGCCTTTTGATAATTTACCCCGTCTAGGTATGGGACTAGTGAGGGTAGAATATTATGACTTTATTATGTCGGGGGTGGGCTGATATTTGTCACTTAATCGTCATGACGCTAGCCTAGGCATGAGACCAGGTTGAGGTTTGGATTATAAATTCATCCTATACATAGGGTAGGACGTATTGATAACTTGGGGACCTATAGGTATGGGACTAAGGTGTTTTTTAGAATCTCACATCGATAAAAGGGTGGGGTAATTTATAAATTTTGAAATTGAGAAATTGATAATTAATGCCTAAGATAAAAATGGGTATTAAAATTTGTGGCGAAATAATGTGTCGTGGCCGACAGTTCAAACGGGAAAGAGGACGATTTATGTCGAGTCATCATGTGTCAAGGTAGAAAGTTTAAATGGGACATAGGACGATTGACAACGGTAAGTGTGACACTTTGGTGAAAATTGCCACCCGGGACGGGAGGACCGTCATAAAAAAGGTAAGAATAATAATAAGATTGGATAATTTAAAAAAATTTGCATCGCGGAACTTGGGAATTGAAATCATATTGGTGTCCCTTTTTAAATGGGGATATCTACGGGTAGTTAGTGATTATATTTATCGTGTGTAATTATTTCATTTACTTAAAATAACCTATTGTGATATTCATTACGTATAATGCTACTGTCAGGGGTTACGGACCCTATTTGAGGGCAGTAGTGTGCATTCATGCTCAGGGCTCTGAATTCGTGCGTTGACTAACTTTTTCAAGAAATTTTATTTGGAGAAATTGCATTAATTTATGTGGAGAATTGCTTGGACGTCCAGTTGGAGTTGCTCTACCTTATTCGTATCGATTTAGTTTAGTTTTCTGTTGCTTCGCACTAGTATGGGGACTCAGTTAATGGTTTTGGTGGGACATTCGATTCCACAGTTGTACAGTTTTATTCAGATATTCTTAGTGGAATTTTATTCAATATCATATTATTAGAGATTGGAATTAGTATGCATTTAGAATGGAGATGGATCTTTTATCGCTTACTTGGATGGTTTATCTTTTGGTATTAATTATCATTATCTCGTGGATTAATTTTATATGTCTCAAATCCGTCTCAAGCTAATAATGGTATTTTATTTGCTCACGCCCGACTTAGTTTTGGTGGCCGCCGATGCCAGAATTAGGCGGGGTGTGACAGATTGTATCGGAGCATGATCTTAGGACTTGTAGGATATGAGTCCGTTTAATTTTCTCTCCGCCGGTCTTTAATTAACTTTTTTGATTCGTACTCCTTAAGGTAGATGGTATAGCATAGGCGTTAGATGTGTTTCTTGGAGATGTGAAGTTTTGAGTTAAGGACGTTGTAGGCATTGAGTTGAGAATTAGTAATATTGATGTGAGGATCCTTAAAATGGATTATGGAGACGATAATTATTTTGGAGATTTTAGTGCAAATGTTAGGTATCGTATGTATCAATTTTTTTGGTGTTGAGATTTAATTTTAGGACGTTAACATTTTGATGAGTTTGGGATAAAAGATCGAGTGGGGATATGTGAGAGCGTGTGGTACGCCATTACTTTCATAGTTATGCGTAAATAGGCAATATATATTACTTTGTTGTTCGTGGGGTAGGTGCACATAGGATTCGGTGTATGGGCGCCCAATATGGCATTCTAGGGGTAGGCATATGTGATCCTTATTTTCTTTTTACGACATTTACGCATTAATGTGTATGCTTCATCTAATTTTGTGGAAGAAATTCTTTGCTAGTGGGGAAGTATGTAAAACCCCGTGTTCAATTAATTGACTCTAATTAATTTGGAGTAAAATTAAGTTTTGGATTTAATGGCCGTTAAGAATTTAAATTGGTTTTATTAGTAACTTTTCAGTTAGGAATTAATTCAGGACTTTTACAAAAAGGTTATAAGGTTTCTATATAAATATTTAATTCGAAGGTGCGTATTTGTTCAGCTAATATATTTTTATCATCTAATTTATAGTCGGATTTTAAAAGATTTTATTTTTGGGTGTGCGTCATTCAAACGACAGCCAATGTCGTTCGACCCACATTTCATCTCGTTCGAATGACATCGTACTTCGTTCGAATGATGCTGATGCGGCGAATTGGTTAGAGTCCAAATCAGGTTTCAAATCTTAAACGATTTATAAACTAAACTAATACAGGTCTGGGAGTTCAAAATCACTTTTCTCTCAAACTTTCTCTAGAAAACTTTTCGAAAACGTATTTCTCTCTTCTTCAACCCCTTGCCCTTACTTTTCATAAGTTTTGAACATTCAATTGGTGTTTTCTCAAGAGGATTTCAACCTTTTACTCAGATGTAGTCCAACTAATTTCAGGCATGAATACTCTATTCTTTTCCTTTAGTATTATGCATTTTATGTGTTGCCTAAACCTTAATTATATCTTTCTTAAAATCAATTAGCAATTTAATTAGTGAAAGTGAACACATAATACTTTGGGCTATTTTTATGAAATCTTTTAATATGATTAATATTCATAGCCCATGGGTACATAGGATTTATGAGTGGATTTTGGGTTTTATTGGAGTAGGTTGCATGTAGAAAACCCTAGTTTTGAAATAAATGAATTTATGGGCGTATAATTCACGTATTTTATATAGAGATAATGAAGCTGGAAATTTTGGTGTATAATTGATGAAATCTCGGTGTACTTAAGTCAAAAAAATTAAATGGGATTAATTGTGTATTTTTGCTGACGTGACAATTAAATTAAGATTTGATTGAATTGGACTATCATGTGAAGTTTGGTACATTGATTATTGTGATTATTTGTGTGACTTGTTGGTATTATTATATTTCCATTGTGACGACGGGTTATTGGGTATCTTGGCTATCCATATATTTTAGGATGCCTTCTAGGTATGGGACTAGTGGGTGGGCCTTTTGATGATTTACGCCTTCTAAGTACGGGACTAGTTAGGGTAGATTATTACAACTTTATTATGTCGGGGTGGGGTGATTTTTGTCACTTTATCGTCGTTAGGCTAGTCTAGGCATGAGATTTGGTTGATATTTTTGTTAGAAATTCATCCTATACAATGGGTAGGACGTATTGATAACTTGGGAACCCTTAGGTATGGGAGTAAGGGGTATTTGGAGAATCACACATCGATAAACGGGTAGGGTAATTTATAAATTGTGGAATTGAGAAATTGAGAATTAATGCCTAGGATAAAAATGCGTATAAAAATTTGTGGCGACATAACGTGTCGGCGCCGACACTTTAAACGGGTAAGAGGACGATTTATGTCGAGTCGTCATGTGTCAGAGCAGACAGTTTAAATGGGTCAGAGGACGATTCACAAGGCGAAATCTGACAGTTTGGTGGAAATTGCCACTCGGGACGGGAAGACCATCATAAAAAAAGGTGAAAACAATAATAAAATGGGATAATTAAATAAAATTAGCATCGTGGGACTTGGGAGCTTAAAATCATATTGGTCTGCCTTTTTAAATGGGGATCTCTACGGGTAGGTAGTGATTATATTTATCGCGTGTAACCATCTCGTTTACTTAAAATACTCTAATCTGATATTCATAGCGTATAATGCTACTATTAGGGTTCACGGACCCTATTTGGGGGGAGTAGTGTGTATTCATGCTCAGGGCTCTGACCTCGTGCCTTGACTAACTTTTTTAAGAAATTGTATTTGGAAAAATTGCATTAATTTATGTGGAGAATTGCTTGGAGGTCCAGTTGGAGTTTCTCTACCTTATGCGTATTGATTTAGTTTAGTTTTATATTCCTTCACACTTGTATTGAGACTCAGTTTATTGTTTTGGTGGGCCATTCGGTTCCACAGTTTTAAGGTTTTATTCACATATTCTTGGTGGAATTTTACTCAATATCATATTATTAGAGATTGTAATTACTTTGAGTTTGGCATGGAGATGGATATTTTATAGCTTTGTTGGATGGTTTATCTTTTGGTATTAATTATCATTATCTTGTGGATTAATTTTATATTTCTCATATCCGTCTCATGTTAATAACTGTATTTTATTTAGTCATGCCCGAATTAGTTTTGGTGGCCGCCGATGTCAGAATTAGGCGGGGTGTGCCAAATAGCTTCAGAGAATGGTATTAGGTCTTGTAGGTTATGAGTTCCTTTAATTTCCTCTTTGCTGATCTTTGATCCCCTTGTTTTATTCGTACTCCTTACGGAAGATAGACTAGCATACGTGATCGATGTGTTTCTTGGAGATGTGAAGTTTTGAGTTAAGGACGTTGTAGGCATTGAGTAGAGAATTAGTAAGCTTGATTCGAGGATCCTTAAAATGGATTATGGAGACGATAATTATTTTGGAGATTTTAGTGTAGATGTTAGGTATCGTATGTATCGATTTTTTGGTGTTGAGATTTAATTTGAGGACATTAACATTTTGATGAGTTTGGGATAAAAGATCGAGTGGGGATCTGTGAGAGCATGTGGTACGCCATTATTTTCTTAGTGATGCGTAAATAGGCAATATATATTACTTTATTTTTCATGGGTAGGTGCGCATAGGATTCGGTGTATGGGCGCCCAATATGGCATTCTAGGGGTAGGCATATGTGAACCTTATTTTCTTTTTCCGAGATCTACACGTTGATGTGTATGCTTCATCTAATTTAGAGGAAGAAATTCTTTGCTAGTGGGGAAGTATGTAAAACCCCGTGTTTAATTAATTGACTCTAATTAATTTGGAGTAAAATTATGTTTTGGATTTGATGGCCGTTAAAAATTTAAATTGGTTTTATTAGTAACTTTTTAGTTTGGAATTTATTCGGGTCTTTTACAAAAAGGTTATAAGGTTTTAATATAAATATTTAATTGGCAGGTGCGTATTTGTTCAGCTAATATATTTTTATCAGATAATTTAAAGTCGGATTTTAAAAGATTTTATTTTTGGGTGTTCGTCATTCAAACGACAGCCTATGTCGTTCGACCCACATTGCATCTCGTTCGAACGACATCGTACTTCGTTAGAATGATGTTGATGTGGCGAATTGGTTAGAGTCCTAATCTGGTTTCAAATCTTAAACGATTTATAAACTAAACTAATACGGGGCTAAGACTTCGAAATCAATTTTCTCTCAAACTTTCTCTAGAAAACTTTTCCAAAACGTATTTCTCTCTTCTTCAACCCCTAGCCCCTACTTTTCACTTGTTTTGAACATTCTATTGGTGTTTTCTCATGAGGATTTCAACCTTTTACTCAGATTTAGTCCAACAAATTTTAGGCATGAATACTCTATTCTTTTCCTTTTGTATTATGCGTTTTATGTGTTGCCTAAACCTTAATTACATGTTTCTTAAAATCAATTTACAGTTTCATTAGTGAAAGTGAACACATAAAATTTGGGGCTATTTTTATGAAATCTTTTAATATGACTAATATTCATAGCCCTTGGGTACGTAGGATTTATGAGTGGATTTTGCGTTTTATTGGTGTAGGTTGCTTGTAGAAAAACCTATTTTTGAAATGAATGAATTTGGGGGCGTATAACTCACGTATTTTATATAAAGATAATGAAATTGGAAATTTTGGTGTATAATTGATGAAATCTCGGTGTACTTAAGTCGAAATAATTAAATGGGATTAATTTAGTGTTTTTGCTGACGTGACAATTAATTTAAGATTTAATTGAATTGGACTATCCTCTGTAGTTCGGTACATTGATTATCGTAATTATTTGTGTGACTTGTTGGTATTACTATATTGCCATTATGAGGAAGGGTTATTGGGTATCTTGGCTATCCATATATTTTTGGATGCCTTCTAGGTATGGGACTAGTGGGTAGGCCTTTTGATACGCCTTCTAGGTATGGGACTAGTGAGGGTAGATTATTACGACTTTATTATGTCGGGGTGGGCTGATTACTGTCACTTTATCGTCGTTATGCTAGTCTAGGCATGAGACTAGGTTGAGGTTTATGTTAGAAATTCATCCTGTACATAGGGGAGGACATACTGATAACTTTGGGACCCTTAGGTACGGGAGTAAGGGGTATTTGGAAAATCTCACTTCGATAAAAGGGTGGGGTAATTTATAAATTGTGAAATTGAGAATTAATGCCTAAGATAAAAATGCGTATAAAAATATGTGGCGACATAAAATCTCGGCACCGACACTTTAAACGGGTAAGAGGACGATTTATATCGAGTCGTGATGTGTCAGGCCAGACAGTTTAAACCGGTCAGAGGACGATTGGAAAGGGGAAATGTGACAGTTTGGTAGAAATTGCCACCCGAGACGGGAGGACCATCATAAAAAAGGTGAGAGCAATAATAAAATGGGATAATTAAATAAAATTAGCATCGTGGGACTTGGGAACTTAAAATCATATTGGTATGCCTTTTTAAATGGGGATCTCTACGGGTAGGTAGTGATTATATTTATCGCGTGTAATTATCATGTTTACTTAAAATGCTCTAATGTGATATTCATTGCGTATAATGCTACTGTCAGGGTTCACGGACCCAATTTGAGTGGAGTAGTGTGTATTCATGCTCAGGACTCTGACCTCGTGCGTTGACTAACTTTTTTCGAAAATGGAATTTGGAAAAATTGCATTATTTTATGTGGAGAATTCTTTGGAGGTCCAGTTGGAGTTCCTCTACCTTATGCGTATCGATTTAGTTTAGTTTTATATTCCTTCGCACTTGTATCGAGACTCAGTTTTTGGTTTTGGTGGGCCATTCGGTTCCACGGTTGTACGGTTTTATTCACATATTCTTAGTGGAATTTTCTTCAATATCATATTGTTAGAGATTGGAATTGCTTTGAGTTTAGCATGGAGATGGATCTTTTATCCCTTAGTTGGATGGTTTATCTTTTGCTATTAATTATCATTATCTTGTGGATTAATTTTATATGTCTCATATCCGTCTCATGTTAATAATAGTATTTTATTTAGTCAAGCCCGACTTAGTTTTGGTGGCCGACGATGACAGAATTTGGCGGGGAGTGACAGATAGTTTTAGAGAATGGTCTTAGGTCTTATAGGTTATGAGTCCGTTTAATTTTCGCTTTGTTGATCATTGATTCTCTTTTTTGATTTGTACTCCTTACGGTAGATAGACTAGCATAAGTGATCGATGTGTTTCTTGGAGATGTGATGTTTTGAGTTAAGGACGTTGTAAGCACTGAGTTGAGAATTAGTAAGCTTGATGTGGGGATCCTTAAAATGGATTATGGAGACGATAATTATTTTGGAGATTTTAGTGCAGATGTTAGGTATCGTATGTATCGATTCTTTTGGTGTTGAGATTTAATTTGAGGGCGTTAACATTTTGATGAGTTTGCGATAAAAGATCGAGTGGGGAACTGTGAGAGCGTGTGGTACGCCATTATTTTCATAGTTATGCGTAAATAGGCAATATATATTACTTTGTTGTTCGTGGGGTAGGTGCACATAGGATTGGGTGTATCGGTGCCCAATATGGCATTCTAGGGGTAGGCATATGTGAGCCTTATTTTCTTTTTGCGAGATTTACGCGTTGATGTGTATGCTTCATCCAATTTCGAGGAATAAATTCTTTGCTAGTGGGGAAGTATGTAAAACCCCGTGTATAATTAATTTACTCTAATTAATTTTGAGTAAAATTAAATTTTGGATTTGATGGCCGTTAAGAATTTAACTTGGTTTTATTAGTAACTTTTCAGTGAGGAATTAATTCAGGTCTTTTACAAAAAGGTTATAAGGTTTTTATGTAAATATTTAATTTCCAGGTGTGTATTTGTTCAGCTAATATATTTTTATCAGATAATTTAAAGTCGGATTTTAAAAGATTTCATTTTCTGGTCTGCGTCATTCAAACGACGACCTATGTCGTTCGACCCACATAGCATCTCGTTCGAACGACATCGTAGTTCGTTCGAACGATGCTGATGGAGAGAATTGGTTGGAGTCCTAGTCGGGTTTCAAATATTAAACGATTTATAAACCAAACTAATACGGGGCTGGGACTTCGAAATCACTCTTCTCTCAAACTTTCTCCAAAAAACATTTCCAGAACATATTTCTCTCTTCTTCAACAACTAGCCCCTACTTTTCACAAGTTCAGAACATTCAATTGGTGTTTTCTCAAGAGGATTTCAACCCTTTACTCAGATTTAGTCCAACTAATTTCAGGCATGAATACTCTATTCTTTTCCTTTAGTATTATGCATTTTATGTGTTTCCTAAACCTTAATTATATGTTTCTTAAAATCAATTAGAAATTTAATTAGTGAAAGTGAACACATAATACTTTGGGCTATTTTTATGAAATCTTTTAATATGATTAATATTCATAGCCCATGGGTACATAGGATTTATGAGTGGATTTTGGGTTTTAATAAATGAATTTGGGGGCGTATAACTCACGTATTTTATATAGAGATAATGAAACTGGAAATTTTGCTGTATAATTGATGAAATCTCGGTGTACTTGAGTCAAAATAATTAAATGGGATTAATTGAATGTATTTGTTGATGTGACAATTAAATTAAGATTTAATTGAATTGGACTATCCTGTGTAGTTTGGTAAATTGATTATTGTGATTATTTTTGTGACTTGCTGGTATTATTATATTGCCATTGTGATGACAGGTTATTGGGTATCTTGGCTATACCTATATTTTAGGATGCCTTCTAGTTTGGGATTAGTGGATAGGCCTTTTGATAATTTACGCCTTCTAGGTATGGGACTAATCAGGGTAGATTATTACGAGGCATGAGACTAGGTTGAGGTTTATGTTAGAAATTCATCCTATACATAGGGTAGGACGTATTGATAACTTGGGGATCCTTAGGTATGGGAGTAAGGGGTATTTGGAGAATCTCACATCGATAAAAGGGTGGGGTAATTTATAAATTGTGAAATTGAGAAATTGAGAATTAATGCCTAAGATAAAAATGCGTATAAAAATTTGTGGCGACATAACGTGTCGGAGCCGACACTTTAAACGGATAAGAGGATGATTTATGTCGAGTCGTCATGTGTCAGGGTAGACAGTTTCAACGGGTCAGAGGACGATTGGCAAGGGGAAATGTGACTGTTTGGTGGAAATTGCTACCCGGGACGGGAGGACCCTCATAAAAAAGGTGAGAACTATAATAAAATGGGATAATTAAATAAAATTAGCATCGTGGGACTTGGAAACTTAAAATCATATTGGTGTTCCTTTTTAAATGGGGATCTCTGCGGGTAAGTAGTGATTATTTTTATCGCCTGTAATTATCTCGTTTACATAAAATACTCTAATGTGATATTCATTGCGTATAATGCTACTGTCAGGGTTCACGGACCCAATTTGAGTGGAGTAGTGTGTATTCATGCTCAGGACTCTGACCTCGTGCGTTGACTAACTTTTTTCGGAAAATGAATTTCTAAAAATTGCATTAATTTATGTGGAGAATTGCTTGGAGGTACAGTTGGAGTGGCTCTACCTTATGCGTATCGATTTAGTTTAGTTTTCTATTCATTCACACTTGTATTGAGACTCATTTTTTGGTTTTGGTGGGACATTCGGCTCCACAGTTGTACAGTTTTATTCACATATCCTTCGTGGAATTTTATTCAATATTATATTATTAGAGATTGGAATTACTTTGAGTTTAGCCTGGAGATGGGTCTTTTATTGCTTAGTTGGATGGTTAATCTTTTGGTATTAATTATCATTATCTTCCGGATTAATTTTATATGTCTCATATCCATCTCTTGCTAATAATAGTGTTTTATTTAGTCAAGCCCGACTTAGTTTTGGTGGTCGCCGACACCAAAATTAGGCGGGGTGTGACAGATTTTTTCAGAGAATGGTCTTAGGTCTTGTAGGTTATGAGTCCGTTTAATTTTTGCTTTGCCGATCTTTGATTCCCTTTTTCGATTCTTACTCCTTACGGTAGATAGGCTAGCATACGTCATCGATGTGTTTCTTGGAGATGTGAAGTTTTGAGTTAAGTACGTTGTAGGCATTGAGTTGAGAATTAGTAAGCTTGATGTGAGGATCCTTAAAATGGGTTATGGGGACGATAATTATTTTGGAGTTTTTAGTGCAAATGTTAGGAATCGTATGTATCAATTTTTTTGGTGTTGAGATTTAATTTGAGGACATTAACATTTTGATGAGTTTGGGATAAAAGATCCAGTGGGGATCTGTGAGAGCGTGTGGTACGCCATTATTTTCATAGTTATGTGTAAATAGGCAATATATATTACTTTGTTGTTCATGGGGTAGGTGCGCATAGGGTTGTGTGTATGGGCGCCGAATATGGCATTCTAGGGGTAGGCATATGTGAGGCTTATTTTCTTTTTGCGAGATTTACACGTTTAGGTGTATGCTTCATCTAATTTCGAGGAAGAAATTCTTTGCTAATGGGGAAGTGTAAAACCCCGTGTTTAATTAATTGACTCTAATTAAGTTTTAGTAAAATTAAATTTTGGATTTGATGGCCACTAAGAATTTGACTTGGTTTTATTAGTAACTTTTCAGTGAGGAATTAATTCGGGTCTTTTACAAAAAGGTTATAAGGTTTTTATGTAAATATTTAATTGGCAGGTGCGTATTTGTTCATCTAATATATTTTTATCAGATACTTTAAAGTGTGATTTAAAAAGATTTTATTTTTGGCTGTACGTCATTCAAACCACATAACATCTCGTTCGACCGACATTGTACTTCGTTCGAACGACGCTGATGCGAAAAATTGGTTAGAGTCCTAATCTGGCTTCAAATCTTAAACGATTTATAAACTAAACTAATACAGGGCTGGGACTTCGAAATAACTTTTCTCTCAAACTTTCTCCAAAACGTATTTCTCTCTTCTTCAACCCCTACCCCCTACGTTTCACAAGTTTTGAACATTCAATTGGTGTTTTCTCAAGTGGATTTCAACCTTTTGCTCAGATTTAGTCCAACTAATTTCTGGCATGAATACTCTATTCTTTTCCTTTTGAATTATGCATTTTATTTGTTGCCTAAACCTTAATTACATGTTTCTTAAAATCAATTAGCAATTTAATTACTTAAATTGAACACATAAAATTTGGGGATATTTTTATGAAATCTTTTAATATGACTAATATTCATATCCCTTGGGTACATAGGATTTATGAGTGGATTTTGGGTTTTATTGGTGTAGGTTACATGTAGAAAACCGTAGTTTTGAAATAAATGAATTTGGGGGAGAATAACTCAGTATTTTAGATAGAGATAATGAAATTGGAAATTTTGGTGTATAATTGATGAAATCTCGGTGTACTTAAGTCAAAATAATTAAATTGGATTAATTGAGTATTTTTGCTGACGTGACAATTAAATTAAGATTTAATTGAATTGGACTATCCTGTGTAGTTTGGTACCTTGATTATTGGGATTATGTGTGTGACTTGTCGGTATTATTATATTGCGATTGTGACGACGAGTTAGTGGGTATCTTGGCTATCCATATATTTTAGGATGCCTTCTAGGTATGGGACTAGTGGGTAGGCCTTTTGATGAATTACGCCTTCTAGGTATGGGACTAGTGAGGGTAGATTATTACGACTTTTTTTTGTCGGGGTGGGCTGATTATTGTCACTTTATTGTCGTTACGCTAGTCTAGGCACGAGACTAGGTTGAGGTTTATGTTTGAAATTCATCCTATACATAGGGTAGCACGTATTGATAACTTGGGGACCCTTAGGTATGGGAGTAAGGAGTATTTGGAGAATCTCACATCGATAAAAGGGTGGGGTAATTTATAAATTGTGAAATTGAGAATTAATGCCTAAGATAAAAACGCGTATAAAAATTTGTGGCGACATAACGTCTCGGAACCGACACTTTAAACGTGTGAGAGGACGATTTATGTCGAGTCGTCGTGTGTCAGTGAAGACAGTTTAAACGGGTCAGAGGACGATTGGCAAGGGGAAATGTGACAGTTTGATGGAAATTGCCACCCGGGATGGGAGGACCGTCATAAAAAAGGTGAGAACAATAATAAACTGGGATAATTAAATAAAATTAGCATCGTGGGACTTGGGAACTTAAAATCATATTGGTGTGCCTTTTTAAATGGGGATCTCTACGGGTAGTTAGTGATTATATTTATCGCGTGTAATTATCTCGTTTACTTAAAATACTCTAATGTGATTTTCATTAAATAAAATGCAGCTGTCAGGGTTCATGGACTCTATTTGAGGGGAGTAGTGTGTATTCATGCTCAGGGCTCTGACCTCATGCGTTGACTAACTTTTTTCGGAAATTGAATTTGGAAAAATTGCATTAATTTATGTGGAGAATTGCTTGGAGGTCCCGTTGGAGTTCCTCTACCTTATGCGTATCGATTTAGTTTAGTTTTCTATTCCTTCGCACTTGTATTGAGACTCTTTTTTTGGTTTTGGTGGGCCATTCGGCTCCACCGTTGTACAGTTTTATTCACATATCCTTCGTGTAATTTTATTCAATATCATATTATTAGAGATTGGAATTACTCTAATTTTAGCATGGAGATGGATCTTTTATCGCATAGTTGGATGGTTTATCTTTTGGTATTAATTATCATTATCTTTTGGATTAATTTTATATGTCTCATATTCGTCTGATGCTAATAGTAGTATTTTATTTAGTCATGCCCGACTTAGTTTTGGTGGACACCGACTCCAGAATTAGGCGGGGTGTGACAGATAGTTTCAAAGAATGGTCTTAGGTCTTGTAGGTTATGAGTCCGTTTAATTTCCGCTTTGTCCATCTTTGATTCCCTTTTTTTTATTCGTACTCCTTACGGTAGATAGACTTGCATATGTGATCGATGTGTTTCTTGGAGATGTGAAGTTTTGATTTAAGGACGTTGTAGGCATTGAGCTGAGAATTAGTAAGCTTGATTTGAGGATCCTTAAAATGGATTATGGAGAGAATAATTATTTTTGATATTTTAGTGCAGATGTTAGGTATCGTATGTATCGATTGTTTTGGTGTTGAGATTTAATTTGAGGACGTTAAAATTTAGATGAGTTTGGGATAAAAGATCGAGTTGGGATCTGTGAGAGCGTGTGGTACGCCATTATTTTCATAGTTATGCGTAAATAGGCAATATATATTACTTTGTTGTTCATGGGGTAGGTGCACATAAGATTGGGTGTATGGGCGCCAAATATGGCATTCTAGGGGTAGGCATATGTGAGACTTATTTTCTTATTGAAAGATTTACGCGTTGATGTGTATGCTTCATCTAATTTAGAGTAAGAAATTCTTTGCTAGTGGGAAAGTATGTAAAACCTCATGTTTAATTAATTGACTCTAATTAATTTGGAGTAAAATTAAAATTTGGATTTGTTGGCCATTGAGAATTTAAATTGGTTTTATTCGTAACTTTTCAGTTAGGAATTAATTCGGGTCTTTTACAAAATGGTTATAAGGTTTTTATGTAAATATTTAATTGGCAGGTGCGTATTTGTTCAACTAATATATTTTTATCAGATAATTTAATGTCGGATTTTAAAAGATTTTATTTTTGGGTGTGTGTCACTCAAACGACTGCCTATGTCGTTCGACCCACATAGCATCTCGTTCGAACGACATCGTACTTCGTTCGAACGACGCTAAAGTGGTGAATTGGTTAGAGTCCTAATCGGGTTTCAAATCTTAAACGATTTATAAACTAAACTAATATGGGGCTGGGACTTCGAAATCACTTTTCTCTCAAACTTCTCAAAAAAACTTTTCCAAAACGTATTTCTCTCTTCTTCAACCCCTAGCCCCTACTTTTTACAAGTTTTAAACATTCAATTGGTGTTTTCTCAAGAGGATTTCAAAGTTTTACTCACATTTAGTCCAACTAATTTCAGGCATGAATACTCTATTCTTTTCCTTTAGTATTATGTGTTTTATGTGTTGCCTAAACCTTAATTACATGTTTCTTAAAATCAATGAGCAACGTAATTAGTGAAAGTGAACACATAAAACTTGGGTCTATTTTTATGAAATCTTTTAATATGACTAATATTCATAGCCCTTGGGTACGTAGGATTTATGAGTGGATTTTGCGTTTTATTGGTGTAGGTTGCTTGTAGAAAAACCTAGTTTTGAAATGAATGAATTTGGGGGCGTATAACTCACGTATTTTATATAGAGATAATGAAATTGGAAATTTTGGTGTATAACTGATGAAATCTCAGAGTACTTAACTCAAAATAATTAAGTGGTATTAATTGTGTGTTTTTGCCGACGTGACAATTAAATTAAGATTTAATTGAATTGGACTATCCTGTGTAGTTTGGTACATTGATTGTTGTGATTATTTGTGTGACTTGTTGGTATTATGATATTGCCATTGTGATGACGAGTTATTGGGTATCTTGGCTATCCATGTATTTTAGGATGCCTTCTAGGTGTGGGATTAGTGGGTAGGCCTTTTGATGATTTACGACTTCTAGGTATAGGACTAGTGAGGGTAGATTATTACGACATTATTATGTCGGGGTGGGGTGATTTTTGTCCCTTTATCGTCGTTACGCTAGTCTAGGCATGAGCCTAGGTTGAGGTTTATGTTAGAAATTCATCCTATACATACGGTAGGATGTATTAATAACTTGGGGACCCTTAGGTATGGGAGTAAGGGGTATTTGGAGAATTTCACATCGATAAAAGGGTGGGGTAAGTTATAAATTGTGAAATTGAGAATTAATGCCTAAGATAAAAACGCATATAAAATTTGTGGCGACATAGCTTGTCGGCTCCGATACTTTAAACGAGTAAGAGGACGATTGAAAAGGGGACAGTTTAAACGGGTCAGAGGATGATTGAAAAGGGGAAATGTGACAGTTTGGTGGAAATTTCCACCCGGGACAGGAGGACCATCATAAAAAGGTGAGAACAATAATAAAATGGGATAATTAAATAAAATTATCATCGTGGGACTTGGAAACTTAAAATCATATTGGTGTGCCTTTTTAAATGGGGATATCTACTAGTAGGTAGTGATTATATGTAATTATCTCGTTTACTTAAAATACTCTAATGTGATATTCATTGCGTATAATGCTACTGGCAGGGTTCACGGACCCTATTTGAGGTGAGTGGTGAGTATTCAAGCTCAGGGATATGACCTCGTGCGTTGACTAACTTTTTTAGGAAATTGTATTTCGAAAACTTGCATTAATTTATGTGGAGAATTGCTTGGAGGTCCAGTTGGAGTTTCTCTACCTTATGCGTATCGATTTAGTTTAGTTTTCTATTCCTTCCCACTTGTATTGCGACTCAGTTTATGGTTTTGGTGGGCTATTCGGTTCCACAGTTGTACAGTCTCATTCACATATTCTTTGTGGAATTTTATTGAATATCATATTATTATATATTTGAATTACTTTGAGTTTAGCATGGAGATGGATCTTTTATCGCTTTGTTGGTTGGTTTATCTTTTGGTATTAATTATCAGTGTCTTGTGGATTAATTTTACATGTCTCATATCCGTCTCATTCTAATAATATTATTTTATTTACACACGCCCAACTTAGTTTTGGTGGCCGCCGACACCAGAATTAGTTAGGGTGTGACAGATAGTTCGAGAGAATGGTCTTAGGTCTTGTAGGTTATGAGTCCATTTAATTTTTGCTTTGCTGATCATTGATTCCCTTTTTTGATTCGTACTCCTTACGGTAGATAGACTAGCATACGTGATCGATGTGTTTCTTGGAGATGTGAAGTTTTGAGTTAAGGACGTTGTAGGCATTGAGTTCCGAATTAGTAAGCTTGATGTGAGGATCCTTAAAATGGATTATGGAGACGATAATTATTTTGGAGAGTTTAGTGCAGATGTTAGGTATCGTATGTATTGATTTTTTTGGTGTTGAGATTTAATTTGAGGGCGTTAACATTTTGATGAGTTTGGTATAAAATATCGAGTGGGGATCTGTGAGAGCGTGTGGTACGCCATTATTTTCATAATTATGCGTAAATGGGAAATATATATTACATTGTCGTTCATGGGCTAGGTGCAGATTGGATTGGGTGTATGGGCGCCCAATATGGCATTCTAGGGGTAGGCATATGTCAGCCTCATTTTCTTTTTGCGAGATTTACGCGTTGATGTGTATGCTTCATCTAATTTCGTGGAAGAAATTCTTTGCTAGTGGGTAAGTATGTAAAACCCGGTGTTTAATCAATTGACTCTAATTAATTTGGAGTAAAATCAAATTTTGGATTTGATGGCCGTTATGAATTTAACTTGGTTTTATTAGTAACTTTTCAGTTTGGAATTAATTCAGGTCTTTTACAAAAAAGTTATAAGGTTTCTATATAAATATTTAATTGGCAGGTGCGTATTTGTTCAGCTAATATATATTTATCAGATAATTTACAGTCGGATTTTAAAAGATTTTATTTTTGGGTGTGCGTTATTCAAACGACGGCCTATGCCGTTCGGCCCACATAGCATCTCGTTCGTACGACATCGTACTTCGTTCAAACGATGCTGATGCGGCGAATTGGTTAGAGTCCTAATCTGGTTTCAAATCTTAAATGATTTATAAACTAAACTTATACAGGGATGGGACTTCAAAATCAGTTTTTTCTCACACATTCTCGAGAAAACTTTTCCAAAACATATTTCCCTCTTCTTCAATCCCTAGCCCCTACTTTTCACAAGTTCAGAACATTCTATTGGTGTTTTCTCAATAGCATTTCAACCTTTTAATCAGATTTAGTCCAACTAATTCCAGGCATGAATACGCTATTCTTTTCCTTTAGTATTATGCATTTTATGTGTTGCCTAAACCTTAATTACATGTTTCTTAAAATCAATTAGCAATTTAATTAGTGAAAGTAAACACATAAAACTTGGGGCTATATTTACGAAATCTTTTAATATGATTAATATTCATTTCCCTTGGGCACATAGGATTTATGAGGGGATTTTGGGTTTTATTGGTGTAGGTTGCATGTAGAAAACCATAGTTTTGAAATGAAAGAATTTGGGGGCGTATAACTCACATATTTTATATAGAGTTAATGAAATTGGAAATTTTGGTGTATAATTGATGAAATCACGGTGTAATTAAGTCAAAATCATAAAATGGGATTAATTGCGTGTTTTTGCTGATGTGACAATTAAATTAAGATTTAATTGAATTGGACTATCCTGTGTAGTTTGGTACATTGATTATTGCGATTATTTGTGTGACTTGTTGGTATTATTATATTGCCACTGTGACGACGGGTTATTGGGTATGTTGGCTATCCATATATTTTAGGATGCCTTCTAGGTATGGGACTAGTGGGTAGGCCTTTTGACGATTTACCCCTTCTAGGTATGGGACTAGTGAGGATAGATTATTACGACTTTATTATGTCGGGGTGGGTTGATTTTTGTCACTTTATCGTCGTTACGCTAGTCCAGGCATGAGACTAGGTTGAGGTTTATGTTCAAAATTCATCCTATAAATAGGATAGGACGTATTGATAACTTGGGGACCCTTAGGTATGGGAGTAAGGGGTATTTGTAGAATCTCACATCGATAAAAGGGTGGGGTAATTTATAAATTGTGAAATTGAGAAATTGAGAATTAATGCCTAAGATAAAAACGCGTATAAATATTTATGGCGACCTAACATTTCGGCGCCGACACTTTAAACGGGTAAGAGGACGATTTATGTCGAGTCGTCATGTGTCAGGGTAGACAGTTTAAATGGGTCAGAGGACTATTGGCAATGGGAAATGTGACAGTTTGGTGGAAATTTCCACCCGGGACGGGAGGACCGTCATAATAAAGGTGAGAACAATAATAAATGGGATATTTAAATAAAATTAGCATCGTGGGACTTGGGAACTTAAAATCATATTGGTGTGCCTTTTTAAATGGGGATCTCTACGGGTAGGTAGTGATTATATTTATCGCGTGTAATTATCTTGTTTCCTTAAAATGCTCTAATGTGATATTCATTGCGTATTATGCTACTGTCAGGGTTCACGGACCCTATTTGAGGGGAGTAGTGTGTATTCATGCTTGGACGTCCAGTTGGAGTTGCTCTACCTTATGCGTATCGATTTAGTTTAGTTTTCTATTCCTTCGCACTTGTATTGAGACTCAGTTTATGGTTTTGGTGGGTCGTTCGGTTCTGCAATTGTACGGTTTTATGCACATATTCTTACTGGAATTTTATTCAATATCATATTATTTGAGATTGGAATTACTTTGAGTTTAGCATGGAGATGGATCATTTATCTCTTAGTTGGATGGTTTATGTTTTGGTATTAATTATCATTATCTTTTGGATTAATTTTATATGTCTCATATTTTTCTCATGCTAATAAAGTATTTCAGTTACTCACGCCAGAATCAGGCGTGGTGTGACAGATAGTATCGGAGAATGGTCTTAAGTCTTGTAGGTTATGAGTCCATTTAATTTCTGCTTTGGCAATATTTGATTTCCTTTTTTGATTCGTACTCCTTATGGTAGATGGTCTAGCGTACGTGATCGATGTGTTTCTTGGAGATGTGAAGTTTTGATTTAAGGACATTGTAGGCATTGAGTTGGGAATTCGTAAGCTTGATGTGAGGATCCTTAAAATGGATTATGGAGACGATAATTATTTTGGAGATTTTAGTGCAGATGTTAGGTATCATATGTATCGATTTTTTTGGTGTTGAGATTTAATTTGAGGACGTTAGCATTTTGATGAGTTTGGGTTAAAAGATCGAGTTGGGATCTGTGGGAACGTGTGGTACACCGTTATTTTCGTAGTTATCCGTAAATAGGCAATATATATTACTTTGTTGTTCGTGGGGTAGGTGCGCATAGGATTGGGTGTATGTGCGCCCAATTATTGCATTCTACGGGTAGGCAAATGTGAGCCTTATTTTGTTTTGTGAGATTTACGCGTTGATGTGTATGATTCATTTAATTTCGAGATAGAAATTCTTTGCTAGTGGGGAAGTATGTAAAACCCCGTGTTTAATTAATTGACTCTAATTCATTTGGTGTAAAATTAAATTTTGGATTTGATGGCCTTTAAAAATTTAACTTAGTTTTATTAGTAACTTTTCAGTTAGGAATTAATTCGGGACATTACAAAAAGGTTATAATGTTTTTATATAAATATTTAATTGTTATGTGCGTATTTCTTCAGCTAATATAGTTTTTATCAGATAATTTAAAGTCACATTTTAAAAAAATTTATTTTGGGGTGTGCGTCATTCAAACGACAGCCTATGTCGTTCGACCCTCATAGCGTCTCGTTCAAATGACATCGTACTTCATTCGAACGACGCTGATGTGGGGAATTGGTTAGAGTCCTAATCTGGTTTCATATTAAACGATTTATAAACTAAATTGATACGGGACTGGGACTTCGAAATCACTTTTCTCTCAAAATTTCTCCAGAAAACTTTTCCTAAACGTATTTCTCTGTTCTTCAAACTCTAGCCCCTACTTTCCACAAGTTTTGAACATTCAATTAGTGTTTTCTCAATAGGACTTCAACCTTCTACTCAGATTTAGTCCAACTAATTTCAGGCATGAATACTCTATTCTTTTCCTTTAGTATTCTGCGTTTTATGTGTTGCCTAAACCTTAATTAAATGTTTCTTAAAATCAATTACCAATTTAATTGGAGAAAGTGAACACATAAAACTTGGGGCTATTTTATGAAATCTTTTAATATGATTTATATTCATAACCCTTGGGTACGTAAGATTTCTGTATGGATTTTGGGTTTTATTAGTGTAGGTTGCATGTAGAAAATCTTTGTTTTGAAATAAATGAATTTCGGGGCGTATAACTCACGTAGTTTATATAGAGATAATGAAATTGGAAATCTTGACGTATAAATGATGACATCTCGATGTATTTAAGTCAAAATAATTATATGGGATTGATCTGGTGTTTTTGCTGTTGTGACCATTAAATTAAGATTTAATTGAATTGGGCAATCCTGTGTATTATTGTGCTTATTTGTGCGAATTGTTTGGTATTATTATATTTCCATTGTAACAACAGGTTGTTGGGTATCTTGGCCATCCCTATATTTTAGAATGCCTTCTAGTTATAGGACTAGTGGGTAGGCCTTTTGATGATTTACTCCTTCTAGGTATGGGACTAGTGAGGGTAGATTATTACGACTTTATTATGTCAGGGTGGGCTGATTTTTGTCGCTTTATCATCATTAAGCTTGCCTAGGCATGAGACTAGGTTGAGTTTTATGTTAGAAATTCATCCTATACATAGGGTAGGACATATTGATAACTTGGGGACCCTTAGGTATGGGACTAAGGGGTATTTTGATAATCTCACATCGATAAAAGGGTGGGGTAATTTATAAATTGAGAAATTGAGAATTAATGCCTAAAGTAAAAATGGGTATTAAAATTTGTCGGGACATAATGTATCGGGGCCGACAGTTTAAACGGGTTAGATGACGATTTATGTCGTGTTGTATTGTGTCGGGGCTGATAGTTTAAATGGGTCAGAGGACGATTGACAGGTGGAAGTGTGACACTTTGGTGGAAATTTCCACCCGGGACGGGAGGACCGTCATAAAAAAAGGTGAGAACAGTAATAAAATGGGTTAATTAAATAAAATTATCTTGGAATTACTTTGAGTTTAGCATTAATTTATGTGGAGAATTTCTTGCAGGTCCAGTTGGAGTTGCTCTACCCTATGCGTATCGATTTAGTTTAGTTTTATATTCCTTCACATTTGTATTGAGACTCAGTTTTCGATTTTGGGGTGCCATTCGGTTCCACAGTTGTACGATTTTTTTCAGATATTCTTAGTGGAATTTTATTCAATATCATATTATTAGAGATTGGAATTACTTTGAGTTTATCATGGAGATGGATTTTTTATCACTTAGTTGGATGGTGTATCTTTTGGTATTAATTATCATTAACTTGTGGATTAATTTTATATGTCTCATGGTAAGAATGGTATTATATTTACTCACGACCGACTTAGTTTTGGTGGCAGCCGATGCCATAATTAGGCGGGGTGTGACAGATAGTATTAGAGCATCGTCTTAGGTCTCGTAGGTTATGAGTCTATTTATTTCTGGCATTGCCAATCTTTGATTCCCTTTGTTGATTCGTACTCCTGAATGTAGAGGGTCTAGCATACGTGTTAGATGTAATTCTTGGAGATGTGAAGTTTTGAGTTAAGGACGTTGTAGGGATTGAGTTTAAATATAGTGAGCTTGGTGTGAGGATACTTAAAATGGATTACGGGTACGATAATTATTTTGGAGATTTTTGTGCAGATGTTAGGTATCGTATGTATCGATTTTTTTTGGTGTTGAGATTTAATTTTAGGATGTTAGGATTTTGACGACTTTCAAATAAAAGATCAAGTGGAGATATGTGAGAGCACGTGGTACGCCTATATTTTTGTAGTTATGCTGTAAGGACACAAATTTCCAATTGAGTCTTAATGTAGTGTTGGCTCAATTCCGGGCAAAAAACATTTGACTCATAGGATAGTGTTCTTATGTATCCTTCAAGCCTATGACAAAGTGTAAAGTTGAAGATGTAGAGGCTGCTTTCCAAATGAATATCTTTGTCGAGTTTGAAGTGCCTCGTTTCACGTCATCAACACAACAATTCAAGCCTCCCAAAGGTATGAACGCAAACTATGTATATATGTAGGTGACTTGGAATAAGTTTAAAGGGTGTAATGTTTATTTAAAAAAACATTTTGGGCTCAAAATTGAAAAATGAAAATTTTGTCATTTCGTTCGAACGAGTTTCTCGTTCGAACGAGAATTTCATTCGAACGAGTTTGCAAATGACTTTTCCCATTTGTCCTCTGGAACATCGTTAGATGTTCGTTCGAACGGGAATGTCGTTCGAATGAAAATATCATTCGAACGATATTTTCAGCGGGAAAATTCTTTGACATCTTTTGACAGTTATTCTCCATGTTTCCACTACTTTGTTCCCGCTATCTTTTACCACCTTAACATGTGCGGGAACCAACTTTTTCAGATGAACTTTTTCATCTTCTACAATCTCCATGAGAGAGTTTTGAGAGATTAATTCCTCCATGAAAAGGTTCAAGTTTTGACTGTTTGTTTTTCAAGAAAATCATTCTTAAACACTTGTGTTTACACCCATATTAGTTTATTCCAAGGACCACACACACACACACACACACACACACACACACACACACACACATATATATATATATATATATATATATATAGCGTTTGGCATTGGGTTAATTCTCATCCCATAAAAGAGTTGTTTTGGTTCTTCTCTATTCAAAAAAGGGAGAAAAGTTTGTTGCGGCGTTCTCGCTTGGGGAAAGGATTCGGGTGCGGTTTGACGGTTGTCCTAAAAGCTTCATTGGTGGATTCCGGGATTTTCGACTAGGAGGAGGTTGGTATAAGAAGACGTGTCAGGGGTTTGAAGAGAGTCGAGTCGCGTTGAGTAAGTCATTTGTCTTGTACTTGTAGAAATATTGTAATTAGTGGACTTAAGGCTAGGGTAGTCCGAGGTTTTTTCCCGTTGTGGGTTTTTCCACGTACATCGACATGTAGTGTGATATTGTTTCTTATCTTGCTTAAATCACTTAGAATGCATGCTTAGGTTAACAAGATAAAATTGGTTTATTTATCACACGTATTTAGTTTGGTGCTATAATTTAATTTGGGTGAAATTTAAGTTAATTTAATTCAAGTGGGTAATTTAATTTGTTATGTTTGATTTGGCCCAATTTGGTAATATTGAAAATATTGTGTAGGGAAATTTTAGTACTTGTGTTAAATTAATTTTGGGCTAAAAGTAAATTTCTCATTGTTAACTTCAAGTTTTATTTTTGTTTGTGACAAAACCCGTATATTGGTTTGTGTGAATTTTATGTGTGTGTCTGTTCACCATAATTCACTTATTTAGGCTTAATTTTGATTTTTTTTAAGAAATTAAAATTTGTGTTCCGCATTAAAGGAAATTGATTTTAAAAGAAGTTTAAAATTGGGGGTCTATGTTTGCAACATATGCGTAAATAGGCAATAAATAAACTACTTTGTTGTTCGTGGGGTAGGTGCGCGTAGGATTGGGTGTATGGGCACCCAATTATGGCATTCTACGGGTACGCATATGTGAGCTTTATTTTCTTTTGCGAGATTTACACGTTGATGTGTATGCTTCGTCTAATTTCGAGGAAGAAATTCTTTGGTAGTGGGGAAGTATGTAAAACGCCGTGTTTAATTAATTGACTCTAATTAATTTAGATTTAAATAAAATTTTGGATTTGATGGCCTTTGAGAATTTAACTTTGTTTTATTAGTAACTTTTCAGTTAGGAATTAATTCGGGTCTTTTATAAAAAGGTTATAAGGCTTTTATTAAATATTTAACTGGCAGATGCGTATTTGTTCAGCTAATGTATTCTTATCTAATAATTTAAAATTGGATTTCAAAAGATTTTTTTTTTGGGTGTGGGTCATTCAAACGACAACCTATATCATTCGAACGACATAGCATCTCGTTCGAACAACATCATACTTCATTCGAATGACGCTGATGCGGCAGCTTGATTAGAGTCCTAATCTGGTTTTAACTCGTAAACACCATTTAAACTAAACTGATACGAGGCTATGATTTCGAAATGAGTTTTCTCTCAAACTTTCTCCAGAAAGCTTTTCCAAAATATGTTTCTCTCATCTTCAACCCCTAGCCCCCACTTTTCACAAGTTTTGATAATTCAATTGGTGTTTTCTCCAGAGGAGCTCAACCTTCTCCAACTAATTTCAGGCATGAATACTCTATTCTATTCCTTTAGTATTATGCGTTTTAAGTGCTGCCTAAACCTTAATTACATGTTTTCTTAAACTCAATTAGCAATCTAATTAGAGAACGTGGACACATAAAACCTGGGGCTGTTTTCATGAAATATTTTAATACGATTAATATTCATAACCCTTGGGTACGTAGAATTTATGAGTGGATTTTGGGTTTTATTGGTGTAAGGTGCATGTTGAAAAACCCTACTTTTATAATAAATGAATTTGGGGGCGTATAACTCATGTAGTTTATATAGAGATAATGAAATTGGAAATTTTGATGTATAAATGATGAAATCTCGGTGTACTTAAGTTAAAATAATTAAATGGGATTAATTGGGTGTTTTTAATGATGTGATAATTAAATTAAGATTTAATTGAATTGGACTATCCTGCGTAGTGTGGTACATTGATTATTGTGATTATTTGTGTGACTTGTTGGTATCATTATATTGCCATTGGGATGACGGGTTGTTAGGTATCTTGGCTCTCCATATGTTTTAGCATGACTTCTAGGTATGGGGCTAGTGGGTAGGTCTTTTGATGATTTACTCCTTGTTATGGGACTAGTGAGGGTAGATTATTACGACTTCATTATGTCAGGGGTGGCATGATTTTTGTCACTTTATCGACATTACGCTAGCCTAGGCATGAGACTAGGTTGAGGTTTATGTCAGAAATTCATCCTATACAAAGTGTAGGACGTGTTGATAACTTGGGGATCCTTAGGCATGGGAATAAGGGGTATTTTGAGAATCTCACATCAATAAAAGGGTGGGGTAATTTATAAATTGTGAAATTGAGAAATTGAGAATTAATGCCTAAGATAAAAACGGGTATTAAATTTCGTGGCGACATAATCTGTCGGGGTAGACAGTTTAAACGGGCCAGAGGATGATTTATGTCCTCCCGTGTGTGGAATCTTGTCAAGTGTCGGGACCGACAGTTTAAATGGGTCAGAGGACGATTGACAAGGGGAAGTGTGAGATTTTAGTGGAAATTGTCACCCGGGATGGGAGGATCGTCATAATAAAAAGTGAGAACAATAATAAAATGGGCTAATTAGATAAAGTTAGCATCATGGGACTTGGGAACTTAAAATCATATTGGTGTGCCTTTTTAAATGTGGATCTCTACGGGTAGTTAGTGATTATATTTATCACGTGTAATTATCTCGTATAATTAAAATACTCTATTGTGATATTTATTGCATATAATTCTACTAGCTGGGTTCATAGACCCTATTTGTGGGGAGTAGTGTGTATTCATTCTCGGGGCTCTGACCTCGTGCGTTGACTAAATTTTTCAGGAAATAGTATTTGGAGAAACTACATTAATTTATATGGAGAATTGCTTGGAGTTCCAGTTGGAGTTGCTCTACCTTAAGCCTATCGATTTAGTTTAGTTTTTTATTCGTTTGCACTTGTATTGAGACTCAGTTTATTGTTTTGGTGGGCCATTCGATTCCATAGTTGCACGATTTTATTCAGATATTCTTTTGGGAATTTTATTCAATATCATATTTTTAGAGATTGGAATTACTTTGAGTTTAGCATGGAGATGGATGTTCTATCGCTTAGTTGGACGTTTTACCTTTTGGGACTAATTATCATTATCTCGTGGATTAATTTTATATGTCTCATATTTGTCTCATGCTAAGAATGGAATTTTATTTACTCAGGCGTGGCTTAGTTTTGGTGGCGGCCGAAGCCAGAATTAGGCGGGGTGTGACAGATGGTATCAGAGCATGGTCTTAGGTGTCGTAGGTATTGAGTCCATTTAGTTTCCGCATTGCCAGTCTTTGATTCCCTTTGTTGATTCGTACTCCTGAAGTAGAGGGTATAGCATACATGTTAGAAGTGTTTCTTGGGGATGTGAAGTTTTGAGTTAAGGACGTTGTAGGCATTGAGTTTAGAATTAATAAGCTTGATGTGAGGATCCTTAAAATGGATTATGGAAAAGATAATTATTTTGAAGATTTTAGTGCAAGTGTTAGGTATCATATGTATCGATTGTTTTTGGGTGTGGAGATTTAATTTGAGAACGTTAGCATTTTGATTTCTTTCAGATAAAAGCACGAGTGGTGTTTAGTGAGAGCGTGTGGTACGACGTTATTTTCATAGGTATGCCTAAATCGGCAATATATATATATATATATATATATATATATATATATATATATTACTTTGTTGTTCGTGGGGTAGGTGCGCGTAGGATGGGGTGTATGGCCACCCAATTATGGCAGTATACGGGTAGGAATATGTGAGTCTAATTTTCTTTTACGAGATTTACGCGTTGATGTGTCTACTTCATCTAATTTTGAGGAAGCAATTCTTTGCTAGTGGGGAAATATGAAACAACCCATGTTTAATTAATTGACTTTAATTAATTTTAAGTAAAAAAAATTATGATTTTGGGGTGTCGGTCGTTCAAATGACATAGCATCTTGTTCGAACGACATCGTACTTCGTTCGAACGACACTAAGGCAGAGGCTTGGTTAAATTCCTAATCTGGTTTTATCTCTTAAAAGCTTTACAAACTAAACTCATACAAGGATGGGAATTTAAAATCACTTTTCTCTCAAAGTTTCTCGAGAAAGCTTTTCCAAAACGTATTTCTCTCATCTTCAACCAGTAGCCAATACTTTTCACAAGTTTCGAACATTCAATTGGTGTTTTCTAAGAGGAGTTCAACCTTCCACTCAGATTTTGTCCAACAAATTTCGGGCATGAATACTCTATTCTTTTCTTTAGTATTATGCGTTTTATGTGTTGCCTAAACCTTAACTACATGTTTTCTTCAAATCAATTAGCAATTTAATTAGAGAAAGTGGACACATAAAACTTAGGGCTGTTTTTATGAAATCTTTCAATATGATTAATATTCATAACCCTAGTTTGGATTTATGAGTGGATTTTTGGTTTTATTAGTGTAGGTTACATGTAGAAAAACCTTAGTTTGGAAATAAATGAATATTGGGGCATGTAACTCATGTAGTTTTTATAGAGATAGTGAAATTGCCAATTTTGATGCATAAATGATGAAACCTCGGTGTACTTAAGTTAAAATAATTAAATGGGATTAATTAGGTGTTTCTAATGATTAGATAATTAAATTAAGAATTAATTGAATTGGACAATCTTCCGTAGTTTGGTACGTTGATTATTGTGCGTATTTCTGTGAATTGTTGATATTGTTATATTGCCATTGCGATGACGAGTTTTTGGGTATCTTAGCTCTCATTATATTTCAGTATGCCTTATAGGTATGGAACTTGTGGGTAGGCCTTTTGATGATTTATGCCTTCTTGGTATGGGACTAGTGAGGTTAGATTATTACGACTTTATTATGTCGGGGGTGGGCAGATTGTTGTCACTTTATCGTCGTTACGCTAGCCTAGGCATGATATTCTTTATGTTAGAAGTTCATCATATACATAGGGTAGGATATATTGATAACTTGGACACCCTTAGGTATGGGACTAAGAGGTATTTTGAGAATATCACATTGATATGGGGGGGGGGGGGGGGATTTATAAATTGTAAAATTGAGAAATTGAGAATTAATGCCTAAGATAAAAATGGGTATAAAAAATTTATGGTGACCTAATGTGTCAGGGTAAACAGTTTAAACGGGTCAAAGGACGATTTATGTCGTGTCGTGTGTGGAACCTTGTCATGTGTCGGGGTCGACAGTTTAAACGGGTCAGAGGACGATTGACAAGAGGAAGTGTGACACTTTGGTGGAAATTGCCATGCCGGACAGGAGGACTGTCATAATAAAAGTGCGATCAAAAAATAAATGGGTAATTATATAAAATTAGCATCGTGGGACTTGGGAGATTAAAATCATATTGATGTGCCTTTTTAAATGGGGATCTCTATGAGTATTATCTCCTTTAATTGAAATACTCTATTGTGATATGTATTGCGTATAATGCTACTGTCTAGGTTTACGGACCCTATTTTAGGGGAGTAGTGTCTATTCATACTGGGGTTCAGGCCTCGTGCATTGACTAACTTTTTCAGGAAATAGAATTTGGAGAAACTGCATTAATTTATGTGGAGAATTGCTTGGTGGTCCAGTTGGAGTTTCTCTACCTTATGCGTATCGATTTGGTTTAGTTTTCTATTCCTTCGCACTTGTATTGAGACTCCGTTTTTGGTGTGTGTGGGCCATTCGGTTCCATAATTGTATGGTTTTATTTTGATATTCTTAGTGGAATTTTATTTAATATCATATTATTAGAGATGTAAATTACTTTGAGTTTAGCATGGAGAAGGATCCTTTATCGCTTAGTTGGATGGTTTATCTTTTCGGGTTAATTATCATTATCTTGTGGATTAATTTTATATGTCTCATATCTGTCTCATGCTAAGACTGGTATTTTATTTACTCACTCCCGACTTAGTTTTGGTGACGGCCGATGCCACAATTAGGTGGGGTGTGATAGAATTTCCCATCATCAAACCCACCATTGACATCCTTCCTAATTTTTGGATTTTCAATCCTATTTTTAGATTCAACACTCAATAAACAAGATTAAATTCATCATATATCACCATAATTCCTATGTAATCCAAAATTCTACCTGGGAAATAAATATCAATGATCATAGAAGTAATTTGAACCAATAAAAGTAGGCAAGGAAATTACTACCTAAGCTCTTGGATGTATATTAGTTGATTTTTGAATCCCTCCTTGAATCTTCCTCTCTAGTCCTCTCTTCTTGTGGGTTCTTTCCACCTGTCTCTTAGTGTGTAGATCGGGGTTCATAGATGTAACTCCAAGGGAGTTACTTTGTCTCTCAATATATATGATTAACTCACTAATCCCGAGTTTGTCCTTAGGCCACAACTATAAACCCTTGAATGAACCTAAATAACTTTTTCACTTAGCCAATCAACCTCCCAAAGTGTGTCCCGAACATTTTTATTCAATAAACTTATTTCGAATTGCGATGTGGCACATGAAACTATTTTTATTCCACTATAAAAATCCAATTTAGATCTATACAAATAAGTAAAGTCCAACTCAAAAGTCATAATTTACTTTAAGTTCAATTATACCCAACCTTAATTAATTAATTTCACCAAATTTATTGAATTCCTACTAATTTTATTTTATAAAAAATACGTTGTATTACATTCTTACCCCCTAATAACGGGATTACTTCCTCGGAATCTAGAAAATATGTATCTAGCTTGAAGTGTTCTGAATATTTTTATTTAATATAACCATTATATCATGTTAAATCAACGTCCAAGCATAGGTTACCATTCCTAGTTGAGTCGTATAATTATGAAATTATAAATAAGTATTTACTTCGCTTTAAATTTTATTCATTTGAATTTAAATCCCTCTCATTTAATTCATTCTCAAATTTAAATATTTTTTTATAATTAAGTTTCCATCACATAATATTTTATTTTGAAAATTAGGGGGGTATTACATTCTTACCCCATAATAACGGAATTCCATCTTCTGAATTCACTACAGCATGAAGTCACATTTTAATTCATGGCATTATCTTAAGTTTAAACCCAATTACACATGCTCATATCCCATAAGATAACAGAAGAAGGCCCATCTATGCATATCATAACATTACCTGACACTCATATATTCCACGTTACATGTACACGCACACGTATCGCAATATATTATGAATGTTACACAAACATCCAATCCATACCATTCACATCAAGTATATAAATACAAAACGTATGCCACCACATATGTAAATGTAAAAAAAATGTAACCATCTTAGTGTATAACTTCCCTCAACACTTGACATTTTCCAATATCATGTGTAGGATGTCTCGAAATCCAAACAAGGAACCGCCCTGATACACTACTACATAGATTCATCGGTCATTGAGATCTGTCAATCCGTGACCGAAGTCTAGCAGGGTGCATAATCATTCCTCAGGCTCCACATGCTTATCGATCCAATTAAAGGCTACAACTTCCTTTATGCAATGACATCGTTCTTATAATAACATCATTTATGATTGTACACATCATCATATAGCGGAGACTATCGCTACTCTTAACGTCCCTAAAGGAGCAAAATACTTCTACAAATGCTTTCCACTTTGCCTACTCACAGCATATCATAAGAAGATTTCAACGCTAGATAATTATCGCATTTATTTATTCCTCAAACCATACCATTATTAGTATTTAGTCTACGTTCATATCCCGTATCAAACATTCATGGTATCCCTACTTCAAGAAATATAGTAGTAATCCGTCATGGAATCTTCACATTGTGGTGTCTATTCCCGATAAGGCAAGCCTTCTGAGGCCTTGTGAATTTCGCGTCTATAATCCCCGTACCCATAAAAGCTCTCACTATATAGGGTTTATAACTCCTTTGAACCCTCATAGGTCCTACAATACTATCTCCAGTAGTTCATACCTGGCACCTACTTGTCTCCTTTTCTACCTTAGTATATCAACAAATCACCAATATATGATACAGAAGCCGCACATACGTCTACAATTTTCAAATTGGGACGTTGACCCTCTTTTCAAAAAATTACACAGTGACCCTGGTCATAGATCCAAACAATCAAACTTGATTTTCACCAAAATCACGAATGATTTAATCATGCATAACCCCTTACCAATTTGAGTACATCATCAATTAATGATCTCTACTCCAAATTTTTCGACCCACAATATCTCTCCTTAGATCTTTCAAAACTGTATCATGATGTAGTTCTCTCTAAACTTTAAAAAAAATCATCCTACCAATTGGAAATTCTTGTTGACATCCATTTTACAATATAGTTAATTTTCATCACTCATGTCCTTAATACGAATATAAACTCGCCATCGACTATCCATCCCACGTAGCCATCCCCTCCTAATGTATGATGTCATCAATTTATAGTCCATATCAATACTTCAAACTAGAAAATCACCTCTAATAGACAAACTCATATCGCCAGCCAAAAATCCTCAGCATAGTCTCTATGATAATCTGAGCTAAGGCATCACAACTGCCCAAGAATAAAAACTAGAGAAAAAAAGGAATTTACGGAACCCATCAACCATTAACCCATCCCCTATCATAAAAAAAATAAGTAATAGAAACTAAAGGGGCGCTCATATGCCCACTAATATCCATTGTCTAGAGGAGCATATCCATATAATCTACCCGTACATGATAAATCGCATAGCCACTTCCATATGGAATGAGATCTCCCACGAGTAACACAAAATCCTAGTGAATACTACTTCCCTAATCATACGAAACCTTCATCTATAACTCTAAATCTCGTAGAAACGTCCACCATGTAAACTCTATAAAACGTTAACCGAACAATCGTTTTTTCTACCATACCGTACCTAAATCCATATTCGGGAAACTATCAAACATGTTTTCGCACAGCACATGTTGAAAAATTGAAACTACAATCACCTTTATAGTCCTAAGTCTCGGATTAACTTGCAACATTGTCACATCATTTTTCTTTTTCCCCCTATTTATCTCTATTTGGGGTATTTCCCATTCTACATTCAAAATTACAATCCTTAACAAAAACATGCTCTTCCTTTCAGTTTCTTGGAACCCACTTCTTCCAAAATCTTATCTACTATGAATACACTAACAAGATATATGTATATAATGCACATGTAACTCTATCCTCGTGCATTTATCTAATTGGGTCCTCTCAACTCGAACCAAAAAAAAATCAATGCTTTCATTTCCATTTCCACTCACATACGTGTATTACAAATAATCTAGCTAGTCTCCAACACCCATTACATGACCCCATGATATACCTACAAATACTAAATCCAAACACTCTCATTTTATCATTACCAAGGTCAAAAACGACTTCACCACATAACGATCATTTCTTCAATCTGAGCGCAACACCAATTTAACCCTTCAATCAAAATTAATACCCACTCAATATTTTCATCAAAATCCTTACACTCTTCTAAAACACAACAATCCATTACCTTCTACTTACATGCACAAAATTTCATAAGATCATTCTACGAGGCTAAAATTCCATCACAACCCCTATTATTATAAGTAAAACACAAAACTCCAATAAGCTCCACAACAATAAAAATCCCTTAATATCTCTAAAAATGGACTGAACATGAAATATATACGTTAACTTGTCCAAGCAAAAGTCTTTAAGTTGCAGACTTTACACCAAAAGAAGACAATTTCTCATAATAATTCTCATGATTATAGTGAATATCCTTTTCCAACCACTCGTTCCACACTTGATCAGTAGCTCGCAACGGTCCTCGTTCTCATTCTTTTCTAATCTCAAATGCTCCCAAAGTGGTGATAACACTCATATGAAATCAACCGATATTGACAAACACCTCATCGTGACACCAGATTACAAAATCCGATAATGAGCTCTATATACATCAAAGATCACTCATAAGAAGACGAAACAAATGAAACAAAAACCCTAAGGACACTAGAACCTGGATGCTTAGACACCACATGTAACAACCGCCATTTTATCACGTAAAGGTCGACCATAAACAATACGCCGGAGATGGGAATTGTTGTCAATTTATACCTTTCTCACCATCAAACCAAAATAAAAAGTTTATTTTTTAAACCATGATTGAATTAAATAAAATTCAATCAATAACCAAATAGAAGTATTAAGTCCGTCATCCACATAAGGTAAATAAAATCCAAACAACAATACAAATTGCCTCAAATGGCTGAATACTAAACTCGGTCTTATGACCATAAAATACAACGAAATAATAAACTGACGAAAATGGAAATAACAACCTATGCTACAATCAGTCAAACGAAAGTAGTCATTGTGAAAATATGACCGTAAGTATGATCTCCTGTCAGTCCTGCCATCCCTATATAAATAAACCTGGGGGAAAACATTTATAATTTTTGGTCAGCGCCTTAGAATTTGCTAGGGTTAACTTACTCATTTTAATTGGGGAAAAAATAATGTGAATGCAAAATGAGTGTTTCCATCATCACTCTCATGGATAATACATCTCGTCTGTCACCTAAAAGCAGTCATACTCGTATAACCACCCACAACCCGATATGGATACATAATAAATACTAGTCACAGTATAAAGATGCATCTAACAAGATAATGTACTAAAATAGAGTTTAATATGCTCATTAATTGTTGCCCAATTTATGTAGATGTATTACCCATAAAGACATAACATGTAATATCATTCACAGTACATAGTATTGTGTCCTCATTCTTAGTCCACAACATTAGACTTGGTAATTCTTTCATTTATTTCGATTATTTTCATATATGTCATTATATATGCGACGCTAAAGGAGTATATCTAAAGTGTATCATTTTTTCTCTATCGATGAGCCTCCTATCCAAAATGGACAAAACAAAACAGAAGCAAATGGTGCGGTCCCTTACAAGTACAGTAGTTCACGACCCATACCCAGCGGTGACAAAGGACCCCAACATCTACAGCCACCTCTCATAGATGGTGCTGCTACGTAGTACCTACAAAAATGGCATACGCAACATCTTGCCCACATATGTCAATGCGTGCTACAGTCCTAAAGTTGAAAAACAAAAAATCGATAGGAAGGTCCACAAAAGAAGGTATGCCACACATAAAATATAAATACATATTACCATATGTAAAGGTAATTATCCTAATAATTACCTCTTTATTTTCCCGTAAAGATTAGATAGTATAAAACTTAGTTAATAATTAACCATTACATACATTATTAACTTCATTTTTCTGTATAACATGCAATTAACCATCTAGCTAATTATTAAAGTCTCATTCCTTCAAATAATACTTTAAACCACCCAATTAATTACCTCAGGTAATTACCCCATAAATTATCCCTTGGTTGTCCCATTATGATTTCCGATAAATATTCTACATTAGTGATTTACCATCTTGTAAATTATTAACTCAAGATTCTGATCTTGGACATCCTTCCATAAAAATTCATAAACTCATAAAAAGAAACAGAAAAATACGAGGTCGGCACCCATGCGTTGCTATCGAAAAGATCTATATTCATTACTTTGGATAAGTAGGTGATCAGAACCGGTTCAGGCTAGAGGATAACCTGTTCGCCTGTGGGCAACATAACTATTCCCTATAATTTGTCATGTACGTGATTTCTAATCTTTCTCGCAACCATAATTCCAATAGTTTGATCATTAATGTAATTATTCAAACAGGTCCCCATGACTTTTTCTACCATCTTAGGATAACTTATTACGTGTTTTAATACCCGGTTTAAGTCCCAAAGCATGGAATTTAAAGCTGTGAGTATGTTCATGCAATTTTAGATGTGTGTCCATAAATCCACTAACCTTTACCATATACAGGGTTATAATCAACATAAACATCATATCTTTATCATAGCCATTACTCTTCTACATGTGAATAATATTATCAATTATAGTAAGGCTCTTAAGTATGAATTGCCCATCATCCAACACACCATTGATATCCATCCTAATTTATGGATTTCTAATCCTATTTTTAGATTCAACCCTCAACAAAGAAGATTTAATTCATCATATATCATCATAATTCTTACACGATTTAGAGTTCTACATGTAAAATAAGTCACGATGAATGAAGAAGTAATTTGATCCAATAAAACTAAGCATGAAAATTCCATCCATAGGCCTCAACTTTAAACTGAGAAGTAATTTGGTTGATTCTTGAATCAATCCTTGAATTTTACTCTCCACTCCTCTCTTTTTGGGGTTTCTGGCCTCCCTTCTCTAAGTGTGTAGTCTAGGGTTCTTAAATGTAACTCTCAAGGAGTTATTTAGTCTACTGATATGGATGATTAACTCATTAATCCCGAGTTGGGCCTTAGGCCACAACTTTAGACCCCCAAATGAACCCAAATAACTTATCCACTTAGACCAACAACCTTCCAACTCATATATATATAACCTAGGACCATTTATAAGGGTGTAAATCATCCTAACGAGTTCGTATAACCACCCAAAGTGTGTCCCCGACATTTTATTCAATTAACATATTTTTAATTGTGACATGGCACATGTAATTATTTTCAATCCACTATAAAAATATATTTTACATTTATTCAAATAAGTAAATTCCAATTCAAAAATTCATAATGAACTTTGGGTTAAATTATTCACAACCATAATTACTGAATTTCACCGAATTTGTTTCATTCCTACTAATTTTATTTTATATAAAAAAATTGGGACATTACACCATGTTGTACTTTATTAGTTGCAAGTTTAATTATTGAATTATTTGTCCACATATATCACTCTAGATTCTTCTTGTTAATGATTAAATGACTTTAACATATATCTCAACCAAATCCGTTCACAGACAGTTGAAAAAGCTATCACATATTGTACCTCACCTGATGATAATACTACAATTGCATGTTACTTCGACATCCACGAAAGAGTTATTTAACCAATCTAGAACAAATTCCATGTAGAGATTGTTTCCTCATTTTGATCACATCCCCGTATCTATCTGAATGACTGACTAGATTTGAATTTCTCCATAAGCATAAAAAGTCCAGAGTTGAGAGTACCTTTAATTTACCTTAGTATCCTCTTTGAAGTTAGTCAGTGAGATTCCCTTGGTATCTTCATATAATGACTTATAATTCGTACTCCATATACAATGTTAGGTCTTGTCATTCTCAAGTACCTTAGTCTTCCAACTAGACTTTTGAACAATCAATGCTTGAATTCCAAGCTCGTGGGGCTTGCTTTAAGCCATATAGGGACGTGTTCAAACAATACACCTTTTATTTTTTATATATTCTTTTAAACCCTTCACGTTGTTATACATAAAATTTCTCCTAAAGAACACCATTGAGAAAAATTGACATGACATCAAGTTGGAAAATCGTTAAGGCCATCTCCAATGGGTAGTGCAAATGTGCACATTTGCATTTTTTTCTCCTCTACAATGGGTAGAATAAAATGCACAATCAAGAGAGAGAAAATTCATCGTCAATGTAAAACAATATTGGCACTACACATTGTGTAACTGGTGGGTCCCACAGCTAGGCGGGTAACTGTTGGCCGCCCAGACTGTGGGCGGACAAAATTTCTCCGTCCAACTCCCATTCAAATAAAAAAAACATAAAATGTAAGATTAGTGGGGAAAGATAATTTATAATATTGTTGGGCGGGTAAAACTTATCCGCCCGGAGTGGGCCCCATCCCAACCAGCTCATTTTTACATTGTTCCATTGTGTATCCAAACAAAAAAATGTACTCGAAATCATCTAAATTTACATTGTCTTCCATTGTCCCATTGGAGATGGCCTAACTATGATGGTTTGCAAGTGAGGTCAATAACCTCATGGTATCAAGAAGAGGAACACATGCAAATACTTCTTCATAGTCTATTCCATGTTTTTATTTGTATCCTTTAGTTACAAGTATTTCCTTTCACTGATTAACACTACCACCTGCAGTGATTTTGATATTGTAGACCCATTTGACACAAACAACCTTCTGTTTCGGTGGCAAAGTTACCAGTTTCTATATATCCTTTTTTTGAATGGCAAATTTCTTCTTACATTGTTGATCTCCAGCAATCTTCTCGCAAAATTTCTTTAAAACATAAAGTCTCATGACCTTCTTACATAAAAAAGGTTTATACCACCTTCTTATTTACTCTCATATATGTCTATGAGACTTCTTAATTTAATAGGAGTCATAGAAATACTACTATAATTGGATGATCTTTGAGATGAGGATGGATAACTCAGTGGAGATGCTAAGAAATCAAAGTCCTATCAAACACTCAATGCAATTGGTGAGCACTCGATGGATCTTGTCTAGTGATTGGTAATGAAATTTTAGGGATTTGCTTAGATTCCTACTCCATCAGACTTTCATTTTCCACTTTCTTACTACTCCAGTTCCATGCATGTTCATCGTAGAAGAAAATTTCTCCATTAATAATCAAATTATGTTTTAGTGGATTGTACAATTTGTAGACCATTGACTCATCACTAAATCCCATGAGGATTATTTTCGTAATGATTATCAAGCTTCCTTCTTTTTGCCTTATGAACTAAAGCATATGAAACATACTTGAAAATTCGGAGGTGTGAAACAATTGTTTTATATCCACTGCAATCCTCTTATGGTGTTCGATGCATGAAATTTTTTGCTAGACATTTATTCCACAAATGTAGAGTTATACGTAATAATTGGGGGAAATAGGGAACCCATGCGACCTACGTCAGTCATTGTTTTTGGCTCCCGCCGTGACGCAAAAGATCTTAACTATTACTACATTCGTTATAGGAGTATAGCGCCTAGTTCAGGTATTGAATCCACAATGAATGTTCCTATACGTTAATTGGTTTATTACTTCTCAATAAAACTAAAAAGGATGAAAGGGTTAGCAAAAGATAAATTTTGGCATGTATTTAAAGTATGATTAACAAAAAGGCATAAAACTATAGATTAATAATAATATCCGTATCCTCGAATTAATTAGTATAAATGATTACATGGGAAGGAATCTTATTAAGATTAAATCTCATTTTCGCAAATAATAAAATCTCGAGTTGTCACCCCCCAATTGATTTTGGAGTTAATTAATATCCCTAAGATTACAGACGCAAGGTCATAATTACGACGCATACATGATATACATCATTAAATATCCTAGTCATAAAATTGAGAACATCCTATCCTAGTTAAACTTGTCTAATCCATCACCAAAGTAAAACAACCAATTAATAAAATACGAGTTCAATCATCTCAACCTAAACTAAATTATCATTAAATAATATTAAATGATATGAATGTATTAAATACAAATGTAAATCCAATTAACAAACAGAGTAAGAAAAATATAATTAACAAAAAAAGGTAAACTAATTACCAAAGCTTGAAATGACAAAAGAGAACTGGAATTACGAAATAAGAAGATGAATAATGGATTGCAGACCCAAAAGGGAAAACACTAATAGATTGGTGGAAAAGCTCCAAAAATCCAACCTAACTCCTATTATCTAACCTAAAATATCCTCACCCAAGAAGTAAACCTAACTTAAAAATATATCGTAAGTTCGTATAAAAGGGAAAGACATAACAAAATAGCGTGGCTGAATATCTGATGGACCTGGTCGACTACAACCAAAGGATCGATCAATCGAGGGTTCTTAGTAAAGCGTACCTCCTACTTTAGTAGGCATAAAATGAAACTCTGGTCGACTGGGGTCCAAGGAATGGTCGATCGGGGCTCGATTATCGAGGGTACTTTTGTTCTTCAATAAGGGAAAACTACATTTATGAAAATGGCTCTTACTTCATCATTCAGACTCGAAATGATGTGCCGTTTACGGCCATGAGAATCTAACTAAACAAAATACGCTCCCATGGAGATTAACAGGTCAGGATATGAAGTATTAAGAGACTAAAATGACCTTAAGTTTGCATTAGATCACTGAACTTCCTTAAAATGCAACCAGTTATTGTGTTAATTCTTCTAATACTAAAAAAACTTAGGTAAATGTTGCATAACACACACACACACACACGCAGATATATATATATATATACCCAAGTCGAGGTTAACCAATATATAAACATAAAATTAGGATATAACAAAGAGAAAAGTGTTAGGAAGCATAAAGATAACACGGGTTGATATGCAATATTCGTGATGTATCACAACCCCTAACTTAGACATTCTAGTCTCTAATGATGAAACAAAACAAAACTAGTCCAACAAATAGTGATAACAAAAAGTGAAAAATTATAAAGTGTTTAAATGCCAATTTTGCGGGCGAACGATTGCATTTAGCGTATGCAATAACCCATTAAACCCTTTTTTTACCTTAGTGGACAAATGTTGTCTTGTGAGGGTTTTCATAAATGAAACCCACAAACATCGAGTTTTCTCAAATAGTATGAACAAAGAACAATGCGACAATCCCAACAATAACAAAAAAAAAATTTACCAAGTTATTAAGCATTAACATTATAGAATGAAATTTATAGAATTAAAAATTTAAGATGTGGGAGGAAAAGAGAGAAAATGCAAAGTATGATTTGACAAAACTTGTATAATCTGGATAAGCATTAAAGTGTATGTAGATATCAAGCCTCATAGTGTTTACATTCAAAAAATGAAGCCACTGTGAATGCGATATAACACAAACGATACATACGGGTATAAAGAGTAAATATATGTGGAAACTAGTGTGAACACATGTCATCAATGAAGAACACTATATATAAAGTGAACATGTGTAATCTCAATGAAAGGATATCATTATTAAATAAGGTGAAATGCAATTTCACAAATTATTGCAATTATTTAAACTTTTGAATTGCATTCACTTCGGGATCACATAGGAATTTTATAGGGTTAAAATGCAGGATTGGGGTTAAGATTATGAAATAAAATGGATATTTATGAATTCAAAGGTGTTTGGGTATAAACCACACATGATAGTTGAAAATTTTGGGTAATTTCACAATTGGAAAATGATTTCGATCACAAGCATTGAATATAAAATTGGAAAGTGACAAAGATAATGAACACTATATACAATATGGACATACTTTATCATTCTTTTGCTTTATTCGTTTTCTCTTATTTTTCACTTTCTTATTTTATTTTAAAATCTCGCATGCTCAATTGTAACCGCAAAATAAGAATATCATTCAATCCTACATATCATTACAAATAATGGTATGGTAGGTGATATATTTTGTTTAAAGATCCAATATAGAGTGGGTCATGGAATTTTGGGTTATGAAACGAAATACTATATTTAGGATGAAAGGGATTAATGAGTGAATACATATAAGTCGAGGTCAAAGTGAATATGGGTGTAATAACAAATATGTCCTATGATCATTTCCTAAAGTTCACATGATTATCGAGTTAAAACAATTTTCAAAATCATGATCAAGTTACACATTTCATAGTGAACTCAATTGATGAACGATCATAGAAGGAATACTGGGATTACCAATGATTTTATCATTTTATAGGAGGATACACTAATGTATAATACTCGCAAACGAAGAAAAGAACAAAGATCACTTTGTGTAAGTATACACAAATGCAACAAAAGATTACCGAGTCATACACGTCTTAAACCAAATCAATTAAACAAGGAAAGTTCATGTGCTCATGGGATTAAGGTTTAATTCATGAACTTTTTTATAATTTCAATGATCCAAGGACTAATTTCTAATAACTTCTAAAGTCGAGAACACGGATGATTGAATTATCTATTGGATTAGGGATTTGTTTAAAATTTATCATTGAAAACAATAGCTAACTGCCCAAAAAGGAGGAAAAATGTAGAAAATATTTTTGAAATTTTTAATTTTTACAAATAAAAAAAGGCTTGGTAAGAAAATTTAATCAAATTAAATAAACTACCAATAGATGGGAAGATTACCCCACACCCATTAACTTAAATCTTGAATTGTCCTCAATGGAAATTAAGAACCTCGTTAAAGAGAGGAAAATTGAGATATTATATAAAATGAAGAAATCTCTAGAAAGTACAAATCCCAAAGATTCTACAAACTGAAGTGCTCTCCAGGAAGGTGTTTATAAGGAAAAAGAAAATAACCATCACCAATTAAATGTTTTGTGGGATGATGGGCGGCTTGGATTGAATGAGTGACGAATACATGTGGGATCCGAGAAAAACTGAATTTCCTCCAAAAGATTTTTCTATTGGAATGGGAGGTGGTGCACATAGAAGCAACATTGCATTCTTGGAAAGTAACTCGAGCAATTCATCCTCATCGGTGAAAGGGTTGAACATTTTCATGTTTCAAACTGATTCATTGGATACTAGTAACGGTTTAATAATGTAAAATAATGATGGGGAGGAAATAAATTCAATCTTAAGAGATGGCTCGTCATTGCTTGAACAATGAATTCCAATGGAGAATAATTCACTTGCAATGAAATATTCTTCAAAAATTATTTGAGGTGAAACATACGTCTCCACACCCTCTTTGTTTTCCAAATAAGAGATCATTTAACTACAAATGGATACTATATCCATTTCTCCCGAACTTTCATTCTCTATTATACGTATCGCCAACTGAAGAATGGTTTGTTTTAAAGTCAGCATAGATTACCCATTTGGTTCAAGACATTCCTAAACTTCCAAAGTCTCGGAAGAAAAATCATCATTGGATTTGAATAATGCATCCAAATCTAGTTTCCAGCAACGATTTTCTTTCGAATAATAGTTTTCAAGTTTTTCATTTTCAAAAATGTGCAAGCCCTCATGCAATGTCATAGGTGGAGATGAAGATTCATGAAAATGAGAAGTTTGAATCTATCATAGGAACTATTATCAAAATCATTATTATAAGAATTTTGAAAGGTATTTTAATTAATTTCATCATTCTTAATATATTGATTTTGTGGCCAATTATCGGAACAATCATTCTCAAAATTCCCATAATCCATAACTTCACTTTTGTAATACTCATCCAAAGTCGTAGGTTTAGTGGAATTTTGAGAATTATCATTTATATTACAAAAAATATTAAAATAACACATGATTACCCCCAATAAACTGAAGATGACAAAATCCACAAAGTGATGTGCGGTCAATAAATTCATGTGTTTATTAGCGCTTTAATGTGGAAGTCCTATAAAATTAGTTAACAAATAATACAAATAGAAAGTAAAATATTACGAAATACTAAATCAATTAAATATAAAACAAATAATTTCCTAGCAACAACGCAATTTTGATTGGAGGGGAAATCGAGCTTTCGTGTTACCCACACTAGTTGTAATTTTTGGCTCCCACCACTATGTAAAAATCCTGATCTATTACTACACTCTTTACGAGAGTGTGCCGGATAGTCTTGAGTATTGAATCTGCAGTGAATGCTGCTAGACCCTAATTTATTTATTACTTCTCAATAAAAGTGTCATAGAGGAAAGGGTTAACAAAAGATTAATCTAGGCGTGTATTTAAACTATGATTAATAAAAAGATGTAAAAGCTATAGATTGAGAATAATATCCCTCACTACGGATTAATTAGTATAAATGGTTACATGAGATGAAAAGCTTATCAAGATTAAATCTCAATTTCATAACTAATAAAATCTAGAATTATCAACCCTATTTTCTCATAAAAGCTTAATCGATTTTCCTATCAATGAATATCCCCCAAATTATACACACAAGGTCATAAATATGGTGCATACATGATATACACCATTAAATCTCCTACCCATAACATCAAGAATAACCTAATGCGTTTAAACTAGGCTAAGCCATCACCAAAGCGAAGCAAACCATTAATCTAAGGTGAGTTCAATCTTCTTGATCTAAATTAAATTAGCTAGAAAACATATTAAATGACATGAAAGTAAAGGAAATCAATAAATAAGCAGGTTTATCTAATTAACAAATCATGTAAACTAATTACCAAAAATTAAAAGGACAAAAGAGAACTTGAATTAAGACAGAAGAATATGAATAGTCGATTACATAACCAAATGGCCAAACCCTAGGAGAGAGGAGGAGAAGCTCCCAAAATCCTAACCAAACTCTATTCTCTAACCTAAAATCACCTCCCCCAAGAAATAAAACCAACTTACAAATATATAGTAAGTTGGTATAAGATAAAAGAGAAAACAAAACAAAGTTGTCGAATATTTGATGGGCACGATCGACCGAGGGATACTGATTCAACCCCACTAACTTCCTTTGTAGTCATAAAAACAAAGGTCGGTCGACCATGGCTCTATTTTTTATGCCACTTTGGTTCTTCAAAAGGTGAGAAAATGCATTTATGGAAGTGGCTCTAAGTTCATCATCCGAATTCGAAATGACGTGTTGTACATGGCCACAGGAAGCAAACTCAATGACCTACGCTCCCACAAAAATCAACTGGTCAGGATATGAAGTATGAAAAGTCTAAAATACCGTTGAAGTGGCGTGAGATGACCAAACTTCCTCAAAATGAAACCACTTGCTATGTTAAGCATTTTAATACCTACAAAAACTCAGATAAACCTAGCACAACATGTATATATATAATTGAGGTTAACCACTATATGAACATAAAATGAAAATATAATGGAGAGAAAAGTGCTAGAATGCATAAGGATAACGGGTGCTAATATAAAATATTCGTGATGTGCCACTACGGCTTCTGCCCAAAATTGATCTAGTAATCCTTTCTATTTAATCATTGAACTCATCATTTCAAGGATAGTTTGATTCTTCTATTGAGATATGCTATTTTTCTTTAGGGTAAAGGTAGTTGTGAGCTGGTGTAGTATCCCAAATTCTCTGCAAAATTCCTGAAATGAATTTTAGGTGTACTTAACCCCTCGATCAGATTTAAGAGTCACTAGTTTTAACATACTTTTTACTTCAGTGTGTTCCTTAAAATTCTAGAATTCAATAAAGGATAATTATTGTTCTTTATGAAATTAGACCCACACCTTTCTACTATAATCATCTATGAAATCAACAAAGTACTTATCACCTTTAAACAACATAGGCTCCAGTGATCCACAGATATTCATGTGCACTAATTTCAGTGGTTTCTTCACTTTCCATGCCTTACCAATAGGGGAAAGAAATTACTGATAGGTTTCTTTGTACACGCTCTTCATGAACATTATTTAGTACCTCAATTTGTGGTGGGCCATACATCATTCCTCTTATCGGTAAGACATTAATCCATTGAAGTGAAGATGGACAAATATGAAAGGTCATTTCCACGAATCAATGTCCATGAGCCCAAGGAAGAACTTTTCCTTCTTGGTATTAAAGTTTAATTTGAACATGCCATTTTTTCCATTTAGAACCTTTGCAATTATTCTCCCTCCTGTATCTTTGAGGAAAACATAATTTATTTTCAAGTATTCTTCCAATCTTGAGAATATTGTTATTCAAGCATGGAATATAGCTAAAATCAGAGATGTATTGTAATACCCCGTAATTTCAGAATAAAATATTATGACATAAATAAATTAATAATTTTAGATTTTTCTTAAGGATAAATTTAAACTGGGATGACTTAAATTAAATGAGAAAATTTTAATTTCAATGAAGATTTAAGTGTGCGTGTTATTGGAACATAACAAAAATGTGTGAATGAAATAAAATAATCGGAACGGATTTTGGAATACGTTGGAGACTCAGTTTAGTGTTCTAAATATTGAAAATTGTTCCCCGATCATAGCTATATGAGTTGGGTAAGTTTTGGGCTACTTGGGTTATGGATTCGGGATTATTTGGAGGACCAAAAGTTGGGTTTTAGGTCCAACTCGGGATAAATGACTTAATTAATGTTTAAGTGGGGGAAAACCACTGCCCCACTATCATTCCATAAAACCTAGATTAGCATCCATGGGAGAAAAAGAGGAGAAACAACAAAAGAGGGGAAAGGGGAAAGAACATAGAAGAAATCAAGGACTTTCATGGAGGTTTCTCTTCTACAATTTTAAGGCAAGAATTTTCTTGCTTACTTTGTGTTTCCAATTTATTTCTTGATACATTATAAATTATTCCCTTTGGATTTCTGGGATTTATGGCTTAATGTCATTGATTTGATTATGAATAATACATGTAAAGGATTGATTTATATGTAGATATTATCCCAGAAATTTGGTATCGAAAATTCGGATATTGATGCTAGATCCCCTTATGTTTTTATAGTCATATGGGGATAATTGGATAATCATTGTAGAGATTATTAATGATCATTAATGGGATGAAATATGGATGTAGTTTCGCCTAATAAACTCTCTTTTCATGAAACAAACATTGTTGGTTGTTGGGGACTTAAATTATTAAAATCTAGGAATATTAATAGTTTTGTTGGGACTATTTATGGAAGTTGGAACATGAAAAATAATGAGCTCGTATACTGTTAAAAATGTAGAGTTTGGAATCTGGGAAACAAAGAAATTGAGAAGCGGTGGAAGAAGAAGATGAGGCGTCGTTCAAACGACGTGGCAGGTCGTTCGAGCGAAGTGCTCTGTCGGGCGAAAGAGATCTCCGGTTGTTCTAGCAACGTGCCAAAGGTTATAATATGTGCCACGGTGATGTAATAATAAGAAAAGGTATTTTAAATCATGTGTTAGTTAATTAGTGGAATAAACTTACTCCCATATTTAAATTTATAATAATTACAATTAACTAATTAGTTAAGGTAATTATTTTATGGATTAGAGTTAATAATTTATTTATATGATAAATTATTAATTAAATGAAAATGATGGGAATTCTAGCTGGGAATAAATGAAACTAAGAAATTGTTTAAGTAGTTAATTTTTTAATAATTTATTTGATGTTAAATTATTAAATGTTATAATGTGGAATTTAGTTGGACTTTCATTGTAATTATGGAGTAATTACCCATACATATTAAATGGTATAATAATATGTACTACTATGTAATTGTGTGGACATACCGGGGGACTATCCTATCGTCTCGGGGGTTCGCGCGTTAGGGCCGCATACCTGGCACATGTGGTCTTGACAATGTGTAGGCCATATAGGTACTATGTGGAGGATCCATACACGAGGGGTTGGGTTGGCGCTGACTGTTCCTATTACACCTCTGGGTATGGGCCATCTACAGGTGTCCAGAGTAGGGACTACCCCAAATATGTGTGTGTTCTGTGTTGTTCACTTAGGAATAAGAGATTCCTCCGGACTGGCCTGTAGAGTACGAATTAGACACGAAATGTAGTTTCCTTTTAGTGTTAAATATATGAAAGGACATATATTATTAGATTCGTGGACATTTATGAAATAATTTAATTGTTTAAGAATCCAGACAATAATTACATTTGACACCCCGCCTAATAAAATACCAAGTGATCAGTCATATATCAAATTAAACATAAATCATATTGGTTCATTTGTAGAATCACTGTCAAAACTTTTTAAAACTCACTAACCACCTAGTATTCGAAAGATATGGTGTCAAATTTTATCTTTTTATTTAAACATCACTAAGAACCATCGTAAGAATATATAATAAACTATTCACGCAATCATTAATTCAACTAATACTAACAATGAATAATTACAATCTTTGCCGGGAAAACCACTCGATACAAACTAAATACAAAAATATAAACTACAAGAATGATAAAATGAGTACATCATCTGGCTGGAACAAAGGAAAAAAGTTCGGTGACAAGCCCAAATGAAATACTGACTGCATTCTACTCTAGGAATGAAATGACTGAAACAGTTTAGTCAAAATCCTGCAACATCCACATGTGTCGCAGCTGCGTATCCCTAGAATGGAACAATTCCAGAGTCCTTATGGCTGGACACCTTAGAGGTTTTGAAAATATTTTATAGCAAGGGTTAGAACCCAAAATTTTTTGAAAATATTTAACAACTAAATTAAATTGCAGTAAATTAAAATGCATGAATGCTCTTCATATTTAAGCTAGTGTCGCATCGACTTGAGGACCGGCTCACCCCTCAAATATTGTGCACACCCAACGCTTTTCTATATAACCCACCTAGTCACCTACCCTGTAACCAGTCCTTAATGGTATCCTTCTTGTCACACTACTCTAGGCCGAGTATGTTTAATATACGTTTTATTAGTGATTTATCACATTAATTTATTTAATCATTTCTTTTGGAACCATATAACATTCTCGCGAGTATATGACATATCAGTACAATTCACATCTTATATTCTACCCATATATAAATATCTACACCACATATATGTATCATCATATTTCAACATTCATGCACATGTCAAAAATATATAATCCATCGTCCCGAGTAAGAACTCACCGGATGTTCTCTAAAATGATATCTTCTCCAAGTATACTCATCCACCCAGACCCCTAACACGGTTTGCTTCCCGAATCAGTAAAAATAACATAAACGCATTGGAGGCGGCAATAGTTTCCTCCGGAATGAAATCGAATCATACCCAAAGTGTCTCATTCTTGATTTTGAATGCTATGACCTGGGGACAATACTCACCCTGCTCCGCAAGCCAGGGGATTCACCCACATCGTGCAACCTCCCATGATAGAACTAGAGGGGTATGCTTTCCTATATATATTATTCACACATACACACACACACACACACACACACACACACACATATATATATATATATATATATATATATATATATATATATATATATATATATAATACTAAATCTAAGCTGCCGGTGCACAATGCCGTAACACTAGCCTAACATTCCCAAGTCTATATACCGACTTGATATTTAGATAATTTCCAAAATTATTCATTTATTTATCATGTTTTGTCACCAACCTAAATGACCCGAGTTGGCTCTTTCACTCCGAAATTTCACCTTGTAAAACTCATTCCACAATTCCCACATATCAACGTTAACACACTTTTTAGTTTGAGTTTTCCATAATTTATTATATAACCCTATAATAAATTTACTTGGCCAAATCCATAGATGAGCACTCGTAGTACTAGAACAAACTATTCATGAGTCTGTATCCCGACTCAACTTTATTAATCCCGCATTAATTTATTTTACTATTGTGGCGTCACTCAAAATTCTTGACAATAAATCTTGCTCACGTTATACTCTAAGGTACTTAACTGACTTAGTTATGACCTTAAATTTTCCTTGTGGACTATCACCATAATTAACCCATCAAAGTTCCACACAAACCTCCCATAACTGAAGCAACACCAGAAAAAGGAAAAGCCCCAAATAGGTAACGTCTAAAATTAAACCCAGGCAAAATAGAGAGAGTGGAGGGGCCGTCGAAATTATCCATTTCACTCGAACAACCCATCCCTTCGTTCAAATGACAGGAGGCGGCGTTCGAACCAAGATCCCCGTCATGAACAAACCGTCATTTATCTTTCCTCTCATCTTCTTCTCCAACTGTCTGTTCCTCCATTAAACATTTCGAACAATTATATGCCCATATTTCTTGTCGCAATCTATTCTGATCTTATATGAATTCCAGATTTCATGACTCCAATTTTTAATGATACTCCCACATATCCAAAACTTAATAATCAAGATTCTAAACCTTTTTCTGATTCATAACTCTAAATTAATCATAACGCAATTTAAATATCAACTAACCCAAAAATCATATGATCATAGAACCCCCACTATAAAAAGAATTAAAGACCGCAATTAATTTAAAAGAAAGTTTAACCACTTGCCTTAGGGTTCGTAGGGTCTGAATCAGTTGATGTACATGATGATCATTTGATGAAGAACAATCACTTGTTCTTGATTTTTGGTTCCTATGTCCTCTCCCACTTACATCCACTCTCTCTCTCTCTCTCTCTCTCTCTCTCTCTATAAGGGTTTTTTAAAATGTGTTATGGCTGCTACACCTTCTCACTCTTAGGGTTTAATGACTAATCCCGTTTTTACTCTTGCGGGCTTTATAAAAAGGGACGAAACACTCTTTTGTGGGATCAAATATGCCTAAAAATACCCCAAGACCCATTTAATACCCCTGGGTACTCTTTTCTAACTATTTCGACCCATTTGGACTCAATCTTGCACTAAGAATTGCCATCCGAATTAATTTCTAGCCTTTTCCAATTTTTGTCCTAAAAAAATGCGACACAAAAATCATCCGAACAATTAAATCTCAATTTGCCAATTTAAATAAATTCTCCAATTTAAATAAATTCGCCCAAATCGTAAATTTTATTTCTCCCAGTAAAATAAAGTCCTTTTTCTCCCAAATACAATAAAATTAAAGGTCCTTGAATTTATGGGGTGCTATATTACACTTGGACGCCATAACGTATAATAGATGTTTATGCTTTATTTGTGAAACTCATATGAATGAAATAAATGGATGTTGGAAATTAAACGTAGGAATTACATTTAAATAATTAATTAGCGATATATTCATTTTTATACACGATGATGTCATAATTCATTACTCCGGACATTTTTGGGATGCAAATGATATCAAAGCTACATGAGAGGTGAGGTGTTATACACAGGTGACTGTCAAAAGTGGGAATACCTATTTTGAATCGACAGTATTATTGCATTCGCCAAAGTTAATTCTTGCACACCTCATGCTCTGAGCCAAAACATAAATGTTTTCTCCCCCTAGGTGCTCCTAGACAGGAATAGTTGGATTGTGTTATAGCAATTCCAGATCTTGCTTTCTCTCCAGATTCAGATTCAGATTCAGATTTAGTGGGATACTGAGATCATTATTTCTCTTTCTCATCCACCTTTGATTATATTAAGTGTGCGTACATCTAATGTGGAATATAAATGAACACCCTAGCGAGGTTATGATAGACATGGGTGAGCCTTTTCTTCTATATCACGGTACATGGGTGTGAACTAATTAAGTGAAAAACATGGTTTAAAATTGCGCATTTAAAGACATAAGGTTGGGCTTTAGAAAATTCCGAGGACAGAAATTCTGTTGTAAGTGGAGGAGAATGCAATACCCTGTAATTTCATAATAAAATATTACGACATAAATAAATTAATAATTTTGGATTTTTATTTTGAATAAATTTAAATTGTGATGACCTAAATTAAACGAGAAAATTATAATTTAAATAAACATTTATGTGTGCTTGTTATTCCAACATAACAAAAAATTTTAAATGAAATAAAATAATTGGAACACATTTTGGAATGTGTCGGAGACTCCATTTAGTGTTTAAGTATTTGAACTTTGTCCCGGATCATAGGTAGATGAGTTGGGTAACTTTTGGGCAAGTTGGGTTATGTTTTTGGTCTTATTTAGAGGTCGAAAAGTTTAGTTTTAGGTCCAGCTCGGGATTAACCACTTAATTTGTGTTAATGACCGCGCGGAAAAAGTGTGTGCATGTAAGTGCACAATCGTTGTGTGTTTCGCCGCCGCGATACAAAAGAAAACCTAAGCTACTACTACACTTGACAAGCAAGCACAGCGGTAAGTCGGGTATAGTAAGAAATCCACAGGGAGTGATTAAATTTTAGATGTTAATTGTTTTATAACTTCAGGCATAAAAATGGTGTAAAATAAATAAAAGAAAAGGTAATGGGTGGTTATTGTGAATAAAAGAAAAGAGAAGTTAAAGCTAAATTAAAGTAAAGCGAGGATCGGGATCGCATACACACATTCACGGGCTGAAACAAGTACTAATTAGAATTAAGGCTCCAAAGCATTTAATCGAGCATTTTCAATTAAGCATAAACGTCACGCAAGAAGGAATTTAACCCAAAGTTGCGAGATAAAACATTTAACTGAAAAATGATCACACGCGGATTAAATTCGGATAATCTCTATAAACACTAACGTTGCATGACAAAGAAAGTTAAACGCATAATAATCCGACTTTAATACGCGAGGTTTCAATTAAACGCAATTTTACGCAAAACCTAGTTTTCGGAGCTCGGGGCCCGAAAATGGCGGAAAACAATCCCGACCCTATTTATCTAAGGGTACATAATGAATTAACTAAATTAAACTAGAAAAGAAATAAATAAACACAATAAACCTAATTAGAAAGCATGTAAATCTATCTAGAAAGCAAGGAAAGAATGGAATACAATTATATTAATGGAGAGGGAAGATGAATAGTTAATCTTACAACCAATTAGTGTGTCAATGCAAGAGGGGAAGAAGAAAAACCAATCAAAAACCCAAACCCTAACTACAAATAAGCTAAAAACGTTCTCCCCTATTTATTACATCAACATTGGCTTATATACCAAGTGGGAATTAATTTAGAAAAGAAAAGAGAAAAGAAATGCACAATATCTGCTGAAAAACAGGGGGTCGATCGATCTACCATTTGGTCGATCTATCGACCATATAAGACGGGGCAAAAATGGTAATGGTCGATCGATCTACCCTTTGGTCGATCGATCGATCAAGCAGGGGCAGACTGCATTTTCCCCTGTTTTGGTTTGCATTTCTCCTCCGCTAAAATTGCCGTAACTTCTTCGTTATGAATCGGAATCGCGCACCGTTTGCGGCCACGCGAAGCTTGCGAGGAAGGCTACAACTTCCATGAAGATGTTGGGATAGGTGCCCAATCTTTAAAATGACTAAAATGCCCTTGAACGTGCGATTATGTACGGGAATCGAGCTGAACGCGTCCGAACTTCATACCAAGCATCCAAATACCTACAAAATCTCAATTAACCCCTGCAAAACATGTTAACATAGAAATCCGAGGTTGTCTGGTTAACGAGCATAAATATAGGGATTAAGATACCCGAGGGGGCTAATAACGCGTAGGTTAATGGGTGAAATACGCAATATTTGCCTCGTATCACACCCCCTAACTTACACATTGCTAGTCCCTAGCAATGAAACAGGATGCAACAAGAAGAACAAGTAAACCAACACAGGAGAGAGTACAAAAGTATGGTATAAAAGCAATAAAAAGATAAGGCCACTTTCGCGGGCGATTCGATTGCATTTAGCATATGCAATAAGCCGTTAAACCCCTAGGTTACCCTAATGGACGAGTGTCATCTCGTGAGGGTTTTCAGTGATGGAACCCACAAACATCATAAAGTTTCCTCAAAATATGCCCAATCAAACATGCGACAAGCCCAATAATGGCGAAAAGGATTTCATACGCATTATTAGCAAAGTGAATGAATTCACACAAAAGTCCAAATCATTAACATTATAGAATGCACCTCATAGAATTGAAACCTTAAAATGTGGGAGGGGAGAAAGCACATGCATAGTATGATTTGGTAAAAACTTAAATAAACCGGATACTAATCAAAGCAAGCATACACTCAATCCTCACGGGCATTACGCTCATAAAGCGAATTCACTCAAAACAGGGAGGTAACACACGGGACATGTGGGCATAAAGAGTAAATGTAAATGGAAACTAGGCCGCACACATGTCACAGAAGAAGAACGCTATATATAAAATGAAAAACTGTAATCTCAATGAAAGGATACCACACACTAAAAGAGGCGAAATGCATTTTCACAGATTATCAAAACTATTATGACTTTTAAATTAAATCAACCTAAGATCACATAGGACTTTAATAGGGTTATGATGTAGGCTAGGTTAGGGTACGAAATGAAGAAATGTATATACGAATTCAAAGTGTTCGGGATGAACACTTGGAGTAATGGGAAAATGCGGGTAATATCAAAAGTTGGACAAAGATGTCCAAACGAGCATTAGATATATCATCGGGAGAGTAATCAAAGCTTATTGAACACAAAAAACAATATTTACAACTTTCTCTTTCTTTTTCTTTTCTTCTTTTTCTATTGTTTTCTTTTTGTTTTCTTTTGCTTTTTGCTTTCTCTTTTTGACTACACTTTCTTTTCTTCTTTCTTTTCTTTGCTTATCAAACTCTCAAATGCCTAAATTGCAACCGACACTACAATAACATCATTCAATCCCAAGTATCATTCCAAACAAAGGTATGGAAAGTGTATGTATGGGCTAAAACTCCAATGCGGAGTTGGTTATGGGATTGGGGTTATGAAACGAAAGGCTATATTTAGGCTCAAGGGGTTAACGAGGGTAAACATATAAGGGTGAGGTCAAGGTCAATATGGGTGATATAACAAAGAGGTCCTATGATCATTTCAAAAAGTTTACGCAATTCTCGAGTCAAAACAAACTTTGAAAATCATGCTCAAGTAACACATTTCAGGTATGAACTCAATTAATGAACGATCAAATGAAAGAATAGAGAGATTACCAATGAATTCAACGTTTTCAATGAGAAAAGAATAGTGTATAACACTCACAAACGACGAAAGGTACAAAGCTTACTTGGTGTAAGTATATACAATGCAACAAAAGATTACCGAGTTATAAAAATCTTAAACCAAATCAATATGACAAAGAAAGTGCATATGCTCAAGGGATAAAGTTGAATTCATGAAGTTATTCACAATATCAATGATTTGAGGACTAAAGTCTAATAACTTCTAAAATCGAGAACATGCATCATTGAGTTGTCTATCGGATCGGGTAATTATTGAAATTTATCACTGGAAACAAGGCAAAATGCCCAACAAAGGAGAAAAAAGAAAGAAAATATTTTTGAAAATTTTCAAATTTTTCACAAAAAGGCATACTCCGTAACTAAATGTGAGCAAATCCATGGACTACACATGAAATGGATAGAATATCCTACACCCCCTAACTTAAATGTTGCATTGTCCTCAATGCGCATTAAGAACACAACACAAAGAGAGGAAAAGAACGATATTACCCAAAATTGGAGAGATCTCCATAAGCACGAGTCCAAAGGAATCTACAAAACAAGTTAGTACCGAGCATAGCAAAAACAAATAACAAAAAGTTAACTAATTACACTAGACTAAATTAAAAGGAAAGAAAAAAAAAGGAAAGAAAGAAAATTAAAAAGCTAACTATTTACAACCTACTATTTAGGCTTCACACTAACTATATACTAGAAGTCTAAATAGTTGAGGGTCCACCCAAAAAGGGATTTGACTTTGAAAGATCAACGGTGGACCCTCCAAAGCGAACATACCTCCCGGAAGATATGAATTCCGTTTGAACAACGGAAGGCATGTGGGTGGTGAAAAAAGTGAACCATCGCCAATTTGAAATTTTGGACGGACGATGGGGGATTTGGATAATAAGGGGGAAAGGTACACTAGAGATCCAAGAAAAATCGATTCATCTCCCAAAGGTTTTTCAAGTGGAATGGGAGATAGTGCACGCACGGGGATAGGTTCCATCTTAGCAAACAAAGTCGGCAAAGAGTCCTCGTCGGCAAAAAGTGTAGTTTTAAAATTTTCTACCGACTCATAGGAATCAACTCGTAATTCTAATGGTTCAATGACGGAAAACGTATATGGTAATGAAATAAATTCAATCTCCATCAACTTATCGTCGGAAGGAGATTGAATTTCGAGGGAGAGAGATTCACACTCAATGAGAAATTCTTTGAAAAATTGAGGTGAAACACAAGTTTCCACCTCCTCGTTGTTTTGTGCAAAAGAATTCATCTCATCACAAAGTGCACCAAGTCTCATTCCAGCATCATTTAGGCTTTCCAAACCTTAGGAGTAAAGAAGCAAAGTCTCTTCCAAAGTAGGCTTCCTCGGCTCAAGAGCCTCGGACTCCTCATTTGATTGAAACTCATCTTCGAAAGTAATGAAATGAGAATCGTCATTGGATTGGAATAATGAATCCAACTCAAGCTCCCAATAACGATTTTCATTCCGATAAATGTTTTCAAGTCTTTCATTTTCAAGAAAATCTTGAAAATGGAAAACTTGAAAACTATCCCCAAAGTAAGAATCATTAGAATAACCGTAATAACTATAATAATAGGACATGATTACCTCGTTGTTGAAAGATGGAGAATCCGAGCAATAAAGTGAACAACCACGAATCAAAGTTTCTTAGCGCTCAAGTATGATATCCTGCAAAAAAGATTAAAACAAAGAATACAAATACAAAAGGAAAAATACTACGAAATAATAAAACAATTACTATCTAAAACACACTCCCCGGCAACGGCCCCATTTTGTGACCGCGCGAAAAAAGTGTGCGTGTGTAAGTGAACAATCGTTGTGTGTTTCGCCGCCGCGATACAAAAGAAAACCTAAGCTACTACTACACTTGACAAGCAAGCACAGTGGTAAGTCGGGTATCATAAGAAATCCACACGGAGTGATTAAATTTTAGATGTTAATTGTTTTATAACTTCACGAATAAAAATGGTGTAAAATAAATAAAAGAAAAGGTAATGGGTGGTTATGGTGAATAAAAGAAAAGAGAAGTTAAAGCTAAATTAAAGTAAAGCGAGGATCGGGATCGCATACGCACATTCACGGGCTGAAACAACTACTAATTAGAATTAAGGCTCCAAAGCATTTAATCGATCATTTTCAATTAAGCATAAACATCACGCAAGAAGGAATTTAACCCAAAGTTGCGAGATAAAACATTTAACTGAAAAATGATCACACGCGGATTAAATTCGGATAATCGCTATAAACACTAACGTTGCATGGCAAAGAAAGTTAAACGAATAATAATCCGACTTTAATACACGAGGTTTCAATTAAACGCAATTTTACGCAAAACCTAATTTTCGAAGCTCGGGGCCCGAAAATGGCGGAAAACAATCCCGATCCTATTTATCTAAGGGTACATAATGAATTAACTAAATTAAACTAGAAAAGAAATAAATAAACACAATAAACCTAATTAGAAAGCATGTAAATCTATCTAGAAAGCAAGGAAAGAATGGAATACAACTATATTAATGGAGAGGGAAGATGAATAGTTAATCTTACAACCAATTAGTGTGTCAATCCATGAGGGGAAGAAGAAAAACCAATCAAAAACCCAAACCCTAACTACAAAATAAGCTAAAAACGTTCTCCCCTATTTATTACATCAACATTGGCTTATATACCAAGTGGGAATTAATTTAGAAAAGAAAAGAGAAAAGAAATGCACAATATCTGCTGAAAAACAGGGAGTCGATCGATCTACCATTTGGACGATCGATCTACCATTTGGTTGATCTATCGACCATATAAGACGGGGAAAAAATGGGAAGGGTCTATCGATCTACCCTTTGGTCGATCGATTGATCAAGCAGGGGCACACTGCATTTTCCCCTGTTTTGGCTTGCATTTCTCCTCCGCTAAAATCGCCGTAACTTCTTCGTTATGAATCGGAATCGCGCACCGTTTGTGGCCACGCGAAGCTTGCGAGGAGGGATACAAATTCCATGAAGATGTTGGGCCAGGTTCCCAATCTTTAAAATGACTAAAATGCCCTTGAACGTGCGATTGTGTACGGCAATCGAGCGGAACGCGTCCGAACTTCATACTAAGCATCCAAATACCTGGAAAAGCTCAATTAACCCCTGCAAAACATGTTAACATAGAAATCCAAGGTTGTCTGGTTAACGAGCATAAATATATGGATTAAGATACCCGAGGGGGCTAATAACGCATAGGTTAACGGGTGAAATATGCAATATTTGCGTCGTATCAGTTAATGTGGGGGTAAACCACTCCCTCACTATCATTCCACAAAAACTAGATTAGTAGCCATGGGAGAAAGAAAGGAGAAACACCAAAAGAGGGAAAAGGGGCAAGAACAAAGAAGAAAGCAAGTACTTTCATGGAGGTTTCTCTTATACATTTTTAAGGCAAGAATTTTTTTACTTAATTTATGTTTCCAATCTATTTTTTAATGCATTATCAATTATTCCCTTTAGATTTCTGGGACATAGGGCTTAATGTCGTTGATTTTATTATGAATTACACATGTAGATGATTGATTTATATGTAGAGATTATCCCAAAAATTAGGTATCAAAATTCTTGATATTGATGTTAGATCCCCTAAGTTTTTATGGTCATTTGGGAACAATTGGATAATCATTGTAGATATTATTAGTCATCATTAATGGGCTAAAATCAGGATGTAGTTTCCCCTAATAAATGACCTTTTCATTCAATAAACATTGTTGGATGTTGGGGACTTAAATTATTAAAATCTAGGAATATAAATTGTTTTCTTGGGATTGTTTATGGAAGTTGGAACATGAAAAATACTGAGTTTGTATAATGTTAAGAATGTAGAGTTTGGAATCTGGGAAACATGAAAATCGAGAAGCGACGGAAGAAGAAGATGAGGCATCGGTCAAATGACGTGGCAGGTTGTTTGAGCGACCTGCTCTATCGCGTGAACGAGAGCTCCAGTTGTTTGAGCGACGGGTGGAGATTTTGACTTTCTCATTCTTCTTTGCTTGGATTTAAACTATAATTAAATCTCTAAACTCTAGTTATCCGATGTGCCATAGTGATGTAATAATAAGCAAAGTGATTTTAAATCGTCGGTTAGTTAATGGAATAAGGTTACACCCATATTTAAACTAATAATAATTAAAATTAGCTACTTAGTTAAAGTAATTATTTTATGGATTAGAGTTAATAATTTATTTAGTTGATAAATTACTAATTTAATGAAAATGATGGGAATTCAAGCTGGGAATAAATGAAACTGAGAAATTGATTGAGTAGTTATTTTATTTATAATTTATTAGATATTAAATTATTAATTCTATAATGTCGATTGTAGTTGGACTTTTTATGGTAATTATCTAGTAATTACCCATACATAATAAATGGGATAACAATATGTACTGTTATGTATTTTTGTGGACATGCCATTGGACTGTCCTGTCGGCTCGGGGGTTCGCCCATTTGGGTTGCGTACCACACATCGGCACATGTAAGCTTGACGATTTGTAGGCCATATATGTACTAAGTGGAGGCTCCTCCCACGTAGGGTTAGGTTGGCTCTTATTGTTCCTGTTACAAAGAATGGTATGCATTATGTACAGGTTTCCAACGTAGGGTCCAGAACCAATATGTTTGTGTTTTGTGTTATTCTCTTAGGAATAAGAGATTCCTCCTGACTTGCTGATAGAGCACGAAGTAGACACCAAGGGCAGTTGCCTTTGAGTGTCAAATATATGAAAGGACGTATATTATTAATTACTCAAACAATTATAAAATAATTTAATTGTCTAAGAATACAGACAATAATTACACTTGGACCCCATGACGCATAATAGATGTTTCTGTTTTTTTGTGTGAAACTCATATGACTGAAATAAATGGATGCTGGCAATTAAATGTAGGAATAACACTTAAAAATAATTAATTAACGATATATTCATTTTTATATGCGACGATGTCATAATTCATTACTCTGGACATTTTTGGGATGTGAATGATATCACATTTAGATGAGAGGTGAGGTGTTATACGCATGTGAGTGTTGAAAGTGGGAATACTTATTTAGAATCGATTGTATTATTGCCTTCCTTAATTTACTAAGTTAATTCTTGCACACCTCGGGCTATGACCCAAAATATAAATGTTTTCTCGCCCAGGTGCTCCTAGACAATAATAGTTGGATTGTGCTGTAGCAATTCCACGATCTCGCTTGCTCTCTTGATTCAGATTCAGATTCAGTTGCTTCTCAGATAGGTGCTTTTCAGCTGCAGTCATTTATTATTTGCAACATTTGTAAGGGAGTAAGCCCGATATTCTTTTATTTTATGCCGATTGGGATTTTATTACTCAACTCGAACATTAATATTATCATTATGGAGGTTTTAAATATTGGATTTTTGTGTATGTGTTCTTTGTATTGCAAATGGAGAATTTTGGAAAAGAACTTATTTATGTTTACATTCATGCTAAGAATGGTATTAATTGACAACCAAGCCCTATCTTCGGCGTATCGTGCCTAGCCAACCTTTACATGAGAAAATTGGGGTTGTTACATTTGGTACCAGAGCACGGTTCTAGTGTCCTTAGGATCTGTGTTTGAGCTCGTTAAGTTCTACTTTGTGTTCTTTGATGTAGAGCCACATGTTTAGGAATCCTTGTAATCTTTGCGATCGGTTACTAATTTGAACCTTATTTTCTTTCAGATGAAAAACGGACGTAGGGGCTGACCCAAGAGAGTAGTCCCACCAGTTAGTGAGGAAAAGGCCCGCCCGGAGACACCCCAGGCACCACAGTTGCACGACCTCTAAAGAGACTAGCCAATATTAAAATCAAATCATTATTAGTTAGTGAAGCAGAGGGAACATGCGGGATGTCATCATTCCTCATACTTAACTCAGGAATATCAGTCACATTTAGTAAATAGATGAATGAAAACATTTAAAAATACATTCCCATAGAAGGCGCCAATCTGTTGATACAAAAGACTCGAATAGATATAATAATTTGATTAAAGAGGAATAAGTAAATAAAAGAGACAGGAAATATTTTTAAAGTGGTTAGGCTGAAAGGAAAAACCTTCGTCCACAATCTTGTATTGCCTATTTTTCACTTGGATAGTATTTTTGTCCCTTTTATAGCAGGGATTACAATGTGTTTATAGCCCACTAGGGGGATTATGAGTCAGAATGTTAAAGGATGGAATGCCTTTATAAATTAGGCATTTACATCAGTACATATTGTTCATAATGCAAATGGTTGTTCAAATTTTACTGACCATGTTGGTCTGCCTTTCTACTGTCGATCGTGTTCTTAAACTATTGGTCGGCATTCCTGGACTTGGTCGACGATTACTCCTTGATGACTAGGATTATTACCACTATGGATGACACATGTCTATTTATGAGTGGTCCACGTAGGAGGGTGATTTTTGTTATCAACAATGGTAAAAAGTTTATAACCCCAATTACTTGTGCATGGTCCATGCATGTTGGTTATAAATACTACCAATCTTAATTATTGATACCCATCACGCTCAAACCATAACTCAGTACTAAATTAAAAAGGCCGACCAACATGGAACAACAGAGCCACAGTCCTGACTTCCCAACCCTTTCAAACTATCCACCAGAGTCACCAAGTTCAGACATTTTCCAATGACCCCCACCAAGACTAGCGCTGAGAATGCCCCTATTTGTGAACCCTCTGTACCTCATGACTTTAAATTTGTAGCCTACGAACCTACCACCACATCCCCGTCCCCTACACCTGAACAACATAAGGATGGGAAACATCCATAATAAGATCCCAGGTCACCACTAGACACTCACAAAATAATACAATGAAACCCACATGACCTGTTCATTGAGGAAAATTGCGCCATACCCCACATATATCTCTACCTGCTGCAACCACGCCTTTTCCACATAGAGGTCGCACAACACCGGGATAGAAACCTCGCTTAACCGGAGTCTATTTTCCAATTTGATGCCCATTAGGTACTAAATGAAGAACAATTGATGACCAACCCACTATTACGAAATGAATATCTATACATTCTCCTGAAGTCGATCCTGATGAGATGACACCTTCAAATCCATCTTATGAAGATTTTATTTTAGAATTCTAGGGTGCAGGTTTTCTAAATTTCCTACCATATTTTGTGATTTTATTATTCGCCACCATCCGCATATTGTCTTCGTCTTGCACACTCACGTGGATGCAACACGGTCCCTTATTGAGATCGACCATTTGCCTTTCCATAATAACATTGTATCGCTTGCCCTTGGACAATTCGGAGGAATCTGGATACTATTGAAGGAAGGTTCTACCACAGCACATGAAATTGTTATTTCCCCGCAATTTATACACATTTTGGTTGAGCATGATCCTACAACGGGACCCATGGAGCTCACCTCAATTTACATGCCCCCCCACCTTCTAACTCATGTGTGGAAATAATTATATCATTTATTAACTTTTATTATGAGCCCCTAGTTACTCATGGGGGATTTTAATGATATTTTAGGCGGCCATTGCCTTCGACAGTCCCCGAAAAAAGTTAGGCGGCCATGGTTTCTAACACTCCCATGAAAAAGTTTTAAGAAATTTTATGATGAACCACAATATTCATGATCTAGGTTTTAATGGGTCGTCTTTTACCTAGAAATCTAATATATCCTTTAGCCATCATGTATGCGAACAGTTGGATTGAGGGCTTATGAACATGCTGTGGTTGCATTTATATACTAGCATAAAGGTTACTCACCTACCAAATGTAGGTTCTGACCACTGTTCACTTTTAATTATTAGCATGCCCACCCGCACAACAATGGGAGAGTGTTTTATTTACTAAAAGGATTCAGCTTCATACCGATCTTTCCATTAGCTGCTCCATAGGCAATGGACCTGGACGGTGGTGGTGTCGTTGCCCAATTGTTTCCTCGGAAAAACCCACTTCTTCCATTAAGGTGCTATCTCATGGAAAAAGTATGTTTTGGGTAACATGGACACTAAAATTTTCAATAATATCTTTTGCAAACTCAAAACAATCAATGGAGAAATCCTGACCCTACATTCCTCTCACGCACGAAAGCGATTTAGGAGGAGCTGGCCTACTACCTAGGGTAGGAAGACCGGTGTTAGAAAAATAAACATAAACTCAAGTGGAATCAAGAAGATAACAATAACACTAAATTCTTTCACGCCTATGTCTCTCATAGACATCGTACAAATGTCATTCAAGCGGTCCTACAAATACCATTCAGGTTGTGTTCAATCCAGAATCTAGGTGGCACAACACTAGTATTAACATGCTATTCCAGATGTTTTATGAGACTCTATTTCAAACAATTAACCACCCACCAATGACAGGAGACTATCCATTTGTACAAAATAGAGATTTTAACAAAGCGAACTTGTTATAATATGTCTCGAAAAAAGAAATTTGGTCAACCCTCAAGCATATGGGTATAATAATAACTCAAAACCAGATGATCTTGTGGTATAATTATATCTAATTTATTGGCAATAGGTTGGACCGACAATTTGGGACCTTATATATGAATTTGTATACTCAGGTCGAATGTAACATGCTATAAACCATATTGATTTTCATACCTAAGGCTAAATGGTAGAATCCACCCCATGTAACTCACTTTTGTCCTATCAGTATTTGCAATGTGAATTATAATCTCATCTCAACTATCCTTGTGTCACGTCATTGGCCCCTCTTTCACTATTTGGTATCCCTTTATAAAGTGTTGTTGGTGGAGAAACGACACATTCGGGATTGCATTCTTTTTGTTCATGATATTATACACACGATGAAGAAATCGATGTCCCAAAATGGGAGTTGTGCCATCAAAATTGATTTATCGAAAGGTTATGATAAAATGGAATGACCTTTCATTCGTTGGGTGTTGTGGGAACATGGGTTTCTGGAATAATTGATTACATACCTCTCTTCATGTATCTCCACCACTTCTTTTCAGATGCTGATTAATGGACACCTTGGGGATAATTTTAAGCCACCAAGAATCCTCTTACAAGAAGACCCATTGTCTCAGCTCCTATTTATTCTAGTCCTCGATGTTCTCCTACACAAAATTGGGTAGGAATGTCATCTGAAAACCATGACCGCCTTTCAACCCTCTTCAACGAGTCCTTAGATTTTGATGCTTGCTTTTGCGAATGATTACATCTCATTCTTTCAAGCAAGTCCGCATGCTATAAGTCAGTTGAGTATGGTCCTGGACACATTTTCCACCATTTCGGAGCAAGTTATTAATCGAGAAAAATCCATGATAACCTTTGGCCCCAAGACTTCACACTCGGTCACGCGTATAACGCGGACAATGTGAGGTTTTCATTGCAACCCATGTAAGGAAAAATACCTCGATCTTCCCTTTATTATTGGATGGATCACAGTTACTCTTTTTATTAATATTATCCCAGATCTAGAGACCATATTATAGATGTGGCATTCACATTTTCTCTCGTTTGAGGGCCGAGCTACATTCAGTAGCGCTGTATGAACGTCCTTACTAACATACAATATTTTGGATTATCTGCTACACAAGAATATTCTCAACACACCCATGAAAAAAATTAAAGCATTCTTCTGGAATGCCATGACGATCGCAAAAAAATCCTAACACCCTAGTCTATCATCAATCTTGCTAAACAATACATTGAAGTGTGAATTAAGAACCTACACACAATCAATACTTATTTCATGATCAAACATCTATGGAAGTTTTTCTCCGAGCTAGAAAAATATTTGGGCCCACATTATAATGTATAAACATTACCCATATTCCACATTAGTAGAGGCAAATCGACCTAACCAAGCTTCATGGTTTTGGAATTGGGTGTCAAAGGTTATTCCCTTATTTCAACATGAATTAAATGGCAAATTAGGCCAAGGAATATCTTATTTTCCTAATACATCTCGGTTCTCCATGCAACCCTGAGGAAACAGTTTCCCTCCCTACCTCTGACCATTTTCAACATCCAGATATCTTCTATTATTCATAACCATAAGTGGAATCTAGCCATGTTGTCCCAATATCCTCCATTCGATTTTTTACCTTATATCCTAGCAATATATATCTCGCTTATAGCGGGTCGGGACAAACCTTACTACTGGCCCTGCTGTGGCTATTGCTTCAGAGGAGTGGGCTTCCTCCTAAACTGAAGATCTTCCTGTGGTTTCTCACTCACCAGGCTTTGGCTATGGCTAGCTGAGTATGCTACTAACATAAAATCCTCTCTCTTGTCTGCCTTTGATGTGACCTGCAGGACTCCAACACCCATATATTTACACAGTGATTGATGTTTTTCCAATTTCGTACACTGCATGAGGAGACTGATTTCTCGGTGACCACCATACTGAGGCGACTAGTGGGTTCTGTGGAACCATTGTGCTTATGTATTAAGAAGTTGAACCCTTCCTCTATCTAATGATCTTGTGGCACACTTGGAATTAATACCTATTTAAACACGAGTTAATCATGAAATCCATGATCATCCCATCTGTATCAGATCAGATAATATAATTTATTCATTCCCACCAAGCACAGGACTCCCATCCAGAGTTGACTAAGGTAGTTTTATATCACCTGGTCACCTCTTGTATAACCTCTCAATAACTATAACATAGATGGAGCGAAATCGCAGACTATGGGCCTTGTATCCATAGGAGGTCTTAGTCGAAACTATCAAGGTTGATTTATCTCAGGGTATTCTCGTAATATTGGTTAGGTGTTATCTTTTATTACCGAGCTTTGGGCTTTAAAAACATGACTAGAATGCATGACATTTATTGAAATAGAAACAAATTATCAAACTGCATTCCATATGATTTCCAGGAATATAGCCCATCATCCAGTCCACAGGGATTTGAACCGGGTAATCCATCACGTCCTCCAGAGTTTCTAACAGGTATCCATGATGAAAAAATCCCAAATCCCAGATCTTAATAACAGATGTGACATAAATAACACATCTTATCATAGCTTAACAGACTAACATGTCTTAAGAAACAACACATCTTAAAAAATAACAGATCTTAATAGACTATGAAAAATAACATGTATGGATTGAAAAAAAAAACGAATGAAAAACAAATAAGGGAATGGAAAGGGTTCCCTTACCTTTGCTGTTCGTATATGGAGTAGAGGAGGAGAATGAGAGAATGGAAAATGTTCTTGTGGTATGGGTATGGCCGACTTAGAGAGAGTAGGGCTAGGGCTCCTGTTTGTAGAGTGAGAGAGGGAAACTAAATTTTTGGGGTTGGAAACTATAGTTTGGTTTTTGTTTTTGTTGGAAGCGTGTGGGTTGAGGGCTTGAGACTTGAGTTGGGTTGAGGGCTTGAGACTTGGATTGGCTGTGTGACAGTGTGTGTGTGTGACAGTGTGTGTGTGTTAAGTAGTGTGCTGTGACAGTGTGTGTCAGCCACTGTGCGTGTGTGTGTTGAGTTAAGTAGTGTGGGTATTATATAATTAAATAAATAAATATATACATATATATATATATATATATATATATATATATATATATATATATATATAAAATTACAGTGGTCCGGTCCGGTCCAAAACGGTTTTTTTCAATTCAAGACCGAAACCGACCCAAATTATGCGGTCCTATATATTTTTAGACCGAATTAAAACCGAATTAAAAAAAAACGCAAAAGCGTGTTCGGTTCGGTCCGGTTCGATTTTTTCGATCCATTCGGTCTATTCGGGTTCGTGAACACCCCTAGTTGTATCTGTGTTTCTTAAAGACTAATATGTGTGCAAATATTCTTACTTCTTTGTCTATGTCATGTCATGTCATTTCCTTTCTATGGTTTTTACATGTATCCCTAGTGTTTTATTTCCTTTTTACGTCGAGATCGGAGTCATCGTGCTATATTCCGGTCCACAATAAGAAATATCACATATAATATACTTTTGTTTTGAATAAAGCTTCAGTTTTGGAAAAGAAAAAAAAATCAAAATCTCTATACAAATATAAAATAAGTGAAATATTGTGTGTCATAACATGATGAAAGAAGAAATGATGTTTTTAAGGAGTTAATAATTTGTGTGGGGACTCCATGCAGAAGCATTTATACAGAGAACCTAGTACCAATTATTACAAATTTTTTTATCTTAGTGGTATATTAATTTTAAGAGAGTCTCATGTGCGGGACTCCCAGGCTGGATGATTTTTAGAATTTTTTTTTTTAAGTTTCAACATTTTAGTAATTTTTGTAAAAAAATCAACCCAAAATTATTTACTTCGGTATTTAAAAAAAATGGATCAATATTTGATAGTTTTTATGATGTGTAAAAATTGTCAAATATTGATCCATTTTTAAAAATAATAAAAAAATCATTTCGATTTTATCCATGTTTGTTAAATTTATCCTGCATGCAGCTCTGGCATACAAGTCTTGCATGTGAACTGCTCCCTATTAACCTATACTTGTTAGACAACATTTTGCATTTTGTTATAAGATTGAGATGTGATGTAATACTTATACAAAAATTTATAAAATGAATTACTTTATTTTAATCAGTACAATACATTTTCGAAAAACAAGCAAAGATAACCCCTTATATACATGGCATTGGATTTATGAATGTTTTTCAACACAAATCAAAACGCATTAACCAAACATAACAAAAGTGGGGAATTGACTAATTAAATTATTTCCAACTGATAAATTATAAATTCCTATTAAATTTATAGGGTATTACAAGTTGTTTGTTAGCCTATATATATACAGACAAGCTCTAGTACATACAAAGTATACATACCAATGTTTTTTGAATAGTAAAAAAAAACGTTTAGTTTTTCTCGTGGTATTTAAACATTTTAAGGGAACCGTACAAAATAAATGAACTCGATTTAATATATTTTTTCTATTTTTAAAAAATCGGTGAAACTTTCACACATTTTAAAACAATTAAAAAGTGTGAAAGTCTAACCAATTTTTTTAAATAGATAACAAAGTAAATTTTTAGTTGATTTTTTTTCATATGGTTCCCTTCAAATATTTTAGTACCACATAAAAAATTCAACTCAAGAATAATTTTTTAATATTTTAGAAAAATAGGTATACGCCATTTAGTATGTATACTTTGTATGTATGAGAGTCTCTCTTTTTCTCTCCCTCTCTCTCTCCTCTTCTCTCACATCAAAGCGTTGGAGATAATATGTCATGAAAATGGCAGGATTTGAAAGGACTCATAATTAAGGGCCATTTTAAAACACACTCAACTAAAGATCCCCTCAATTTATATTTCGGATGACACAATTTCATAAATAGTTAATATTTTTTGCAGTATTTGAAAATCTCACAGAAAACGTAAGAATCTCGGGAGAACATTAGATTACTGATTCAACAATTGAAAATCTCTTTTTTTATAAGTAAGTTATGATATTAAGAAAGCCCTCTTTAGGATGGGAAACCCATATACTAGAAGTATACAAAAAAAAGAAACCATAATTATACAAAAAGCTACTATACTCTATGCAACTCCTCCCGAAAGTCCAAAAATATAGGAATGGAGTTGATTGGATACCTCGTATCCCTAATGAGTAGTAAACTGAGATGCACGCATCACAGCCTAACAAGAGGTATTTCCTTCCCTTTGAAATACCTTGTATTCCTCTCCAACCAGAACGTCCAAAGGTGAAATGCGGGACCATTCACTACACATTCCACACCCATCAAACCACCCAGGAATTTTCCATGTGACTATCGAGTCAGTCACTGACCTCAACATGACCAATTGAAGTCGGTAAATCGAAAATAAGGCATTCCAAAACCCCTTCGTCATCATACAATGCAAAAACAAATGATTAGTCATCACTTCATCCACCTTTCACACCCAAAACCGACTAGATATTCTACAACCCCTCCTTGTCAAACCATCTGACTTCAAATTTTCTTTTTTCACCTTAGTCCACACAAAGAACACCACTTTACGCAGCACTTTTGTAAGGACATTTTATCCATCATATATTATTGGTTATGTCATACGCCGTTACACCGTTGAAGATAGTCAAGAACTTATCTACATCAACGGATCCGAATAACAAAAGAGGAAGGAATCTCCATTCTGGTGAGCCGGACTGGTCCGCCCAGAGAAAAAGAATCGATCTGACACCAGACCGATCCGCCCCTGTACCGGACCAATCCGCTTGATGAAAAGCCAGTACACCCCGGACTGCAAGCGAACCGGTAAAGCCAAATTTAAAAAGAACCAATCCGCCTCCTCGGACCGATCCATCTTAGACTCGGACCGATCCGCCTGGGATAAATTTCAATAGATCGTGCGGAGATTTTTTAGGCCAAGTTACTCCTTTATAAACCCACTACGGGAAGTGGTTTTACAAGACTTCTATACACGATTTTCAGAGTCCATAAACTAAAAATCTTCATCCTTTTGAGTTACCAAACTCATGTTTTGATTCACACAAATTTTCAAATTATTTGTGAATCATTTTGAAACCCTAGAACACAAATTCTTTGGCTGTTCATACCCTTGTGGAGAAGACCAACCTTCTTCTTCATTGCAGCCCTCCTGGAAAGGGAAACTTCCAGCCGTTGACTTCAGATCCGACGCCTGAGGGTAATTCTGTGTCACCCTTGTATTTCCTTGTAATCCATGTAAATTGTACTTTACAAAATTATAGTGAAATAAATGGTTTTGCCCCTTTGGGGGATTTTTCCTCATTTGCGTGTGTTTGAATGTTCTTGGATGCTTTACATCTCATTCAATCACACCTAGATGCATGTTTAGGATTTAATTGGGTTAAATTATATTTAATTATATAATTTCTTAATTTGAACGCACGCGCAACTCTTTCAAATTGGTATCAGAGCCAGTTACACAATTTTACCGTGTAATTTTTCGCAAATTTTTTCTAAGATATCAATTTTCTGAAAAATTGATTTTTGAAAACGAGCTTGTTCATTATGGAGAAGTTATATAATAAAATGCCAGTTTTTTACAGGACAAACTATGCATATTGGAAAGCCCGCATGAGGTCTGCTTTAAAAGCCATTGATGAACTTGTCTGGATTTTGGTTGAAAGAGGGTGGACTCCTCCCTCCGTCACCGTTGATAATGTGATCAATTTAAAACCTGTCACTTCTTGGACTGAAGACGAATTTAAATGGTCATCGTTCAATTCTAAGGGTCTAAGTGTTATTTCTAGGTCTATCACACCTGATGAGTTCAAACGCATAATGATGTGTACCACGTCAAAAGAGGCATGGGATGTTTTGCAACTCACCCATGAAGGAACTAATGCTGTGAAAGAGTCTAACTTGCAAAATTTGACAACTCAATTTGAAACCATCACCATGCATGAGACTGAATGTTTTGATGATTTTTATGCTAGACTTTCTGACATTGTTAATACTAGCTTTAATCTTGGTGAACATATTCCTAATGCTAGAGTTGTTAAAAAGATTCTTCGTTCTTTGCCTAAGAGTTTTATCCCTAAAGTCACTGTGCTAAATTCTATGGATAATTTAAATACGCTAAAATTGGAAGAACTTGTAGGAGATTTGCAAACATATGAAATTGATATGTTCTCTAAAACTGCTAGGTCTAAAGATAAGGGAATTGCACTTAATGCCCAAGAGAGAAAGAGTGAGGGGTCAGCTAGAAAGAGGGTGGAGTCATCTAGAAAGAGAGAGACGGACATGTCAGATTCTGATTGTGATTTTGACTTAGATGATTTGGCTCTTTTTGCAAAAAATTTCAAGAGGATTCTCAAATTTAAGAAAAATGGCAATTTTAAAGATAAAAAGAAATTTGAGAAAAATAAGTTTGAAAAGAAAAATGAAAAAGTTTTTAAAGATCCTCCTAAGAAAGAAAGTGAGAGATGCTTTGAGTGCGACGCTAGGGGTCATAGATCCTTTGAGTGTGCCACACGTCTGAACAGAGATAAAGGGAAAGCTATCCTTAATGCTACCCTTAGCGACGACAGTGAGGTTGAGTCGGTGAATTCTGGAGTCGAGTCATCGCATGAGTGTAACTTCAACGCATTCATGGCTCGTCATATGAGAACTTCTAGTTCTCCTCACGACGATGAGGATGATGCTTCACGGGGACAGCTCGACAGTGAGAGCGATGTGTGTGAGGGGGGGGATGACACAAGTGAGAGCGAGAGTGATATTCAACACGCCTACGCTGAATTATATTCTGAGTCATTTAAAACTAAAAAGCATAACAAAGCGTTAGTTCTTAAGATCACCGGCTTAGAGGAAGATTTAGAAAAAGCTAGGGAGAGAGAGAGAGAGTCCTCCACCTGCACCGCCCTGAGAGAGAGATAGAATCTGCCTGTGTTGAGAAAGAGAGTTTGTTTAGAGACAGAGAGAGCACTTTTGAGAAAGAGAGAGGGGACTTGACTAAACAAGTGGCTAGTCTTACGAGTCAGCTCCATTCCTCTGTGGAGACTCGAAAGAATTTTGAAGCCCTTGTTGCCTAGCTGACTCATGATCTTGAGAAATCACGGGAAGTCAAGGTACAAATCGAGGACAGATCTGGGAAAATGGGAAAGATTCACCTTGGCCCCGCTTTAGGTTTTGGTGATCGGCAGGGAATTGGTTATGATGGTGCCTACACGTCCAAAATTGCACCTAGACCAGTCCCTGAGTTTACTATGACTCCTTATGGCCATCGTCAAAAACCTCGAAGGAGAGTTCGACCAAGAAATGCAAACCAAGGTCCGCCTTTGACTGTGTTCTTTTGTACTTATTGCAAAAGAAAAGGCCACCTCAGGGAGTTTTGCTATAGTATGGGTCGGACACGACGTACTACTGCTCCACATCAGCATACTGATGATTTTACTAGTCTGAGAGAGCAAGTTGATTTTTTAGCTGCCACGTCTCAGAGTTTGATGGAGGAATTCCGACGGATGTCTTTGCCGTCAAGGAATGCTTCTCACATTCCAGCTAAAACCAACAACAACAAAGGCAAACAAAAGGTCACCACTTCTTGGGTACCTAAGAAAGATAAAAATGACTTTGTTGTTCATGTCGATCTCAAGGCACACAATACCTCACAGTGGTATTTTGACAGTGGATGCTCCAGACATATGACATGTGATGCCTCATTTTTTACATCTCTTGAGGATTATCTGGATGGCAGAGTCACCTTTGGAGATGGGAGCAAGTCTAGCATTGTAGGACGAGGTACTGTAGAGTTACCAAGATTTCCTAAGCTAGAGAACGTGTTGTTCGTCAAAAGTTTAAAAGTAAACCTTCTCAGCATTAGCCAGTTGTGTGACATTGACTTTGCAGTAAAGTTTGATCGGGACGCGTGTAATGTCTATAATCAAGTCGGTAAACTCTTAATGCAAGGTGTGAGGACCGAGGATAATTTCCATGGTACTGTGCCTACTTCCTCACTTGTCTGCAATAGCGCCACGATCACTCCTATGGATCTGTGGCACCAATGTCTAGGTCACGTAAATATTATAGATCTCACTGTCTTAGCTAAAAAGGACCTAGTACGTGTCTTACCATCTCTTGAAAGTCCAACTTCGACAGTTTGTGGACCCTATCAGTTGGGAAAACAAATTCGTAGTCCCCATAAGAAGTTGCATTCCATTACCACCTCTCGTGTTCTTGAGCTTATACACATGGATCTTATGGGTCCCACTCGTACCGAGAGTCTGGGTGGTAAGAGGTATATCCTCGTGATGGTGGATGATTTCTCCAGGTACTCCATTGTAGGTTTTCTGAGAGAGAAATCCGATGTTGTAGAGTTTTTAACGACCAAGTGTCATGTCCTGCAAAATCATCACGGAGTCACTATTAATAGGATACGTAGTGACAACAACACTGAATTTAAGGAAGCAGAGGTAGATTTGTATTGTGATAGGTTTGGGATCAAACATGAGTTTTCTGCTATGAAGACTTCTCAGCAAAATGGGATTGTTGAGAGAAAGAATAGAACGATCCAGGAAATGGCTAGATCTATGCTTCTAGGTCGTAATGTTTTTTGGAGATTTTGGGCAGAGGCAGTGTCTACTGCATGCCACACAGTGAATAGGATTTACCTGCATCCACACACACTTAAAACGCCTTATGAATTGTGGACAGGCAAGAAACCCAACCTGGAATATTTTCGTGTTTTGGCGAGTAAATGCTACATCCTACGGGATAGAGAGAAATTAGGAAAGTTTGACTCCCGGAGTGATGAGGGAATATTTCTAGGATATTCATCGAATAGCAGAGTGTACCAGGTCTTTAAACTGAAGAGCTCTAAGGTTATGGAATCAATAAACGTCACCGTGCAAGATGACGAACCTCCAACGGTTATTGATCCTAACCTTCAGTGTGAGGATGAGGACTCGTCTGACAGTGATTCACTTATCCCCCACCCACACTCTGTGGTCCCCACTACTATGTTAGCGGACACACCCGCTTGGGTTCGTAAGAGTCATGACCCGTCTTCCATTGTTGGCGATCCCACTCTAGGGGTAAAGACTCATGCTCAGCTAGAGAACGTTGTTATACATCTTTGCTACACGTCCAAAGTCGAGCCCAAGAACCATAAAGAAGCACTCAAGGACGAACACTGGATATCTGCTATGCAGGATGAGTTGCTTCAATTTAAAAAGAATAATGTCTAGGAACTTATCCCCTGACCTTGTGAGACTAATGTGATTGGTACACAGTGGATTTTTAAGAATAAAATGGATGAAAATGGTACCATAATAAGAAAAAAAGCTAGGTTGGTCACTCAAGGCTAGAACCAGATAAAGGGTGTAGACTTTGGGGAGGCATTTTCTCCTGTTGCGAGGCTTGAGTCCGTTCATCTACTACTCGCCATCGCTTGTCATCTGCGCTTCAAGTTATATAAGATGGATGTCAAGAGTGCGTTTCTGAATGGCATTATCCAGGAGGAGGTTTACGTGGAACAACCAAAAGGGTTTGAAGACCCTCAGCACCCAGAGCACGTCTACTATCTGGGGAAAGCCTTGTATGGTTTGAAGCAAGCACCCCGTGCTTGGTACGAGAGGCTTACTTCCTATCTCTTAGACCGTGTCTTCAAGAGAGGGGGAGTTGATATGACGTTGTTCGTCAAGAGAGATGACGGTGCAATTTTGGTTGCCCATGTCTATGTGGACGACATAGTATTTAGATCCACGTGATCTCAACATGATCATCACTTTGAAAAGGAAATGAAAAGTGAGTTTGAGATGAGCATGGTTGGTGAGCTTACTTTCTTCCTTGGTCTCCAGGTTTGTCAGCTAGAGGATGGGATGTTCATCTCCCAATCCAAGTATGCTAGAGACCTAGTGAAGAAATTTGGTTTAGAATCCGCTAAGCATGCACGTACACCTATGAGTACCACTACCAAGCTTAGTAAGGACACTTCAGGCAAGGACGTAGAGAAAACCTTGTATCGGAGTATGATAGGTAGTCTTCTCTACTTGACTGCTAGTTGTCCCGACATCGCCTTTAGTGTTGGAGTCTGTGCACGATATCAGGCGTCTCCGAAAGAGTCACATTTACTTTCTCTTAAACTTATTATTAAATACGTGAGTGGGACTCTCTCATACGGTATTTGGTATTCCTTTGATACTGATGACCGAATGTCGTCCTATTCCGATGCCGATTGGGCCGGGGATGTAGATGGTTGTAGGAGAACTTATGGTGGGTGTTTCTATTTTGATTCTGCTCTTGTCTCTTGGCTGATCAAGAAATAAAATTCCATCTCTTTGTCCACTGCAGAGGCTGAGTACATAGCCGCCGGGAGTTGTTGCACGCAACTCTTGTGGATGAAGCAAATACTGGAGGAATATGGGATTTCACAAGACACTATGATCATTTCCTGTGATAACATGAGCGCGATACACATATCCCGCAATCCTGTCCAACATTTGTGCACAAAACACATCAGGTTATGCAAGCATTTCATACGTCAGTTAGTTGAGGAGAAGGTCGTATCCCTGAGTTTTGTTCCCACCGACCGTCAGCTAGCCGATATTTTCACGAAACCTTTAGATGCCCTTAGATTTGAGTGTCTTAGGAAGTCTTTGGGGATTTGCACAGTTGACTGAGGGGTTGGTCCGTGTCTAGCATAGGTTTCTTTGTCATTTTCATATCATCTGTTTCCTATTGCTAGATTGTATCATTAGTTTTCTTTTTATTATTTTTTTTTAAAATTCAAAAAAAAATTATAATTTCTTTTGAAAAGCGCAAAAAGATTTTATTTTGATAAAATTTTGAAAAATCCAAAAAGATTTTTTCTTTTTATTTTTGCACCTTTTTATGGATGAGCATTTAAGATGGCCAAGTCACAACTTCATTTCATATATCCATGTGACTGTTTGATAGAGATTTGAGAGGCTACATCATTTCATCCATGTGCTTTACATTGTTTGGAGTTTTTGAGATGTGATTAGTGATATCCTCCTACATATTTGACTCATATATCCTTTATTGCACACATGAATGACTTTATTTGATTATTGCACTTGTCTATCACATATTGGTTTGAGTGTTTCCATCTCAATTCTATCTATACAATGTACAATATGCGATAAACTTGACAAGATTGGAATGCATGTGAAAACCGTTTGGTGAGAGTGTTTGTTTATTTGTAAAACGAGGAGGGGTTGCGAAAGGTAATTATCTATCCTTTGCGCAAAAGACACCATTTAAAAGGACCTAAAAAAAGGAGGAATTTTAATATCTGATGTCCAAAGAGGTTAAAAGAGCCTGGAAAATTTTAAGGCAACAAAAAGATATTCATGCCAAATATGGGCCATTTAGGTTTCACCATCAATTCTCCAAAGTTTGAGAATTTATAATACCTCTATTCAAAATATATATCTGAGGGATTTTGGTTGGAGAATCTTTAAACGGGTTTGCGCTTCCTTGAAAGTCCTGAAAAAACATGAAAACATTTTGGACGTTATTGGTGTGGAAATCACTTTGAGCTTTGATTTGTTGATTTGAATTAAGTTAATGTCTTATATTGTCATTCTTTTATACCAAAGGAAGCATTTGAGTTCATTCGCTAGGAATATCCAATATTCATCGTGCACATATGTCATGTTTGTATGCATTGATCTTCCTATCGAATATTGATCACACCAATTCATTAATGCTATCATCGACTTGGTTGCTTTGTGTTCATTCATGGTGTGATTTTGTTTGAAATTTTTTTAAAAAATTCAAAAATAGTTGTGTATTTCCTTTTGAGACCCCATCATTGATTGTTTGCATTTTTTCTCTCATTTGTCTATTTGGGGACATCATAAAAAGGGGGAGAAAGAATTATCATATTATGGGAGAGTTTTGAGTTTTTGAGATTTGATAACGTATGCGTTCATCATAAATTGGTATCTCTATTTATCTCATTTCAAACTCGATATGTCACTTGGTATTTGCTTTATTTCATGTGTGTAGGCACTTCATTAACGATCTCTTTTTGCACACCCTGATGAGAAAAGCGTTGAAGATTCCTGAAGAGTTGAAGAACAAATTATGAAGTCTTATTCAATTGTACCTTTTCAGTTTTTGGGTTCATGAAAGGTAGATTTGTATAGGCATTTTTTTTGTAAGTTTAATAATTCGGATTGTTGTTGTTTATGTATGTATCGACATAGACATAGGGGGAGATTTGTAAGCACATTTTGTCCATCATATATTATGGGTTATGTCATACACCGTTACACCGTTGCAGATATTCAAGAACTTATCTACGTCAACGGATCCGAATAACAAAAGAGGAAGGAATCTGCATTCTGGTGAGCCGGACTGATCCGCCCAGAGAAAAAGAACCGATCCGACATCGGACTGGTTTGCCCCTGTACCGGACCGATCTTCTTGATGAAAAGCCAGTACACCCCGGACTGCAAGCGAACCGATAAAGCCAAATTTAAAATGAACCGATTCGCCACCTCGGTCTGATCCGCCTCAGACTCAGACCGGTCCGCCTGGGATAAAGTTCAACAGATCGTGCAGAGGTTTTTTAGGCCAAGTTACTCCTTTATAAACCCACTACGGGAAGTGGTTTTACAAGACTTCTATACACGATTTTCAAAGTCCATAAACTAAAAGTCTTCATGCTTTTGAGTTACCAAACTCATGTTTTGATTCACACAAATTTTCAAATTATTTGTGAATCGTTTTGAAACCCTAGAACACAAATTCTTTTTCTATTCATACCCTTGTGGAGAAGACCGACCTTCTTCTTCATTGCAGCCCTCCTGGAAAGGGAAACTTCCAGCCACTGACTACAGATCCGACGCCTGAGGGTAATTCTGTGTCACCCCTATATTTCATTGTAATCCGTGTAAATTGTACTTTACAAAATTATAGTGAAATAAATGGTTTTTCCCCTGTGGGGGATTTTTCCTCATTTGCATGTGTTTGAATGTTCTTGCATGCTTTACATCTCATTCAATCACACCGAGATGCATGTTTAGGATTTAATTGGGTTAAATTATATTTAATTATATAATTTCTTAATTTGAACGCACGCGCAACTCTTTCAACTTTCATTTTCCATACCCTATTCCAAGAATGTAGATGACTCCCCAATTCCCTCAATAAAATTGAATGATCTTCCACCATAAACACTTTTTCATTACCTCAAGTGCATATCACACTATTTTCCCTCCCATTGGGATGAGTCCCATTTTATGGCATTCAAAAGCATTTGCCTCCTCAAATTCTCAATTCATTAATGTCCTTCTGAAATTTAGTTTCCACATCATCTAATTGCCCCCCTTCTATCCTATGCTCTACCATTGAATCCGCCTTGTTCCCTCCAATTTTGAACATCCCAAGAAATAGATTCTCCAAGTTACCATCCTTCCCCCATTTATCCTTCGAAGATATAATTGTGTTCCCATTACTTATATGGAATGTTTTGTGTCGAGAGAAATGCACCTATCCATTTGTTATGTGCTTCCACAACCCAACCCCATGCGCATAATCTCCCACTCTCAGTACCAAACCACACCAAGTGATCCCTCCCATGACCACAACGACTTTCCTTTGTAAGGTATTTTCCTCTCGAGTAAATCTTCATACCCATATACCTAGCAAAGCTTTACCTGAAGTTCTCTAAGAATTTCGTCCTTGTTCCCCCACCTTGGTTAGCGTACATACCTCTTACAATCCCATGAGACAATTCTTGAATTCATCTCCATTACCTCTGTACAATAAATCACTCATAATATTTTCCAAACTCTTATGCACTAAAATCGGCAAAGGAAAATTTCACTTGGAGTATGTCGTAAGGCTTAGTGCAGTGTTTATAATCAATGCCAGTCTTCCCACCTTTTGAGATATACCAATTCTTCCACCTCGCCAATACCCATTTGAACCACTCTAAGACCATATCCAAAATTTCTTTCGAATTAAAGTCCACTACCAACGTTAGTAAAGGATATGCCAAAGGAGGGGAGATAACCTTTCACCTGGCCACATTTTCAAAATAAGCCACATTCTTAACTCCCCAGACTGGAATCATCTCACATTTCCAAAAATTAATACGAGCCCTAACATTTCCTCAAAGAACAACGACGCCAATCTCAACACTGTTACCAGATCCTCTTACGCATCACAAAAATGATAGTGTCGTCTGCGAATAAAATATGCGAGATCATAACAAAATTGGAAATTGTATTCCCAATCATAAACACATTGGTCTATCCCACCTCCTTTACTCTACCCAAAAATTTACTAAGAACTTCCATTACCAAGATAAATAGAAAAGAAGATATCAAGTCCCTCTTTCGCACCCCACTAGAACACGAAAAAATCCTTAAGGCGTCCTATTTTTCAAAATAGAATAACTCACTAGTGATATGAAACTTTTAATCCGCCAACACCAAAGATCATAAAATCCCATCCTCTATAATAAATATAGCATGAACGCCATTTGGCATACCATTTTAATATTCACCTAATAAATAATCTTAGGATCTCTATTCATCACTCTATCCTCCACGCACTCATTAGCCACTAAAACCACATTCAACATTTTTCAACCCACACAAAAACATTTTGGTTTCCTAAAATGAGTTGATCAATCACCTTCGTAGGTATAATAGATAAAACCTTTGATAACATCGTATACACCCTACCCACTAGACTAACGGGGTTCCAATCCTTTATATCCACTGACTCCCTTCTTAGGAATCGAGGTTAAAACGTCAACATTATAGACCCTCACGAATTGACCACTTTCATGGAATTACATGCAGCAGTCCATCACAACCTCCCTCACAGCACTCCAACAATGCTGGAAAATAACATATTGAAACCATTTGATCTCGATGCCTCGTCCCCACTAGTAGACTATAAAACCTAAACTACCTCATCTTTTGTCAAACCCCCTCCACCATGTCAACCGCACTCTGACAAATACTTCCTCAATCCAAGACATTAATCTTGGGTCTCCACTCCTGCTGTTTTGTGTAAAACCTCTCATAATACGATCAAATTTCTCTCCCCACCTCATCCGCCTCAATAAATGGTAGGAAAAATATTATGTCTCTTCATCATTGTAGTAGGAATATTTATCTATCAATTTTACCTTTACAAACGCAATACACACTATAAAGGAGTATAATGGAAAGTAAGGGGTCAATCCATGCTCTTACACTAGAGAAAAGTCAAATGAAGCTATTGAAAATCATTTTCACATTTTAAAATTCATCTTTCATGGGTTTTTCATTTATCTAAAATAGTGAACTAATATTATGTAATAAAAATAAAAAATATCGTAAAATATCACTTGTTAAAATGTATATGAGAGAAGTCAATGGGTAAAATTAGATATTTAATTCTTTTACCTTTATTTCCTATGTCTTGAATTAAAGTGCCCCAATATAATTTTTTAAGTCACCAGTCAACTCTCGTTACTACTAGTGGTCATAATAATTAGAATTTTATAATATGGTCAGTTTTCTTTAATAAACTCTTTCAAATCATGACCCATAAATTTCTCTAATAATTATTTCAGTCAATAAATATTTAAAGTCACCTTTTATCATAAAATAAATAAATTAGAGATAGTTAATATCAAGATACAAAGTTGGAGAAATGTCTATTTCTAGCTTAATTCAAACATATGTTATATTTCAAAATTATTATTTTCTCTCGAAAATAAATTCATACTTTCTTGAGTTATGAACTAGAACAGTTACTATAACAATAATGGTATTTAAAGTTTCAAAACAAATAAATAATTATTTAACTAAGACTTACAAATTAAATGCATCATTTCACCCCTTGAATAGGGATTTTATCCAATCATTTAAAGATTAAAATAAACATAAAGTCTTAATGACTCCATTACTGCTAATAGACAAGAATATGAGAGAATTGATATATATATATATATATATATATAATAAAGTATAAAACTTATGTATGTCACAAGTTTGGATGATGATGTCATGAGATGAATTAATTTTTGCCCTACCTATTTTACCCCCTAAACATTTGAGTTACCCCTCTTTTCTCCCACTCTAAATATTTTCCACCTCCTTACATTAATTCAAAAATAAGGATACATTTGTAAATAAACAACCATCACTAAAACCGTGAAGAGGAGCGTGTCTTTGTTTCTATTTCATGCAATTTCCTCTAGGTTTAATCGAGACAAACCCACCCTCACAAACCCTCACACCTCACCCTCTCTCCTCAAGCTCCCCACTCACAAACCTTCTCTCACTAATCAATTCAAACCAAAATCGGCAACTCAAAATCAGGCTTGATTTAGATCTGAAGTCGAGTTTGGTTTCTTAATCTAATGATCGGGTTAGATCTCTCTCCCTCTTTATGGATATTTGATTTTTTTTCATTTTGCAGATGGGTTTTGGAATTTCCAAGGTTTTAAAATGGGTTTGGGGTTATTGTTGATGGTGGCTTGCATTGGTGCCTTTGGTGGTTGAAAGATGATGATTTGTTGTTAATTTTCGTATAATATTTTTGAGAGGATGAACTCTATTTTTTTAGTGTTCTGATTATATTTCCTTATATGTTGTATCTAACATGGGTGATTTCGTTTGTTTTGTAGATGATTTATGGGATTTCCAAGGCTCTAACATGGTTACTTCACATTTTTATGAAATGTGACACTTTATGGTCTCAAACACCTCTTATACGGACGAGATCGAAAGATCTCCGCTCAATCTTGCCTCAAAGGCCAGTGGGGTACTCAGGTTCATTTGAATTTTCTTCCTTCCAATTAATAGTCATAAAGTAATTAATATTCTTGATTTGTCATTTCCCTAATGTCTCGAATATAAATTGTAGGTCAAAATACACAGGTTGCTTTTACAGTCAGTATTTCGAACGAGAAAGAAAGAGGAAGCAAATCTTTTCTTTGTACCTTCATATGTTAAATGCGTTTGGATGATGGGTGGTCTGACTGATGAAGAGCTTAATCAGACCTATGTGAAGGTGATACTCCTTCAAAATGCTTGATAATATTTCCTAATTATAACAGAGATTATTTGTTTCATATTTGTTAGAAGTTTTATCATAATGAAGTTTCATATAGACACCTTTTACCTTCAGGTGTTGAGCCAAATGACATATTTTTGGTTATCTGGTGGCCGCAACCACATATTCATCTTTCTAAGTTAGAAATTTGTAGTTATTATACTAAACCATTTGTTCTCTCAGCAGTGGATTATGATACAACTCAGTGACCTTACACAGATTGGGGAATTCTATTTAGAAACTCACGTGATTTACTTTTTGAAAAGATTAATGATAATAACACATCTATGATATATGATAATAACACATAATTCAAGTACATATGGGCTAACATACATTCATTTTGGTAGATATTTCCCAGGGCCGATGAATGTTCACTTTCTTAATGTTCTGAAATCCCAGAATGGATGAATGGTTAACGAGTTTTTCAAAGGTACTTCCTTGATTTGGAAAGAATTGCAGGTAAGAATTGCGTGTTATTATGATTTTCTTGTTATTATGATTTCCGAATGTTATTGTGACTAATAGATACGCGAACCTGAGGAGCTAATTATATATCAAGAAGCAGTAAATAGGCTGGGGTGTTCAACTCAAGTTACAAGGCAACTATTGGTAGCAGTGGCTAATGGAAACAAATTGATCAGCGTCTCAAAATGTTCAAGATTCATATGGAAAATATGAGGTAATGAATTTGAAGTTGATCTTAGTGTTCTTGAGTTACCTGATTGTGATATGGCATTGGGAGTAAATTGGATGAGAAAATTTAATCCAGATACTTTTGATTTTGAAGATAAAAAAATCAATTTCAAGAAATAGGGCAAGACAGTGGTAATATAAGGGCATAGAGGAAAGGAAGATATCACTATTTATTGAGCCGATATCATTACCTCCCAAAAGGAAGATGGATCATGCTATAGTTCCTAAAAAAGTATTAGAGCCAACAAACCAAAGGACATACACATATCCTTATTTAAAAAAAATAAGATAAAAAAAATCTGAGTTTTGTAAACTTTTGAGCTTTCCTAAGAGAGGTCACTGATCTCATGCATTGACTTGGGGTCTTTTCAATTTATTCTCCCTTTGTGATTAACATACAACTAAAATTGTGTTCATTATTACATATGGTACCAAACAATGACACTATTGTATTGAAAATTCTGGATGATATTAGTGGAATTATGCAGTTTATGCAGTTTGGCTTGAATGCTACCAATTATGCTACCAGTTATGCAGTTTTGCTTGAATGCAGTTATGCACTTACGCTACCAGTATATGTAAAGTGCTACCAGTTATGTAGTCCAGATTGAATGGAAATCAAACAGGAATAAACCTTATGTGTCATTTTTTTTAAGTCCTTTCTTCTATTTTTCGACACCATATTACACTCACCTGTGATCTCATTTTAACATTTCATGTATGGAGACATCTTTCTTAATATCAGATGTATTATGTTCACAAAAAAATTGGCCCATGGTTTAATTTCATCTCTTCTTGGTTTGTATATTTTGTTCTTAATTAGTAGCCCATGGTGTAATTTCACTAAGTAATATTTAAATTATGTACTTAAATTTGGATTATTGATCAAATGTTTGAGCAAGTGATAGTTGATATCTTGTATGTCAAAGTGATGCTCATTGCAATTTTTTAAGTTACTTCCTGCAATTGTTGTCTTTGTAGCAATCCTTTACATGTAATCAGTTGGATGATGAGGTGTGCCTTGGAGGTTGAAAATCAACTTGCGGATTGGACATTCTTGGGCTTCTTGGACATTCCTGATAGAATGAGATTTATGAACCTGCTACTGCTGCTATTTTTTGCTCTTATTTTCTACACTCACCTTTACACATTCATCTTCTGCCTTTATAAAATGTTTTCTACACTCACTTGCAGTCATCTATTTTTTGTTGCTGATAGGATGAGATTTATGACCAGTGCATAGTCATGGTCTGCCTTGATAAGTGTTTGAGACATCGAGATTTCCTCTCTCTGTTTCTCCAAAAAGGTATCTCTTGATATTCATCCCCCTTCGTTGATTTTTTTTATAAACTTAATCAAGTTTATTTGTTATAATTACTTATGAGATTTGGTATACCTCTTATTTCTTTCTCTATTTGGTATACCTGAGATCAGGTATACCCCCTATTTCTTTTTGTGTTTGGTTTATCAATTTTTAGATCACAAAACATTTTTTTCTACAATTTTTAGATCACAAAGTGTTTTACTAACTAAAATATTCCTCTCTCCTCCTGTTCTCTGTTTGTCAAATTTGTAGTTAGGCTACGGATCACCGACAACATAAATAGTTCCAACTATCAATGTGGGGAAACTATGTTCTCTGTCTTCTTTTAGTTTGCTCTCATTGATATCAATGTGATGTCAATGTCAAAATTCCAGGCAATATAAATATTTCATTCACGTTTTCATATTATAAAGTCGTTCTCTATGTTCCAGGTACCATTATTATTATAGAGTTGTTCTCTGTGTTCTTTTATTTCCTCGCATTGATGCAATAATTTGCAGAGTTGTAGACCGAATGTAGAGTTGTAGAGTTGTAGACAGGATGTCAGTCCTGATTGGGATTAACTGCTTACGAGATGGGTTGTGTTATTGGACTAATTTATGTGGTTTTATTGAAATATTTAGTATTCCTGAAAACTTTTGAGGTTGTGTTTTTCTATACTTAAATTCTTTGTTTTCAGATCTCAAGTTAGTTTTCTATAATCTCACTGTGTATAAGTGCATTTATGCTTTATTTGATTTATACAACAATGTTAGGTATATGTGAATGGCGCGATTTGATGGCAGTGGGGGTGGGTTAATATTTGTGGGTTACTATTTGTTGTATTCATATATTATGTTTGACATTCATACTATAATGGCTACTGCCTTTTCAAGATCAGTGCTCATAAATTATAAAAAAATTATTCCATGGGTGTTTATGTTAGTGAAGAGAATATAACATTCATAGTATCAACACCTAATGTGCATTATAAGTTGTTATTTTCTTTTTCTTTCTCATTCAATGTTCATAGTTATTAATTTTTTGAGGTACAGAAAACAATCAAAAAAATTTCTGGGGTGGTCATAAGAAGTGAAAGATTTATATTTCTTTGTTTCACAATATCCAACCCAAGGGTAGTCTAATTTTAATTTTAATTTAATCTTTTATATATCAAAGATGGGGTAACGGTTTCCCCGAATATATCATAGCCAGTTTTGCCAATTTTTGGCTACGCCTTTTTTATGTATCAACATTTGGATGAGATACCAATCATTTACCTGTATTGAACTACTTTTAGTCATATATATATATATATATGTTAGATTAGATACAATGGGTAAAAAGTGACTACTATAATAATAACATTATTTTTTTACTTAGATGCTCTCAATTTATTTATGCAGATTTGATGCCTCCACCTGAGATATGTTGTTGATGTCGCAGATCCAATATGTTGCAAGGTTGCTTTGAAATATATATCAAAGATAAGAGGTGTTTTGGCTGCATATTATTATTGAAAACTAATTTGGTGATTATGTTGCATATTATGGTTGCATATTATTATTATCAAAAACTGCATATATAAAAAAATAGAAGTCATTGGATGCGAGTTCATAAAATTTAACATTCCTACAACGTGTGTATACTACCAAGACTTACTATTTTCTCAATTTTGTTCCATTAATAATTACTTTACCATGTGTCGACTTCTATTTCGTTAGATGTTTTCTACATTGAGTTGCAACTAATTGCTAAAGACGTGAACATATGTTTTTGGGTACAGGAAAAAGACTTCTTAAAGCATTTGTGGAACTCCACGCCCCTGAATTCTGCATCAAGCTTTCTTTTAGAACTTTAGAATGATGCTCATCCATGATGCAAATTTAATGGCGAAAGTGGGTTCTTTTCTTTGAATGTTGGATGAAATTACGGAAGTGTTGAATGATATTTTTTGTTTATATGTTCCATAGACATGCGTAATATGTGTACTAAAGAAGCCAAAATTCTCAACATACATTGGATACTCGATTAGGATAATATTGTATATTTATTTTGACTACAATTTTGTTGGCATTTTACTATAAACGAGTATTATTGTCACGAAGTTTTGTCGTTATTAATTATAGTGCCAACGAAATGTGTTTTGCTGGCTGTTTTAGAATTTAACTATCTTTATTAGTTTTTGTGTCTTGCTAGATGTAGTCGATATATCGTGTCATTAGTTAAATCAATGTTGTTTATATAAGGTTTAGTACGAACTATTAGTGTTATTGGAGTATTTTTTTTCTTTAACAGAGGAACTTTTGCCTAAACTTTCTAGATTATTTAGGCTTAAATATATAAAACACGTATTATTTACATTATACTCGATTTTATGTTTTTCAAAATTTTCTCCGTGCCTTCAGGCATGGGCATACCCTAGTGTGTGTGTGTGTGTGTGTGTGTATATATATATACCTTATCTATGTGATTCACTTGTATCCAACAATCTAAAAACAAGCCTTCAATAATGTAAAACACTGACTCTCACTCAATACTTTTGACTCAGTAAAATCACTCACATGCTACAATCTAAAATATGTCCTTCTCAATGTAACATTATCTAAAGATTGCACACTCAAGTACACATTGTTGTGTAGTATCCAAAATGTCTCCAAGTATCTATCTCTTAAAGATAACATTTTTCAATATTTACACGTTGACAAAACTGAAATCTCTTTCTTCTCACCCACTATCTTGTTGTGTCCGAAACCTTAATTTTATATTATATTCAACCTCATAGTTTGTTTTCCTCTCCGTGTATATTTGCCTTTGTGTGTTTATAGTCAATGAAGAAATAATGTGCACCATGTTTTTAGGTATGGGGTCCCAAACTGCACATAAATAAATATATTTCATGCCTGGGGGGTCAAACAGTGTGGGTTCATTTTATGAATGGTGCGTCTCCTGAATTGGAATCCTCAATAAGTAATAGGGTCGGTGTGTGTCTCATGTAAGATGTCTAGGATATAGAGGTGGATCCTGAGTGATTCGAATAGGTTGTAGTTCGGTTTGGATGGATATTGGTTTCGGGATATTGGGGTATAAGATGTGGTGATTTTGATGTTATTAGGTTAGGTTTCAGGTTATGGAGGTGTTGTTTTTTTGTCGATCCACCACTTGCTGGTGGTTAATAGTGCTGAGCACTGGTGGGCTTGGGAGTTGAGTTGATGTTAGTGTAAGGACGGTTTTTGTTTCATAGCTATGTGTGTGTGTGTATCTGTGTGTGTGTGTGTATAGTGTATATATAATATATAAGTGTGTTAGTGGGTATGGTATGTGTGCCTACAAATTTTTTGTTTGTGTACATGTAGCATTGTATATATAGTGTGTTGTGTGCGAGTGTACATATTGTGTTGTGTAAATATGTACATGTATATACATATATATAATGTGTGTGTGTGTGTGTGTGTTAGTATGTATATATATAATATATATTTATAGAGATTATATATGGAGAAACACACACACACACACACACACACACACGTGTGTGTGTGTGTGTGGAGAGGTTCAAAAGCAAGCATAAAGGATGAACATTTTAATGAACATTAACAAAAGAACACTTAACACCCAATAAATTTTAATTCATTTGCTGTAATTGCATCGCGCCATTGATGACGAACATGCATATGACACGCGTGTTTTTTAATACACCCGCATGACAAGCATGTCCGTTGCCGCTGGGGCGTGTCACATGCGTGTCCGTTGCCACAGGTGCACACCAGTTACAACATAGGAATTAAAATTGATTGGGTGTTAGGTGTTTTTTGTTAAGGTTCATTAAAATGTTCACTTTTGAGCCTCTCCATATATATATATATGTACGTGTGTAGTGTGTGTGTTACTTAAGCATATAAATATACCTATGACATGTGTAAGTGAGCACACACACACACACATATATATATATATATATATATATATATATATATATATATATATATATATATATATATATATATATATATATTGTGAGAAAAAATAATCCCAATTGCACCGTAAGTACAAACATAGGACACCCATTCTGCATCACATCAAGTTTTTGGCACCGTTGTCGGGGGAATAGGTAGGTTAGGTCGAATTGATTGTAATTTGGCTGCAATTCCTAAAAGAAAAAAACCAAAAATACAAAAAAATAATGAAAATTGAAGTATCTAAATAATTCAGAAAAATCCAAAGAAATAATAAATACTTAACCCACTCCAAAATCTCGGGACAATAGTAGAATTCCCTTGTTCTAGCAGTAACATTCCAAATGATCCAAATTTTTGGCTACCACCTCCCACCCCGAGTAGTCACGCCATGAATAGAACATCTGGGAACTCTAGGGAGGAGAGTGATTCTTTAAGTGTGAGTGTGATGTCGGATAATGCATGTTATGGAACCAGAGAGGTTGACCTCTTATACCCAGAGAGAACCGTCACTCCGGGGTGCATTATATTCACGTATAATGCTGGGAAATTATACTCTAAGAACGTGATGACCAAAATTCTTCCTACTTTTCAGGTCATTGAGTCGAAGAAGCCTCATTTCCACATTCGAGAGATTGATGAGGCGGGCCAAATGTTTAACGATCAAGCTTGAACCAAAGATGTTGTGCTTCTCAAGTTTTTCCCATTCTCATTTCAGGATAAAGCCAAGACTTTTCTTTGGACATTGGGACCAAACTCTATCAGTACGTGGAGAGACATGAAAGCTAAACTTCTTCAAAAGTTCTTTCCCTCTAACGGAACTAACTCTATTAGGTATCAAATTTAATCTTTTATGAAAAACCATAATGAGTCATTTGAATAGTGTTGGGAGAGATTCAACGAGTTAGTTAACATGTACCCATACCATGGTTTTGAGAAGTGGAGACTCCTGGCCGACTTCCAGCATAGGCTTAAACTAAGCTCAATGAAACTCATAGAAAGAATGTATCCAGGAGAGTTCTTCCGGTTAGATGCAGACGATGAGGAGGCCCATATGGATTATGTCACTAAGACAACTCAATTTTGGGAAACATCGATCCAAATACAAAACCCAAAGATAGAATGAAGTCCATAACTTCTTAAGCATCCAGACTCTACTAATTGTACAAGGAAGTAGAGTTGCAGCTTGAAATTAATCAATTATGCAAGTGGGTAGAAGACAATGTAGAAGCTAGGAGGATAAATATATCTTACCCATCTCGAGCTTTAAGGGAGTAAATTTTCATTTTTTATGGGGCGGGACATTTAAAGAATGAATGTCCAATTATCCCCGCATAAAAAATTATGCTTCAAGAGCGAGTTAAAGTGATGGGATCTTACAAAGGAAATATTAACTCCCCTCATAGGAACTCTTATAATCCTTGGTGGAGATACCACCTCTGTTTTATTTTTGGGAAATTGAATGCGTCATTGATCCCAAAAAAATTAGTTTCCCAACAATCGCCACCACTCCCACCTTTCCAATAAGTGTTATAAATGGAAATGCCTCCTAGCGTGCCTTTCGTGATCCCACAATCGAGAACATTCTTGCCTAATTTAAGCAAACTTATTCACCGACAAATGCCAAAAATGCTCAAAACATTTCGACTTAACGACATCGTTATCTAAGTTATAATCCTATTTAAGTGTCAAAGTGAAGGCGAAGTTTATCACCCAAGGACAACAATCACCTCTAGTTCAAAACTGTGTTAGCTCTACTCCCGATGAAAATTAAGGGCAATGTAAAGAGGTACCCACTCAAGTCAGTGGAATAGTCGTTTAGTTGTCACCCCCTTCACTAGACATACTAAAAGACAAGGAGGTTTTGCCCGACATGCAAGAGGATGAAGATACCCCCTTGGAAGAGGGTGAAAAAAAAGAAAAAATTAGGTTCTAAGTGATAGTGAAACCCCTGATAGCCTCACCATACCCTCAATGATTGGTCCCTCCTCCAGAAGGAGCCGCCTCTGACGACATTTTAGGGGTGCATAAGGAAATGAATTTAAAGCTATCTTTTCTTGAGGCTATAAAGTAAATTGCCGCATATGTTAAGTTCTTCAAGGAAGTGGTTAGTGTGAAATGTAAATTAAAAGTAAAAAAGAAGGTTTTCTTAGCCTATAAAAAGGTACAGTACTCCCTAGAGACCTCCACAAAAATATAAAGATCTGGGAGCCCCCACCATTTCGTGCATTATTGGATAGAATAAAATTGACAAAGCTTTATTAGATTTAGGAGAAAATGTCAATATTTTACCCTATTCCGTTAATAGGAAGCTTGATTTTGGAGATCTTAAGCCCACCAAATTCACTCTCCAACTTGTGGATCGTTCTGTGAAGGTACCCCTATTATATGCTTTCATAATTAACAACTTTCATAAATATCTTAATTGGTCACCTATTATATGCTTAACTGACTACGCAACACTAATATATTTCCTTCCAAGAAGCACTCAAAGCCATGATTCATTAGGTGGATCATACTACTACAAGAATTCAATATTTTGTTCAATAAATAAGAAATGATTAAATAACTCACAGACAATAATTTATTTAGGATCTCATTAGACGTGCCTCAAGATCTCGTACCCATAGACAAGTATTTTTTGTATTAGAAAATCTTTTCCAATTCCTCTCTACCTTTGTTTGCGGACATTGTGAACAATAAAGTGACGAGGGTTGATGCTTACAATTGGACTCTGCAAGAGGAGAGGACATATTTCATTTGGTTGCGCATGGTATTCTGTGACGATACTTATATAGTCATGTATTGAAAATCAAATAATACGAAAATGTATATCGAATGATGAGAATCAAAGTGTCATCTAGTTTTGTCATTCAGAAGCTTGTGGAGGCCAAATTTCTACGTAGAAGACGACCGTAATGATTATTCAATGAGGTCTTTATTGGCACACTATCTTGCGGGATGTGAACATTTTCTGCCGATCTTGTGATAGGTTCCAAAAGAAATGTGAAATTACTAGACGTGATATGATGCCGCTGAACCCTAGTCTCAACATTGAGATGTTAGACAGTTGGGGCATCGGCTTCATGTGATACTTTCCACCCTCTTTTGTTTTTTTATACATCCTTGTTGTAGTAGACTATGTGTTTAAATAGTAAGAGAAAATTACTATATGTGTGGATGATGGTAAAGTTCAGACATGATCATATTCTTTCCCATTTTGGTGCCCCGAAATCCGTGATTAGTAACAACGAAACGAATTTTTAAGTAGGATGTTTGAGAATTTAATGAGAAAGAATAAAATTTTCCACATGGTAAGGTAACTTACCACCAACAAACGAATGGGAAAGATGAGCTAGAAACTAGATAGATCAGAAACATTCTCCAAAAGAGCGTTGATCCCAATCTGGGGATTGCTCTAATCTATTACTTGATGCGCTATGGGACTATTTTACCACATAGAAGAACCCCTTGGATGTCCCCATTCCTCTTAGTGTATGGAAAGACTTGACATCTCCTCGTTGAGTTGGAGCACAATGAAAAGTAGGCAATTAAGAGGATAAAATATAACTTGGATAAAGTTGGTGAGACAAGAAAACAACAATTGAATCACTTGAAAGAAATATGCAACGGTGCATATGGGAGCATATGTATCATAAAAGATTTTATTCATGTCAAAATGTGCTCATATAACTTCCATTTACATTTGTTTCCCAAAAACATTATGTTCGAGATTGTTTGGACCATTCGTTATGGAAGTAGTGTTCTCACTCTGTTCTATAGAGGTGGAGGATACCAAGGATGGGAGAGGTTTAAAGTGAAATTACATCACCTAAAGCCATATTTCGAGACGTGTATTGGGGAAGTTGTGACAATTTTATTTTCGACCCCATTATATGGGGGTTGGTAGGATTTCATAAAGAGGTCGCCGCACTACCGATGCTTATGGGGTTAGTTTTTATTGTATATTTGAGTCGTGTGAGTGCATCGTGTGTTTAGGAGTGAGTCCTATGCATGGTGAGATTGATGATTTTTGGTCAAAAATGATGAATAAGTGGAATTATTTTGATTTTTCGAGATACATCTTCAAAGTGAAAATAGGACCGTGGTGAGATTGATCATTTTTTTTTTTTTATCAAAAATGATGAATTTGGTTAAAATTAGTGAGACTTTTAGGAACCCTAGCTCACGTTCCTGAGGGATTGGGAGATTTGGGAGGAAAAAGTCATAATGTAAAAAAAATTGAATTCAGAAAATTGAACCCCCATAGGTGAGGGTTCATTCTATATCAAGATTCAAACCGAATTGGCGTGGTCCTAAGGGCAAATAGGTTCTCTAATAGCACCGTTTTGGTTCCCAATGAGAACTTATTCTATTTTCTACGCTGCCAACTTGAATTTTCCCTTATTTTTCTTACTTTCCGTCTAACCCTATCACCTTCCCTCCACCAAAATTCACCCCCTTCCGCCCAACCATGAAAATTCATCCAAAATATTCCCCACACCTTCAAAACCGTTCTTTTCCTAAATCCTTCAATTTCCTATCTAAACAACAATTCATTTTCGCACCCTTTCACACCACTTCCCACCACTAAATACCCTGCCCTCCACCATTTTTCCTCACACCTTCAACCTTCTCTCTTCTCATAGAATTTTATCTATGTTATTCCTTAATTTACCATCTCTCAAAATGTACTCCAATCTCCATATAAAGAAATACAGTTCCACCAACATTTAGGAGGGTGACGACCGACGAACATTCCATTCCACCCAAGAACAAAATTTGTGCCGTGAATAATTCATTGCTCGGTGCACATTGTTTATCAAGAGGAAAATCACGTGGAATGAAATATATGATAACTTCGTACCTCTTTTTTCTTGGATTCAATGGAAATAGTGCTTTTATAAGTCTTCATACCCCGTCTATGTGTCATTGTCAAATAATTTTATGGTTCCCTTGTTTGCACTTCCCAAGGAAAATACGAGTCCTCTATTTTTGGGGTTACAATTAAATTCACCCTCTAAATCATCAAGCAAAAGATGAAAGCAGAGGGTGTTAAATATTTCAAGTCCTACAACAACCCACACTGCAAAAAATATATCTCTCATCTCCAACTTTCAAACCAAATAGGCAGACCCCGGATTCTCCATGGATTTGTGAGACCTTCCCTTTCAGGCAACTTCTGGCCCCTACCTGCTTCGTAATATCATCATTTCAGTACCATCCTCCTTTCAAAAAATGAAACCACAAACTGTGTGAGGCAGGGGACTTTCTTGTATTTCTTGTATCACATGGAGGAGAAAATAATTCTCACACATAGCTACTTATTTTCCATACGGTTGTTTCATCATCTCCTTATGCCTCGAAGCGGGGGTAATTCCATGGGTTAACCAAGCCCATGCGCCAAAGCCCATCAACGCCACATCCATCGATCGTAGCAACAAGGAAGTTGGGAACGCACCACCTCCCCCGAGAAAATTTTTTATGTTGTGGAAACGGGGGAGGGAGATGAAGATAGGGTAATGCCCAAAATATAAACATGTTATAATAACGAGGAGGAGAGGGCGCATGAGAGGATGACCATCCGACGGACCTGAATTTTGAAGGACACTTTAATGAGCACGCCTACAACACGATGGTAATTGAGAGTCAAATGAATCAAATCGAGGCCAACCTCGATTGTTTCATCTTCGAATATTGCAAATATAAGGTGATGTAACAGCCCAATTTTCCACGTAAAGGTTGTACAGACACAATACATCAAAGATGGGGCTTGTCTAATGACCTATACCATTTTCAACATCAAAACAAAATATAACAATTAGCATTTTAATTCAAATAAACCATTTAAGTCACAACTGACAAAGAAATAAATCCAGACTCTCAATTAATATAAGACATCCACTCAAATACTACAAATATTAAAAAAGATTGAATAATAAAACTCGAGCTTATAACCATACAATGTCTGAAGTAGTAAACAACGTATAATTGAAGTATCAATATATGCTAGAGTCAAATGAATTGAAGTAATGGATATGATATACGATCACAAGTCTAATATCCTGTTATCCCCATTGTCCCTGTCTATGTAAACCTAGGGGCAAACATTTTGTAATTTGGATCAGTTCCCTTGAGTTTAAAGATTTAATCTACTAAAAGAATGTTAAATAATGCAGTTAATTCGCATTATACACTGCCCATTGGCACTCACGTACAATGAGTATCTCACTCCTCATCTAAGTGCAATACCATACGCCTATAACCCTAAGTCCCAATAATGAAGTTTGATAACTACACCAGTAAGATTTATATTTATTGCATCTAGAACAATTCATAAACTGAAGTAAATCACCTACACATATTCTTCTAGTACCAAGAATAACCCTTACGATACCACCCACACCAAAAAAGATATTATCATATTATGTATCGTTTTAGAATTGGGTTCATTATCAACGATCAACATCATTAGACTACGATGATTTAATCTCAATTTATTTATATATATATATGTCCTTACATACATATGACACATAAAGGCATCTACGTCTAGTGTATCATTCATTCTCTATCGTCAAGTCCAAAAGACCCCCTCATCAAAATGGACATCACAAAACACACACAAAAGGGGTAGTCCCTACACAGTATACCATTGCGTAGTCCATATCCCCGATAGTGATAATGGATTTCAACCTCTACACCTACCTCCTAGTAACGGTCACTACCACGTAGTACCTAAAATAATGACCTACGCAATACTTAACCCACTTGTGCTGTTGCCTGCTCCAATTCTGAGAGGTACACAACCCCAATTGATAGGTCATCCATGAACATGAGTATGTTCACACAAATAAATAAATACATATTTACCCCATAATATGTATAGGTAATAAAACTAGTAATTACCCTCTTGAAGTCTCATAAATCTACAATCAACAAACATAATTTAAAAATTAACCAACTAGTTAATTGTGAGTTTCCCCATTAATAAATTAGTGGCACAACCCATTTTGAATAAATCATACACTCACTTGGATAACCTCCCATACTCGCCTATATTCATAAAAATAACTTGAACCATTCCCCGATCCTACCTTGATCCAAGCTCTGAGGCATAATCAATTTAACCCACAGAACTAATCGATTCACCACTAGGTTTCAGTCACTTCATCCCCAAATTGAATCAATCCTCCTTGGAGATCAAATCGATTCGAAATCGGGCAGTATCCCATAACTGTTACAATTACCAATACATGATTCCTATTCCTAAATCTCACCTTCATTTTAAATCTTAACCCATTAGTCAATAATTAATATAGATTCCTCATGAATAAACTACACTTTTTGGATGTCTATCTAATCAAATTAAGACAATATCATACGACCAAAATGCCGTAAATAAAATTAACATTAGATGGAACATTAGAGTCCATTTAATCCCAATTTGATCATACTTACACATCTAAACAATCTCGAATTTACGGTATCAATACATCCATTGAAATCATTTAAATAGAAATCCTATAATATATATTCTAATGTTCAATTTCCAATTAACATGATACCAATACTGAGTGTTTCACTAAATCATTTAATCTTTCAACACCATTATATTAAGATTTGTACAAAGAATCGTGGATATTATTCAGCTTAACCAAAATCATTGATTTATCAGTTAACCCTTAATTGTTATGAAAAAGAATGCATAGATGAATTAAGGAAGAACTTGTAATTGAGTTAGTAAGACAATTCTTCATTTAAACCGTAAATTGCAGTCTCCCGCTTTAGGATCGTTGCTCTCCCTTCCTTCCCTAGCATATGTAACCTCTCCTATGGGTGTGGGGCTGCTAGAGTTGTGTTATGGTGGATGGGAATAGCCTCATAAGTTGTTAATCCTCTTCTTATAATATGTAATCCATAGTTACCAATAGACCCCCACTTTTAGACCTGAAACAAGCCCGCAACCATACCTGGATTGGTCCAACAACTCCCTTAATACTATACTTATGCCCTAGGTCTATCTTAAATGTCTAAAACACCGAAATAAGCCCCTAAAGTCATCTCGGAATGTGCCCAACTATATCTTCTCAAATCACATACTTTTATTATGTTTAATCACCACATAATAATAAGTTAATGGACATACACTTTATTTTCTATGAATGACCACATTATGAACAATTGGATGAAATAAACATGGTATCATGAATAAGCAATTTATCTTAAAATTAAATTCTACCATTTTAGTCTAAGTTCTGCTAATTTAATATATTCATGAATTTATTTAATTAAATTCTTAGAATATAATTAAATATGAAAGAACGAGATATTACATTCTTCCCCCTTAATACAGATTCCATCCTCGAAATTTGCTGAAACATAATATTGTGACACCCCACCTACTAAAATACCGGGTGGCCAGCTTGTGATCAAAATAAAATGTTGGTCTCATATAGATCATTCTTAGCATCACTGTCGAAAATATTTTTAAAGTTCCAAACCACCTAGTAATTTAAATGAACTGAAGGCAAATTTTATCTTTCATTAATTAACAACAAGCGTAAATAAATAACAACTAAATTATCACATAAACTAGTAACTAACTCCAACATAGATGAATAATATAAATAAAAATAACGGGAGCAACTATCAGCTCAACAATGAAATCCAATAATAAACTGAAGTAATAACCTGTATACACAAGGTCACATAAATAAACTAAATACTAAATCTGAGGATCACATTCCCAAATGAGTACTGAAGTAACGTCCCAACACTAGTAGTTAATGAACGAATCGTCTATAGCAAAGTCCTACAACTTCCACATGGGGTGCAGTTGTGCATCCCTAGATAGAATCCTCAAACTAGGCGTCCTTGAGGTTGGACACCTAAAAGGTTTTGAAAAATATTTTGACAAGGGCCAAAACCCAAGTAAAAGATTTTGAAAATATTTAGCAAGTAGTAAATTTCAATATTTAAATATGTATGCACACTCTTCATATTTAAGCTAGTGTCGCACTCTTTTAAGGTGTAGCCCATCCCTCATCAAATGTGAACACCAAATTCTTACCTACTAACCTTCCTATTAGAGCTACCCCACCTAACTTGTCGTCCCACACCTCTCTTTACCACACTAGTCTAACCCGAGTATTCTTACGTTGATTATTAAGTTATCTACTCATTAACTTATTAATCAATTCAACTATATTAAAGCATATAACATTCACACTAGTCATACTGGAAATTATGTTTATAAATCATATAACTTTCACCCTAGTTACATGTGACACACGGCCTAATAAAATACCGGAAATCAATCCTGTACCAAATTAAAACAGGAGCCCTCAAATGGTTCATTTTTAGCATCACTGTCGAAAACCAATTTAATTACTAATAACCTATTAGGCTGGCGTCAAAATTTTATTTAACTAATATTTTTAATCAAACCATTCAAATAAAACATTCACACAGTTTATATATATATATAACTGAAATGAAATAAAATAACCGAACACTCGGCTCAACATAAAATAACCAAATCGAATGCCGCACTAAAAGGCAGTAAAAGAATAAATGAATACAATTGGGCTTTGGCCCGAGTGTTACTACAATGTTTCCTATCTAGATCATAAGAATATAAGCGTCTAAACATAAACTTGCATGCATCCACAGCTGATACAACAACTTCTTACTAGAAAGGATCATCATCCAGGCGTTCCTGTGTCTGGACACTTATATATATAATATATATAGCAAGAGAGGAGAAAATAGAGAAACGGATCCGAGCCCGAGTTTTGAAAATATTTTAGCAAGTCCTTAAATGCCATATTTTAAAATATGAAGTCTATCATATTTAAATTGGTATCGCACTCTCATTAGATACCCCTCACCCATATTCTAATAGTGCACACCTATCTCATACGTTTTAAACCTACTAGCTAAGCTACCCTTCCTAACTAAACACAATCACCCATCCTCTAAAAATCCTCACAAACCCGAGTACTAAGGGATAAAATTATCCTCATTCCCATCATTGCTCTACGTTCGTGCGTGGGGTGTCTTGCGAAGAGAAATCCAAACAAGGAACCACCCCGATACCCTACTACCTGACAATGTTGATCGTCGTTATTCGTTAGGCCCTCAGCACATAACGCATATATATATAAACTCTCTCTCTCTCTCACACACACACACACGCAGAAATATGTATATGTATATATATATATATGTATATATGTATACATACATACATATAACTACAGTTCTCATTAGAACCTACGATTCATATTCATATAAATCCGGATATAAATCTACCAGAAAGGGAATAAATCTTATTCAATTTTACCATCTTCTATGCGTTTACTTTATATGATATCTCATTTTCATATACAAGAAATATACTATGCCTACCGAATATAATTATACATATTACAATCATAAGCATAATAACCATCCCATCGAGCTATAACTCGAGGATGCAGTTGCATAGTGCCTATCCAAATCTGAGTTTACTCACTCTACCATGGTACAAAGCCAGACTTACTCATGGTGATTGTAAAAATACACAATGGTGGAGGCGGTCATGTTCCCTCTGCAAGTGGAGTACACACATCGCACTCGAACGCGGGAGGATATGACCAGGGGATATACTCTCCCTGCTCCTCAATCCAGGGGATTCACCCACATCGCGCAACCTCCATGTATCTAACTAGAGAACATATATAATCTGGCTATCCAACCCTATGCCTGGGGAAGCCCGTTGAACCAGCCACTAAGATACAAATATACCAATCACACACAGATATATAAGTATTTTCGTATCATATTATATATATTGTAAAAACATCGTATATATAATCTATATCACTTCTCAGTTCATATGGCTATAATTTACAAACTCTCATAGTGATAGCCAAAAATCTCGAATGTTCCCATTCGTAATAGTATCTAAGTATTCGCAAACTTACAATACTAAATTTATAAGTATTCTCTTAGTTAATATATAACTCGTACCTTAAATCACTTTTAAGGATTTATATATACTCTCTGAATATACCAATGCATAATAATTAAATAAGTATACTCTCATCTTTTTTAATACCCATAGGTATCGCATTACTTAATAATAGTCATCAACCACCATTGGATATGAACTCAAACATATCTAGACCTATCCTTAATTCCATCCAACTCACCTCCTATAATTTACTCGCCCTCAATTCCATCGCCTAGGAGTCCTAATATCATATCTAGAATCCCCAAAAATATAACCTCCATATTTATAAATAACTTCCCTTAAACTTAAAGGAAGGAAATTTCCAATATTTTTAAAGCGAATCGATTTGCCCCATCTCCGAATCAATTCGGACCAGCGAATCGATTCAGTCTAAATTCGAATTTATTTGGCTTGAGACAGTTTGGCAGGTCTTCCTATGAGAATTGATTCGGTCCAAATCCGAATCGATAAAGCAAGTAAACACCTGCCTCGTGGATAAAATTCAACGACCTCGAGTCGAATCCTGCGAAGTTTAGCCGGAAATCCCCTTTTTCTTCTTCCTCTCTTCCTTTCTCTCTTCTCCACTTTCTTTTCTTTCTTTTATTTCTTTCTTTCCTCTCTCTCGTGCCTTATATAGAGAGAAATAAGGGTTTATCCCTTTTAAACCCAAAAATGACTCATTTACTCAATTGCGAGTCCCTATTAGTCCAAAAATCCCCAGGACCTAAACATTACCCCCGGATACTTTATTCTGACTATCTCGGCCATTTCGAACCCAACCGCACACTCAAAATCTCCATATGAGTCATTTAACTACAATTCACTAATTAAACCCAACTCATCTCAATACCAGTTTTTCCAATTTAAATATTATCCTTTGTCGCATAACCCAACTGCGACATGTAATTAAAATAATCCGACTCATTTACTTAGTCCCAAAATTAAATGTAACACACATCAGAAATCATCTAACACTCGTAATTTCCAAAAATTATTATTCACAAAAATTCCTGAGATTTCAAAATTACACTCATTTATGTAATTTAAATATCTATAAAAGTGCGGGGTATTACATTCTCCTCCCTTCCAACGGAATTTCGTCCCCGAAATTCAGATACGACCGGTACTACCAACCTAGAATCGCTAATCGCACTACATCCTTGTGCCCAAAAGTCGAATAGTACTAACTCAATGGCACTCGACCAAACACTCGATCACTGTACCCACCCATCTCAAGGTTTATAACGCACTAGCTTGACCACAAGCTCAACTGCATCTCTATAGGCTACAGCACTACCTCGAGTGTAAGGCTAACTCTAACAACAATAAATCACACCTAGTGCTTCAATAATCGTATATAAAGAAAATGTGCCTATAACCGCCGCTCTAACGTATAAATTTCACTGGAGAATCACTACTCTAAGCATACTCTCATCTAAATCTGGACATCTAATTTCCCTCAAAAGGAGATTACACAAACGCTTGACTAATCCCATTAGTCTCATCGCTTATCTTGGGCGTGCTACCTCTTATTGCACCGATATAATTGTATTCATGCGTATCCCATACGACATTCCATTCAACAAACCCCATTCTCATATATAACTGCCTCAAAGCGTATTCTTCAACTAAGTATACTACGCCCCTTCTATTCCAGACGGTATATAAAACCAACTTACCAAGGTGCCCATGCACCTTTTGACCAGTGCTTATCTACACAACCACTGTAAACGTCAAAGTCATAACACTCTCTCTAAAAATATGGGCCTCACTTTCTTGGCCTGGTGCTAACACCTGGGTATTCTGAATTATCTTCTCAAGGTTCAATTCTTCCTATAATTGTAAATCCAATCCTTCATCAAGGTAACCCAACAATCTTCTAGTGGTTAACTCACTACGACCTTCCTAAAATAGTGTCACATGCCCCACTGGTCTTACTTCATAAAAACCCTAAGATCGATGCGTTTCCTACACACGTAAAATGAATACTATACTAACCATGTCCCTAGTGCCCAAGACCTCTCCTGACTTCCGACATTCGCTCGGTTTCATGCGTGGGACGTCTCGCAAAGATAAATCCACACAAGGAACCCTCTCGTTACACTACTTCCTCGCATCATCGGTCATCGAGATATAACGACCTATTTTGCAAAGAGATAGAGTCGCCAGCCTATTTTTCTCAAAACAGGCAAAAGAATATGTTTCCACTTCGAGAGAGAGGCATCAACGACAAACTGATGCATGCGAAACCAATAGATCGGAGGTCTGGGGGCTAAGTTAGGGAATGGAAAGGTGTTAGGCACCCATACCACCTTTTCGGTCACTCATGGGAAAATGTTAATAATTTCCTTTATTCCTGTGAAATGTGTGCATGTGTTTATATAATGGATATTGGAATCGTTCGACCCATACCATGGAAAATATAGGGTGAGGTCATCTACTGGAATATTCCTAAAATAGTAAAAATGTAGAAGATAGAATATGAGCGTTCATCGAGATATTTATCGTTATTGGGAAATGATAACATATGTGGGATGAGAAGCGAACAAGCATAATATATGTATAATAATTATGAAAATGAGGGATTTTGAGAAATTTGGAAAATGAAAGAAATTGAAAAATTGAAAAGTTGGACTCGAGTCTCGAATTTTAATCTGAGACACCTACGTAGCCTTTAAAGGCATCAAACTCCACGTAGTTAGAATATTGAATAGGGGTGGGGTTTATCCCATAGATTCGAACTGAATTTTATTCGGTGCGTGTGTGTAGAAAATGTGTTTTAGCTTTGAAAAGGTGTGGTGGATAATTTTGTTCGGAATTTACAGGTGTAACCCTCTTTTCTTTTTTTTGAGATTTTTATGAAAAATAAAGTATTTGTAATATACTAATAAAAGAATGGATGTTAATATGTATGAACTAAAATGAATCTAGATTATGAATCTGAGGTAACTTATACAAAAACAAGAGATTTAAAAGAGAGGGAGAAGGAATTGGACCTTCTATGGAGCTTCATCTTGGATATTGGATGAACTCCTTTGAATGTTTATGGATGTTGATGAGAGAGAAGGATATTTGCCAAATTGGGTGTGAAAAGGATTGGTATTTATGCTTAAATGGGATTTCTCAAATGGAACTTCGCTGATTTCGAGAAACTGTTACTGAGATCACTGATGCTGATGGGTTTGTTGTATGTCCTGGTAATGAGGTCATGCCCCTTACTTATAGGGTAAAAAGGGGTGCCGATCGGCCTACTCCAGGGGGTGCCTATCGGCAGGTCACCCTTGACACTGTGCCAATAGGCATGGTTCTGGACCTCCCAATTGGCAGTCCCGTGCAGACTTTTCGAGAAAAATGATCGTAGCGCACGAACCGTTGATCCAAATTGTGAGTCATTTGGACCTCTCCCAGGTCCAGGAGTTGACTTTGGGTCAAATGTGCCTCGAAAGCACACGTTGTCCCTTTGGACGGGAGATCGCCGGACGCAAACGGGTCGTTCATCCGCATGGTAGGTCAGAATCACGCATGGGGTGGACCGTTGGAAAGGTTAGGATACGTACTTAGACATTCAAAATAGTTTCGCTCGGTTTGAAAAGTTGACCTTGGTCAACTAGGACCCAGAAGCGCCCGGTGACCACTCGGAGTAAAATGGATCGTTCATCCGTACCGTAGGTCAAAATCGCGCACAAGGCGGATCACTAGAAAGGGTATTTATCTGCCTTAAGAGACTCATTTAGTCTCATTTGAGCTGAAGAGTTTACTTTGGTCAAACAGAGTCCGAGAGCACCCGATGGCCTCCAGATCAATTTTTTAGGGAAAACTGATTGTTCGTCCGAACAGTTATGCTGTTTCGCACACGAGGCAGACCTTAAGAAAGGGGTTTCAGTTCCCTTCGAAGATTCAAAAAGCTTTCTCTCTAATGGTGGAGTTGATTAGGGTCAAATGGGTCCCGATGGTCTTTAGATGGGTACTCGGAGTTAAACTTATGTTTGCAATGGAAAGCGGAAGCATTGGGAGTCTAAGTACAGACCTAGGGGGTCCTAGAATGTGGTGTCTACATTTTTTATATCCCATTTTTTTATTACCTTAATTAAATCCTTAAAAGAACCAAAATAAAATTGGAAAAAAGACGAAATTTTCCACTGTCGTTGGAACGACATGCAAGGTCGTTTAAACGACTTGTCATGTCATACGGCGCCGCATCTACCAGCTTCTTCTTCCCCACTCACTAGTTTTTGTCATTGACAAACCTTCAAGATTTGATTAAAACCCAAAAATAACCCCTATTAATTTATATGTTATCCAACAGTTTAAATTCCTCAATTACATCAACATATGTCATCATTTTACAATACTTAACCATAAAAGGTAATACTCCAAATGATTTCTCCTACACCCACTTCCTCAAAATTTAATTTCAAACTCCAAATTACACGACAGGGATTAATAGTCGACGAGTAAATATCAGATACAAACTCTTTTCATTCGTAACAACAATTAAATTTCACCTTTACTCTACGAAAACTCACGAATTCATAAACACCCATTTTCTATGCGATAACCCACCTAAAAACAAATATGATTTATACCCACCATTATATGAATTGAAGTACTGAAAATTTAACTACCTGCCTGAATAAATTTGTTGGGTCTGATTTTATTTGTTGATGAAGAACACACCCTTCTTCTCTTGAATTTTCTCCCAAAATCTCTCCCAATCTCTCCCTCTTTTCTCCTCTGCAAAATTAGGGTTTTTTATTTGAGTTATGTCAGCCACAAACTCCCTAATCTATTATATACTCTAAAATGCACTACAAGCTTTTAATTTTCCCTCACATTAAGAAAGCCATGTGGCTTCCTCAATCATTTCCATTTTTCTCCATGGATCTCTTTCTCTTTAGTTTCCCCAAATTCTATTCATTTCCCTCATAGCTACCTAAAATTCGAAAAGATGGACAATAACAAAAGAGATCTAAAAAGTGATAAAAGGAAAAGTCGAACAAAAAACCCAGGGATCTCCTTTCTCCAATCACGAGACAACAATCTCAAACCCTATACATACACCAAAAGCCTCTGTACGTATATCTTTTGTCACTCCCCCCCCCCCCCCCCCCCCCCCAATGAAAATGGGAATTATTTGGTGCCTTCTATTATTCAATCCGGTGTTACCTTTTTCTCTCAAATCTAAATCGTGTGAGTTTAATCTCTCTCTCTCTCTCTATGCGTATTCTATTTTAGGATTCTGTTTATACCCTTATATGTTCAGTTGGTTATTTTTACTTTTGTGGAGGAAGTCAACTGAGTGTATGGTTTTCCATTTAGTTTATCTCAGGCATGCCATTTCATTTTTTTCAAGCCAACTGGGTGTACAGTTTTTTATTTAGTCTTTTTCAAGCATGATGGGTGTACGGTTTACCATTTTCAATGTTTTTGTCATATTCCCTTGCCATTTAGATTTTTTCTCACAATTTATCCTCTACGTCTCAGTTTTTTCTCTTATTTTCTATTGAGAGAACTAGGTGATGTATTTTGTTCTGCAGATCAAAGGTTTCACCAGGACTTGGTAATCCATGTGACAAAATTTCTTAACGAAGATAAAGGCTTGACGGGTAGATCAGTTTCAAAGCGTTATGCATTCAAGCCTTAAAGGTTTGTTATCAGAGTAGGATTTTCGTAGCTTCTCCTAAGAAAAAAAATATAAAAGTACAAAAAAGAGTTGTTATATTTATTTTATGGTTAAAAATTGCAGATATATAGTTGGATGTGTTGTTGATCTTCGTTGATTTACTATGTTTTGTAGTGACAATTTTAAATCAAACAGCGGGGTTGTATAAGCATGGATTATTATTGATCTAACGGGATAATTTCACAGGGTCATTATATTTAATAGGTTATACTCTAAACTATATTGGCTTTTACTTTCTTACTGGAAAGTGATAGAGTAGAGGATGACAATTTACCTCCATGCCCTTTATGTTGCTTCATTTGGCATAAGTAGATGTGAATCCTCTTGAATTCATGGCTAAAATGAATTTTTCAGACGCACTTCCCAAGTTGCTCGGAAGTTTAATTTCTTAAATAGGTTTCCTATTCCATTGTCTCTTGAAATAATTGCGTCAAGGTTAGAAAATAGCTACTATAGGAGGTTGAACGCTGAAAGAGTAAAAAATTGCATCTCTAACGTATTTGTCGTTTTTTCAACTTCTATTTCCGTCAAAATTTCCTTGAACCTACAAATAAACTCAAAATATGCATAGAGTAAGTAAGGGAGTATCAATCCAATACTAAGGATGAAACACAAAATATGAGAAGAGAAAAGTGTAAATTCATTTTAATTTTATTATATTTTTCTATTTTTGCTTTTAATATTTTTTATGGATTTTTCAAGGGATTGTTAATTAGTAACTATATACTAATTTTTAAAGTACTAACTAACTTGTAAAGGCAATAAAAAAAATGAGGTGAACAAAATTGTGTTAAAAAGTAAACTAACTAAATTAGACGCATGAGGGCTTCAAAATACATACCATGAATGGGAGATTAGCCATCAATAATCATCAGTCAAAAATAAAAGTAAACAATAAGAGCATGTGAGGATGAAATCAAGAGAAATTAAAGAGTAATAGATCAAACCCATTTGTACTTGAATTGGAGGAACTCTTGAATTATACATCAAAATTATCTCAATCACAATCCCACACGTAGGCACACAAAGATTAGATAGCCCTAATCGAACGCAAACCTCCCATGATAGCAAGTATGGTAGGTATGTTATACACATAAAATCACATATACTAAGCATTCACACATCTTATTTATCTCGCAATCTTAATATAGGTATACTTCTCGTTCTTATACCATCACTTAAATGTTATACAATTTCAAGTCACCGATCTGTATATTCAAGTTCTCGACCCTTCTCACGTCGTAATTTTGGTACTCATTTTCGATTCCACAAATGACATCCAATATTATGAGGTTTTAAGTTTTACTCTTCAGCGTGCCCTAATTCTCACAATTATACTCACATATCAACAAGGGAAGGTTAATACTCCAATTAGATAAATCTACAGAACATTTGAAATGAAAACAGACCAAAAAGCCATTCTGTCAGGACCGAATCCCATTTTTATGATCACAGATAAATAGATAAAAGCAATCCAATCACAAAGATTTTTAAAGTGGTTCGGCTGTAAGGAAAAACCTACGTCCACTGTTATTTTATTCCCAGGGGTTTACAACAGCACAATGTATAATTGATGAGGATGAGATTGAAGATGAAGATAAACATTCACATCAAACATATAAGAGACAAAGGTTTTTAAAGTGGTTCGGCTATGAATAAAGCCTACGTCCACTGTTATTTTATTCCCAGGGGTTTACAATAGCACAATATGGTGTAGAGAGAGAGAGGATGTGTATCTTGTGTATGGTGTTTCTTGGTTCTCTTGGATCTCTCTCTTTTTGGCTAAGGGGATACATGTATTTATAGTGATGGGAGATAAAGAGATTCATTATATATAGACATTTATGTCTACATTCAACGAATCTAATTGTTGAGTTTCTTGGTATGCTATGTGTTGTCATCTATTAATACAGTATAAATGTACATCAAGGCTCATTAAATGCGCTGTCATCTTCATTAATGCACATTAAATGCATAGTTATCCTTTAATCTTCCTGGTTGGTATGCCGACCAACTCTCCTCGGGTGCCAACTAACTCTCCTCGGGTGCCGACCAACTCTCCTCGGGTGCCGACTAATTCTCCTCGGGTACTGACCAACTCTCCTCGGGTGCCGACTAACACTCCTCGGGTTCCGAATAACTCTCCTTGGATGCCGACCAACTCTCCTTGGGTCTCGAATATTGCCACGTAGGTTGACATGTGTTCTTTTCTGATTGGTCCTCGTAGATGGAGAATTTTTGCATTAACAGAAGACCCCAATACTCCATGATTGATGGTTTACTTGAAAGGATGGAGTATTTATTCTGCAGTGTTGCTCGGTGCTCGTGAAATTCTTGATCTACCTTCTTGATTTGTCCAGAATAAAGTGCATTATCTCCTGGACGACATATGATGCAGGCTTATCGATGGTTGTTAATACCTCTTTTGTGGAAATTTGTTCGTCAAGTGAACGTGTTCTATGTATCACCCCTAGGAATTTGGATGCATCCATGCCATAGTATACATCTTGTAGCTTGTCATAATCTTCAAGTATGTTGATTGGTTTGCTAGCCGACCAACTGCCTCCTGTGCCGACCAACTGAGCGTTAACTTCACGGGCTTGATTCTTCTGATTTATGATCCTCTGAATACTTCATCGAGTAACATACTAGATTTTGAACCCAACTCTTCAATCTGATTAGTACCAAGCTAGTGGTGGACTTCGAAACATTTTTATACAACTTCTTCTTCAATGTTGGTCGGGACAGTAGTAGTAAAGATCTCAGTGTTGTAGATGCTGAATTTGACTTCTGAACTTCAATAGTATGTGCATATTAACTCCTGAATATGCCTCCTGAACTTCTGAATGAGCTTCCTGAACTTCTGAATACGCCTCCTGAACTTCAATATACCTCTTGAACTTTAATATTCCTCCTGAACTTCAATATACCTCCTGAACTTCAATAGCCTCCTGAACTAATTCTCGAGCAAGAAAACCAAATCTTGAATGATAATTAGTTGGGGCCCCGACAATGTAAGTTTATGGAGTTGAATTTGGTGTTCGACTGCATGATGTTATAAGAATGTTCCACCGAATGAACAAATTTATCTGTAATAGAATCCCCCAAGTGTGGAATATGATCTTTGAATGATTTCTCGGCCTTAAAGTATGTTATTTGACAAATTTTCTTATTTTGCATAGACAATAAGATTTGCTCCACCTGCTGTCTACTGTTCGACCAACCAGAGTTGATGGAGATTTACTTCCCAACCAACCTTAGTTGGAATTTTTGGGAATAGATTCACTTCCCAACCAACCTTAGTTGTCATTTGTGGGAATAGATTTACTTCCCAACCAACCTTAGTTGGCATTTTTGGGAATAAATTTACTTCCCAACCAACCTTAGTTGGCATTTTTGGGAATAGATTTACTTCCTAACCACCCTTAGTTGGCATTTTTAGGAATAAATTTACTTCCCGACCAACCTTAGTTGGCATTTTTGGGAATAGATTTTTTCTTCCCACCCAAACTTATTTGGCATTTTTGGGAAATATTTTCTTCCCAACCAAACTTAGTTGGCATTTTTGGGATTAGATTTAGTTCCTAACCAACCTTAGTTGGCATTTTTAGGAATAGATTTACTTCCCGACCAACCTTAGTTGGCATTTTCGGGAATAGATTTTTTCTTCCTAACCAAACTTATTTGGCATTTTTGGGAAATATTTTTGATAATAAATGACAGAGACTTCCTCGGAGCTGGCCAACGGATTGTTGGGAATAAGATATAATAAATGCTAGAGACATCCTTGGAGCTGACCAACAGATTGTTGGGAATAAAATAATATAGGCTGGATACATCCTTGGAGCTGACCAACAGATTGTTGGGAATAAGATAATATAAATGTTGGAGACCTCCTTGGAGCTGAATATATGATTATAAATATTTGTCGAGCTCCATGCTGAATAGAATATACATCCAAATAGATATAAAGAATAATTAAAAATAATAAATTGCCTCGCTGCTCTGTCGAGGTAGAATTATATAATGCCGAACAAGAATAAGATCTTCCAGAACATAAGAATATGGTCGAGAACGTTGTCAGGCCTGAATATAAATAAGAATTATCCGACCAACTATCCGTTGGGGGTGAAATACAATGAATGTTGTAATTCTCCTTAAAGATGAATAAGTATCTTGTCGAGGAACAATTGCATAATGCCGAATAAGAATAATATTTTCCAGAACATAAGAATATGGTCGAGAACTTTGTTGGGCCTGCATATAAATAAGAATTACCCCGACCAACTATCCATTGGGGGTGACATATAATAAATGTTATAGTTCTCCTCGGAGCTGAATATGATAATGAGTATCTCACCGAGTTCCATGTTGAGATGAATATATAATATGAATCCCAAGGGATATAGAATAATTTGTGCTTGAGCCGATATCTCCGAGTAATAATAAAATTTATAATGCCTCGCTGAGGTGAGATGATAATATTTTCCAGATTGTTTCCGAGCATTCGTCGGCGTTGAGTCTTGTACCTGTAAAAATTAATATCTTGCTCTACCGTTTGTGTAGGCTGAATTGATTAGTCGTGAGAATAATTTAATCATTCAATAAATATATGATAGGTATATGTTTGAGAAATAAAAATATTAATTTCAAAAAAAGAAATAATATATGTTGGCTGATATGTCGAGGCTCAATTGCCTGATGTCTAGCAATACTACTTTTCCAGAGGTTTACGGGAGCTTTAATCGGGATTGAATCTCGTCCCTATGAAATTTTAATAGGCTGCTCGAGCACCTGTCGAGACTAGAGAAAATAATTATTATCATGAGAATAATTATTCAGCCAAACAATATGTGATGTGTATCAGCATAAGGCAATAAAAATTTCAAAATATGAAATAATATTTTTGTGCCACACGTGTATTTCATGAGAAAATTTTAATAAAAATGCTAGGCATTTTAATTTTAAGTAAAAGACCAAATATAAATTGGTTTTTTAGAAATTATTTATCACTTTAGGAATTATTTGAAATTCAATAAATGCTCAAATATAATTTTTTGGTCTTGGAACATTTTTCACATAAAGTTTCTGTGGATTAGAAAATAACCAAGTATGCATTCTAATTTTTCTCCATTCAAATTTTCAATTAGGAATTTCATGTTTTGAATTAATAAAGGATAAGGATAAGAATAAGGGGATAGTCTTGTCCTTTGGCAGCGAAGTATTGATTTTGTCAAAATCAAAAAGAGAGAATCAAAGGAATCATCAATTTTCAATTCTGGTATTAGCTTTCTACTGCCTCCGACCAAGGTTGAGATGTTGCTGACCAACCATTGATTTTCTCGACCAACTATATACACGCCGACCAACAATAGGTACATCCGAGTAGAAATAGATGTATCCGATCAACGAATGGGAGCTCGGGAACTCCTCAAATTGCATAATATCCATCACCGATCATAAAGAAATGCCTCCGACCAACATTTGATTTTTTCGACTAGCTATATATAGTGGACCAACACAATTGGTGCTGGTGATGTTTATTATTGTAGTATTGGTTTCCAACCAACATTTGGGGGTGTCTCAGGTTGTAGAATATATAGTGCCGACCAAGAAGCAAATGGTCCCCGACCAGCAGAGAGATTTTGCCGATCAACAAAAATGGTGCATTGATATTGCAGACCAGCTGTTGGATGGTCACCGAACAACATCAGATGTTGCCGACCAAGAAGTTAATGGTTGGATAGTTGCTGACCAGGAAATTGAACCCTCTGAACAAGACTGAGATGTTGCGCGATCAAGAAGTGAATGATCGTCGACCTGCAATTGGTTCCACCGAGCTACAATATGAGTCTCCGACCAACAATAAGATACCTCATAGTTGGATAAAATTATTTTAACGTTGTTGATGGATCTTCACATCTTATCTTCGATAAACAAAAATGGTCTGTTTAAGCTTCCCTTTAATAAAAGATGGCCCAAGATGATGTCGACCAACAATATAGATGGCTGACCAGAATATATCGAATCCTTAGATCAGAAAAATAACATTCGATGTAAAATTTAATCATTAAGAATGTTAATTAAATGAATAATTATCTAATCCACTAGACTGTGTGATTTTGACAAAGAAACCCTGTGATGTGATGAACGAGGGGCCAACATATAAAATTTGTGCCAAGAGTCTTAATATGGTCATGATTGTTTTTCTGATCCTCTTTTACAAGAGGTGGGTAATGATTTTTCTGGTGAGAGAAAATTATTTTTTATATTGATCCCTTCCTATTCCCCATTTGCATAAATAAAAATATGTTGAATGATAGAAGTTATTACCAAATTTATATAAAAAAAATCAATCAGTGAGACTTTATTATCATAGATGGGAGATGAACCAAATTAAGTATATAGTTCATAAAAATGAATGCAAAGAGACTCAAACTTGAAGAGAGAGAAAATAGATCTGGGTCATGATTTCCCTAAGAAAACTTTTTATTGTCTTTAACCTTTTCCCATTCTCTGATTAAAAATGTGATGGGAATTTGAATAGACATCAAAGATCTTACAAAATTATCAATGAAAATTATCAATTAAAATTATCAAATCTTATCATCGTCGTATATATTGGTATATGTAATCATTTAAAATATTTATTTCCATGATATAAAATTGAAACTTGAGAATCAAGCAAAAAGTTATGATTTCTGAAATCCACTATTTTTCAGATTTCTAAATAAGAATTAATCTAATAGTTATGATTTAGAAATCATGATATGCAACATTTTGCAGAAAAAATTGGACAATTAATTTATGTATATAAACATAAAAATAATGATTGAATCAAAAGATGTATGTATAATTGATTATACGTAGAGAAAATAAAAACTTAGCTTTTGATGGAGAACAATGCTTGTAACACGTTCCCACAGACGGCGCCAATCTGTTGAAGACAGAAAATGATCCAGGCCATTTTAGTGGCGTCAACAGCAGATAAATGATGAGGATGAGATTGAAGATGAAGATAAACATTCACATCAAACATATAAGAGACAAAGGTTTTTAAAGTGGTTCGGCTATGAATAAAGCCTACGTCCACTGTTATTTTATTCCGAGAGGTTTACAATAGCACAATATGGTGTAGAGAGAGAGAGGATGTGTATCTTGTGTATGGTGTTTCTTGGTTCTCTTGGATCTCTCTCTTTTTGGCTAAGGGGATACATGTATTTATAGTGATGGGAGATAAAGAGATTCATTGTATGTAGACATTTATGTCTACATTCAACGAATCTAATTGTTGAGTTGCTTGGTATGCTATGTGTTGTCATCTATTAATATAGTATAAATGTACATTAAGGATCATTAAATGTGTTGTCATCTTCATTAATGCACATTAAATGCATAGTTATCCTTTAATCTTCCTGGTTGGTATGCCGTCCAACTCCCCTCGGGTGCCGACTAACTCTCCTCGGGTGCCGACTAATTCTCCTCGGATACTGGCCAACTCTCCTCGGGTGCCGACTAACACTCCTCGGGTGCCGACCAACTCTCCTCGGATGCCGACCAACTCTCCTTGGGTGTCGAATATTGCCACGTAGGATGACATGTGTCATTTTTTGATTGGTCCTCGTAGATGGAGAATTTTTGCGTTAACAGTATGTATTGAATCTAAAATAAAAACTACAAAATAAAAATAAACAAATGATAATGGAGGAATTCATAATGGTCAATTAAATAATAAAACAGATTTGCGAATAATGCAAATACTAACATTATAAACTCGTATATTAGAACTCATCCAAAGAAATAAATTCTAGATCATTACTTTATATTGAGATAATTGCTAAAAATGCAAAATCTCAACATAAAGGAATGGATTAGAATTTACCTCCCGTTAGGGATGAATTTAACTACATCAATCATTTTGAAATAATAGCTAAAAATGCAAAAATTCATTATAGAGGGGTGGTGTGGAATTCATCCTAGAGATAAATTTCACTACACACCTCTATATTGAGATATTTGCTAAAAATGAAAATACTCTCTAAAGGGGAGTGTAGAGAAATTTATCACACAAGAGTTTTAAAAACTAAATTTGAGATACTTCTTTAATGGCACCAAGTATTGCATTTATAGGGTGGACATAGAGAAGGGGTAAATTGGGTATGGGTTAAGAGTGAGTATGATAATTGGGTGTGCATGAGGGTATTTTAGGTGGCACGCAAAAGTGCATGTGTGTTGAGTGAGGTGCTAAAATCTAATTTGGTATGAGGGGAAATATAGAAAATAAGGGGGACAAAAGTTAGTTGGGGGTAATATGGGAAATGGATAAGTTGGTGTTTAAAACATGTGGTTTTTATTATTTGGTTTATGTATTTGAAATTGGCAGGTGATAGAAATCATGTTGGCTTAGAAATGAAATGGGTTTGTTGGTTTCGGATGTAGCAGGAGATGCTCGAGTCGGACTATGGATTGGGGGTATAAGGTGGATTCGGATTTGGGTTGGGGATGGGTCTTGAATCGCGGGTCTCGATTTGGTCATCGTCGGGGCAGGGGAGTTGGGTTTGAGGTTGGAGATCGGGAAGCGAGTTTGGTTCCGGTTAAAGGGTCGATATCATGTAAGAAGGTATTGGATGGGGGTTTAGGAGGGTTGGTTGGTAGAGTGTGGTTTAAGATGAGAGAGGTGTTTATTAGCAATGGTGGAAGAAAGAGAGTGAGGTGGATGGTGGTTTTGGTATTAATCGATATAAAGGAGAGACAAAATGGGAGGTTGAAGATGAATGTTGTGATGATTGGGTGTAGTAGGGTGTAGGATTGTTAGGGAGTTGGTGAGAGTAGGATAGGTGGGTGTAACTGTGAGGTAGAGTTTTGTGTTTGGTGGTGTTTGTTTAATTTGTACACCTAACTAAAAATTAAAATTAACTAACTAAAATAAAATTAATGTCTTTTAAAATGATAAAATCCTAATCAATAAATAAAAGACAAAAATTAAAAATGAAACTAAAAAGAAACGAAAATTAAAAATGAAAATCTATTAAAACAACAAACTAAAATCCTAAAAAAAGGTAAAATCTAATAAAACTAAAAATAAATGAATTCCTAAAAAAAAACTAATCTTAATAAAATAAAATACAAATCAAAATAAATGATACTAATTAAAAACGAATTAGAAAATAAATCCTAAAAAGTCAAAATAAATCTAAAATAAAAACTTAAAAATAAAACGACACAAAATAAAAGTCTAAAAAAATCGAAAAAGCATAAACTAAACGCACACGGGCTCGGGTTAAGATTTGGAGTAAATTTGGGCTCGGTTTGGGATAGGCTAGGGTTGTGGGATTAAGCCACTTTTGTCTTGCATTTTCCATGAATTAGCACTTTAAACTCAACAAACGCTTATTGAGCTACAAAACAAACAAATACTGTCATAAGTTCGATTTTACCGAGAATTAGCAATTAAAAACAATTTATTTGGGGTTTTATTTAAACACTTTTCGGTGCTTATCACACCACCCCCAAACAAAACATTGCTAGTCCTCGAGCACAATATAAAGAGAAAGAGAAGTAACCAAAAGTGTAACAATTTCGCTGGAATTTGGGATTGCACTTAACATATGCAACAAGCCTTTAAAACTATAGGTTGCCCTACAGGACGAGTTGTGTCTCGTGAGGGTTTGCAGGGAATATACCCCCAAAATTCTTTATTTAAAATGATTTATTTAAAGGAAGTCAATCTCTTATTCGACATAGAATAATCGCATAATCAATCACACGAGAAAAATATTGAGAAATACAAGCTAGAAATGTTAAAATATTTATCTATCTAAATGCACAAGGCACATCCTTCCAAGAACTCAACGTGTGTAGTTTGAATCAGTCAATATGGGTCGAGTATCATCAGAGTAATTCCTAGGTGGCCTTTTCGGAATCAACACTTCAACTTCAAATCTCACTGGATATAACTCTCTCAAATGAACTCTCAAGATTTAGGTAAGTGTATCGCTCTTGTGTGTGAGGAGGTGAATAAATGTAATGAAGTTCAAACGTCTCCAACACATATAAGAACGAACGAACATTTAGAAAGAAAAATGATCTCATAAAAGAATAATAAACACTATAGTGACAACGTCGAGTTATTCACCACGTTGACTTTCATTTGACCAAACACCTAGGGAAAATATAGATGATTGTGGCTGAGGGAAAATGATATCGGGAGGATATGATGATATGAGGTAGGAGTGTGATCTGATTGATGAATGGTTGTTGTTTGAGAAGAGTGTGTTACACTTTGACGAACAAATGTATTTATTTCTTAACTGTAACTTTCTCTTTTTCATCTTTTCCAAATACTCATCAATGTATGAGATAAATCTGCAAAAATACAAATAACCCCAACATAGATCTGTAACAAATTTTTCTCCATCTGAATCGACTTTGGGAGAGATATTCTCTAAAAATGCAAACACTCTCTATAACGAATCTTCTTGTTTTGCTTTCTTCTATTCTTTCTTTTTTTTTTCTTTTTTTTTCAAATACTTATCAATGTATGAGATAAATCTGCCAAAAATAAAAATAACCCCAACATAGACTTGTATTTAATTTTTCTCCGTCTTAATCCGCTTGCGGAGAGATATTCGGTAAAAATGCAAACATTATCTTTGATGGATCTTCTCCTTTTACTTTCAACACTCTTTTCTGTGGGTGAAAATTGAATTGGATATGGAAATGGACGGTATGGTATATGGTGATAATATGGAAAATGGAAGGTGTGCGAATGAAACTATGGTGATCGGGACGACTTCAAGACACGTGTTTCTTACAACTCAAAAGTGATGTCTTTCTCAGTGATCAAGCCAAAATTTTAATAAAGAATAATGAGATCATACAACGATTTAAGTGTCAACCCAAAGGAAGTTGAATCAACTTTTGACTCGGAGATTGCGTAAAACACTCTAAAAGGGTGAAAGACACAAATCTCACAAGTTAGTGTCTCTACTAGTAGTCCTTAAGGTTTTCTTGGGAATTTTAACTCTTCAACTCTAAACAGCAGTGACATGATAAGTGCGCAATTTTTGTTGAGTCTAGAAATTCATGGTGCAACATGCCTTGATATATATTACATAAGATATTTAGAAAATAAACTCTCTAGCTTGATTCCGAGACTTTAAAAGATGGATTTATAGAAAATTCACTTCAATGAACGAGATGAAAGAAACTGCAAGAAATTTTAAAAATCAGGTTCAAAAATCATTTTTTTCAAAAGAGGTAATATTTTGATAAAATTCCCCACCCCCAAACAAAAAGTAACATCGTCATCGATGTTAAATAAAATGATTTTTAAAATTGAGTGCAGAAGGTAGGAAAGAGATTACCAGAATCAACCGCTAATGAAATGGATAGATGTAGCCAAAATGAGCCTAAATAAATGATAAGAAAAAAAAGTGTACAAATATGTAAACTTTGTAAAGCAATGGGTGATGCGAAACACCACCCCCAAACAGGATGAGATTCGTACAAGAATTCACGGGTTGCCTCCCGATAGTGCTAAGTTTAATATCTTCAGCCAAACCGAAGGGATTACACCCTAAGGATAAGAACTATGAAAGTGCGGGGTAGCATAAGAATGGGTGATGAGAATCACCCCCAAACAAGACTGAAGCCTCATTATTGTTGGATAAAGGCAAAAAGGGTGAGGGTGAATAGCCACCGGTCACAAGACGTATTTTTTTTTCAAGATAAAAGAAAATACTTTTGTGGTTTTTAAGTATTTTGAAAAATAAAGGAAATATTTTTCGGATTTTTAGAGAATGAAAGGAAGAAAGTGTTTTTCAATTTTTATAAAAAATAAAGGAAGAAAATATTTTTTGATTTTGTGGAGAAAACCAAGGAATTTTTTTTTTCGGATTTCTGTTATTTTTTTGGAAGAAAAGATGGGAGAAAAAATATTTTTGGATTTTTTATAAAAATAAAGGAAGAAAATATTTTTGGATTTTTTAGAATTTTTTAGAAAAATAAAGGAAGAAAATATTTTTGGATTTTTTAGAAAAATAAAGGAAGAAAATGTTTTTGGATTTTTGTTTAGAAAATGAAATAAAGAAAATGTTTTTGGATATTTTTTTCTTTTTTTTTTGGTTCAAAGAAAAGTGCGGGAAAAATAGGTGGACTCTTTATTTTGGATGAACTCACTAAAATCGACTACCGAAAAATTGAATAGGATACACACAAGTCAAGGATAAATCCTAACTAGCAGATAACCAATTTTTATCTTCAAAATTAGTGAAAGGGTAGTGAAATTTTAATTAAGTCCGCGGGCGATAAAAATCACGGAAATTATCTTTTTGATCGCCTGTGCAAACATGTTCTCCTATTGGGCAACCTAGTTGATTAATTTTAAAGCTAGTGATGGCTAGGATAGTACACAATTGGTAAGCGAGTGAGTTGGATAATGAAATCTCTTCTCGTGAATCACCGGGTGCAGGGCTTAATTGATTAATTCATCAGGCAAATTCGAAAATAAATACGAGAATAAAATCAAATAAAAGCCCACAATCACACACAGTAATTGACTCGCTAACAGGAGAGGCGCGAGGGTTTAGAAATGTACCGCCCACGATTTTTACATCGTGGGGTGATGAAAAATTTGAGTCGACCGGGGGGAGATCACACCTATATCGGGAGTCCTACCAACCTAAGGTAGAGAGGCATCTTTTCCTCGCCTTTGGACGCCCTCTCTCTACCTTGTTTGGTTTACCTATCACACTTTTGTTCGCAATTAATTATTACAAATTTAAATAATAAATAAATGGTGTCTTTAAGCACCGCAATTCAAGCGAAATAATATACTCCTAATACAAGCCTTCTAATAAAATGAAAATGGTACTAAAAAGGAGAAAAAAAATATAGAACAAATGAATTATACTCCAAAATCTTCACAAGTCCTTCAAACTCCAAAGATTGGCAACGGCGCCATTTGATAGAGTAAAAAATTGTGTCTCTAATGTATTTGTCATTATTCAACTTCTATTTCCATCAAAATTCCCTTGAACCTACAAATAAACTCAAAATATGCATAGGGTAAGTAAGCGAGTATAAATCCAACACTAAGGATGAAACATAAAATATTAGAAGACAAAAGTGTAAATTCATTTGCATTTTATTATATTTTTTATTTTCGCTTTTAATATTTTTTTATGGATTTTTCAGTGGATTATTAATTAACTAACTAACTATATACTAATTTTTAAAGTACTAACTAAGTTGTAAAAGCAATAAAAAAATGAGGTAAACAAAATTGTGCTAAAAAGTAAACTAACTAAATTGGACTCATGAGGGCTTCAAAATACATCCCATGAATGGGAGATTAACCCTCAATAATCATCATCCAAAAATAAAAGTAAACAATAAGAGCATGTGAGGATGAAATCAAGAGAAATTAAAGAGGAATATATCAAACTCATTTGTACTTATATTGGAGCAACTCTTCAATTATACATCAAAATTCTTTGAATCACAATCCCTCACTAATATATTTATTGAATCTACAATAAAAACTACAAAATAAAAATAAAAAAGGATAACGGATGAATTCATAATGGACAATTACATAATAAAAGAGATTTTCAAAAAATACAAATCCTAACATTCTAAAATTGTATATTGGAACTCATTCAAAGAAATAAATTCTAGATCATTACTTTATATTGAGATAATTGCTGAAAATGCAAAATATCAACATAAAGGAACGGATTAGAATTTACCTCCCATACGAGATGAATTCAACTACATCAATGTATTTTGAAATAATTGCTAAAAATGCAAAATATCATTATAAGGAGGTGAGGTGGAATTCATCTTGTGTGATAAATTTCTCACTATGGACAGTAGGATGCGGAGAATACTCATATGAAGTGTGGGAAATAGGTTCAAGGGTGTCATACACGGGAGAAGCATCTCCGTGAGTGATAAAAGGATAATAATCATGGGGTGCATAGTGAGGGGACTAATCGGGATAATGTTCACAAGGTTTCCATGACGAATGTGGGAATGTTTGAGGATCCACAACATCGGGTTTTGATTCATATTGTGTATAAGGGTGATCAGACCTCCACGAATAGCTAGGGTACTTACACAACTCGGGATTGGATATATCGTGATAATAGGCCGAGGTGGGTTCCGAAATAGTGTCGTATGGATACACTTGGTCCATGGTGGGTTCATAGAGATCTGAAAAGTATGGGAACTCATGGGACAAGTGATAAGCATATGAATAATGGGTGCACGACAAAGGATGAGACACGTAGACACTTGACACCAATGGTGATGGAATAGGATATGCGTGCATAGATGGGTCAAGAGTATCAACGGTACTCGTAAGAGAGGTGAGACCACTAAGGATATCATAAAGAGACGGCTCGAGATCAGTCTCACACGTGTCGTATGTCAAAGGAAAATGACTAAAGTAGTCCCGTAAAGGACGTTCTTCAGCCATGATGACAAAAATATATTTTTTTTTATTTTTTTTTATTTTCTCAAAAAGAAAGAAAATATTTTTGGAATTTGTAAATAATAAAGGAAGAAAATGTTTTTTTATTTTGTTTTTTTGGATGAAAAGAGCGGAAAAAATAGGTGGACTATTTGAATTTGCACGAACTCACGTAAACCGGACTACCTAAGGATGAAATTGGACACACGCAAGTCAAGGAGAAACCGTAACTAGCACATAGCCAATTTTTACCTTTAAATTTAGTGAAAGGGGTAGTGAAATTTTAATAAAGTTCGCGGGCCATAAAAATCACGAAAATTATCTTAGTGATCGCCTTTGCAAAAATGTTCTCCTATTGGGCTACCTAGTTGATGAATTTTAAATTTAATGATGGTTAGGGTAGCACACAATGGTAAGTGAGTGAGTCGGGTAATGAAATCCCTTCTCATGAATGACCGAGTGTAGGTCTTAATTGATTAATTCACACACACATTCAAAAAAAAATGCGAGAATAAAATCCAATAAGAGCACACAAGAACACACAATAATTGACTCGCTAACAGGAGAGGCGCGTGGGTTTAGAAATGTACCTCCCACAGTTTTTACACCGTGGGGTGCTGAAAAATTTGAGTGGACTGGGGGGAGATCAGGCCTATCTCTGTCGGCCCCGGGAGTCCTACCAACCCAAAGTAGATAGGCTTCTTTTCCTCGCCTTTGGACGCCGTCTCTCTTCCTTGTACGATTTTGGCATCACGCTTTTCTTCGCAATTAATTATTACAAATTTAAATAAAAAAATGGTGTCCCTATGCACCGCAATACAAGCCAAGAATAAAAATCCTAATACAAGCCTTCTAAAATAAGTAAAAATGGTACTAAAAAGTAACAAAGTGCGAAAAATAAATTAACTTCAAGATGAAATCCATTCAAAGTGCTTCACACTCTCAAGAATGGCAACGACGCCATCTGATAACTAGGAAATTACTTCTCTTTTTTTTTTGTCGCATATTCTTCCATTACCTTTGCATATTCTTCCATATTCCCACATATTCCCCACATCATCCATATACCATCCCCATTTTCCATATCAACTCCATTTTTCCACCCACCATTTCTGAAAAAAAGAAAAGAGTGCTGATTCCAAATGTTAAATGTCTTCATTGTTGGTTTGAAAAGAGAGAGAAAAATTGAAAAAAAGAAAAAGAGAGAAAAGAAAAGAAATAGAGTTTATAGTTAGTAGTTAGTTTTGACATTTGATAGAGTAAAAAATTGCGCCTCAAATGTATTTGTCGTTGTTACAACTTCTATTTCCATCAAAATTACCTTAAACCTAAAAATAAACTCAAAATATGCATAGGATAAGTAAGGGAGTACCAATCCAACACTAAGGATGAAAAAAAAATATGAGAAGGTAAAAGTGTAAATTCATTTGCATTTTATTATATTTTTCCATTTTTGCTTTTTATATTTTTTATGGATTTTTCAAAGGATTATTCATTAACTAATTATATACAAATTTTTAAAATACTAACTAAGTTGTAAAAGCAATAAAAAATGAGGTAAAAAAATTTTGCTAAAAAGTAAACTAACTAAATTGGACTCATGAGGGCTTCAAAATACATCCCATGAATGGGAGATTAGACCTCAATAATCATCATCCAAAAATAAAAGTAAACAATAAGAGCATGTGAGGATGAAATCTAGAGAAATTAAAGAGGAATAGATCAAACCGATTTGTACTTGAATTGGAGCAACTCTTCAATTATACATCAAAATTCCCTCAACCATAATCCCTCACTAATGTATTTATTGAATCTAAAATAAAAACTATAAAATAAAAATGAAAAAGGATCACGGATGAATTCGTAATGGACAATTAAATAATAAAAGAGATTTGCTAAAAATGCAAATACCAACATTATAAAATTCTATATTAGAACTCATCCAAAGAAATACATTCTAGATCATTACTTTATATTGGGATAATTGCTAAAAATGCAAAATCTCAACATAAAGGAATGGGTTAGAATTTACCTCCCATAAGGGATGAATTCAACTACATCAACCTATTTTGAAATAATTGCTAAAAATGCAAAAAATCATTATAGAGGTGTGGGTGGAATTCATCCTAAAGATAAATTTCACTACACACCTCTATATTAAGATATTTGCTAAAAATGCAAATACTCTGTATAGGGGAGTGTAGAGAAATTTATCACACAAGAGTTTTAAACACTAAATTTGAGATCCTTCTTCAATGGCACCAAGTCTTGCATTTATAGGGTGGACATGGAGAAGGGGTAAATTAGGTATGGGTTAAGAGTGAGTATGATAATTGGATGTGCATGAGGGTATTTTAGGTGACACGCACAAGTGCACGTGTGTTGAGTGAGGTGATAAAATCTGATTAGGTATGATGGGCAATATAGAAAATAAGGGGGACAAAAGTTAGTTGGGGGTAATATGGGAAATGGGTAAGTTGATGTTTATAACATGTGGTTTTTATTATTTGGTTTTTATTTTGGAAATTTTCAAGTGATTGAAATCGTTTTGGCTTAGAAATGAAATGATTTTGTTGGCTTCGGATATGGAAGGAGGTGCTCGGGTCAGACTATGGATTGGGGGTATAAGGTGGATTCGGTTTTGGGTTGTGGATAGGTCTGGAATCGCGGATATTGGGTCGGATTAAAAGCTTGCAGGCGCCGGGTTTCTTTGGTTGAAAGGGCTGATCGGCGACGGTTTTGGAGGTGGGGGATGGACATGGGTTGTGCGATTTTGTTTTGGGTCGGACCTTCGCCAACTGGTGGTGGCAGGTATCAGGTTGGTGATCCCCGAGGTAGGGGAGATGGGTTTGAGGTTGGAGATCGGTAAACATGTTTGGTTCCGGGTAAGGGATCGATCTCGGGTAAGAGGGTATTGGATGGGGGTTTAGGGGGGTGGTTGTTAGAGTGTGGTCGAAGGTGAGAGAGGTGTTTGTTGGTAATGGTGGAAGAAAGAGAGTGAGGTGGTTGGTGGTTTTTGTGTTAATGGATGAGAGCGGAGAGAGAAAGTGGGAGGTTGAAGATGAATGTGGTGATGATTGGGTGTAGTAGGGTGTAGAATTGTTAGGGCGTGGGGGAAGGTAGGATAGGTGGGTGTCAGCGGGAGGTAGAGTTTTGAGTTTGGGTTATGGTGTGTGTTTAATTTGTACACCTAACTAAAAATTAAAACTAACTGACAAAAATAAAATTAATAAAATTAAAGTCTATTAAAAAGATAAAATCTTAATCTATAAATAAAAGACATAAATTAAAAATGAAACTAAAAAGAAATGAAAATAAAAAATAAAAAATTATTAAAACAAAAAACTAAAATCCTAAAAAAAAGGTAAAATCTAATAAAAATAAAAATAAATGAATTCCTAAAAAAAACTAATCTTAATAAAATAAAATAAAATAAAAACTAATAAAAATCAAAATAAAATTATACTAAATAAAAAGAAATAAAAAATAAATCCTAAAAAGTCTAAATAAATATAAAATAAAAACTTACAAATAAAACGACACAAAATAAAGTTCTAAAAGATCTAAAAAGCACAACCTAAACACACACGGGCTCGGGTGGCGATTTGGGCTATGTTTAGGCTCGGTTTGGGGTAGGCTAGAGTTACGGGATTAAGCCACTTTTGTTGCGCATTTGGCCTGAATTAGCACTTTAAACTCCGCAAACGCTTATTGAGCTACAAAACAAACAAATACTATGAGAAGTCTGATTTTACCGAGAATTAGCACTTAAAAACAGTTTATTTGGGGTTTTATTTAAACACTGTTTGGTGCTTATCAGACGTAATGAAACATGATATGTTCCCAGACAAATATTTGCTACTTTTGTATTTTGATCTATGTTTTTTGGGTTATTCTATGAAAAGTCTGTTGACATTTTTTTAATAACAACCCATATCTCGTGAAATTAAGTATGGATATTAAAAAAGTTATTATAATATAAGAGTATGCTACCTTGACATTCAAATGGTATTTTTCCCCCCAAAACATGTATATTTTTAACCATGCACACACAATCGTCTCGCATGTGCGTCACGCGGGTTTACAACTAGTATAGGTTTTATTTTGCTAATCCCGAAATTAATCTTTAGCCCCAAACACACTCTTATGAGCCTGGTTATGCCTAAAAATTCCGCAAGACCCAAATGCTACCCCCAGGTACTCTTTTCATACTACCTTGACCTATTCGAAATCAACAGTGAGGTCATAATGGTCATCTGAGTTACTTAACTAATGTCTCCAACCTCATCCTAAAATTAAGACACATGTAAATTTTAATTTAACCCGAATTAAACAAATCTCAGTTCACTAATTTAAATAAATACTCCAGATAATTTAAGTCCTATATCGCCATATTAATTAAATTCCATATCCTCTGAAATATGGCTTTTACAAATATCAAACCTAACCCGCACAAATATCATTAGTTTATTCTTAGTTATTTTGTACTCGTATCCCACGAGATAAAAGAAAAAGGCTCACCTATGCCTACAATAGTGTGATCAAGACGCTCATACACCACATATCCCATGTACACATGAACAAACATCACAAGTGGATGACACTTATTGTAACACCCTGTGTTTTTAATAGTTAACACGTCGTATTTTTAATAGTTAATTATTCTCATTATGAAATATGTTCGTTTTTATATATAAAAATAAGGTTTTAAGTGGAATTTAAATCAGGATTAAAATTTGGAACATTTAACTTTTTGTATAAAAATCGGGGGAGGATCTGAGCTAAGGAGGATAAAAATAATATTTTTAGAAATTCGACCGTCTAATCGGGCTGAATTTTTCATCTCGCATCTCAAGCCTTTCTGATGGTATAATCGTCGGTAATTATTTTTCGAGTGTTTGTATTTGATTAGGGATGAAATTCTTTTTGGTATATAAACAAAGCAACGGGTTTAGGATCTTTAAAAATCACTTTCTTCTAAACCCTAAGAGCAGAAATATCCTCTTTTACATCTTCTTCCTCCCTTAAAAATTTAACTCCATTGGAGATCTATTTTCAATCCAAATTCTGATGTTTTAAACCGAGTTTTCTCAAGATTGTTGAAGAACATCTCTTTTCTAATTTTTCTAGAGGAATCCAACCGTGTAGTCAGAATTTCTTCATCTTAATCTCAGGCATGAATACTCTATTCTCTTCCTTTTGTATTATGAGTCTTTAGTGTCGCCTAAACCCTTAATCATTTTTTTTATAAAATCAATTACTAACTTAATTAGAGAAAGTGGACACTTAATTTGTGATAGTTTTTATGAAATCTTTTAATATGATTTAATCTTTAAAACCCTTGGGTGCATAGGTTAGATTATTGGATTTTCATGGTTTGGGGGATGTAGGTTTGCATGTAGAAATTATGGGATCAGATATACTTTATATTGAGAAGCGTACACACTTAAAAAAATTAGATGATTTATAACAGAGAACGAATATATCATATTGAATATCATCACACGTTAAATAAATTTTATTTATTTTTTATTTTTTTTAAGAAAAATAAAATTTATTAAATGAAGAGAGAATAGCCTTCTCAAGTGGCATTACAAAGGGACTCTAGGCCTATCTAGAAAGAGGGAAACTTGGAACATCTAGACTAATAGCCTTCTTGATGAATCTAGAATTGTCTTCAAGATGGTGAAAGGTATAGAATCCTTTATGAATGATAGCAAAAAAAGATAAAGCCACAGATGATTTTTTCAAGTCTCTAGGACACCACTTGATTGACATTTGAAGATGATGAGACAGGTCTTCAATTTCTTTGAAAGATTGTTTATGTTGCCAGGGAGTACATCTGAAATATTAGGAGAGGCCATTGAAAATAATACTGGAGTCATTTTCAATTTCTATTTGATGTATATTAGAGCCTGAACAAAACATTAGATTTTCCTTGATTGCCTGAAGTTGAACTTCTATAAGAGAACCTTATTGATCATACATGGATGGAGCCCTTAGCATTCTTCCTTGATCATTTATCATTAAATCACCTGCTCCATATCTGTTACACATCTCCTCTGATCCAGCATAATTAATTTTAATACTACCTGAAGAAGGAGGGACCCATCTCTTAAAATCTTTATTACTATCAGAATGCCACTTTAGAGTAATATTAAAAATACTCAAAGTATCCTGATCAAATTCTCTATGACCAAAGTTATCTCTTTGATCACAATCTGAAATTCTCTGAAAAACCTTCTCAATTATTATGAAATGTTTCATAGGTTTCTATTTAAAAAGAGCCTTGTTTCTGCTTAACCAGATTTCCCAAATAATACTTAGAGGGACTAACCTATAAAACCATTTAGATAACTCAGAAGAACCTGCCTGTAACCACCATTTTATTATAGATCCATTGATTATCGCTGGTAACTGATTGATCCCCAAAACTCCATTGAAGTAATTCCACACCTTCAAATCCACTGTACAGATCTAAACAGTTGGTTTAAGGATTCTGAATGAGAATGGCAACAATGACATCTTGAAGCAATCCTTATCCCCACAGATTGCGACTTTTCTTCTATTGGAACACACTTAGAAAGCACTTTCCAACCAAGAGCTGAGATATTTGGAGGTATTTTTGGATGCCAAATAGAAATAAAGGCCATTGAATGAATTATGTTGAAAACACTGATGTTGCTATTAATTGAATTAAATTAAATTGGGACCTTTATGATTATATTGTCATGTTGTGTTTACGATTTATGATATTGTGTGAAATATAATTATTACTTTTTCCATAGCGGGGATGAGGGGCCTTTGGGTACTATATTGCCCACCTCTATTTTAGGATGCTTACTAGCTATGGGACTAGTGGGTAGGCCTTGGTCATAATTTATGCTTATTAGTATAGGACTAGTTAGTATAGATTCGTGCGGATTTTATATTTCAGGGTGGGGCAGATTTTTATGCTTTATCATCGTTACACTAGCCTAGGCATGAGACTAGGACGAGTTAAATGTTCATAATTGATCCTCTATATAGGGCAGGACGTATGTGTACTTTGGGGACCCTTAGGTATGGGACTAAGGGGTGTTTTGAGTATCTCACATCGATAATAAGGGTGGGGTAATTTCATCAATGAGAAATTGAGAAGATGAGAATTACCGCCTAAGAGAATAACGAGTATTGAAATTTGTGACGACATAATGTGTGGGGACCCACAGTTTAAATGGGCCATCTTGTGTTTATGTCGTGTCGTGTGTGGAACCTTATCATATTGCGGGGTCGACAGTTTAAATGGATCAGCTGACTATTGACAAGGGGAAGTGTAAAAATTTGGTGGGAATACCACCCAGGGTGGGGGGACCGCCATAATAAAGTGAGAATAATAATTAATTGGGTTAATTTCATTAAATTAACATGGGGCCTATTTATTTAAAATCATATTGGTGGGCTTTGTGAATAAGAATTTTTGTGGGTAGTTAGTGATTTGTGTTATGGCATTTAATTATTTTCCGTCTAATTAAAATATTCTATTGTGATATTTATCACATATAATGCTACTGTCTAGATTTAAGGATCCTATTTCAGGGGAGTAGTGTGTGTTCATGCTCAGGGCTCTGACCTTGTGCATTGACGAATCTTTTTAGGAATAAGTTTAGAGAAGCTGCATAGGATTAGTTGGAGACTTTCTTGGATGTGCAGCTGGAGTTATTCACTTTATAGGTATTAGTTTAGTTTAGTATCATTTCCTTCGTTTTTACATTGAGACTCAGTTTATGGTTGTATTGGGCCATTCGGTTCCAAAGTTGCATGGATTTTATTCTGATATTTCATTACGGATTCAATTGGAGTTTATTCAGTCTTATACTATTGGAGATTAGTTTATTATTTGGAGTTTAGCATGGTGATGGATCTTTTATCACATATTTGGTTATTATCATTTGGGATTGATTAAATTATTTATCGTGTGGATTGATTTTTTAAATTTCTCATATATGTCATATGCTAGGAATGGTATTTTATTTACTTTCACCCGACTTAGTTTTGGTGGCGGACGATGTCAAAATTAAGTGGGGTGTGAGACTTATTCATTTCAAATGAAACATACATACCACACATATCTATAAGCCAAGATATACTCAAATGTCCTACTGATTGTGACTTGATTCGTCGAGAGATTGTCCCACTAATTCCGCTAGTGGTGTAAATATTACTAGTTCCTCTCATCACTACACTCCTTGGCTCCTCTGTCCTTAACTCATATAATATAAAATTTCCCGATGTGTTATATCTTCACACATGTATAACATATTAATAAAAACATCCTAGAACCCAAACATTTTTTAACTCCCGATACCTGCTATATTTAATGCGTGGAATGTGTCGTAGCCAAAATCCAAATAAGTAATCCTCTCGATACACTACATTATATCTTAGTCGGTTATTGAGATTCGTTGGTTCACATGAAACAATATGATAACCACATAGACTTCAACTTGTGCCAATTTCAACAAGGGGATCATCATTTATGAGATTTACACTAAACCCTCCTAAATTAATTAATCCAATAATGACTAGAACAACATGTTCTTTTTTATACATGCGATAGGACACCCTCTGTCCATCCTTAAATTTAGTAGAGCGTTTAATCACTTCAATGCGTCAGCGATCTAACCATCCCATTAAGGTATATTATCGACCATATTTAATTATAATTCCACTATTATAACACGATGAGTGACAATGCATATATTCATGTAACCGTGGCCATCACTAGCCATAAATCTATTTAAGTAACCCAAAACTTTTACAATTCAAATGCTTCTCATTATGCATATTTTTACCCAGCAAAATAAATCCATCACTTAAGAATCATCGTATTTACACATCGTTAAAAGTAATCAATCAATAGCATTTAGTCTGCGTCTGAACCCTGAGTCGAACATTCATGGTATCCCCAATTCAAGAAATATGTCAATAACCGATCATAAAATCTTCATATTTCATATTATCGATATGGTAATGCTTCCCAATTCATGAAAAACCCGTGATTATAATACTTATGCATGTATAAACTATCACTAATTAGGGTTTATAGAACTCGATCGAACCATCATTAATCATACGCTACTACATCCCAAATTCATGTTTGACCACCTACTCGTCCATAAAGCTTTTCCATTATTAGTACATCAATAAAACCCACATTCATGATGCACAAGTAACATCATCCTCATACAAATTTTTTTATTAAATCGTCATCCTTCATATTACAAAATTACACGGTGACCCTATGCTTAGGTCCAAACACTTGCACATTATTGTCACTGAAATCACAAATGGTTTGACAACACAAATGAATCTTATTGAATCTGAGCGTAACATTAATTTAACATTGTTTAATCAAAATTAATATTCCCCCAATTTTGTTCCCTAAAAATCCTCACAATTGCATAAATACGATGCCTTCTTTTAAATGCAACAAATTTCATAAAATCATCGTACCATCACAAGTTTACATCAAAATCCATTTTACGATGACTAGACCCCAAATAAGATAATTCACATAATAATTCTCAAAGCTATTGTGGACACCATTATCTAACCACTCGTTATACACTTTACTAGTAACTCTTAATAGATCAATAAAAATCAACACAAGCCACGTAAGTAGCTTGCCAATCCATCGCTCGAATAACGTCATATTCTAATATCTCTAATGCAAATAGGTCTTCCATAAAACTATGTCCCCCAATGTAAATCTTTATATCAATACACACGGAACATATTAGTCCCCTTTACATATGGGTGAATCAACATAAAGTACTATGTCAAAATCTAAATCTACGATCCTTGATTCACTAACAAAGTACTATTATCAATTAAATACTATTCACTAGTATCAAACTAAATATGCCTTCCAAGCCCAAGAATAGGGAAAATACCTTCCACTGCCTATGCTAGTGCTGGTATCTCTCCCGAGACGATGTGATACACACGAGTGAACTCTAATTGTGGTTGTTGTCCCTAAGGTGGGGTGAGTCGGACTGGTAGTGGTGGAGCTTCCTTCAATAGATGTGCCGTTAACGGCTGATGTTGCCCCTAGGGTTCCTAGAACCTATCTGTTCCTAGAACCTTCATTCAAAATCTTTTCCCACTTATTCATCAATGAATATAGATTCCTCATGAATCGACTACACCTTTTGGATGTCTATCTAATCATATTAACATAATATCATACCCCTAAATCCCATAAGTTACATCTAACATTAAAGTCCATCTAAACCTAGTTTTATTCTACTTACTCATGTAATAAATCTCAGATTTATGAGATTAATAAATCAACTGAAATCATAAAAATGGAAAACCTATAGCATGGATTCTAAGGTTCAATTCCCAATTAACACGATAGGAATTCAAGGTTTGTCATCAAATCACTTAATCTTTGAAAACCATTATTTCCAGATTTGTTTTAACAATCATAAATTTTATTCCAATTAACCGAAGTCATCCATTTATTTAGCCAACCCGCAATTGTTACGGGAAAATGCATAGATGAAGTTAGAAACATGTTGTAATTGAGTTAGCAATAGAATTATTGGTTTAAAATGTCGATTGAAGTGTCCCTGTATTGGATCCTTGTTATCCCTTATATCTCTAGCCTTGGTAACCTCTCCTCTGGGTTGATGGGAATAGCCTCTAAAGATTTTAATAATCCTCTTATTATCCCCACTCCCGAGTTACCCATTAACCCGCACTTTTGGGCCACCAAACAAGCCAGAAACCATACCCGGATTGGCCCAATAACACCATTAATGGTATACATCTGCCCTGAGCCTAATCATAGATGTCTAAAGTATCTAGAGGAGTCCCTAAGTCATCTCAGAATGCGCCTAACTATATCTGCCCAAATCACACAATTTTACTATGTTAAATCACCACATAACAATAAGTTAATAGTTGTACAATTTATTTTCTACGAATGAACACATTATGCATAATTGGGTCAAATAAACATCATATCAAGAATAAGAAATTTTTTGTCAAATTAAATTCCTCTGATTTAACTTAAATTTTTCTAGTTCAATTTATTCAATTAAATTGTACCAATTTAATTTACTATGAAAACACGGGGTATAATAGGTCGATTACTATCGGGTGACTTAAATGATGATGCATATCAAAGCTAACCTATATTGCCTAAGCATGGGCCCGACATCCACATTGCCCCACTAGGTTAAGGACCCTTAAGCTCGTGACCCCAATGCCCCGAGCCATTCTTCTTAAGCTTTGGGTGACCATGCTTTTAATTTTATAGTTTTTTTGTACTTCATTTTTTGTATCGCTAAAAAGGAAGCTATGTAATATTTTATCTCTTGCTTCAATGAACATTGTGTTTTAGCTTTATATTGCATCATTGTATTTAAAACTTTTCATTTAATATTTCACACTCATTCTTGTCATATTTAGATTTTAATCCTTTTTCATTGAGAATAATGCAAAGTTTATGTTTTAGGCGTATAAGTTTGCCTTTTAAAATCACAATTTTTCAAATGGTCAAAAAATTGAAAAAGTCAAAAATATTTTTTTCAAAATACAAATTTTTTTTAATATAAAATCTTTAAAAATATCACTAAATTTTTGTTTGAAGCCTAAATTTGTAAAAATCCATTGCACTGAACCAAAATTCATCAAAAATGAAAATTGAGCAAAAATTAATGACTTAGACGAATATGTGTGGAGATTTTAACTTGGTGAAATTTTGTGTGCCTATCCTCGTTTAGAGTAAATAAATCAATCCAAGTTAAAAATTATTTAAAAGTTCTTTCAGTGGTAAATTCTTCGTTGATCTCTAAATATTTGTTTGATCAATTACGAAAAATGAGTGGAAATGTTGTTTTGAAAATGTTCCTAAAAATGTCTCAAAACTAAAAGTAAATCCCGACACACATATGGCAATTTCATTTGTAATTCGGGCATATGAAGTTATACCATTTTTTGTTCGTCTCAAAATATTAGCCTTAAAAATTCCAAAAAAAAAATCCTTTTTGAAAGCTAAATTAATATTCCTTTTCCTTTGATCCTAAAAATCCAAATTGGCCCAGAGTTATGAAAGCCAGAAAATTTAAAAATTAAATCCAAATGGTAAATGAAAGAGGCAAAAAAATAGAAAAATACTCAAATAAAAATAGAAAAAATGGAAACAAAATAGAAAAAATAATTGAAAATATGAAAAATAGAAGTAAAATGAAAAGAAACAAGAAAAAAAAAGATGAACATATGACCGGAAATGCAAACAGAGAGCTGAAAGAAAATTTTCACACCTCGAAAATTTCCAAAACACTTCCATTATTACCAAAAAGGTCATAACCCAAAAAGGTCCTAACCAAATACGCATAAAAAATTCAATCTCCACACGAAGAGATAAAATACAAAAATATAATAAAAAGAAAAAACGGTGTGACTAAAGAACGATGTTTTTCGATTTTTCAATGATCGCAATCCGTTCATGAGATCAATTCATCATAATATTTATGTATTTTAATTTTTATTCTTGAACTCATGTCCAATTATATTTACTCTTAATTTCATGCCCACTGTGAAAAAAAGCCACAATTCGAGTGATTCATTTGTGAGTTTAACTCGTGAGAAATTGAATGAAAACAAATATTCAAAAAGTGATGTAATGATCAATCGATGGAAGTTAGTAGTTAATTCGCATCTTCATGCACACATAAACACATAAACACACACACACACACACACACACACACTATGAATTGAGATTTATCGAATACAAATATGTTGTCATTATTTTATGGAGTTTAAATTATAAGATTTTAATTGTTTTGACATTATCTTCTAGTCTTACAATGTGGCATAAATTTAAGATTTGGGTAAATTAACTATAAACCCTGAGGAGAGTCCACTCTTCATGTTGGGTAACATAGGGGTGTAACGACTTATTGCATACACTAAATACAATCACTTGCCCGTGAAAAAATTTATTATATTCCATACTTGTTTTAAGATATTCAAAGAATCTACATCACATCATTTTATATTGTTTTGGATTAGAAACGTTCTTAGTTATGATGATTTGATTAGGAGCAAATAGTCCATATTTATCTCCTCAATTTTAGCATATTTACGATTCCCGAACACTACATTTATAAAAAAATTATCTCGTATTTGTTGTTACTAACTCTTCTGGGAACTATTATGTGTTTTGTGTATTTGTTTTATGTTTTACAAGTTAATTGTGCAATTCAATGGAAGAGAAAAGTCAAAATAGTAAAAGATTTTCAAGAAAGGGAAGTAAATGGAAAAACCATAATTTTTGAGCTAGCACATAGAATAGGAGTTAATAGGAAACTGAATACCTCGAACTCACGAGAACATTGGAAGAAACGACACCTCAATCCGAGCTACAATGAAGAAGTTATAACCATTTGATGTTGAGAAGAAATCCAGGGGTAAAACTGCAATTAAGGAGTATAAGAAAAGGTGAATTACCAAAACAATAGAGCAAACTGGTCCAGTAAGTGAACCGGTTAACTTTTGTCGAGGGATTGATCATAAGGGTTAAGGGTTGTCAGAGGATTTTCATCTTTAGCACGATTTCTTATCTTTATCTAAATTCTAATAATGAAGTTTGGGTTCAAGTTAACCTCTTTGTTCGAATTTTGGCAAATGTCTAAGCCTCTTAGGAGTGTAATAAATAGGATTTAGCACTTTTTTATGAAACCTATTAACCATAATTATTTGGAAAATAAATATTGAGTTCATCATCAAATTAATTCAAGAATTGCTAGTTTTCTATATTTCTTCCATTGGTGTGGAATTTTTCACATTGAAATTTTATTTATTCGAGTTTTATAATACAATTCCATGTATTTTTTATTGTTATTAAATAATGAACTCTTGCATAATGATGAATATTAGTGTAGATATTAAATCCATTTCTAGCTAAACCAACCTGAGGGCTTTAATGTTAATATAAAATTCTAAATAATTAGAGTGTTTGATCGGGACTAATATGTTAGGTATCTTAACTCCATTTGTCGAAACCAATGAGAGTGTTTGAGGATGCATTATATGTGTCGGTAATTTTATCATTCACATAAATGGATTTGTTGACCAAGTATCGCGCAGGTTATTGACCAAATTATTTCTTAGATCGAATATGTTTGTGTTCTTCAATCATTTAATTGAATAATTTTATGTTTAGTGGAGATACTTTTCAATTCAGGGGATTAGAGCCCAACTCCATTTTCCTAAAAGTCTTTTCAAAACAAAAGTTTTTAGTTCTTGCTTTCAAGAAGTTTAATTCACACTCGCTTAGTTTAATTTACTTAGTTAATTAGAAAATTCTTAAAAGAAAAAATCACATTTTTCTTTCTTTCTCGAGTCGAAAGCTAGATTTTAGAAGTCAACCCTACATTCATCATCATTTTATGACGTATTTCCTCGGGATTTAACCTTGAGTTACAGGGTTATAACTTGAGCGATCGATTTGGACTTGAGTTATAGGTACACATGTATCACAAACATTATGTGTCACGTCATACTTACTATTTGTTGTATTGTGGTGATGAAGTGGTGTTCTGTTTGACGGTTTTAAAGCCTCATCTATGGATATTGAGGTTCTTGTGCATTCACATGGTGTGGGAATTTAAATTGATGGACTCCTACGTTGCACTATAAAAGAGAGGTTGAAGATAGAAGAGCTTCAAGATTCCGAAATAGATGATTCGCTAAGTATATCTATTATCTAGTCTTTGTAAACTCTAATCATTATGAACTTTTTGGCAGGATCGTCCGAGATTTTTCCCTTTGTGGGGTTTCCTCATACATTGGCATGTTGTGCTGCTAGTTTATTTACTTTGTCCATAATCGCCTAGATGAATGTTTTAGGTTAAAAACATAAAATTGATAAAATCGTTTTCTCGTAACAACAATTTAATTTGGTGAATAAGGTTTATTGGGATTAATTTGTTTAAAGATTCGATGTTTAAAATTGAAAAATATAAAAAATGATTTTTTATTAACCATCTTTACTCAGGCACCTATCTTGCCTTCTCCAATTCGTATCATAGTAGGGTACACGAAATTATTATGCTATCTTTATTTCTTCCAAATTCTTTAACAATACCAATCTCTATCAAATTGGTATCAGATCCAGGTTACAAAAAATTATCGCGTGGACCTTTATGTCATGTTGTTTAGGGTGGTATGTTTGTCCTTATATCTCTCGTGTTGTTAGTTACCCCATATAGATAGTGGAATTGATCTTTTTCCCAAAATACCCCACTTTAATAACCATTTTTTTGCACAATTGTAGGTGAGTTCTCTACAGGGAACCCCACTCCATTCGTTGGTCCCAAGCTCTGATAACAAATGGCAAAAACTTTTAGTCAAAATCGTTCGCAACAAACCCCCTTCGTTGCAGCAATGCCAAACCTTCTTTGCAATCAATTTTTGGCATAAACATGGATATATTTTTTTAGCCTAATTTAACTATCCTAGTGGCCTTCCATATATATTTAGAACAATTAGTGTTGAATATGACATGAGACCACTGGTTAATGTTTGTAGACGACTATAGATTTTCAATTAGTGGAACTTGAATATGTCATACATTAGTGTCGATGCATTGTATCGTAGAATGCATGGCAGTGGAGTCTGTTTGATTTTTAAGGTACTATGAGTCACCATGACGATAAAATACATGTTTGTTTTGTTGTTTTAGCATCTTAAGTTTTATAAAGGAAAATATTGTACTTTAATGTAATTGTTAATTAATGGAAAGAAGGTATCATTGCTTTAGTAAAATAAAGGCACCAACTTCCATTTCCGACTTAACGAACATAATAGTAAGAGCCCCTAAACATTTTTGGATGACACATTTTTGTAGAATATTTCATAATTATTGCAATATATTAAAATCTTACATAGCGTGTGATATCTCTAGAGTAAAAAGGATCGCTCATTGCGCAATTAGCAATCACTTTAATGTGATTTAAAAAGATCAAAGAAAAACTCTAAAGAACCTTATTTCCATGGTCTTATCACGAAATTATCCATTTATCCAACACATGAACAAAATTATAATAATTACCATATTTGCTCCAAATATTATAGAAACTAGATTTAATCCCCGCGCGATGGGCGGGGGATTTGTAGGGTTTGTTGTAAAGTGTACTTTATTTCACTACAAAGTAAACAAAGTTGTGTATATTTACGCATTTAACTATGAAGGATTTAGTTCAATAGTGGTATGAATTTATATTCAGTTCCCAATATACAATTGTATGATTTTTATTTTTAAATCCAAATATTATAATTATAAGTTTTCTTATATAATCCAAGTCAAATATTTAAGAAGTTTGTATTTACGAAGTTTAGCCTTAGAAAGTGTAACTCGTTATTATTTTGATGAGTATTAACATTTTGAAACAAAAAATATACAATGTTCATTCCCATTAGTCACAAGTCAGTAATTATTATTTCACCCTAGGACCAAGTTCGGTCAAGCACATTTGGGAGGTGGAATTCTATAGCATGACCCCATCTTGTATGCACCATCATATATCTGAATAAAAATGATCAACTTCTTTCCTATTTGTGTTGATAACCATATAATAACACACCAATATAAATACTATAATAATATTAGGTCTTGATCACATGGAAACTAAAAACAAAAGATAACATACAATGAGTAGGCGTTGCAAATATGTACTTATAACACATTTTGTAAATTTCATTTATATTATACCACATAATAAGAATTTTTAAAAATTAAGTTCATTAAACTTGGAAAAATACACTGAAAGCGCAGAGTAATTTCCCTTTTTATTTAAAACTCAATGAATGGTGCGGAAGCGTTGAAAGATGATGGTTCAATAAAATTACTCAATAAAAAAAATTCACTTAAACGGTTTCATTAATCCAAGTCCTAGAATTTGCCTAAGTCATATTTATCGATATTAGAAAATTAGGCGAAACCAAATTTTAGCAAATGACTTGAATTAAATAAACATTACCCAAAATTTAATTAAAGTCCAAATTAAATGAGTGTGATAAATTAAACCGAATTTTATCTTGAATTATTCTAAGCATGCGTTCTACATTATTAAGCAAGATAAAATAAACACTATCACACTACGCCGCGATGTACGCGGAAAAACCCAAGACGGGAAAAAACATCGGACGGCCCTAGCCACAAGTCCACTAGATACGGAATTACAAATTACAAGACAAAAGACTTACATCCTGACTCGAACCCTCTCAAGCCTTGTTTCTCCTTCTTGTAAACACCTCTTCCTAGCGGACAACCTTGGAACTCCACCGCGGTCTTGGAATCCACCGATAGGACTTTAAACGGTCACCGTCACCCGAACATGGAGCCTTTCTCCAAACGGGTAGAAATGAAACGAACTTCTCTTCAATTCGGTGTAGAGAAAAACCGGTGCCAAAACAACCTCCAAGCAATTGATATTTATGTAGGAGAACTTGGATAAACAATTAATTGGGTGTAAACACTAGAGTGGTTTAAGAATTTTCTTTGAAAAACAACACTCAAAACTTGAACTTTTTCCCTAAATGAATTAGCTCTCGAACTCTCTCTATGAGATGGATATGGAATGAAAAAGTTAATTAGAAAAATGTGTTTCCCGCACATATTAAGTCTGGAAAAAGTTGATTAAAAAACAAGTGGGGAAAGTGGGTAAAAACTGCCAAAAAACTGCTCAAAACTGTTCCCGCCTGGCATCTCGTTCGAACGAACTTGAGTCTCATTCGAACGAGACTTCTAACGAGCGACCAGACTGGGCTCGTTAGAAACTCGTTAGATACCTCGTTAGAACGAACAACCTCGTTCGAACGACTGACCAATTTAGGTTCGTTGGCAAACTCGTTCGAACGAAACCTAGTTCGAACGACAAACTCGTTCGAACGAAAACCTGGTTCGAACGAAAAAACTCGTTCGAACGAGACTTCGAACGACTTCCAGAAATTTTTGATAAATTCAATTTTTGGCCAGAAACTTTATGTACTTTATTTTAAAGTTCCAATTAAATTATTCTGAAAGTAAAACATGTTTTTTTATTAAACCTAACACCCAATAAATATTGTTCCAAGCTCCTATATAAATATAATTACATTCATACCTTGGGAGCATGGAACCTTAGATGATGACGTAGAAACGAGGCACGCAAACCGACATTTTGATGAAGCTTTATATTCTTTGCCGCTACGTCTTCAACACATACTTCATAGTCTTGAGAATATTACAATTAAATACAGTCCTATGAATAAATGTTTTTGTCCGGAATTGTGTCCTTACAAATCTCCCCCTTTGGCTATTCCGGGAAAAAAACCAAACAAAAATCCTAAAGGGTCGTCAAGCTCTACTAGACTCAAAATAAAACCCGCCCAGACTTGACTCAACCCAAGGATCAAACGCTTTGCCATAGAAAGATGCCGCTTTAGAATAATTCCTGCACACTTAAGCAAACTCATCAAATGCATAGGGAATATCAAAATATAAAATGCAATTAATTAAATTATTCCCCCTAAATTAATTCTCCCCTTTATCATACACATGACCTACTTAGAAAGACGTCTCCCCCTAAGATAAATCTCCCCCAAACGAAGATACGATAATAATAGGATTAGATACCATTTCTCCCCCTATCATCATTCTCCCCCTTTTTGTTCAGGAATAGGCAAAGGATAAAGAACTAATAAACACGTTGAAGCTTAAAGTGTTAAGACATGAAAGCATATGGGCAATTAAAAGCAAGACAAAGACAAACAAATATCATATATATATGAACGAGAAATATATCAATGAAGCACTTGCATATATATATAGATATAAACACACATATAACACAAAATACAATAAGTTTGCACACTCGTATGGCAAAAATGTGTCATATGGAAACGGAAGTGTAGGGGTGTGAACTAGCAACAATTTAAATTTAGACCCAAACACTTAATAAACGTTCACAGAGTTCTCATTTGATTATAAACTTCATCACATTGAAATATAACCTCATGTGACAATATAGATTGAACTCAATGAACAAACATACACAATGCATACAAGCCTAGCATGATGATGATTCTACAAACCAAATAGAGTCATGACATTAAAGACAACTAGGATAAACGGACATTGTGCAAACCGTTGATATACCATCCAAATCTCCCTCAATTAACATATATATTCTTTTATTTTTTAATGAATATATCAAACAAACATAGGCCTTGGCAATTTCTTTCTGTTTAATGCCAAATATTCTGTTTTTAGGCCTTTGGATCACGTATTTCTTTTAGATCCAATCAACGGTGGCTTACTATCGCAAAGGATTTAATTCATCCTTTCGGAGCCCTTCCCCGTGTATATATTAATTTATCATGTTTTCATTTTCACACAAATCTCACATGCAACGGATTTTGACATGCACTAGTCCTCCTAGGTCAAAGATATGTAGATGACTAGATTGGTAGGAGAACACCTCAAAAAGCTCAAATATAACATGTGACATTAAGATTTCAAAAGAGATCGTGCATGTGTGAATAGAGGCATACAGAAATAGAATCCATTTAAACAATACAAAATCCAACTACTCCATATAAAACATGGTAAAGAACATTTTAAGGATTGAAAATATAAACCAAAAGTTCTAGCCACATGGGAGCGTAAACGATGGGATTCAAACACAAATATATGCCACATAAAGTGTGTCAAACTAAAATACACACAAAATAAAATCTTTTTGAGTTTTTAACATTTTTAATCAAAAATAAATATTTACTCAAAAGGACAAACAAAAATCATTTGTATTTTTCATTAAGCTTAAATGATATAAATAAAACACAAATGATAAACAAAAATCTTTTTATATTTTTCAATTAATTCAATCACAAAATATAATACAAAAAGATAAACAAGTCATGATTTCTAGCATGGGATATGAAATAAGGCTATGACTAGAAAATGACTAAATAGGCATACATTTAGCATGTGAATATAGCATAAAGTATAAACGCTAAAGTATGAAAACACTAACACACTCATCCTTTAGATTTAGCAAGGGAGGAAGCATGTGTAAGTAAATGAGAATCAAAATCCCTATTTTGTAAGGCAACCAAGTCGGATTTCCTAACTCAAATTAATGAAGAATGACTATCTTGGGGTGTAGGAGCTTTAACTACCGTGGTTACTTTACTATGGGATTTTCTAGGAATTCGTTTAAGATCAAAACAATATTTCCTAAGATGACCTTTTCGACCACAAAGAGTACAAGTGAGAACATGTCGAAAATATTTGCCTAAGGAGTGATCATTAAAAGCATTCCTAGTAGATTCTCCTAAAATATTGGTTTGGGCATTATGAGTAAATTCATTGCAAGTATTGAAGCCTAAACCACAAGTGTCATTTTTAATTTGGATCATTCCTAACATTTTATCAAGTTTTTCCGAACGACATTCCAAATCAAATTTGACATTACTAGAATGTTTTAATTTATTTTCTAATTCTAAAATGTTAGATTCTAGTAAAACATTTCGCTCTTCAAAAGCAAGAAGCTCATTTTTCAAGGATTCCATTAAACCCCTAAGGCTATCTCTTTCGCCTTCTACATAATCAAGCTTCTCTTGAAGAGTCCTCACATGTGTCCTAAGGTCTTCTATTAAGGCACTATCATCAACGACCTTGACACTCTTTCTTAAACAAGCTTCTAACTTCAAATTAGTTCTTTTCAAATTAATAGATTCTTTATATAATTCATGAAAAGCATTTTGAAGTTCACTCACATCAACCTCTTCTTCATTTTCACTCTCTCTTTCTTCTCCACTCTCACTATCATTAAAAACAAGGGAATCATGAACAATGACCTTGGAAGTGGCATGTGCTATCGTGTCATCAATCGATGAGTTCTCATTATCACTCACATGACTAGCCATAAAAGCCACAAAATTTTTCTTAGTGGGGGAACCGGGCTTTTCTTCCTTATCACTATCACTAAGGGTTGCATTATATGCAGTGGGTCGTTTACCCTCTTTCCTTAGTTTAGTGGGGCACTCATAAGCTCGATGGCCATAACCTTCACAACCAAAACACTTGTTAGACTCGTCCCTATCTAAATTGTCATTACTAGGTTTAGGGATCCTCTCGGCTTTAGAAATCTTCTCTCTTTTATTATGTTTAGAAGTATCAAATTTCTTAAAATCATTTTTAAATTTATCTTTGTTAAATTTAAGAAATTTTCTAAATTTGCGAGCAAACAAAGCCATATCTTCCGAGTCACTTTCACTATCGCTCTCTACTACTTGTTTGACCTCTTTTCGGGATTTTAAAGCAACACCCTTTTCAATTTTCTTTTCAGTTTTAGAGGGAAACATATCTAGTTCATAGGTTTGTAAATCACCTACAAGCTCTTCTAATTTCGTAGAGGCTAAAGTGGGTAAAGGATTTAAAATGGTCACTTTAGGAAGAAATCTATCGGGTAGGGACCTTAAAATTTTCTTTACAACACGGTCGTCAGGTATTTTCTCTCCCAAGTTAAAGGATGAATTAACAATATCAGAAAGTCTAGCATAAAATTTATCAAAAGTTTCTTTTTCATCCATTTTGATAGTTTCAAATTGAGTGGTGAGGTTTTGGAGTTTTGAAGCTTTAACGACACTAGTTCCTTCATGAGTTAATTGTAAAATATCCCAAGCTACTTTAGCGGTTTCACACGTCATAATACGTCGGAATTCATCCGGTGCGACAACGCTAAATAAGGCATTTAAACCTCGGGAATTAAAGTTAACAAGTTTAAACTCATTTTCAGTCCATCTATCGGCGGGTTTGATAACACATTCATTTTCAACTAAGTAAGTTGGTGGGGAGTACCCGGTAACAACAGACATCCAAACTCTCTCGTCGATAGATTTTAGTGCCGATCTCATACGCGCTTTCCAATACGCGTAGTTTGAACCATCGAAAATAGAAAATTTTGAAAATGGTGAAAAATTCATTTTAGCCAAAAATTAAAGGATCTTAACGAAACAATTTATCGTTTTTGGCTCTGATACCAATTTGAAAGCGCAGAGTAATTTCCCTTTTTATTTAAAACTCAATGAATGGTGCGGAAGAGTTGAAAGATGATGGTTCAATAAAATTACTCAATAAAAAAAATTCACTTAAACGGTTTCATTAATCCAAGTCCTAGAATTTGCCTAAGTCATATTTATCGATATTAAAAAATTAGGCGAAACCAAATTTTAGCAAATGACTTGAATTAAATAAACATTACCCCAAATTTAATTAAAGTCCAAATTAAATGAGTGTGATAAATTAAACCGAATTTTATCTTGAATTATTCTAAGCATGCGTTCTACATTATTAAGCAAGATAAAATAAACACTATCACACTACGCCGCGATGTACGAGGAAAAACCCAAGACGGGAAAAAACCTCGGACGGCCCTAGCCACAAGTCCACTAGATATGGAATTACAAATTACAAGACAAAAGACTTACATCCTGACTCGAACCCTCTCAAGCCTTATTGCTCCTTCTTGTAAACACATCTTCCTAGCGGACAACCTTGGAACTCCACCGCGATCTCGGAATCCACCGATAGGACTTTAAACGGTCACCGTCACCCGAACATGGAGCCTTTCTCCAAACGGGTAGAAATGAAACGAACTTCTCTTCAATTCGGTGTAGAGAAAAACCGGTGCCAAAACAACCTCCAAGCAATTGATATTTATGTAGGAGAACTTGGATAAACAATTAATTGGGTGTAAACACTAGAGTGGTTTAAGAATTTTCTTTGAAAAACAACACTCAAAACTTGAACTTTTTCCCTAAATGAATTAGCTCTCGAACTCTCTCTATGAGATGGATATGGAATGAAAAAGTTAATTAGAAAAATGTGTTTCCTGCACATATTAAGTCTGGAAAAAGTTGGTTAAAAAACAAGTGGGGAAAGTGGGTAAAAACTGCCAAAAAACTGCTCAAAACTGTTCCCGCCTGGCATCTCGTTCGAACGAACTTGAGTCTCGTTCGAACGAGACTTCTAACGAGCGACCAGACTGGGCTCGTTAGAAACTCGTTAGATACCTCGTTAGAACGAACAACCTCGTTCGAACGACTGACCAGTTTAGGTTCGTTGGCAAACTCGTTCGAACGAAACCTAGTTCGAACGACAAACTCGTTCGAACGAAAACCTGGTTCGAACGAAAAAACTTGTTCGAACGAGACTTCGAACGACTTCCAGAAATTTTTGATAAATTCAATTTTTGGCCAGAAACTTTATGTACTTTATTTTAAAGTTCCAATTAAATTATTCTGAAAGTAAAACATGTTTTTTTATTAAACCTAACACCCAATAAATATTGTTCCAAGCTCCTATATAAATATAATTACATTCATACCTTGGGAGCATGGAACCTTAGATGATGACGTAGAAACGAGGCACGCAAACCGACATTTTGATGAAGCTTTATATTCTTTGTCGCTACGTCTTCAACACATACTTCATAGTCTTGAGAATATTACAATTAAATACAGTCCTATGAATAAATGTTTTTGTCCGGAATTGAGCCAAAACTATATATGGACTCAATTGGAAATTTGTGTCCTTACATACACTTACGCAGATAGATGCACACAACAGACTACATCAGATTTAATATTCAAATTCAACACATATTAATCATCGTATTTTTTGCAAAATATATGGACAAAATAATTTAAGAAATATATTGCACTATATCCACCTAAAAAAAAAAGATGACATGAAATAAAGGCTATATAATGATCATTAGAGGCACAAAGCAGACTATATCAATTAAATATTCAAATTCAGCAAATATTAACCCTCTTATCTTTTTCAAAACATATGCAAAAAAAAATGTGAGAAATGTATTGCACTATATCACTATATCCCTGTAAAAACTAAAAAAAAATATGACATGAGATAAATGCTTTATAATGACCATGCTTGAAAATAAATAATAGTTAAGAGGATAGAATTATGTTCATAGATTAGAACAAATGCAAAATGATATAAGGGAATTACATACTAAGCCAATAACTTAAGGATAGCTACATAAGATAGAGTTAGCTCTCTACATGTCCTTTTAGTTATATCAGAATAAGAATGGAGCGAAACCAACCCGTGAGAAAAGGTCTTATGAAGAGAGAGACAGAGTTACGAAAGGTAAAAATGGTATATAAAGAGGATAGAGGAATTGAAAGGTTCTTTTTTCTCCCGAGTTAGCGTTTGATATTGAGCCGCTGAAGGCAGTAAGGCCAGAAGTAAAGTTGGAAGCCAAACTGATATTAATTTGGGGGGATTGCCACGTGGCACATTTACAAGTAAAGACACCATTTTTATATTGTTATATTAGATTGCACTTATGCCCACACAACTTCAATAACTTATTAAATAAGCCCAATGTTTCCAATTTAGTTCATTTCAACAATAAAATCTAATAATTAACTATAAATTATACAACAAAACCAAAAGCCCAATTAGTAAATTAAATTATTCCTAATGGATTAATTATTAATACATCTCAAATTTATCGGGTATTACAAATTGGTTCTCAACTTATTAGTTGTTTTTATATAAAATAGAAAAGCATATGGTCAAAGTATATCTTCATCAAAATGTAGGAGGGAATCTTTCATAAAAAGGTAATAATTTGAAAGGAATAATGTAATTTGAGGGCCAAACCAGAATGCACCAAACATCAAGGGCCATTTTAAAGCAGTCAATAAGAACCCCTCAACTTCTTCTCTGGATGCACAATTTTGGACAATAATTTATATTTATTGCAATACTTGAAAATCTCACGAAGAACGTAAGAATCTCGAGAGTACAACAGATTAATCATTACATAATTGACAATCACTAGAATGTGATTTAGAAATACCAAAGAGCAATCCCACACAAGAAACAAACAAGGCAATCCATCCACCGGTTATTTTTATTATTTATACTTCTAATGAAGTATATTAGTAGTCGAACAGTTGAATCCTTCAACTGTATTTGTGGATGGAAATGAGGCTTCAGTTATGAGGTTTAGCTTCAACCTCAACATTCGTTGCCTCCTCAGCATTACGGCAGCACCTTCTGCAAAATCCATTAAAAAATCGGCAGCATCCGAAACGACAACGGAGCCCTTGGTCTAACCCATATGATGCGCCACCTGCACCTATTACGTATATGTTAGCTATTAGTGATTTTTGAAATATGTAGATTGTTGCGTGCATGAAATATTATTATTTTTTTTACTTTTTTTTTCAACCCCACAAATATTCTTTTATTCATTTTACTCTTAGAGAACGTTTGGTTGGTGTGTAATTAATTTCCATGGAAATTAATAATTTTAGTGGAATCTTATTTCTGCAGTCTTTGATTTCGAATACATTATTTAAAAACAAAGACCATAAATACGAGAAGTGTTCCATTGTTTTCACATTTTTTATGAAAAATATTTCCAAATCAAACCTCAAAAAATTTATTTTTATCACTGTTCTAAAAAACCCGCCTAGGCTCCGCCTAGGCTCCGCCTAGGCTTGAGGCTTGGGAGAAACGCCCCGCCTTAAGCTTTTCACGCCTTATTCTTGGTAAAACTCTTAAGGCGCACTTTTTTCTAAAAACAATAATGCTTTAGTGAAACGATATCGCCTTTTAAAGAATTTTTTTACAAACCAGACCATTATCTCATCCAAAATAATCAAATAGTATTTTAATTTGCAAATATTCAGATATATTTTTATGATATGTACAATTTGAGTTTTTTAATAGCCTTGTTATGGTTAAAAAATATTAAAATATATTAAGAAAGCCTAAACGCATTTTTACGCCTTTTTACGCCAAGACCCGCCTAGGCTTCTAAGGCTTAAGACTTGGCCTCCACGCCTCGATCACGCCCCGCATTTTTTAGAACCTTGATTTTTATGAAAAACTGAAAAGTAAGACCATATCACTATTATATTTTTTTCACTCATTTTTTAGCTTATTTTGAAAATAATTAATTTCAAAAAAAAATTCCGCTTCATTATCAAACACACTCTTAGGTTTCCATAGATTCAAAAATCCATGTAGCTGAGATATAGCGCGCAAGCATCGCTATTTCGTAGCGAAGACGGAATCAAATGAAACTGTCTTGTCGAAAAATAAAATAACAAGATGTGAATAACTTAGGTGCAATGATCAAGGACGTCATTTTAAAAAAATAATCATAAATGTGAAAAGTGTTCCATAATTTTATCATGTATTAAGGAAAAAAAATATTTCTTAATCAAACCTCAAAAAAATAATTATCATGAAAAACTCCCAGATTTATATGGATGCAGGGTGAAAGAGACGGTGCTCACTAGTTGTCTGAGAAGTGGTAGTCTCAGCTGGCTCACCAGCCGCTGCCACCTCGGAAGAGACTAGCAGAACAATAGCAATTGAAAGGCAAAGGAAAACAATTGTTTTGGAAACCATTTTTCTTAACTATGTATGTAGTCTCTCAAAAGTGTTGCTGGGAAGGGTGAGATCGCTGGTACACTTTTAATCTCTATATATAGGCACAAAAGTGTCTTTACTGTTTATGTCCAAAACAAGTGTATCGAGCCACTTTGTTGTCGGCGGCCCAAAATTTGTCTTTTAATTAATCCAAATTGAATATTATCTTATTAGAGCATGTACGATGATGAAATTAAAATACCACAGAATTTGTAAGTTTACAAATCTTTTTAAATCGAATGCACTCACTAATAAGTGCATTCGATTTATAAAAATTTATACAAATGGTGGGGAGAATTTGTAAATGGTTTGTACGAAGGAATTGGTACAAATTCTGTTGTTCGCAGCAATTTCTACAAACTTCAAAAGTTCGTAGGAATCATTTTTACCACAAAAAATTATATATTGGAGTACTTACGAACAACATTTGTCCGCAAAATTCCTAGGAAAAAATGTTGTTCGTAAGAAAAGTTATTTTAATTCCCACGAACAAGATAAGTTCGTAGGAACTGATTATCAATTTTCTCCAAACTCCGCCACTGTGCACTGATATGTTGGACGAAAGATAAATCAATTTTTGGTTCTCTAACTTTGCAAATCAAGAGCATCCACCATTGTGGATACTCTTATGTTGACTAAAACTAGCATACGCACCCACTCTTATGACCCAAACCAATAAGACTACAAAAATAAAAATCTGAAAATCTGTATTTTTAATAAAAGAATGTTTTTAACTTCTTTTAACTGTATTAAAAGATAATTTTTAAAAAACATATATGTTTATTTTTTTAAAAAGAAATTTTTAAATGTTTTTAAACAAAATAAAAATAGCTGTTCATAAAAAATGAAAAAAATGTTTTATTAAAAAAATGTTTCAGAAAAAATAATTTTGTAAAAAAAAAGTTATTTATATTTACAAAAAAAGGTACTACTTTTTATAAAACCGTTTTTTAAATGTACATTTGTTTATATATAAAAGACATGTTTTTAACAAACTGGTGACATCACTTAAATGTACATTCATTTAGAAAACTGTTTTCTACAAAAATAAGTTGTTTTAACTGTTCAAAATCGGTCTTTGATATAAAAACTGTACATTTAAAAAAAACAGTTTTATAAAAATTTATTTTAAAAAAATTATACCATTTTCTCTAAATATAATTAAAAAAGTCGGTAAAACAGTTTTTATACAAAACAAATGTTTCTAAAAACTCTTTTTAATGAAAAACATTTTTTATTTTTAATAAACGGTTATTTTCTAAATAAAAAAATTCAAATTTATGTTCTAAAAAGTTAAGAAAAGTTTCTTGTTCAAATGAGTTTTTATATATATAAAAAAATATATTAAAAATACAGATTTTCAAATTTGTATTTTCTATCTAAGACATTTTTTACTTGGGAGAAGAAAGAGGGGCTCTTCTAGTTTTTTCGTATTAGGTTATGGATTTTGGGTATAAGAGTGGTGTTAAACTCATCTTGAGATCCACACTTTATTCAAAGTCAACCATTTTGCTTAATTCTGTAAGTAATCTGTAAAACGTGTTGATGAAAAGGATGATAAATCTTGTACCCAAAATTTATTGTAATATGTATTTTGGAAATAGGAGAACAAATATTTTATTTATAATTTTAGTTCCTATTTTTTAATAAAGCCGTTGGCGCAGAGTCATATTCATAAAACGTCAACCAATTACAGCAAGCCACGTATTCTTTAATTTGAAAATACCGACTAAAAATGAAAATCAAATATTAGTTGTCATATATCCATAATCAATATTATTTTAAGTCCCAATAGTACATAATCTATTCGAAAAATACCCTGTGACCGCTCTTCAACTGAATGGTGTCGAGTGAGTTGTGAACCTTTACACTAACATTGTTCTCGTTCCTTTTACTTTTTTTGTTATCGCTAATATAGTTTTTGGAAACTCGCGTTCCTTCATCTCGTAATATACATCCCCTTTCCAGTAATGTATATAATAAATTTTATAAAATATACATATGTTTATTTTTTATTTGAAAAAAAATATAATTTGTACATTTGTAATTTTATATTGTATACAGGATTTTTTTTGTAATATTACACATGTTTTGGGTTTGTTTATAACTTAAATTATAAGTTATAGATCAAGGGGTCGCAGATACTCCCTCAAAGTATGTAAATCAGCTAGAGTTAGGAAGAATTTTAGTATAATTACAAAGGAAAACTCCCTTTTTTAATTGTTAGGAATAAACTTAAAAAGACTAATGACCCCTACCTGCATCTCTATATTGAACCATCAGTGTCACATGTAAGATTAAGGAGTCTGACATAGTTTAACGACTTAAAAAAAGAATATTGGTGATCCTATCAAATTTATTATACTTATTCTCATATTTTTTAATGTTTTAATTAATCGTGTGAGAAAATTAATGAAAGTGGACAATGTAAGATAATATAGTTCAATACAAGCAATATTGATTTACTGAGTAAACGTACACTTACACTATTTTTATCTTTTTATCAATGATTATATTATACTATTTATTCCTTAAAAAAATATCTTCTATCAATCATTATTACTATTTATCAACCTTTGGAAATATCTTGGACTTTTATAAAAGGGCTAAAGGTTTTTTTAAATTCCATTCTGCACGCCATGAGACTACTCCGTAGGATAAACTTAATAAATGTTAACGTAATACGTTTTGAATTTCAAGACTTCAAGCCAACTATAATCAATTGTAGCTGTGGGTAACTTGTTACAAAATCTAAACACAAACACAAAAGGAGAGAAAGATAGGTAGCCTGTGAGTGTCATACGCTGACGAAAGAAGTGACGTTGTATGGAGCTAATAATTGGTGGGGGGACTCCATACAGAACCCTGTATAGAGAGAAACCAGTGTAAATTAAAATTATACATTGTTTTATTTTGGATTCATTTGGTTGTGAACTGAAGAAATAATTTAGCACGCAAAAATTTTTATGACAAAAATTGTCATAGGAAAATTGTCATAAATAAATATTAGGTTTTTCATTTTGATCTATCAAACAACTTATGAGTCAAACATCACTTGTAAAATACCGTGATTTTAAAAAAAAATTATGTTTTGTAAAAAAAAATTATGTTGCATTGTTTTAACATTGTATTTATCACAAGAGTTTAGTTTTACTAGGAATGTAAGCGGTACGGTTTGATCGGTAAATAGAAGATACCAATATCAAAATCAAACTGTAGATGGTAAAATCAAACCGTACCAGTTTACCACCCGGTACACCAAAATCAATACCAAAACCAAACCGGCTGGTATTTCGGTTTTTTCGGTAATTTCGGTTTTTTCTGGTTTCGGTAAATTCTGATTTTTTCTGATTTCGATAAATTCTGATTTTTTCAGGTTTCTGGTTTCGGTTATTTCTTGTTTCGGTAAACAACATTAAAAGTCCCAAAAAACCAAAAACAAAACCAACTAACTTTTTTAAATATTAAAACCAAAACCAAAACTAACTTTTTTCTGGTTTTGGTTAATTCGGTACGGTACGGTAATTTCGGTACGATTTTTTCTGGTTTTGGTAAATTCGGTACGGTATGGTAATTTCGGTACGGTTTTTTCTGGTTTTAGTAAATTCGGTACGGTAATTTCGGTAAATCTGTTTTTTAAATATTAAAACTAAAACCAACCAACTTTTTTGCGGTAATTTCGGTAAGACCGATTTCTGGTATTTAAATATATGAAATCAAAATCATTTTTTTTCGAACCAAAATGGTACGGTACGGTAAAAACCCGTACCGCTTCCACCCCTAAGTTTTACCTAACTTAATGTTGTATTCGAGTTAAATCTTTAACCATATACTTGTAAGAAGATATTTTACATTTAGGTAGAAGAGTGAGATGTGATGTAATATTTATATGAAAATATATAAAATGAGTTACTTGATTTGAACCATTACTTTGTAGTTGGAAATACAAAATAATAATAATAATAATAATAATAATAATAATAATAATAATAATAATAATAATAATAATAAAAAGTAACCATTTATATAGATGGCATTCGATTTACAACTGTCGTTTAACAACAATCAAACGCATTCACCAATTATAGTAAAAGAGTGTTGCCGCTAAAAGAACAATGCGAAAACGAATCAAGAAAATTTAAATAAATGTCATTGGGTAAAATAATTCAGTAAAACGTAAGCTTTTTATCAGTAAGAAAAAAAAATCGGAATTGAAATTAAATTAGAGGATTAATTATGCTTTCCTAACTGAACTTTACCTCATTCTTACTTTTCAGTCCAAACTTTCATTTTCTAGATTTAAACCACTTTTACGTCAAAACGACAACAAATAATCCCTTACCTTTAACACCGTTAATTTTTGGATAAAAAGCGGATCATGCCCATGGCATTTGACTTTTTAGATGGGTATTTTGGTATTTTAGACTCATGTGTTAAAAAGAAACAAAAAACTAAAAGTAATTCCTCTCTCTCTCTCTCTCTCTCTCTCTCTCTCTCTATATATATATATATATATATATATATATATATAAAAGTTTTTATGATAAGTAATTGTAATCATTAAAACTATTCGCTAAGGGGCACAACCGGAATATAGGTAGTATACACTAAATCAACAAAAACGAACCGATAAGGTCCAATTCTCAGATAAACAACAAGAGCTACAATACTCTATGCAACTCCTTCCCAAAGTCCAAAAACTATGCAACTCGTGTAATGTCTCTCCTTATAATACCTCAGCAATGTACTCAGGAACAAGTCACGAATCAAGACGACTCCATTTTCAAACATTCAAAACACATCGCATATCTCTCCTGCCAGATCATTAAAAAAATACAAAGTGGGGCAAATTGTCAAACTTTTCTCACAACTTTCCACCGCTTGGGTGGAGCCATACATGTAACAACTCCCTCACTAACTCGGGCATCACCCAGATAATTTGAATCATATACAGGACGACGTTCCAAAGACCTCTCGACACCTAATAATGCAAAAGTAAATTATTGGTCGTCTCTTTCACCTTCTTACACAAGCAACATCCACTAGCCATTAAGTATCTCCTCTTCTGTAAGCCCTTCATCATCAGAATTGCCTGCTTCATCGCAGTCCAATCAAAGAACATCACTTTAGGGGGATCTTTAGATTTCCATATTTAAATCAATAGGAGCCTCCAAGATTCTTTCACCCATCAAAATGTAGTAGGAACCTTTCCCCGTGAATTCCCCTTAACCATTCGCCGACCAACTCAACTCATCTTCCTCATTCGACGGTCGGGGAGTCGACCCTAGCCAATCAAAAATCCTCATCCTCTCTAGTCACCCAGTTCTACAAACGTCTTTTGAACCTAGGATTTCACACCACACAATTCCCAATGAGCACAATAAGATTTGTAACCATCATGTCTTTATCCCCTCCTAAGCTGAATATTTTATGAAACTGATCTTCAAGGGTGTCGTTTTAACCTTATTCTTCCTTTTATAACCTCACCGTATTAACTTTCCACACTTGAAACTCAATGTATCTAGATAAATCCTGCCACTCCTTCGAAATGTGCTTCCACAACTTATTGTTAACTGTAAGGGTAATGCAAAAGAGTCGGCTTATGTAGTTGAATCTACATCCACAAACTCACATACCAAGAATGGATGAAAACAATGACCACTCTAAGATCCCGAAAATAGATTGACAATGATTTTGACGCACCCAAAGATGTTCAATCCCAACCCACCACGAAAAGTCCAATAGAATGTGTCCCTAATGTTCGTCAACCCAACACCATCATAGGAAAGTCTGATTAAAAACCTAATGGGAAAACCATCATCTACATGACCAAAACACCATTTCCTCGTAGATTAGATCCCAAAATGAAGTATCACCAAGTTGATTTAGATCAATAATGTATTTCAAAATGTTATCATTAGCATCACACCATATGCCAAATTCTTACGGGACATATACACTGCCAAGCAACGGACAAATGTTCCTCATGACGATTTTTTCACTGAGCAAGAAATGTCCTTTATTCATCAAAATTTAGTGAAGCATAAGTACCCCGGTCCTCTAACATTCTCTTGCATGTTAGGAGAAAATTACACTATTCTGGCCTTACTTGAACCCGGAACTAGTGTCATTTTGTTGTCATACTCACTTTATCTTGAGTTTGGGTTACAACTCATAAAACCCACACTAGATACTCTTCAACTAACTGATCGTTCCTTGAAAATTCCTAAAGGAATGCTACAAGATGTTTTCGTGGATGTGTCCAAAAAATTACTACCTTATTGATTTCATCATTTTAGGCACCTCAGCTCCCGACCCATTTAATATTCCTATCATATTGGGTCGTCCCCTTCTTGACCACAACCAATACAATCCTCAAATTTTGTTACGGTGACATGAAAATTTCTTTTCGAAACATGATCGTTGATGTCAACATTTTCCACCTTATGTAACAAAAAGTCGATGCTGAGTGTGTTGAGGAGGTGTGTTTGATTGACTCACTGGTTCATGATATATTGGATCAACGATACTTCGAGGATCATCTTCAACAATGTATGGCCCATTATGAGTCTAATTTTGAGATTTATTCCTCCACCTCCGACATTAATGCCTTACTAGATCCCACACCATTCGTGCACATTAATGAGTGGGATAATCAATTTGAACATCTCTTCCTTACGACTATTCACTCGATGAATAATCCTTTAGACGTTCGTCCAAATAATTCCATGATCTCTAATTCAGCATTAGAGTCCACACTTTTCCCAAATCTCTTCCTGCTTTGGAGCTTAAGCCATTGCCCTTCGAGTTAAAATATACATTCTTAAGTCCACATCTTCTTCGAAATCTCTACCAACCCGCTCATATGCATTGGACTCTTGTTAAAACCATCTTTTGATATCTTAACCAAATACTTAACATCGAATCCTTCACTGACTTTGAATGGGTAGTATGCGTCGATGAACGTAAATCTAATAGTGGGTATGAAATTTTCTTGGTCTCTAATTTGATGTCCTCGTAATCCAAAAGGCATGAAATTGTCGCATGATACTCCACGAAAGCAGAATACAAAATAATGGTTCATGCCACTACTGAATTTATTTGGTTAAAATCATTACTCCTTGAGTTATGTTTTCCACCTTATACACTTCCCATTATTTTGTGTGACAACATTGTTGCAATATATCTGTCAGCTAATCGCGTGTTTCATGCTCGGACAAAACGCATTGAAATTGATTTTCACTTCTTTCGAGATCAAGTTAAAAATCATTGCAAGTTCAATTTATCCCTACTAATGACCAGTTACCTGATATTTTTATTAAAGGTCTCACTGCATCAATATTTCAATTTCTCAGAGACAAGTTAATGGTCACCTTTGGTCTATCATCAACTGGTGGGGCAGTATTGAACAAGTCTACTGTCAGCTCCATATAAGTAAAAACAAACTTCAACGAAACATCTTTGAATTTAAACTCTCCTTAATATTCTTTAACCATTTGTAATCCAAACTCTCCTTATTATGTTTCGTAACAAACTCATGAAAAAATATATATAATCAGGGCTCATATATACAAACACTATAAGAGAAAGCAACATAGGCATTATACGATATATGTTGCTAATAGTTACAAATGTGTTGCCAATAGGTATTGGAAACAAAATCCTTTGTGTTGCCAGCTTGTTGCCCAAAATCTGTTTGAGAATATCCTTGGAAACACAACATGATTGTGTTCCCGTACGTATACTTTTGGTAACACGCAATTATATCGCCAAAGGTATTTTATAATTTGTCAAATTTATAATTAAAATATTACTTATGTTGCCAAATGTCACTCAACAACGACAAAAATATTATGTTACCAAAAATTAACGTTTTAGCGACACATATTTTGTTGCAAAATGTAAGGTAAATGATATATAAACAACTTTCGGCAACACATCTATTATGTCGCCAAAAGCTACACCTTTGGCAACACAACTCTTGTGTTGCCAAAGGTTATACCTTTAGCATCACGACTCCTGTGTTGCCAAAAGTATATCTTTTAGCATGTAGAAAATGACTTTTGGCGGCAAAAAAATGTGTCGCCAAAAGTACTATATTTTTATTTATTACATATTTTTTCCGTAATGGGAAGCAATTTTAAACCTGTGCTTTTTTCATCAAAACTCACATAATCAAAAACGTGAAACCTTATAATTCAAAATCACATTGCGCATTTCCATACAATCATACGTAATACAAAGTGCCATAATTTTCAACCAAGTCTCATAAATATGAATTAGAAAATAATAAGTCGTCACAATCTAAGTACAAAGGTACAAAAGAAATGCCTCACAAATAAGAACATAACAAATCCTAACACATCACAAGATGTAAACATGACCTAGCGTAATACATTAACGCATCAAAAGATGTTAAAAACATAATTCGTGTAAACTAAAATGATGATGGCAATATTGCTCTACTACACAAAAATAAACTGCAACTCCAAGCCACCACGAATATAATAACTCCAAGAAAAATACATCATCGACCTGCATAAGATACAAAAAAAAATAACTACATGGGTTTGTACAAGTGACTTTCATCATTTACGTGCATGTGAATCGTTACGGTATCTTTATTTGTTGTTTAACGTTTTGATCCACCAATATGCAATTTTCAAATACATGTATGTCTTATAATTTTAAAATAGTACTTAATTTCAGAAAATGTCGACAGAGTTTCCTTTGTTTATTCGTTAAATCCAACCTATTTTAACATTAAAATAAACCCAACAACAAAAGCAAAAATGAAATAACAAACACTAAATCCCTTCCACCGATTTTTCATTTATAAACTCAAAAATTATATCCTCCGCAACTAAATTACTAAAGAATATTGCATATCATAACACTTAAAAAAATCCGACAAAGTCACCATTACTTTTTTGGCATTTAAAAAAAAACTACTACTATACACAAGACCGCACTACCATAAACATAATATCAGAGCAAAATTATAATAGATCATTTATAGCATCACCAAACAATCCCATTTCAAGTGTGAAAGTAAAAATTGAATATCGTGACATAAACTAAAATAACTATCCAAGTAGATACATATCGGGCTCCTCCGTATCCATATAACGACAAACCTTCAAACGTAATACATGTAACATAAGAAAAGAAATATTAGTAATCAAATGTACTAATAAAATAAAGAGGATATCATAATTACACTTATCATGTATACTCAAACTGTGAGTCCCATGACTATGTGATTAATTCCTACGAGTTACATTGGTCCCGTACGAGGCTGTTCATGCCTCTTACGACACCATTTTATTATTGTTTTACATTTTCACCCTTTGGCGGGATATTTCCATGCCTAAGTCTAACTTTTTGCAAATTGACATCGTATACTCAAACCATTAGTCACATGACTATGTGATTGGTTCCTACAAGTTACATTGATCCCGTACGAGGTGTTCATGCCTTTTATGGTACATTTTTGTGGTTGTTTTTCGTTTTTACTCATTTTGGGAATGTTTTGATGTCTAAATCTAACTTTTTTACAAAGTTACATCTTATACTCAAACCGAAAGATCAGTGACTATACGGTTGGTTCCTACGAGTTACATTGATCACATACGAGGGTTCGTCCTCTTACAGGACCATTTTGTGGTCAGTTTACTTTTTCATGCTTTGACGGCATAATTTTAGGCTTAGGTCTAATGTTTGAAATTTTATATCGTACACTCAAATTGGGAGTCTCGTGACTACGCGGAGGTTCTTAGGAGTTACATTGGTCCCAGACGAGGTGTTTGTGCCTCTTACGGGACCGTATTATAGTTGTTTTACATTTTCACCATTTGGCGGCATGTTTTTATTCGTAAGTCTAACCTTTTGCAAATTTATGTCGTATACTTAAATCGGGAGCCTTGAGACTACAAGGTCGATTTGTACGAGTTCCATTGGTCCCAAGGTATTCGTGCCTCTTACGGAAGGTTTTTTTGTGGTTTTACGTTTTCACCCATTGATGACATATTTTTATGCCTAAGTCTAATTTTTGGTAGATTTACATTGTACACTCAAACCAGGAGTACCCTGACTACGCGATCGGTTCCTATGAGTTATATTGGTCCCATACGAGGTTTTAATACCTCTCACGAGACCATTTTATGGTTGTTTTATATTTTCACCCTTTGACGGCATGTTTTTATGCCTAAGTCTAACTTTTGAAAAATTTACATCGTATACTTAAACCAAGAGTGCCATGAGTACACGATCAGTTCCAACAAGTGACATCGATCCTGTGCGAGTTGTTCGTGCCTCTTACAAGACAGTTTTGTGGCTATTTTTCATTTTCACCCATTGACTATATGTTTTTTTCGCTTAGTCTATTTTTTTCAAATTTAAGTCGAACAAAATCGAAAGTCGTGTGACTACGCAGTCGGTTCCTATGGGCTACATTGGTCTCGTGTGAGGTGTCCACGCCTCTTACGGGACCATGTTGTGACTGTTTTCTATTTTCACCCTTTGGCGGCATGTTTTTATTCCAAAGTTTAACTTTTGGCGAATTTACGTTGTATACACTAACTAGAAGTCCCGTGACTACGCGATTGGCTCCTATGAGTTAAATTGGTCCCGTACGAGGTGTTCATGCCTCTTACGGGACCATATTAGGTGTGGAAGTATATATTATAGCTTGGGTGCTATTTTTACATATTGCAATATTTTTCAGGAAACAAATACCAAAACAATTTACTATTAGAGATCTTAATAATTCACTTTATAGTAATCCTATTTGTATTGAAATGTTTATCTATTGTGATATTTTTTTTTTATTAACAAAAACTTTTATTAAATTTTTATCTAAAGTTTTATAATTATAAGTTTAAAATTTCAAACGACATGTTAATCTATGACAGTCGTGACTACACAGATTGTTTCAACAAGTTAATTTGATCATGTATGGGGTATTTTTGTCTCTTTCCATAATATATGATTGTTGTTTTGGGTTTTCGTCCAACAAAGCTCAGTTTTCAAGCTTTAACACTAAGAATGCTCAAATTTTGATAAAATTTCCAACCCATGAGTCGCATGACTACACATGTTATTTCTACAAGTTATTTTGATCCCATGTGAGGTGTTTGTTCCTCTTTTCGAATCGTTTTGCTCTTATCCTAAGCTTTCATGCCCCAACCCCTAATTCTAAAACTTTATACTGAGAAGTTTGAAATTTCGAACAACGTGTGAATCCACGAGACTCGTGACTACACCGGTTATTTGTACAAGATATTTGATCATGTATGAGGTGTGTGTGCCTCTTTTCGGTATATTTATAAGTTGTTTTTCATTTTCGTTGACCAATATCTATTTTTAAGCTTTAACACTAAGAAAACTCAAATTTTGGCCAAAGTTCCAACCCATGAGTCGTATTACTACACGGGTTTTTTCCAAAAGTTACTTTTATCCCATCTGAGTTGTTTTTGCCTCTTTTCGGATCATTTTTCTATTATCCGAAGTTTTCGCCCTCCAACCCCAATTCTAAAATTTTATAGTTAGAAGTTTGATATTTCGAACGACATGTGAATCCATGAGACTCGTGGCTACACAGGTTATTTGTACAAGTTACTTTGATCATGTATGGGGTGTTTTTGTCTCTTTTCGCAAGGTTTGATTGTTATTTTGAATTTTCTTCCACCGAAGCTCAATTTTCAAGCATTGACATAAGATTAATCAGATTTGGATCAAAGTTCCAACCAGTGAGTCGAATAACTATATGGGTAATTTCCACAAGTTTCTTTGATCCCATGTGACGTGTTTGTGACTCTTTTAGAATATCTTTGCTCTTATCCTAAGTTTTCATGCTCAAAATCCCAATTCTTAACTTTTATACTTTGAAGTTTCAAAATTTTAATGACATTTGAGTCCACGAGACTCATGACTACGCGAATTGTTTGCACAAGTTATTTTGATCGTGTATGATGCGTGTGTGCCACTTTTAGGTATGTTTATCAGTTGTTTAGGGGGGCCTAAAGACAATCCCCGAACTAGATAGAGCTTCCTAAAATAACATGAAAGACTCAAGAGAAGGAATTAGCAATGCAACTCAGCGATGTATCTCCATGATCAAGATCAACTTATTTTTGTTCTTACTTATTCAGGCTGTAAGTTTTGTTTATATTGACTATGAGATGTAACCATTGTAATGATGTAATGATTATAACTTATCAGTGTTTGGTCAAACGGTACTACGAGAGACTAGGCTAGGCAGGGTCTGGGAGAGCTTTCAAGCTCTATCGAATAACCTCGTCGTGGGAACTTCCCAGGGACATGGTTTGGCGGATTGAGAAGTGTGGCATCGTTGGGGCTTGTCCCGACCACTTTAGATACACCTGGTAAAACACCGAGAGACCTTTAACTGTGGAAGCTTGTGCGGAGCAAGCTTAAGTTCGATCGTATGTTGTTTTTCGAACCAAACATCACTCTACCTAATGCCATATCTACTTTAAATGATGTCACTAACCGGATAAATAGTGTCCATTTCATAAGTGAGTAAACAACTGTGGTATTGTGGCTCACTACAAATCTTCCGACTTATCACGATCATTGACCGTGACAAGTCCAACTTATCAAGGTCAATGATCGTGACAAGTATGGGGGTGATAACTTTTGTTGTCACGGAATAAACCGTGACAACTTAATTAGATTTATCACGATCATGTCACGGTCTATGACCTTGACAAGTTTTGTCACGATTTATGACCGTGACAAACCCGTGACAATCTGTAAATAATTGTCACGGTCTATGTACTTGTCATGGACTTGTCACGATCAATGACTGTGATAAGAATTTATCACGGCCTTGTCACGATTAATGAACGTTACAAAAATTGTGTATTTGTTTATCACGGTCATTGATCGTGACAAGGCTAGCCGCTTGAAGGGTTCCATTTTGACCATTTTGATTTAGTGGTTGTCAGACGGTTTGGTGAGCCACCTTTGTGGTGACAGTCCTCTGACACACAATGGTTCGGAAAAAGGCATGCCTTGGCATTTAATGTTTATGACGTAGATCTTACTAATCCATCATGTTTTTAATGTTTATGACGTAAAGCATGGGGGACATCTGTTTACAGCTGTAAGGGACTAAGGCATCGAGGGAGTTGTGTGGGGGCTATTTATGGGCCTCAACCACCTACAAGAGAAATGATATTTTTCTAATGATTTATTAGCGAGAGAGAGAATATACCAGGAAGAAGTATTACAAACTAGAGCTCTTACTCACCCACCGTTGTAATTTATTACGAAGCTTTGAATAGCTGACTAGAGATCTTTCAGGAGTTATTGGTGTTTTTGGATGCTTGCCAACGTGTATCTAGGGTTCTTACTCCTCTCTCCCATTGACTGATTTACTTTTGATTTTCCTTTATTATTGTTTGAGTTATACACGAGTGTATAGTGAGTCCAATATGAGTGTTGATCGAATATAATATTGTGTGATTACTTGTGTTCATTAAAATAGTTTTTGAGTTATCATTTATCACCATACCTATAGCGATTAAATCTCAACTAGTATTACCATACTCCCAGGCTATAAGGGGACTACCCTCTTACAAGTTGTTTTATGTTTTCATTGATCAATGTTAATTTTCAAGCTTTAACACTAAGAAAACTCAGATTTTTGTCAAAGTTCCAACTCGTGAGTCGCATTACTCATGGGTTGTTTCCACAAGATACATTGATCCAATGTGAGGTGTTTCGGCCTCTTTTCGAATAATTTTTTTCTTATATTAAGTTTTAATGCTCCAACCCCTAATTCTAAACTTTTATACTTAGAAGTTTGAAATTTATAACGACATTTGATTCCATGACCCCCGTGACTACAGGTTTTTTTTATAAAATATACTTTGATCAGAAGGTATGAGGTGTTTGTGCTATTTTTGATATGTTTATAAGTTGTTTTACATTTACACCGGCCAATGCCCAATTTTCAAATTCGGGTACGTTAGAATCAAATTCAAATCGCGTTCGGGTGTGTCTCCCATTATAGACTGAAAACCCCCAATATCAATACATATACATACCCAAATATACAAATAGAGATGCCCAAAACCTTAAAAACAAACAAAAAAGAGAGATACCTAGTAAAAACAAATGATATGAACCAAAGCAAATGAAAAAGATGGTGTTTGTATGGGTCTACCTGCTGAAATCACAAAGACAAAGGGTCAGTAGATGTAAAAGTGTGTAATTTCGATTTTTGTGTGTATACGGATCTAACCCATGTGACACCCCGACTAATTAAATACCGGGTAGCTACTCCTTTATTAAATTAATTCAAAATGCCAAGTTGGTCCAGTTAATAGCATCACTGTCGAAAACATTTTATTATTACTAACCACCTAGTATTTAAAAAGTAAGTTGCTAAATTTTAATTAAAGTCTGACTAACATGCAACAAGTGTAGTGAAGAAATAAATAACACCATTCACCATACTGAAGTAAAACGAATAACCATCACATAGTGTAAATAAAGTCTGGAGGAAAACTCCTCACTAAAATCCCATACTGAAATAAATAACCGAATACTAAAACAATACAAATCAAAGTCTGAAAACTGTAATGTAAAAGATGTCTCTAATAGAAATGGGCAACATGCCCTACAACTGATAGATAGTGGCTCTGGAATCCAAAAGATAGAAGCGTCTACAAGCAAATCCCTGTAGCTTCCACAAACAGCTACAGCTCGTCACCTGAATGAGAATCCTATGCTTGGTGTCCCTGTGGCTGGGCACCTAAAATGGTTTTACAAGAAAAGTAGATTTGAAAAGCAAACGGGTCAGAGCCCGAATGTGGAGTTATATTTTAAAAACCTGCAAGTTCTTTAAAAACATTTAAAACATTAAATGCAAAGTACATGTTAGGACGTGCACTCACATGATATTCTCACCTCTCCTCTAACTGTGCACTCCTAACGTAAGTACCCATCTAGAGTGATACAAACTACTAGCTAAGTGACAACATATCTAGCTAGACTATCATAGGTCTTACCCTTATTACTCGGTTCTATGAACATAATAACGCTCGTAATTAAGTAGGGGTTTAACGCAAACTCAGATGCTCAATATGCAATATATTACTATCAGCTAACTCGTTATGTTTCTCGAAACAATATTGTAATTATATTCACAACAATAACATGAAGGTTCTCATTAATTAAGTGTATATTATTCACATCATAAATATACAATACAAGCACCCTGAGAACTAAGCTGCGGTGCACACATACTCTGCTATCCATCCCGGTACATCACGTACATAAGGATTACATATTCCGAATCTCTCAGGAATAGTTCACAGATAACAACATCACAAACAATGGAGGCAAACACAGTCACATCACATAGGTCACGCACATACCTACGCTCCTACGATCAGCGGACTTATTAATATCACAATAAGTCTTTCTATGACCTATGTTCATCGAGGTAACCAGTCTAAATTCGGGAAACACAAGGATTAGAGGGCCCTAAGCGAACGCAAACCTCCCGTGATAGCAAGTATGGTAGGTATGTCATACACACAATTCATATACTAATACTAAGTAAACACACGTCTTAGTAATACCGTAGTTTAATCGTAGTACTATTCTCATTCTCGTACTAACTTATAATTATCCCAATTTATACTATTCCGGTTTATCATCATACGCGCCATAATTTATTCTCATGTCGTAGTAGACACTCACGTCTCAACCCAAACCGTCCATTTAATTTAACTCTCGTACATAATTTCCTTCTCATAAATACCCAATGTCCCAATTCTATCATTACAACATCAACGGAATGATATCTATATCCTCGAACAAGTTTACGGGATTCCAAAAATCAAAACAGTCCAAAAAGGACCAAACTGTTAACTCGTTAGAAGTCTCGTTCGAACGAGACTGTTCGAACGAGATTCCTCTGTCAACTCGTTAGAAGTCTCGTTCGAACGAGGCTGTTCGAACGATATTCTAGTTCGTTCGAACGAACTGTACCTTCTAACGAAATCTCATTCGAACGAAGTATCGAACAAAATTCCTTTTCATTAGAAGCGACTGGTCAACTCGTTAGAAGCTCGTTCGAACGAGGTCGTTCGAACGACTTGGGAATGTCTTCTAACGAGGGACCAGTTTCGGCCCAGAATTTTCCCTATCTCGTTTTTATCCATTTTATCACTTCTAATCTCTTCCAAAGTTCACCCCAACAACGTTTTAGAGTCTCTAATTCATCCTAAACATATTCAAGTCAACTCCTAACATGTTTTCAAGGATTAAATCTCTTTAACATCAATCAAAATATAAATCTCTACACTTTTTCCCCAATTATTTCAAGAACATGAACCCTAACTTTTGAATCATGAAATAACTCACTATAAATCCGTTTTAATTCCTTCCTATCACCGATATCATGAGAATAATTATCTACCTATCATTCTACATGCAATTCTCCTCAATATTTTCAAGTTCTAAGCTCCAAACTACATGGGTTTTCATTATCTTTCAAGAACAGTTGTAATTCAATAATTTTCTAACATGGAAGAAACATTCTACGAATTTAAATATGATTAAAACACTTGCCTTGATTGGATTTCTGATTTTGGTGTTGGTTTGGTGAAGATTTCTGCAGAATTCCCTCTCTCCAAGCTTCTCCTCGAATGGTGGCTTAAGGTGGCTAGGGTTTTCTTTGGGAAAATTTGTAAACCTAATGATAGCCTCCGTAGCTTAATGGGTTAATATGGGTTGGTTAGTGGGTTTAGTGGGTTAAATCCACATCAGATTAAAACTCCCAATTTTCGTCACTTTTAATTCCTCAAAATATAAAATTACCAAAATACCCTTTAAGTTGCCGGTATGGCCTAAAAATACCCCGGGACCCAAACTACACCCCCGGCTAGTGTTTTCTGAATATCTCGACCCTTCCGGACGCGTTGGCGCACTCAAAACGACCATAGGGTTTATAGATTTTAAATTCACTTTTTATAATCAAAATATTACACCGTGACGCGGCGGTCCCACGCGTCTCAACAAACTTTCTAAAATGCCGTATATAAATCTCACGACAAATTTCATAATTCCAAATTCATATAAAATCATATATGCACATAATCAAATACCAAACTCGCATCTCGTTAGTATTTTTAACCCGGATTAATTTCCAATTAATACACATTTAATTAATTAATCCCAAAAATAAATATAGCCAAAAGTACGGGGTATTACATACTTCCCCCCTAATAACTGAATTTCGTCCCGAAATTCGAAACTAGAAAGTACCTGCTAAAAAAAACTCTGGATAACGTTCGCGCATCTCATCCTCGCGCTCCCATGTGGACTCCTCGACATTGTGATGTTGCCACTGAACACGCACTAACGGGACTATCTTTGACCGCAGCTTCCTCTCGCTTCGGTCCAAAATAGCAATCGGCCCCTCCTCGTAGGAGCTATCCGGTTGGAGATCGATGTCCTCCACAACAATGTGAGAATGAGCCAAATTATCTCTATGGTATTTCTTTAGCGAGGAAATATGGACCACATCGTGAATCCGATGTAAATGCTCCGGTAACCCAAGTTTATACGCAACCGGTCCGATTCGCTCAATAATAGGAAACGGCCCCACATACCTTGGTGCCAACTTCCATTTCTTCCCGAAACGCATAATCCCCTTCATAGGAGATACCCTGAGCAAAACCTGGTCCCCTACTTGGAACTCCCTGAAAAATCTCTTCGCATCAGCATAACACTTCTGCCTGTCTTGACCTACCCGAATGCGACTCCGAATCAACTCAATCCTTGCCGAAGTATCCTGAACCACTTACGGCCCAAGCAGTTTGTTATCCCCCACCTCTAACCAACATGCTGGGGAACGACAAGGCCTACCGTACAATGCCTCAAACGGAGCCATGCCAATAGTGAACTGATAGGAGTTGTTGTAAGCAAACTCCACCAGTGGAAGGTACTGCTCCCATCCACCCCCAAAATCAATAATGCACATGCGTAGCATGTCCTCCAACATCTGATTTGTGCGCTCAGTCTGCCCATCAGTCTACGGATGATATGCCGTACTCAACCGCAATTTCGTGCCCATGGACTCCTGGAAACTCTCCCAAAACCTCGAAACAAATATCTTGTCTCTATCAGACACGATATTTAGGGGCACGCCGTGAAGTCTCACAATATCTGAAATGAAGAGCTGGGCATACTGTCCCGTAGTGTAGTCAGTCCTTACGGGTAAAAAGTGAGCGACCTTGGACAACCTGTCCACAATTACCGAAACGGAGTCGTGACCCCTCTGCGACGTAGGCAACCCTATGATAAAGTCCATGGATATGCTCTCCCACATCTACACCGGGACCTCTAATGGATGTAGAAATCCTTCCGGTCTCTGATGATCCACTTTTACAAGCTGACAAGTGGCGCATTTCGAAACAAACTCAGCGATATCTCTCTTCATACCACTCCACCAATACTGCCGTCTCATGTCCTGGTACGTTTTATCCCCTCCGGGATGTACCGCGAACCGTGAGCCGTGCGACTCTGCCATAACATCGTGTCGCAATTCCTCCCCTTCCGGAACTACCAATCTCCCATTGAAGCGTAATCCCCCGTCTGAGCTAACGGTATAGGACTCGGCTCCCTCTGCTAGTAATCGAACTATCTGCTCCTGACACAACGAGTCATTAGCCTGTGCCCGTACTACCTTTGTGACAATCTGCGGTGTAACGGTCATTACAGATATGAAAGATCGGGCCACTGCATCCTGGTGTCCCAATTCCTTCCACTTAGCCTTCCACACCTCTGCCACCTCATCTACTGGCCTACGGCTCAACGCGTCTGCTACCACGTTAGCCTTTCTCGGGTGGTACTGGATGTCGAACTGGTAGTCCTTCACAAACTTAAGCCACCTACGCTTCCGCATATTCAACTCTTTCTGCGTGAACAGGTACTGTAGTGACTTGTGGTCCGTGAACAGTTGGAACTTCTCCCCCAAAAGATAGTGCCTCCAAATCTGTAGGGCAAATACCACTGCTTCCAACTCCAAATCATGCGTGGGGTAATTCTTCTCATGAGGCTTAAGCTTACGGGAAGCATAAGCTATGGCCTGTCTCTCCTGCTGCAAGACACCTCCCAGTCCTTGCAAAGACGCATCGGTGTAAACCAAATACTCAACTCCTGGTCTCGGCAATGCTAACACAGGCGCTGAGGTTAATTTTTCCTTTAATTCATCGAATGCCAACTGACAGGCATCACTCCAAATGAATGGCACACCCTTACGAGTCAGATGTGTCAAAGGACCTGCTATCTCCGAGAAACCCCGAATAAACCTCCTGTAGTATCCTGCTAGACCCAAGAAACTACGAATCTCCGTTGGTGTCGTGGGATGTCCCCACTCCCTCACCGCTGATACTTTCCCCGAATCAACAGATATTCCCTGGTCGGAAATAATGTGTCCCAAAAACTGGACTTCCTTCAGCCAAAACCCGCACTTCTCATATTTTGCATACAACTCGTTCTGACGAAGTGTCTGCAAAATCTGCCTCAAATGCTCGGCGTGCTCCTCCTCTGTCTGGGAGTAAACCAGAATATCATCAATGAAGACAATGACAAACTGTTCTAGGAAATCCCTGAACACTCTGTTCATCAAGTCCATAAACACAGCTGGAGCGTTGGTCAAACCGAAGGGCATAACCCGAAACTCGTAAGAACCATATCTCGATAAGAATGCGGTCTTCGAGACATCCTCCTCCCTGATACATAACTGATGGTATCCTGATCTCAAGTCAATCTTCGAGAAGAAAGAAGCTCCTCTCAACTGGTCGAATAAGTCATCGATTCGAGGCAACGGATACTTATTCCGTATCGTGACCTTATTCAACTCTCGGTAGTCCACACACAATCTCAGTGAACCGTCCCTCTTCTTCACAAACAAAACTGGAGCGCCCCAAGGTGAGGTACTCCTGCGAATAAAGCCCTGACCTAACAGCTGCTCTGTCTGATCCCGTAACTCCCTCATCTCAGCTGGAGCCATACGGTACGGTGCGCGTGCTATAGGTCTCGTACCCGGTAGAAAATCTATAACAAAGTCTATCTCTCGACTGGGTGGTAAGCCTGGTATCTCCTGAAACACATTCGAATACTCCCTGACAACTGGCATAGAATCTAAAGGAATCACAACCTCCATAAAGGCATCCTCCTCTAGGTAGTACAAATGAGCGGTCGATCCTCCCTCTGGGCGAGGCATCGCCACTACGAACATCTCTTGCCCCAGAATGGCAAAAACAATGCTCCCGCTAAAGCAATCAATCATGGCCCTATAAGCTACGAGCCAATCCATACCGATGATCACATCATGAACATGCATATCTAATACCAACATATCTGCAGGTAATACCAGACTACCAAACCCTACTCCCAGTCCCCGGCATATAAAGAATATAAGTGGCCCACTCCCCAAAGGTGAGTCGACACACGTCACTATGCTCTCTGCCGTAGCTAACAATCCTAAAGCTTTCGCGAAGTGTGTAGCTATAAAACAGTGTGTAGCCCCCGTATCAAATAACACCCGACCCATAGTGCCCTGGATAGGAAACGTACCCTCAATCGCGGGCGGTGCCTGTGGAACTGCAGCCTGGTGGACGTTGTAGACACGTCCATACTGTAGCTGCCCCTGCTGAGCTGGGACTGCTGGAATGGGTGGCAATGCTGCCATCTGTGGCGGTGCGGGAAGAGCGGCGGGAAACATAGGCCTCTATGGCTCCTGGCGAGCACCCTGCTGCTGCTGCTGTGGGGCCCTGCCCCTATCAGGACAATCCTGTCGTTTATGGCCAGTCTTGCCACAAACAAAGCACTTCCCTGGGAAGTTCCCTCCTCTCTGCCCCTGCTGCCCCCGGCCCTGGTGGCCGTTACCGTTCCTCCCTTGGCCCTGCTGGCCCTGGTGAAACTGCTGCCCATTCTGCCCCTGTTGTCCCTGATGGCCGTTTGGACCCTGATGGCCCTGGAGGAAACCTCCCTGTCCCTGCCTGTAGTTCCCTGACCGGAACCTCTTATTATCCCCCTGCTGGGAGCCCTGCTCATTCTGTCTTTGTCCCTGACCAGATTGTGCCCCGCTGGCACTATGTCCTCCAGTCCTGCCCTGATGGCTAGACTCCCCCGACCTCTTGCCCTCGGCCATATGAAAATGGTGGTCCTGGCAGTGCAACAATGCAGCGTTAACCACATCAGAATAAGTGGCCAACGATAGGTTCCCTAGCAGATACTGACGGATCCTCCAAGTCAACCCGTCGGTGAACTTATCAATTTTCTTCTTCTCTATTGGTATCTTGTCTGGAACGATGTTCAATAGATTCGTGAACTCGGCCTCATACTCGGCCACAGTCTTACCCTCCTGCCTCAGATTCATCAGCTTCCTCCTCATTTCCGTATGAACAGCCTACAAAAAGTACTTGCGATCAAACCGCACCCAGAACTCCTGAATCGTGAGAGTATCCCTCTCCTCCATGGTGGTAATAGACTCCCACCACTGTAGTGCAGATCCAACTAGCTTGAAAGTAGCTAGAACCTGCTTCTGAACATCCGTGCACTCATACATCCTTAAGTGCCTCTGCATATCCTTCCTCCATTGGCTCGAGACTACCACATCTGAGCTACCTGCAAACTCTGGCGGATGCGCTTTCTGAAAAGCGTCACGTACACGCTCCCAAGCAGACGGGAATGCATTAGCCTGTACTGGCGCGACAACCGGCGCCTGAGGTGGTGCCTGCTGAACAACGGCAATGGCGGCATTTACCGCTTGGGCTACTATAGCTGCAACCTCAGCGGCGTTCATCATGCCTTGAATTGGAGCGGGCTGGGGTTCGGGCATTGCATCCCTGGGAACTCGTCGTGCACGTTGTGGAGGCATCTGAAATAAGAACAAAGTTTATAAGTTCGCTGTTTATAAACTTAAAATAGCTGAAGAACGAAGCATACACAAAAAAAGTACAACAGTCCTAAAATATAGGGCTCTATATTAAAGAAACGTAGCGGAAACATAACAAGCCGTCAGATCATAAAGGACACTAGAACCTGATGCTCTGATACCACCTGTGACACCCCGACTAATTAAATACCGGGTAGCTACTCCTTTATTAAATTAATTAAATATGCCAAGTTGGTCGAGTTAATAGCATCACTGTCGAAAACATTTTATTATTACTAACCACCTAGTATTTAAAAAGTAAGTTCCCAAATTTTAATTAAAGTCTGACTAACATGCAACAAGTGTAGTGAAGAAATAAATAACACCATTCACCATACTGAAGTAAAACGAATAACCATCACATAGTGTGAATAAAGTCTGAAGGAAAACTCCTCACTACAATCCCATACTGAAATAAATAACCGAATAGTAAAACAATAGAAATCAAAGTCTGAAAACTGTAATGTAAAAGATGTCTCTAATAGAAATGGGCAACGTGCCCTACAACTGATAGATAGTGGCTCGGGAATCCAAAAGATAGAAGCGTCTACAAGCAAATCCCTGTAGCTTCCACAAATAGCTACAGCTCGTCACCTGAATGAGAATCCTATGCTTGGTGTCCCTGTGGCTGGGCACCTAAAATGGTTTTACAAGAAAAGTAGATTTGAAAAGCAAACGGGTCAGAGCCCGAATGTGGAGTTATATTTTAAAAAATTGCAAGTGCTTTAAAAACATTTAAAACATTAAATGCAAAGTACATGTTAGGACGTGCACTCACATGATATTCTCACCTCTCGTCTAACTGTGCACTCCTAACGTAAGTACCCATCTAGAGTGATACAAACTACTAGCTAAGTGACAACATATCTAGCTAGACTATCATAGGTCTTACCCTTATTACTCGGTTCTATTAACATAATAACGCTCGTAATTAAGTAGGGGTTTAACGCAAACTCAGATGCTCAATATGCAATATATTACTATCAGCTAACTCGTTATGTTTCTCGAAACAATATTGTAATTATATTCACAACAATAACATGAAGGTTCTCATTAATTAAGTGTATATTATTCACATCGTAAATGTACAATACAAGCACCCCGTGAACTAAGCTGCAGTGCACACATACTCTGCTATCCATCCCGGTACATCACGTACATAAGGATTACATATTCTGAATCTCTCAGGAATAGTTCACAGATAACAACATCACAAACAATGGAGGCGAACACAGTCACATCACATAGGTCACGCACATACCTACGCTCCTACGATCAGCGGACTTATTAATATCCCAATAAGTCTTTCTATGACCTATGTTCATCGAGGTAACCAGTCTAAATCCGGGCAACACAAGGATTAGAGGGCCCTAAGCGAACGCAAACCTCCCGTGATAGCAAGTATGGTAGGTATGTTATACACACAATTCATATACCAATACTAAGTAAACACACGTCTTGGTAATACCGTAGTTTAATCGTAGTACTATTCTCATTCTCGTACTAACTTATAATTATCACAATTTATACTATTCCGGTTTATCATCATACGCTCCATAATTTATTCTCACGTCGTAGTAGAGACTCACATCTCAACCCAAACCGTCCATTTAATTTAACTCTCGTATATAATTTCCTTCTCATAAATGCCCAAATGTCCCAATTCTATCATTACAACATCAACGGAATGATATCTATATCCTCGAACAAGTTTACGGGATTCCAGAAATCAAAATAGCCCAAAAAGGACCAAACTGTCAACTCGTTAGAAGTCTCGTTCGAATGAGACTGTTCGAACGAGATTCCTCTGTCAACTCGTTAGAAGTCTCGTTCGAATGAGGCTGTTCGAACGAGATTCCAGTTCGTTCGAACGAACTGTACCTTCTAACGAAATCTCGTTCGAACGAAGTATCGAACGAAATTCCTTTTCGTTAGAAACGACTGGTCAACTCGTTAGAAGCTCGTTCGAATGAGCTCGTTCGAACGACCTGGGAATGTCTTCTAACGAGGGACCAGTTTCGGCCCAGAATTTTCCCCATCTCGTTTTTATCCATTTTATCACTCCTAATCTCTTCCAAAGTTCATCCCAACAACGTTTTAGAGTCTCTAATTCATCCTAAACATATTCAAGTCAACTCCTAACATGTTTTCAAGGATTAAATGTCTTTAACATCGATCAAAATATAAATCTCTACACTTTTTCCCCAATTATTTCACGAACATGAACCCTAACTTTTGAATCATGAAATAACTCACTATAAATCCGTTTTAATTCCTTCCTATCACCGATATCATGAGAATAATTATCTACCTTTCATTCTACATGCAATTCTCCTCAATATTTTCAAGTTCTAAGCTCCAAACTACATGGGTTTTCATTATCTTTCAAGAACAGTTGTAATTCATCAATTTTCTAACATGGAAGAAACATTCTACGAATTGAAATATGATTAAAACACTTGCCTTGTTTGGATTTCTGATTTTGGTGTTGGTTTGGTGAAGATTTCTGCAGAATTCCCTCTCTCCAAGCTTCTCCTCCAATGGTGGCTTAAGGTGGCTTGTGTTTTCTTTGGGAAAATTTGTAAACCTAATGATAGCCTCCGTAGCTTAATGGGTTAATATGGGTTGGTTAGTGGGTTTAGTGGGTTAAATCCACATCAGATTAAAACTCCCAATTTTCGTCACTTTTAATTCCTCAAAATGTAAAATTACCAAAATACCCTTTAAGTTGCCGGTATGGCCTAAAAATACCCCGGGACCCAAACTACACCCCCGGCTAGTGTTTTCTGACTATCTCGACCCTTCCGGACGCGATGGCGCACTCAAAACGACCATATGGTTTATAGATTTTAAATTCACTTTTTATAATCAAAATATTACACCGTGACGCGGCGGTCCCACGCGTCTCAACAAACTTTCTAAAATGCCGTATATAAATCTCACGACAAATTTCATAATTCCAAATTCATATAAAATCATATATGCACATAATCAAATACCAAACTCGCATCTCGTTAGTATTTTTAACCCGGATTAATTTCCAATTAATACACATTTAATTAATTAATACCAAAAATAAATATAGCCAAATGTACGGGGTATTACACCCCAACCCTCACCTTATGTGTGTATGTGTATGTGTGTGTGTATATATATATATGTGCATGGGGTAAAACTCTATGTTTTGTGTGTGTTTGTGTGTGTTCAACTATTGTTAGTTAAATTAAGTCGTATAAAGAAAAAAAGAAATAGATATAGTAACAAATTGGGAATATCCTCATGAGGCTAGAGCACATGCGCAACTAGACTACAACATAACCATGCAATTAAAAGACTATCTGGTTCACAAATCATCCCATGTGGTGTGACACCCCAATCAACAAAATAACCAAAACTAACATTAGAACCAAACAAGCTTTAGGGGCAACAAAAGTCCAAAGTCAATCACTTTTTATGAAAGTAAAGTATAAATTTAGTTTTCGTATAAAAAATAGAATAAATTTCACTTTTTAGATGAAGAATTGGTTTTTTATTTACAGATAAAATAATAAAAAAGATACAAGGTTGATTAAAAGAAGGATAAGGGAAGATAAAGTAAGAATGGGAAAGTTTCACTGGTGATTTTGTTTTGTGATATAATGTCTATAATTTAGGGGAAAGTTAACTATAAGTTAGATTAAAATGACTAGATAGGTATATGGGACATCTAAAAAATGTCACAGGAATATGATAAATAAATAATAGGCTCTTATATGAATGAATGATCACCTTTCCATTGTAAACAATTTTTTAGGAGAAATTATATTCATTTGTTCGCCACAAAAATATTTGAGTTCTAAGCATATAAATAAGATTGTTTTATAGGATGAGAAGTTCATTTGCTATTATGATGAACCAGCAATATTAAGCAATACAAATCAAGCGGATAAGGGGCAAAATCGAAGTTAGATATTTACACTGAATAATTCAATACTGAATATGCTTGCAAGCAAAGCCAGGAACAAAAAATAATGTTCTTTAACTGATTTTGCTAACATTGTAGTAGGAAAAACATCATAATTGAGGCCACAATAAGTACAATAGGATTTTAAGTCTCATTATCCTTTTAAGTCATTGTGAGGTCACAAGGTGATCTCGTCCATCAAATGCATCTTACAACTCCATAAAGTGGTTATGTGACATTTTCTTTTCTATATTGGGATTTACATGTTTATACCTTGTTATTGTGGATTCGTTTAGTTTTATCGATAGTGGCGCTCCGTTCGCTCTCCCCGGGCGGGCGGGGTGTTACAGAATGGTATTAGAGCTTAGGTATACGACAACCCTTGGGTCTTGGGTATTGGGTCTAGCATGCGGGTTAGACAAGTTTTCTTTGGAGATAGAAAATTTTGAGGATGTGTTAAACGTCGTGGTGAGGATGTTAATAATTTATTTGAGGACTTTAGTGTTTGATTTTGGGAAATATAATCCAGTAGCTTATTTTTTCGAGCGTTAGGTTTCATCGAATTTTGAGGACGAAGTTCCTTTTCAAGGAGGAAGTATGCAATACTCCATAATTTTTAGGGCTTTATTTATGAATATGGTATATAATTTTAATAATATTATTATTTTCTTAATTGAGATATTAATATTATATTTATTTTTATTTCAAGTGAATCGAATATTTAAATTCTAATTAAATTGACTTTTGGACATTTTGTATTGGTTTATATATGTAAAGTTACAATTTTGAATTAAAGGGCCATAGAGTAATATAGGTTAGCTTAGGCTCCAAGCTAGGGTTTGAGAGAGGGTATATATAAGGAATATTATGGGTGATTAAAAGGAAAGGGAGATGAAAAAGATAGGCCAAAAGCGAAATCCAAAGAGGCAAAAACGAGTGGAGTGAGAAGAGCTAATTTTGAGTGTTTAGATCTTCCTTTTGAGTGAATTCGAATGAGATTTGAGAAAACATCAAAACATACTAACTCAATTTTTCGTGTAGAATTCAAATCAAAAGTCGGATCAGCGATTTGAATAATTTTTGGAGCTGATTTTTCTGGGTTTTTAAAATAGGCCTATTTGAGGTTATCTCATGTTGGGGCTAGAACGTGATTTGCTTATTTTCGGGAGAGGAACGTGATGGTGCGATCATATTTTGAGGCTGAATTTTTGCGACGATTTTGAGGTATGGGTTTTTACACAATATGCTCTTTAAATCTCTCGAGAGTTATCCCGTTGATTTCATGTGATTATTGACTCATATTTGAATTGATAAATTCATGAAAATCTGGAAAAATAATTGTTGTAATTATTTTGATTCATGTGGTATTATTAATGTTGTTGTTGAGAACGTTGTCATGAGATTTTAATATGGCACAGACGTTGTGCACCCGCCAAAATTCCTGCTTCCAAGAGCTATGACTTGATAAATCATATCCGGATGGGGTGAGGCCTGGTGACCTGATTAATGTGTTATTGAGAAATTATATTGATAAATGCTTTGTGTAAGGACATTTTTGTCCATTATCAATTTATATGTCGTACGCCCTTACACCGTTAAAGAAACTCAAGATCGCATCTACAACAACAGATCCGAATATCAAAGTGTCTTCAACATCATAGCCTTTGGGAGAATGAACTTGGTAAAATTTTGTTTTTACGTTCCGAAAAGTTCATATTTAGTATTGGGAAATTTTTATAAAATGTTTTTTATAAAAATAAGAAGTAAGTTTTTTCAAGCAAAATGAGGCTTTTCAAATGATTTTATGTTTCTGGGAAAACCGGACCGATCCGCCCCATACCGGACCGATCCGCTTGCTGCAGATCTAGTATACCCCGGACCGCAAGCGAACCGATGAAGACCAAAATAAAAGAACCGATCCTCTTGACCGGACCGATCCGTCTCAGAACCGGACCGGTCCGACTGGGATAAATTCGGCCAGATTCGCTGCAGATTTTTTAGGCTCAAAGTTTTCCTATTTAAAGCCAACTTTGGGGAGTTATTTTTTAAGACTTTTCAAGACGATTTTCAGAGTCCTAAATACTCTAAGTCTTCACCTTTTTGAGTCCCAAGACCTTTTTTGATTCACACAAAAATCCCAATTACTTTTGTGAATCTTTTGGAACCCTAGAACACAAGCTTTGCTACTGTTCATCTTTGTGGAGAGATCTTTGCAACCGAGGGCTGCGTGTCATTGCTGAGGGAGTCTCTACAAAGTGTTATGACTGCGTGTCATTGAGGAGAGCTGCGGTTCTACCTTTGTTGTTTGGGCTGCGTGTCCTTGGAGGATGTTGCGTGTATTCTCTTGCTGAGTTCAAGACTGCGTGTCTTTGTGGGTTGACTGCTCGTTGATCCATTGCAGATTTCTCTATATAATTGTAAGTTGCGGCTTGTATATTCATAGTGAAATAAAGGTTTTACCCGAAAGGGGTTTTCTCCTGAATTCTGTGTCTCAGCATAATTTTTTGTGTCACATGCTTTATTTATTTATAGGTTGACACTTGCACTTTAGATGCATGATTAGGGGCTAAAATTAAATAAGTGTGCTATATTAGAAAGTTGCGAAGTTAATCAATTATCACATAGTCTTGTCTTTTCACTTTGAGATTCACATTTTGATTTGAATATTAGTACTCGTATTGTTACGCTTTATTCATCGCTAACATATATTTGGTGAGCATCTTTCCCGTCGTATTGTGTACTTCCCCATATTTTCTTTTAGTTGGCAGGTTAACATGGATTTGGGCGCTATGAATTTTTGGATATTAATTTTAACTTGGATATTTTGGGAAGAGTATTCGAGAGAAGATTTGTATTTGATGTATAGAGCATTGGAGAGTTAGATAGTTGGTTTATTTCGAGAGACTTTTGGTTGTATTTAATTTGAAGAGGTTAAGATTAGTGGTGTCTTTTCTATATTGGTATTTAGATGCTTTATACCTTGTTATTGTGGATTCGTTTCGTTTTATCGATAGTGGCGCTCCGTTCGCTCTCCCCGGGTGGGCGGGGTGTTACACTCACAGGTGGTCAAATCTAGGATCATCATATTGGAGACGAGCGACACCGGGTTGGCTCGAATGGTGGACTCGCATGATGCGAAGCTGTACCATTTGGAGGCGAAGGTCCAAGATATGTTCTCATTCATGAAGCATTCGTTGGGAGGAAAACACAAGGGAAAAAGGAAGGAGAAGGTGCTGGAGGAGGACGAGGTGCAGGATGACGAGGATGTGGACCTCACTACATCATCGCCGACACGTGCTGTCTTTGACGATCCACTTACCTATTTATTTCCCTTCGACCGACCGATTTCGACACTTGGTTGGTCGAGCGTGTTTAAACTGGACATAGTTGATGGCCAGTGAATATCATCTAGGGGGACTAGTTCATGGACGTGAGCTTCAAGACATCAAGTCCAACGTGCTCGTCACGCATGTGATACCCGGGAAGGAGAACTCCCCATTGTGGTTGTGCAAACAATGCGGCATGATGTATATCAGTGGGTGTGTCAATTCGTATATCGTGTGGCCTACTCACCTCCTCATATTTAACCATACCCAAGATATGTAGTGACATTATTTGAATTGAATTGTACTTAAGTTGGTACATTTGAATTATATTTAGTTTATATCGTGATGCATATTGTCTCTATTTTGAATGAATATTTGCATTATCTCTATTTTATTTGGATATATGATGCTTGAACAGGTATAACATTGCTATAACAGGTACAAATATACTGCTGGGCAGTGGCAGTGGCCAAACTGCCCAGCAGATTTTTTTTTAATTCTGCCCAGAATTGTCATGGTCATTGACCATGATAAGTCGGTGACAAAGGATTGTTGTCACGTAATTTTCACGATCATTGACCATGATAATTTTTTAAACATTGTCACGGGTTAGTCACAGTCCTTAAATCCGACAAAACTTATCAAGGTCAAGGATTGTGACATGACCGTGACAAGTCTAACGAACTTATCATGGTCAATGACCGTGATAAGTTCGTGACAACAAAAGTTATCACCCCCAGAATGGTCACGATCATTGACCTTGACAAGTCCATCTTGTCAAGGTCAATGACCGTGCTAATTCGGCAGATTTTGTGTAGTGATGTGAATTTTTTTCCTGATGCTCAAATTCTAAAATATGAAATTACCTTTTTGCAAATTCTGAATGCCTAACATAATGCAAAAGAATTGGTGGAATAATACAAGTGAAAATAAGAAGAAGCAAGTAACGAAAGATTATACATGGTCAAATACTTTTGACAATTCTTCTATTTCCTTAAAAATGGCAAGCTGATGACCTAATATACATGGTTAAATATAAAAAAAACACGAGAGAGAAAAGAAGAAGAATATTTAATCATTTATTACCATTAATCAACTTTACAATTACACCCATATGATGAGCTCATTGGATAGTTTCAGGACTATCATGCTTAGGTGGATCAAACAAAGGCAACAAACCAACAAGCTGCCATGGCCCCCTGGAATATCTTTTGTCTTCTCAGGTACTTCCTGTGAATAGATATATATTCAATAGAAAAAAATAGGCACGTATCCATTTAAATCGAAAATTAATAAAATCATCCCGTTCACACTCTAAAATCTATCCGGCCACAGCCAAAGATCGAAGACCATGTTCAGCAAATTAGTCAATAACAACAAGAACCTTGCTTTTAACACCGTCCTTGCACTTACAAATAGCTAATATCAGAGTCACCGACGGGAACCACAAAACACATGGAGATTAGGTGTAAATAGAGAGGATCGAACGTCATGAATCAAAATGGATGGCGACTTTCTCAAATCAAAATTGTTTAGGCCTTGCTCGAATTGGAATTTGCAGAAACTCATTATGTACTTCTTAGTCACTTCAAGGAAGAAAAAAAAGTTCTTCATTAATATTTTGTCAAACATTTGATAGTCAAATTTGAGATATCCACGTCGCAAATTACAAGATATAGCAAAAATATATCAAATGATCTCATTTTATTCGAAAACACCAAACACAACTATCGGATTGGTAAACCAAACCAACACTCAAACCTTGATCCGGGAAGTAACCAATACATCTATCAAGAAATTCAATCTCAAAGAAAATCCATGAGAGTGTGATTTGGGAACAAAATGAGCCAACAATCTACCCTAGATCTCCTCAATGAAACATCTTAAGAATAAAAGGTTTTAAATTAAAAAAAGATGGAAATATATATATTATGCACGTGTGGTGAACCCTAACCCAGAATGACTGTGCATTTGTTTGCGTGTGAATGTGCGTTTGTGTGCATGTGTGTGTGTTTGAGAGAGAGAAAGAGAGAGAGAGAGAGAGAGAGAGAGAGATGTCGCGATGTGTGTGCCCGAGAGGGTCGTTTCACGACGAGAGGAAAAGTGAGGGGAAGAGAAGTGGTGGATTTTCCTAAAGGGGGAGGTGGAGAATCGAGAGATAGAGAGAGGAAGATCGAGAGAGAGTACGGGTGAAAATGGTGCAAGGAAAGAGGGGGAGAGAGAGAGAGAGACAGAGAGAGAGAGAGAGTTGGGAGTTAGGGTTGTTTATTTGGGAGTTTTAATTTTTCTAAATATACAAAATAAATTAAAATATATTTGGCATCACATTTTTTTTTGCTACCAAAAGTTGCCCATTTTTTTTGCGACACGAGCCTTTGTCACCGAAAGTAATATGACATCTCGCAACATAATTGGATGTTGCCAAAACTTTAAATAAATTGTCTACTTTATTTAAGTTGTTCCCGTCTAAACTTTTATTTTTTGGCAACAAAATGTATTTTGTGTTGTCAAAAGTAAAATGTAAGATTATCTTTTGGCAATAAGAAGGACTTTTTGTCGTGGAAGGATTACGTTTAGCAACAAAACTTGATTGTGTTGATAAATATTGTTGCAAATGGTTCAATTTCTTATAGTGAAACTCTGCATTATAGGTTACCCTACATAAATAGTGGAATTGATATTTTTTCCAAAATACCCCACTTTAATGACTCATTTTTGCACAATTGTAGGTCAATTCTCTCCAGGGAACCTGACCCCCTTCGTTGGTCCCAATATCTCATAACAAATGGAAAAAATTATGGTCAAAATCGTGTGTAGGGAAACCCCTTTGTTCCATGGAAGAAATTTTTGGCATAAACATGATATTAGATATTTTTTAACCTAATTTAACAATCCTAAGAGCCTTCTATATCTATATAGAATAATTAGAGTTGAGTATGATACGTGACCATTGGTTAATATTTGTGGAGGACTATATATTTTCAATTAGTGGAACTTGAATTTGACATACATTGTTGTCAATGCATTGCATCATATAACACATGGTAGTGGAGTCTGTTTGATTTTTGTGGTGCTATGAGTCACCCCTACAATAAAATACATGTTTATTTTATTATTATAGCATCTTAAGTTTTATAATGGGAAAAATAGTACCTTAAGACCTGCTTCGTTTGCAACTATAATTCTGTTTTTTCGTTTTAATATAATTCAGAAAAAAATTTGCGTTTGACAACCACTTTTTAACCACGAAATTATAATATTTCTATGTTAGAATCAAGTTTCTTAAAAAATAACAAAAATATACTTTATAACTTCGGTTTTTTTATTTTGTCAACTCAGAATTATTCATTCTTAATATTTTAACGCATTTTACCTTAAGACATAACATACATACATAATACATTAATATCTATGTAATTCTTGTAATTAAAAAATGTATATGTACATGTACACAAAATTACATATATTTATATTAGTAAATTATATAATATACTACAATCCATTTGTTAAATAATATTATCAACAGATACATGATACTTATTTATAATTTTATACATGTATTGTTAATTTAAGGAATAATATATATATATATATATATATATACATGCTTGTCAAATTTTCAAAAAAATTATATTCGAAAACAAGTTTACTAAATGCGCACCAATAATTATAAACACACAAAAAAAAAAAAACTGAATTTCAAAACTATAGATTAAATCGAGTTTTTTGAATACATAATCCAATGGTCCCTTAGTGTTAATTGTTAATTAATGGAAATAATGTATCATTGACTTAATAAAGGAAATACACCATCTTCCATTTTCGACTTAATGGACATAATAGTAAGAGCCCCTCAACTTTTTTGGATAACACTTTTTTGTAGATATTGTAATAAAGTGTAATTTTAGAATCAAATATTTCGGCTAATTAAATCCGTCCATTTAATTTTAATTGGGGAATAAATTAAATCGGATGAATTTAAATTTAGATGAGTAAATTTTTTAATCTTAAATAAATAATTATTCATGATTACATAAAGATAGAACTCAATTGGACATAATGGGCTTGCGAGTGAAAAATAAAATGACTTAAAAATGCCTAAGTGAAATAAAAAAATAATTGGGACGCATTTTAGGAAGCGTTAGAGACTCGATTTAGTATTTTAAATATTCAAAAATGATTCCAGCTCATAAATATATGAGTTGAGGAGTTTTGGGTGTAGTTGGGATATGGGTTCGGGCCCATTTCAAGGTCCAAAAGATGGGTTATAGGCCCAACTTGAGATTAGCCTTCTAATTAAGTGTTTAAGTGTGGGTAAACTACTCCCCCACTATCATTAGAGAAAATCGAGATTAACAGCCATGGGAGAAAATATGAGAAGTACAAAAAATGGAAGAAAAGATGAAGAACAAAGGGGAAAATCAAGGGAGCTTCAAGAAAATTCTTCCTGCAGATTTTAAGGCAAGAATTATCTTTCTTAATTTTTCTTTCCAATTTATTTCTCAATGCATCATCCTTGTTCCCTATAGAATTCTAGGATATAGGGATTAATGTTTTTAATTTGATGATGAACAATACGTGTAGAGCTTTGATTTCTTATAACGATATGTCCCATAAATTTAAGTACCATAAATCTGAATATTAACATTAGAATTGCTTACGTTTTGATGGTTATTTTGGGTTAATTGAATAATCAATGTCAAAATTCTTATTCTTTATTAATGGGTTGAAATCTGGACGTAGATTCCCTAATAAATGCTCCTTACTGTGCCACGAACCTGGTTGAAAATTTGGGGACTTTGAATCGTTAAAATCTAGGAATTTTATTATCCTTTGTGGGACTGTATATGCAACTATAGTCATAAAATTTATGGGTTTCCTGTATGTTATTCTAGTGTACCACCCCGTAATTTTGAGTATTTAATATTTAATTATTTTAGGATTTGTAAAAGTAATTAAATTGCAGAAACTTAAATTTATGATTTGGAGAAATTATTTGAGTGGAAAGAATTATTTATTTTGGCGACTTTTAAGTTTAATTGTCCGAATTAAATGTGTGTCGCGTTTTGAGATCGAAATTTGAAAATGTCAAAAAGTATTTAGGATGACAATTCAGAGTGTGCGGTTGAGTCCGGATGGGTCGAGATAGTCAGAAAAGAGTACCTGGGGTAGCAATTGAGTCTCGAAGCATTTTTGGGCTAAGCCGGGCCCATACGAGGGCATTCTGGCCTTTTTACATTTTAAGGTGAGGAGACCCACGAATTTTATAACTCTAAGTCGGATTATAAGAGTTGGAGGCTAGGTTTAGGGAGAAAAAAAATACACCATAGCCATTAGAGAGAAGAGAGAAACAATTCCAAGGCAAAAAGGAAGAAATGGGAAGGATTCAAAGGAGTCTTTCAGCACAAACTCATTGCGAAGAAAGATTGAAGGAGAAAGATCATCAATCACCAACCACAATCACAAAATCAGACCAAATGGACATAAGGCAGGTGTTTATTGCAAATCACATTGAAGTTATAATACCCATGTGTAGGGAGTTTTAAGAATTGGTTGGTTCTATTGAGAACCCTTGAGTTAAATGTTTGAATTGATCACACGTTTGGGTAGGATTTCATGTAGAATGAATCCCTAAGTAAAGATAAAATGAAATTTGAATATATTTGATGATTAACATGGAATCTTTATGAGTTCTTGGATTAAGAACATGAATCTTGAATGACTTAGGGTTTAATTGATGAACACAAGATGTCAATCTGCTAGAATTTTTTACACAACTTTAAACGTAATCCATTTGAGTTTTGCTTAGAATTAGTGTCTGACCCATATATTCCTGGAAAGGTATTTCTCTTATCTATCGGAGTTCTGTAGAGGGAGTAATCGACATTTTACTACAAGGTGTTTGATCTGTCAATATAGTAATCTGGCAAAATTTTTCCGTGAATTTAAATGTGTGCGATTTGAATTTTACTTCAAATTAGAGAGTTAACCACACATGAATAGAAAGTTATTTCTCTTAGTTATCCAATGAATTTGGAATCAGGTCAATCAGAGTTCTGTAGAGGGAGTGATCTACATTTTACTACGGGGTGTTAGATCTGTCAACATAGTAATCTGCCAGAATTTTGATGTTTCTTTAAACTTGTGCTACTTGAATTTTACTTCGAACTAGAGTGTGAATCATAAATTTATGGAAATATATTTCTCTTAGATTTACAATGAAGTTGGAATTAGGTCAATCGGAGTTCTGAAGAGGGAGAAATCGAAATTTTACTAGAGGGTATTTAATCTGCCAGAAAATTTGAGATTTTTCTTTTTAAGCCTCAAATGTCTAAAATTTTATCGGGGAAGGGTTTGGGACCTTGATGAAATATATTGATGGAATAATGATATGTAAGTAGGTCTATGATTGATTGTTTGAATAATTTTTTTAAAGAATTAAAGTGGAGATTGATAGGCTTGATTGTGACGTACTCTGATTCGAGATAATAAGAATATAATTACGAAAAAGTGTGAGCGAGCTTAAATTCGTTAGGTCAGTGGGTTAACAAGGGTAACTACTGAATTGATATAATAAGGGGTAACTAGGACCCTTAGAGTTGTGTGAATACTCGAATTAATACGAAAATGAAATAAATTCGTAAAGCAAACAAGTACGGTGAATATTAGAGAGAAATATATTACGTACAAGTATGAATAATTGGTTTTTGTGAATACCTACTATTTTATAGGATTAATTGGGTTGTGAATGCCTATTGTTTGTTTCCTTGTGATAGGATTAGTAAGTTCGATGAGACATTCCGAACTATGCTCGATGAGATATTCCGAGCCAGGTTCGAGGGGACATTTCGAACCATGTTCAAAGAGAGATTCCGAATCATTTGTCCTTAATGTGTAAAATAGGATCGATAATAGGATATGATGTACTGAGTATAGGTGTGTGTGAAAGATATACCGCCTGAATAACCTACTTATGTGTGATAGTAGAAAGATTAGGTGGTGTATACCTAAATATTGTTTTCAATATATACTCAGGAGTGATAGTAGTGCGAACTATGAGTGCATAACTAAAATTGTATAAACTACATATGGGCAAGAGTGTCTGGAACATAAGTGGATAGCTAGAATATATATATAAAATCTACTTGAGTGTAATTAGTAGAAAAGTTAGGTAGTATGTACCTAAGATTTGATTAAGTATGAGAACTTAATTTTAAAGTATTGATACTAAGGTAAGAGTAATGATAATTACTAGACGTTCGGGCACGTACTGTATGGGCGGTATGGGAAAGTTAAAGTAAAACATAACTAATGACTTAATCTAAATTAAGGGTAGCATGCAGCGTATTGTATGGGCGGTACTTATGAGCTAGATTGTCTGAGGTGTGTAGATGTTGGAGACCTAGTTAAGATGGATAGCGAGACCAGGTAGGAACGTTAGGTGCGCACGATAGAAGAGAGGTGAGGAAACTCAAGAGAGTGTGCGTGATTCTAACATGTGTAATTAATAACTGATATTTATTGCGATAAATTACTTGATAAATATTTTCAAAATGTTTTGTGTTCTAAAACTTGCTATAAAATATTTTTTTTAAACTTTTAGGTGTCCAGCCACAGGGACGCCAAGCGTGACTTCATTCCAGGGATTTCGGAGCTGCAACATTGGTGGGTGTGGCAGGGCATTGATTAGACGCTTCCTTCATCCTTCCCGATCTAGTTTAGGATCTCAGTTTTTAGCACTCTCATTTTGGGACATGTTGTCCACTCGTTACATTTGTAGTTATTCTATTGTGTTAGATTTATTTCAGCCGTAGTTTTCGGCAAGACATTATTTTATTCAATTATTTATGATGGTTGGTTTTAGTGTTGCTTAATTTATATTGTTCCGCTTGAGTTGTACTTGTTTAATAAAGATAAAATTTGGCACTAGCTTAATTTTTCACTTAGATGGTTAGTAATAAAAAAGGTTTTCCATAGTGATGCTAAGAATGATCCAATTAAGAAACCCGTTTTAAATTAAATTAAGGCTTGATCACCCACGGTTTAATTAGGCGAGTGTTACATCTAGGTTGTGAAAATTTTATTCTGGGAAGGAACAGAAATGAGGAAGATGATGTAAAAGGGAGAAAGGGTCGTTCGAATGAGGTTGGATCTCGTTTGAAAAACATGTGAAGTCCCTTGAATGACAATGCCCCTTGTTCGAGCGACGCTAAGGACACTTTGGCAAGTTACTCCTTCTACGTACGATCATGGGTTTGGTTTGAGTAAATGAGAATGGGTTGCTTTGGGAATTGGATTGTATTATTATGTATGAGTTAAAAAGGGGAAATTACTAATAGTGATTAAGAAATGTCGTGACCATATTAAATTGATAGTAATTAAAATGACAAGTGGTTACATAATTATTTATGGGATAAGATTAATAATTTATTTGATATAGGTGTTGGTCCTGAAATTTTTGGTTCTAAGAATTTTTTGAGTTCAAGTGAGTTTGTGAAACCGGGTTTGGGAAAATAAGGAACATATTAAAAATATGGACGTGCCCCCATTAAATAGGGATAATTACAACTAATTATGGTTAAATAATGATTTATTGAATGGAATTCATAATTAATTATACGGTAAATTATTAATAAACGTAAAAATATTTTGAACTTTGATTAGACATTTAATGGTAATTATGGTGTAATTACCTATACATATTATATGGAATAACAATATGTACTATTATTTGTGTGGAGTCCACACTGTTGACATACCAGTGGACCATCCTATCAGCTCGAGGGTTCGCGCGTTCGGGGAAGATACCACACATTGGCACAAGCGGGCTTGACGATGTGTAGGCCATATAGGTACTATGTGGAGGCTCCACCCATGAAGAGTAAGTTTTGGCGCTGAGCGTTCCTGTATCACCGCTGGGTATGGGTCGTGTACAGGTGTTTTGCAAAGTGAGCATCCCCAACTTTTGTGTGTTTAGTGATGTCCGCTTAGGATAAGGAATTCCCCTGTACTTGGAGATAGAGCACGAATTAAACACCAACGGTAGATGCCCTTATGTATCATATATGTACATAAAGGACATATATGTAATTATCCGAACATTATATGAGATCAACTGAAATGTATAAGAATGTGGACATAAATTACAATTCTGATTCTTTAATTCATATTAGATGTTTATGCCATTTATGTGAAAATTATGGGACTGGGATAATATGGGATTTATTAATAAAATGTAGTTGGTACACTTATATCATTTAACCATTTTATTAATTTGACTCGTAGTCGTAGTGATATTTGCGGAGTTTTGGGATACGGAACATTCCACACTTAGATGAGGGGTGAGATGTTATATACATGTAGGTGACAAAGGGGCAATAGTTATTGTGCATTAGATGTATTATTGCATCATAAATTAATTACGTTAATTCTTGCACACCTTAGCTCGGACCCAAATTATAAATGTCCGCCCAGATTATTTCTAGAAATGGATAGAAGGACTATTATTGGTCCCAACTTTGCATTCTTTCGGTCCTTAGCAAATTTCCAGATTATTCACTCCATCCTAGGTACTTTTCTACCGGGGCTTTGTTATTTTATTTGGGAAATATTATAAGGGTATAAGCCCAAGATTTATTTAATTAATTACATTATGTTGGAGTTGTGATATTTAATTTATGTTAAATTTATTAGTTTAGTTCGTTTTGGTTGAGTTTAATTATTATGAGTGAGATATTCATCAAGTTTAAACTATCGGCCTCTTTGATTAAAAATATTTTTTATCACATTGTGCTGAGAATGGCATTAATTGATCGATAAGCCCTATCTTCGGCATATCGTGTCTGGCCAACCTTTACATGAAAAAAGGGGGGTTATTAGTGCCGGTATGAGAGCATGGTTCTAGGGTCCTTAGGATATGTGTTTGAGCTCGTTATGTTCTGCATTGTGTTCTTTGATGTAGAGCCTTGCGTTGAGGAATCATGATATTTTATACAATCAGTTACTTATGCGAACCTTGTTTGCTTTCAGATGGCAAATGGATGTAGGGGAAGACCGAGGCAATTGTTTCCACCACTTGGGGGGGGGTGGGTGGGGGAGGCTCACCTAGAGCCACCACATGACCCAAATCTTATTACCCACGCTGATATAGCCACCATCGTGTCTGAGGCGGTCTCTACGGCTATGGCAGCCATGCTTCAGTACTTTCCACCGTCATATGCACCACATCAGCCACCGCCACAACAGGTGGCTATACCAACACAACCATTAGGTCACATGTGGGATAGGTTAAGAGAGGCCTTCACTACAGGCCAATCGCCAGAGTTTACGGGCAGTTGAGATATTCTAGTGGCGAGTAGGTGGCAGAAGGACATCAGCGACACTTAAGGATGGTAGAGTGCACACCCTTACAGAAGCTGATGTTATCGTCATTTCGATTGATAGAGGCCGCACTCCAATGGTCAGAGGTGATTACTACGTTTGTCGATAGGGACAGTTTGTCGATAGGGACAGTCTTACCATAAATGAGTTTTAGGAGAAATTTAAGGGGAAGTACTATCCTCCGATAATGCAAACAAAGATGCTGAAGAAGTTCATTTAACTTAATAAGGGGAGTGTTCCTGTGGAAGAATATGAGGAAGAGTTTACTACTCCTTATTATTTTTCTAAGGAGGATGTGAGCACAGAGCATAGGAAAATAGAGAAGTTTGTGTCAAGGACGACAAGACACAATAAACGGTCACATTTGGGGAACCCGACTTTCACAACATATAACCAATAGTGAATGCTGCATTACTACCTTATCAGGATTATAAGAAATTTCAGAAAGATAAGGGGAAGAAGTGACACCGCTCTGAGACGTCCAACCACTAGAGAAGGGCGAATGGGAGAAACAGCCAGTAGGCCTAGCAATCTTGGGGTCCTCTACCTTCAAAGCAGCACAAGACATATAGGGGTCCTGATAATATAATTAGATAGGGAAGATAGGGCCAGAGCCAGCAGGGCTAACAACAAAGAGGCCACTAGGGCGAAGGGCATCCAAATCAGGGCCAACAGGAGCAACAACCAGACAAGCACCAATTCCTGGGTAATTGTTATCTTTCTGGTGAGAAGGGATAGTTCGCCAGGAGGTGCCCTCAGGAGAATTAAGTGGCACGAAAGTTAGGGGGACAATGGGGACACCAGGTATGAAGGGGGAGTTCCAACCACTGCTTGTACACTAAGTGGAAATAATTCTAGCCACACCAGTGCTACCCGCTCCACCTCAGGAACAACAACTGCAATTACAGTACGGGCGCATGTATTACCTCGCATCAGGAAATGAACCGACACCAGCATAGACAATGATAGTATGATCCCTAATTCTTTTCTTTTTATAGGACATGCTTAGTTTAGTACAAGTGCAAAATACTCCTTAATAGAGGATATCTCGTTTCCACATTGGGGATGGTAGACTCCATTTTTTTAAACTCTTTGAATTGTTTGACCCACGTGTTGAGGGACAGGCAATTATAATGCCACGTGTGTAAGGGTATGGCAATTTACCTCAGTAGGACTTAAACCACAGGATTACATTCATTTTTACGGAAATAATTAAAAGTAATAGTCGAATGTGGTTTGACTAGTTAGCATTAGATTTTATTTTCACGATGGAAAATACTAAAGGAAATTGTGACACCTTGAGTTTTAAATATGGATAAATGGGTGACTCTAGGGTCTGGAGAGCCTTATGAATTAATTGGGAACATTATAGACATGGGTGCAGGACTAGCAGATCTCAGTGAACGATAGTGCTATATAGTAGTGTATCGGGAGGGTTCCTTTTTTGGATTTAGCTTGCGAGACATCCCACGCATGAAAGTAGCAAAGGCCAGGTGCTGAGAGATATTAGACCCTAGGACATTTTTGGTTATGATTATTAGCATAATTAAATGGAAAATTTATTGGAATTTAGTGTATCCTTTTAGCAATTTGAGACTTTAGTGAACAATGGGAAAAAGTTAAAATCTGTATTATTACTGCACACATTCATGCTTATTTTTTCTCCTTTTAATCTTGGTCATATGGATATGAATAACTGACAAAGTTGTAAAATGGTGTATCAGGATAGGTCCTTTCACTTGCGAGACGTCCCGCGCGCAAAATTGGCAAAAGTCGGGAGTTGAGGGAAGCCGGATACTGAGATCATTGTTTTTCTTTCTCATGTACATATATGGTGGTATATTTGGTGTATGGATATGATTGATATAAATGGTACCAACTAGATGTATATGTGCCATCCTTCTTTGTCAATGTTATGTGTATGTACATATAATGTGGAATATATGAACACCCTAGTGATGTTATGACAGGCATGGTTGAGCCTTTTATTTTATCGCATATGATATGGGTATGCATTAATTGAGTGTAAGAATTGGGTTAATAATGCGGTTTAAAACATAAGGTGGGGCTTTAGCGAATTTCAAGGACGAAATTTCGTTGTAAGGGGAGGAGAATGTAATACCCCATAATTTTAGATTAAAATATTTCGGCTAATTTTAATTCGTTGATATAATAATAATTTGGGAATAAATTAAATCGAATGAATTTAAATTTATATGAGTAAAAATTGAATTTTAAATAAACTATTATTCATGATTACATAACGATAAAACTCAACTGGACATAAAGGGCTTGCGAGTGAAAAATAAAATCACATAAAAATCTCTCAGTGAAATAAAAAATAATTGGGACGCATTTTGGAAACCATTAGAGGCTCGGTTTAGTGTTTTAAATATTTAGAAATGATCCTGGATCATAGGTATATGAGTTGGGGATTTTTTGCAGTAGTTGGGATATAGGTTCAGACCCATTTGAGGGTCCAAAAGTAGGGTTATAGGCTCAACTTGTGATTACCCTTGTAAGCTTAAGTGATGGGAAACAACTCCCCTACTATCATTAGAGAAAACCTATATTAGAAGCCACGAGAGAAAATAGGAGAAATACTAAAAAGGGATAAAAGAGGAAGAACAATGGAGAAAATGAAGGGAGATTCGAGAGAAATTCTTGTACAGATTTTAAGGCAAGAATTCTCTCACTTAATTTCTGTTTCCAATTTATTTCTCAATGCATTATATTTGTTCCCTATCGATTGATGGGATTTAGGGCTTAATGTGTTTAGTTTGATGACGAACAATACATGTAGAGGCCTGATTTTTTTTATATAGATTTGTCCCATAAATTTAGGTATCGTAAATCAAAATATTAAGGTTAGAATTCCTTAAATTTAATGGTTATTTGGGAGGTAATTGAAGAATCAATGTATAAATTCTTATTGTTCATTAATGGTTTGAAATATGGATGTAGAATCCCTAATAAATGCGCCTTATTGTGACACGAACCTGGTTGGAAATTTGGGGGCTTTGAATCGTTAAAATCTTGGAATTTAAGTAACCTTTGTGGGACTGTATATGACAATGTAATCATAAAATTTCTAGGTTTCGTGTATGCTATTCTAGGTTGTGAAAAATTGATTATGGGAAGTAACAGAAATGAGACAGACGACGTGAAAGAGGCAAGGGGTCGTTCGAACGAGGTTGGATCTCCTTCCAATGACATATGAAGTCACTCGAACGAACATGACCCTCGTTCGAGTGATACTAAGGGCTCTTTGGCAAGTTACTCCTATTACGTACAGACTTGGTTTGGGTTTGAGTAAATGAGAATGGGTTGGTTTTGGACTTGGATTATATTATTATGTATGAGTTAAATAGGGAAAATTACTATTAGTGATTAAGGACTGTCGTGCCCATATTAAATTGATAGTAATTACAGATAACAAGTGGTTATGTAATTATTTATGGGATCAGATTCATAATTTCTTTGATATGGGTATTGGGCCTTAGATTTTTAGTTGCGATAGTTTTATGAGTCCAAGTGAGTTAGTGGAATCAGGTTTAGGAAAGTAAACAAATTCTTAAAAATACGGATGTGCCCCCTTAAACAGGGATAATTATAACTAACTAGTGGTTAAATAATGATTTATGGAATGGAATTAATAATTTATTAGATGGTAATTTTTTGATAAATGAAAAAATGATGTGATCTTTGGTTGGATGTTTAATGGTAATTATGGACTAATTGCTGATACATATTATACGGAATAATAATATGTACTATTATTTGTGTGGACACACCACTGGACCGTCCTATCGGCTTGGGATTTCGCGCGCTCGGTTCGCCTACCACATGTTGGCAAATGCGAGCTTGACAACGTGTAGTCCATATAGGTACTACGTTGAGGCTCCACACACGACAGGTAGGTGTTGGCACTCACGGTTCCTGTATCACCACTACACCAAATCTGTCGAATTGTTACGGTCATTGACCTTGACAACTTCAACTTCTCAATGTCAATAATCGTGATAAATCTCGACGAGACAACTTTTTTTATCACGGTCATGTCACGGTTATTGACCGTGACAAGTTCATTAAAATTGTCATGGTCTTGTCATGGTCCCTAACCAAGACAAGATTTGTCACGGTCAAGGACCGTGACAAGCCCGTGACATTATTTAAAAAATTGTCACGGTCAGTGACCGTGACAAGTTTCTTTGTCAAGGACTTGTCACGGTCAACGACCGTGACAATTCTGGGCAGAATTGAAAAAAATTCTACTGTGCAGTATGGCCACTGTCACTGTCCAACAATATATTTGTTCCTGTTATAGCAACGTTGTACTTGTTCAAACATCATATATCCAAATAAAATAGAGATAATGCAAATATACTTTCAAAATAGAGAGAATATGCATCACCATATAATCCAAATATAATTCAAATGTAATAATTTAAAACAATTCAATTCAAACTTAAATCAATGTCACTAAATGTCTGGGGTATGGTTAACGCTGAGGAGGTGAGTAGGCCACACGATATACGAATTAACACATCCACTAATATACAGCGTTCCGCATTGTTCGCGTAACCACAAGTGGGAGTTCTTCTTCCCGGGCATCACATGCGTGACCTGGACTCGATGTGTTGAAGCTCACGACCATAAACTAGTGCACCCTGGATGATATTCGGGTCCCTCGACCCCCTCCCTATCTGCTGGCCATCAAATATGTCTAGTATAAACACGCTTGACAAAGCAAGTGTCGACATTGATATGTTGAAGGGAGCCAAATAGGAAGTGAATCATCAAAGTATGCACATCTTGGTGATGAAGAAGCGAGATACACATCCTCTTCCTCGTCCTCCCACACCTCATCCTCCCGCACTGCCTTATCCTTCCCTTTACCCTTATGGTTTCCGCCCAACGAATGCTTCACGAATGAGTACATATCCTAGACCGTCGACTCCAAATGGGACAGCTTCGCGTCATGTGAATCCACCGTTCAAGCCAACCCAGTGTTGCTCATCTCCAATTCGATGATCTTAGATTTGGCTAGCCGCGAGTTAACCCTCTTGCCCTCCCCTTGTGATCAGAGCCAAGAACTTGGTTGAGTGCATCTGTGGACAAAGATGCCTTGTCGGCATCAGACTGCGACTCATGCACTTCCTTAAGCTTTGCCTGAAAAGAAAAAAAGCACATGATTAGAAAAATAAGTAAATTAAAAAATTATATCGTAATTAACAAAAAGTAAACTGTCGGATTACTTACAATCGGGGCAACGACGCTTGGGGACACCACCTTGTCCTTCCCCTTCTTCGTCCGAAGAGCCACATAAGTATCGAGCCTATGTGGACTACCCCTAGGGCCACTCCCTATCCCCTGAAATTAAATGAAGTAAAATTAGTATCGTCCCCGCAAAGTGAAATAATGTAGAATAATATATTTTATGTAGTTATAGAAAAATTAAATCTTACCATCATCCTATGCTCCACCTCGGCGTAAGACGTTCGGTCGGAGTAGTGCACGTCCGTCTTTTTTGCTCGGTTTACCCTTCCCGATTGGCGAGATGCCAATTTTCGCTCCCCGATCTCATTGTCAATGAACCTCTTCCATTGTGCCAATGAGATCGGCTCCTTCAATGGGATGGATTCACGCCATTGGATAATGGACTCTTGTGCTTCCCAAAGTTCCGGGTCCACATATTTTTCTTCCACGTCTTGTGTTGCTCCCTCAACTGTTCCAAGACAGAATCGCATAGCTTTGGATCCGGGTTGAATTGTTCCTGTCCAACAAATACAATGTTAGTTGCAAATAAATATAACTATAAATATATAATGAAATTGAAATCGAAATTGAAATTGAAATTGAAATATTCATATTCATATTCATATTCATATAAATATAAATATATTACCTGTAGTGCCACCCAAACAACTAACTTGAGCTCATATGGCACCTCCTTCCAACTAATGTACCTCGGGCCGATGATCGTCTTTACCAGCTCGAGGGATCTCGCTAATAGCCCTGACTTGTTCTCGATGGGCATACCCAATTTGCCATATTTGGGGAGACTAGGGGTCGAGGAGCCCTCGTCGCCTCCGCTACCACCGAGCCCAGATGAAATCATCATAACTAGCATCATCACCCTCGCCTTAATACCTGAAGGAGACATTTGCTGTAAAAAAATGTTATTAGTACATATCAAAATGAATTAAAAGAAGACATGCAAATATGTACAATTAATACAATTAAAAATGAATTGTTATTGTTAATATGTACAAGAGTGAAACATCCCCACCCCCACCCACCACACACGCACACACACACACATACATACACACACACATACACACACACACGCACAGCCCCCCTGCCCCCTCCCCACCCCTACCCTGCCCCACCCCACCCCCACCTTGCATGGTAGATCAAGTTGCACTGCATGATAGTTGCATTTATGATCATAAAATGATAACGCTTTTGAAATCGCTAAAATAAACGTTATATGTAGAGTATTTTGGAATAAAAAAATATATTTCCCAACTTGCTGAGCGCTTTGTTCACCCCTACTTTTTATGTTCAAAACCCCCACTCCCAGGTGCTTCCGATAGGGACGGAAGCAAGGATGTTGGTAAGGCTTCTGAAGGTTAGAATCATTGTTAGAGTTCTACCATGACATTTTAAAAATTGTGTTTGAGGACATTTAAATTTATGGCATTTTGAAAAAAAAAAATTATTCGGGCCGTGGCCTATTTATTGTAACAATACATGAGTTGCATGGTATATTTCCTTATTATTAGCATTGTTGGATTTAATGGATTTTTTTCTAAATAAATATTGCTAATTAATTAATTTTCTTAAAGTGAAAGTCTTTTCCATAAATGAAAATCTGTTAATTACCTTATATTTCTTATAAAATGCTTCAAATTAGAGACTTTCCCTATATAATAAAATTTAATATTCCCCCTCCACCCATAACACCTAGACTCTGGTTCTACCCAACGGTAGCCCAAATCCAAGTCGGGGCGTTACACATTCCGACAAAGCTTCACATAATTATGTATCTACCGGACTTCAGTGAACTTCATCCCATCATCATTCACTATTATACATTTGAGGATGTTACTACTGGATTAATTTAAAGGACATAAATGACTTAGAATACCCATGGTTTAACATAACAATAATATGATTTTATAAGATTTTCCATATAGAGATAGACTTCCTCCTTCCTTAAAATGGATAAGACTCATGTTTATTTTTAACAATTATATGGGGTGGGAAAAGGAGTATGGAGTTGGACTAAGTTGATTTCAATTGTAAAACTCATTCCTCTAATATGAAATTATTGTTTTGGACAAGAATTATACATTACACAAATGTTATGTAATGTGTGTATTATTATTGTATGTGTGTGTGTGTGTGTGTTTTATATAGTTGTCTTTGGTTCCTCACGAACTCTAGTATGCCTCAATTTTATGCCAAGTAATCGATCAACTATCTCATCATGACTCAATCATAAAACACACTCGAGAGTTAGATGGAAATTAAAATATAACAACTCATTATCAAAATAATATATATGTATAAATAAACACACACAAAATATTATATATGTATAAACACCCCGCCACACTGCCCCCCCTTCCGAACCCCCTACCCTTCCCCCCCACCCTGCCCTATGCCCCACCCCCACCCTGCCCCACCCCCCCCCCCACCCACAACACACACACACAGGCGCACACACACATATACACACGCACAGCCCCCGCACCCTGCCTTACCCCTACTCTGCCCCACCCCCTACCTACCCCCCATCCACCACACATGCACACACACACACACACACACACACACACACACACACACACATATATATATATATATATATATATATATAAATGGAAGAGAGAGAGATAGAGAGAGAGTAACCTAGAAGTGAGAGAGAGAGAGAACGTAACATAGAGAGAGAGAGAGAGAAAGAAGGAGGGAAAAAACGACAGGGGAAAAAAGAAGGGAAAGGGTTTTTTTGCTGCCACATTTGTCACGGTCATGTCACGGTCACTGACCGTGAAAACATTATAAGTATTGTCTAACTATTGTCATGGTCAATGACCGTGACAATCCTTTGTCATGGCCTTGTCACGGTCAATGATCGTGACACAAAATGCGTGTCTATTGTCACGGTCATTGACCGTGACAAGGCTAAGTGCTGGAAGGGTGGCAATTTACCCATTTTGGTGTAGTGCACTGCTGGGTATGTGCTGTGTTTAGGTGTCTTGCGTAAGGACGACCCCCAACTTGTGTGTGTTTTGTTATGTCCGCATACGATAAGGAATTCTTATGGACTTGTAGATAGAGCATGAATTAAACTGCGATGGTAAATGCCCATGTATGTCATATATGTACATAAAATACATATATATAATTACCCGAAATTTATTTGAGATAAACTGAAATGTCTAACAATGTGGACATAAATTACAATTCTAATTCTTTATTGCATAATAAATGTTTATGATATTTATGTGAAAATTATGAGACTGGGGTACTACGGGATTTAATAATAAAATGTAGTCGGTACACTTTAATCATTTAACTATTTTATTAATTTGACTCGTAGTTGCATTATTATTTGTGGACATTTAGGATGCAGAACATATCACACTTAATTGATGGGTGAGGTGTTATATGCATGTAAGTGACGAAGGGGGAATAATTATTGTTCATTAATTCTATTATTGCATCATAAATTAATTAATTTAATTCTTATACACCTTAGGCTCTGACCCAAATTATAAATGTCCCCCACAGGTTATTTCTAGATAGTGATTGGAGGACTGTTGTTGGTCCCAGCATTACATTATTTCGGTGCTTAGCAGATTTTCATATTAGCCTAGGTGCTTTTCTGCTAGGGCATAGTTATTCAATTTGGGAAATATTTTATGGGCATAAGCCCAAGATTTATTTATTTATTTACATTATGATAAAGTTTTGATATTTACTTGATGTTAAATTTATTATTTTAGTTGGTTTTGGTTGAGTTTAATTATTGTCAGTTAGATATTCATAAAGTTTAAAGTATTGCCCTTTCTAAATAACAATATTTTTTATTACGTTGCGCTGAGAATGGCATTAATTGCTCGAAAAGACCTATCTTTGGCGTATCATGCCTGGCCAGGCTTTACATGAGAAAATATGGGTTGTTACAATTGGTATCAGAGCATTATTCAAAGGTCCTTAGAACCGTTACTTTCTACGTTGCGTTCTGCGTTGCATTCTTTGATGTAGATCCCTCTGTATAGGAATCATTGTATTCTATACGATCAGTTACTTGTGTGAATCTTGTTTGCTTTCAGATGGAAAATGGACGTAGGGGCAGATCAAGGCGATTGGTTCCATCGAATGGGGAGGTGGAGGCTCACCCAGAGCCACCACAGGCGCCATAACTTATTAACCATGCTGGTATAGCCACCATCATGTCTCAGGTAGTCTCTACGGCTATGGCATCCACGCTTAAGTACTTTTCCCCGTCAAAGACACCTTAGCAGCCACCACCACATCAGGTGACTATACCAGTACAGGCACCAGATTACATGTGAGACAGGGCAAGAGATGCCTTCACTAAAGGCCAATCGCCGGAGTTTACAGGTAGTTCAGATATTCTAGTGGCGAGTAGGTGGTAGAGAGACATTCAATGACACTTAAGGATGGTACAGTGCACACCCATACAAAAGAAAATGTTAGCATCATTTCGATTGGTGGGGAATGCACTCCAATGGTCGGGGCGATTATGACGGTTTACGGGATGGACAGTCTTACCATAAATGAGTTTTGGGAGAAATTTGAGGGGAAGTACTATTCTCGTACAATGCAAAGAGAGATGCAGAAGAAGTTCATGGAGCTTAACAAGGGGAGTCATACTGTGGTAGAATACGAGGAAGATTTTATTACTCTTTATTATTTTGCTAAGGTGGATTTGAGCACATAGTACAAGAAAATAGAGAAGTTTTTGTCAAGGACGGCCTGACACATCAAACAGTCACTGTTAGGGAACCTGACTTTCATCACATATAACCAGGTACTGAATGTTGCTTTACTGGATTATCACGATTATAGGGCATTTTAGAAAGATAAGGGGGAGAAGAGACACCGCTCCGAGACGTCCAACCAGCAGAGTAGCACAAGAGATATAGGGGTCCCGATAATGGATATTGGGGTCCCGATATAGGGATCCATAACCTTAAGAGAAGAACAATGATTTCAATCAAATTTTTAATTAAATTTAAAAGAGTTGGATTTTTACATATTAACTAAAATACGTTAGGGTGTTTAGGTTATTTCAAGTGGTATACGAACTTCAAAACTCACTTTCTAAAAGCTTTATTTCTCAAAGATCCTGAACTCTTTCTGTCACACCCCAAACCCAATATCCATACTAATCATTTATTATTAGAATAATTAAATCATAATCTAGATCCCATTGGAAATATAATTCATCTATCCATATTTTACTGTATAATGCGCATAATCAACATAATATTATTATTGTGCCATAACGAAATCAATACCAGAGTCATAATTTAAGCGGACATACAATACTATGATTAACTACGATAAAATTTCACAATCATCAACTCAATCCATACTAACGCAAAATATACAATGTGTGAGTATATTAAAATCTTCAGTGTGACAATGATAAAATCCCCACATTTAAACCCCGGCTCCTTCCAACGGTGCAACTCTCAAAGTTACCGGTCATATGGTATTCTAGTTGGCAGCATAGAAACCTGAAATTGTTAAAATATAACTGTAAGCATTAAGCTTAGTGAGGTACTCCTTCCCTACAATGTAATAACAATTCTATATAGAATAAGTGGATATAAAATCCGAACAATCCTGCCCATTGGCAATAACAAATCCTGGAACATAAGTTCCAACAAATCATTGGATCTTTGTCCAATTCCAATCCTGGATCATAAGACCCAACCAATCCTGGATATTTTAATATCCAAACAAATTCTGAATACCGAAGTATTCAAACAAATCCGCTCTTAGAGCTATATTCATATTTATATATGAAACAAATCATAAGTACACTCACCTTGACAGTTTAACTGGATTTTCCCTTGCCTTTATCCTGTACTTGTTCAATCAGCTCTCCTTCCCTTCCTATCATTCTCACAATATTAGTATCATCATAAGAATATTAATAGTCCAAAGAATAACTTCAATCATAACTCAATTCATAAGCATCATATTATTCAATTCAAATCATTCATTAAAATGAAGTCCCATCTAGACTCAGGTTCTGATATCTAACATATTCAAATTACAGCCCAAACCCTTTTTAATTATTCTTGGTAATCCAATACTTATTATATCATGTTTCCAAAACAAAAGACGGCACATCATTCCGAGTTTCCTAGAGCAAAATAAGCCTATTTCTTCACTACATAGCAAATCTGCCCTATAGGCTCTTTTATCGTTCATTCAACTTCCAGGAATTTTCATGATTTTTCTACATCATAAATTTCTATGATCTTTCACCCAACATCATTAAACACATTGAAAAATATAAGATTAAAGTTTCATAATTTTTAAGGTTCGTTTGCTATGTCAAGCAAAACACCGAACACATGGCGGGCATATTTTCACCCTTAGGGCAGATTTCTTACCCGAACTTCAAACCCTCACCAAGGACTCATTTGTTGGTATCTTCACATGATTTTCGGATATTTCATACATATATGAGTCCATGTTAATATCCAATTGGAAGCAATCGATTCCAGTAAGTACACGAAAATATATGGAAGTTTGAATAAACAGAGTTTCTAAACAAAGCAATTTTAGGGTTTTGTACATTCAACTTAACTTAAACTTGCATATATCCATACATATGCACCCAAACATGAAAGTTCAATAAAAATCAAGTATTTATATCATATAAATCGTAAATGAAAGAAAAAATAGCAAGATTCATGGTTGGAATTACCTTAGGGGCTTTTTCGTAATTTTCTATGAATTTTCTTCAATTTTCTCCTCACTTTTTCTTCCTAACTTCCAACTTCTCTTTCCTTAGGCTTAAAATCTCTCATGGCTGCATTTTGGCTGAATAAAGAGGTAATTCTAAGGGTTTGAGGTCGGCCAAAGCCACCACCCTTCCCAACCAATGAGAATAAAACATTTGTTGCCATATTAAGACAAAATACTACTTAACGGATGGACTACTTTGCCCTTGTTTCGTAATTTTGGTATAACTTCTCACTCGAACCTCCGTTTCATTCACCGTTTGTTGTGTTACAACCATAACTCACTTGTCTACAATTATGTAGTTTTCACCTCAAGTCAATTGTTATGTCATAAAGGTCAAAACTAGCCTTAAACATGGACATTCCTATCGAAACCTTCAAATTTTGTATTTGTAACTAATTCGACATTTCATGCTTTTTGGAGGTAGGATTAGACTAAACATAATAAATTAACATCACATATATTAATAACACACTAATCATATCACACAAGCTAGGCATGATTTACGTATAATTAATCATAATTATATTCGGGTTGTCACAATTCTCCCCCTGTTAGGAAATTTCGTCCTCGAAATTGACATACCTTGGTTGTCCGAATCAAACAAATAGGGATAACGCATTTTCATGCTATCCTCACTCTCCCATGTAGCTTCTTCCATGGAATGCCTTCTCCACACAACTTTCACAAGTGGGATCACCTTTGATCTTAATATTTGTTCTTTCCTATCAACGATAGCAAGCGGTTCTTCCACGTAGCTCAAATCTTCCTTCAACTCAATAGGTTGTTCCACCAATACATGTGAAGGGTCTGCTACATACTTTCTCAACATAGAAACATGGAAAACATCATGTAACCGAGATAATTCTGGTGGTAACGCTAACTTGTAGGCAACCATCCCGACTTTCTGAAGGATTTCATAAGGTCCAATGTAGCGTGGACTTAATTTCCCTTTCTTTCCAAACCTCATAACTCCTTTCCATGGAGATATCCGAAGAAACACATAATCCCCTTTCTGGAATTCCAAATCTTTTCGTCGTTTATCCGCATAACTTTTCTGTCTGCTTTGAGCTGTTCTCATTCTATCTTGAATAATCTTCACTTTTTCAGTGGTGACTTCAATTAATTCTGGACCCTCTATCTTCCTTTCACCAACTTCACCCCAACATATCGGTGTACGACATCGTCTACCATACAAGGCTTCATATGGAGCCATACCAATAGTAGACTGAAAACTATTGTTATATGCAAATTCTATCAAAGGCAAATATTCATCCCAATTACCTTTGAAATCAAGCACACAAGCTCTAAGCATATCTTCCAAAATCTGTATTGTCCTTTCAGACTGCCCATCTGTCTGGGGATGAAAAGCCGTACTAAACTTCAAGTTAGTACCCATAGCATACTGCAAGCTATCCCAAAATCTGGATGTAAAAGTAGGGTCCCTATCTGAAACAATAGATACCGGTGCTCCATGCAATCGAATAATTTCATTAACATACAATCTAGCATACCTATCAACTGTATACGTAGTCTTGACTGCTAGAAAGTGAGCGGACTTTGTCAATCTATCCACCACTACCCAAATCGAATCTGACCCCTTCTGAGATCGAGGAAGCCCAACCACAAAATCCATCGTTACATGATCCCATTTCCATTCCGGTATCGGCAATGGCTGAAGCAGACCAGTAGGTTTCTGATGCTCCACTTTCACTTGCTGACATATAAGGCACCTCGCAACAAAATCAGCTATTTCCTTCTTCATATTATTCCACCAATAATGCTCCTTTAAATCCCTATACATTTTAGTGCTACCAGGATGCATAGTATAAATGGAATTATGAGCCTCATCTAAAATTTCCTCTTTCAATCCACACACATTAGGCACACACAACCGATGCTTATACAATAAAGTGCCATCATTCACAATACAAAAATCTTCAGACTTACCATCTCGGAGATCTTGTCGTTTCTTCTCAAGGAAAGGATCTTCACTTTGCAAATCATGAATACGGGTAGCTAACAAAGGCCTCACGCTTACATGAGCAAAGAATCTGTCCCCATCTGCTAGCTGCAATTCCACTCCCATCAATCTCAACTCCATAATATGAGCAACTCTAGCAGATCGAATACACGATAACCTGCCTGAAGCCTTTCTACTCAAAGCGTCTGCAACTACATTTGCCTTTCCTGGGTGGTAGTGAATTGTACAATCATAATCTTTAATTAACTCCATCCACCGCCTCTGCCTCAAATTCAACTCCTTCTGAGTAAACAAATACTTAAGGCTTTGATGGTCAGTAAAAATTTCACATACCTCACCATATAGATAATGACGCCATAATTTCAAAGCAAATACAATAGCAGCAAGTTCCAAATCATGTGTAGGATAATTACGTTCATGTGTACGCAACTGCCTAGAAGCATAGGCAATAACTTTACCATGCTGCATAAAAACACAACCCAACCCCTGATGTGAAGCATCGGTATAAACAACAAAACCATCTCCACCATGCGGAATAGTAAGAACAGGTGCAGTTACCAACCTCTTTTTCAATTCATCAAAACTATTTTCGCAATCAGAATTCCATTCAAACTTAACATCTTTCCGAGTCAGTTTAGTCATTGGTAAGGCAATCGAAGAAAATCCCTTAATAAACCTTCTATAATACCCAGCTAAACCCAGAAAACTCCTCACCTCAGTCACATTATCGGGTCTCTCCCATTTCACAATAGCCTCTACCTTTTTAGGATCAACACATATACCATCTCCAGAAATAACATGGCCTAAAAATGCAACTTGTGATAGCCAAAATTCACACTTGCTAAACTTGGCATACAACTTCTTATCTTTCAACAGATTCAAAATAGTTGTGAGATGTTTTTCATGTTCAACCATATCATGGGAATAAATCAGAATATCATCAATAAAAACTATCACAAATGAATCAACAAAAGGATGCAGTACCCGGTTCATAAGATCCATAAATACAGCTGGAGCATTAGTCACCCCAAAAGGCATCACAAGAAATTCAAAATGACCATACCGAGTACGGAAAGCGGTTTTAGAAATATCACTTTCCTTCACCCTCACCTGATGATAACCCGATCGCAAGTCTATCTTTGAAAACACTTTAGCACCCTGTAACTGATCAAACAAATCATCTATACGAGGTAAAGGATACTTGTTCTTAATTGTAGCTTTATTCAGTTGCCTATAATCAATACACAAACGCATGGTACCATCTTTCTTTTTCACAAATAAAACTGGCGCACCCCATGGAGATACGCTAGGTTGTATGAACCCCCTATCAAGTAAATCTTGCAATTGAATCTTGAGTTCTTTCAACTCAGCAGGTGCCATTCTATACGGTGCCATAGAAATAGGGGTTGTCCCTGGTGCTAATTCAATACTAAATTGAACTTCTCTTTCTGGAGGTAACCCTGGCAACTCACTAGGAAACACTTCAGGAAAATCTCGTACAATAGGAACATCGACTAATTGTAAAGCCCCCTTCCTAGTGTCAAGAACATATGCAATAAAACCCTCACAACCCTTACTCAATAATTTCCTCGTCTGAATAGCAGAAATGATGCAACTGGGAACAATTTTCCTTTCCCCCACAAATTTAAATTCAGGCTCACCAGGCATATTAAAAACAACTTCCTTACGGAAACAATCCATGGATGCATGATATTTGGATAGCCAATCCATTCCCAGAATTATATCAAAATCAGAAATATCCAATGGAAGTAGATCTATAACTGTATCTCTAGACCCCACAGTCAAAACACAATCATGAAAAACATATTCAGTTACAACCATATCCCCCATAGGCATATAAATACCCAACCCCACATCTAAACGAGCACACGGTATATTCAAGTATATGGCAAAAGCATAGGACACAAAAGAATGTGTGGAACCAGGATCAACCAAAACATAAGCACTTCTATCACTAACAGAAAGTGTACCTGTCACCACATCTGGCGTAATCTGAGCTTCTTTCATCGTAAAGACTCGTCCACCTGGCCTGGAACCACTAGCTTGTCCTCTACCCACACTCTTCACTGTACTGCCTGGAGATAACATTCTGCTTGCTACTTCACTATGTGCTGCTGGAGTCTGTGCCAATTGCGGACAATTCTTCTTAATATGCCCCACTTGATGACAATGGTAGCATTCCAATCCCTTAAGCTTAGGACACTCAGATTTATAATGTCCTTCCTCTTTACAAAAGAAACATGTAACACCTCCTATTGGGGCCTCACCTCTCCCTGACTTTCTGGCTGAACCAAAAGATCCTCCACCCCTGGTATCTCTACCAAACCTCCCCTGACCTCTACCACTATCTCCACCACCTCTCTGAAATTTATGAGGTTCCACCTTAACACTTCCACTCTCACCTCCCCTATACTGAGATGCGTCGAATCTACTTTTCTTAAAACTCTCTCTGCTCGCCACCCCTTGGTTCATTTGCCTTTCTGCTATCATGGCTTTGTTTACCAGAGAAGCATAATCTTCTAACTCATAAGTGGCTACTCTATTTTGAATAGGCAAAATCAGTCCATCTTGAAACTTACTACATTTATCTTCTTCCTCCTGCACATACTTAGTAGCAAATCTAGACAAAGCAGTAAATTTAGCATCATACTCCCTCACAGACATGTTCCCTTGGGTCAAATTTATAAACTCCCTCAGTTTCTCCCTCCTATAGACCTTAGGGAAATACTTAACATACAAAGCTTTAATAAATTCAGCCCAAGTAATAACATCAGTACCTTCCATCCTGGGCACCAAATGATTGCTGGCTTCCCACCAATATTTCGCCTCTCCTTTGAGCTTAAACACAGCTAGATTCACTTTCTGGTTATCTGGAACCTTCATAACTGCAAAGATAGTTTCTAGATCCCTGACCCACATCTCAGCTTCCGTAGGTTCAACTGACCCTGAATATTCTGGAGGATTCAACTTCAAAAACTTCTCATGCATGGAATCTTTCATTTCCTTCCTTGCCTCTTTCTCAATCCTGGCCACAGTCTTGGATTCTAGATATCTAGCCTGTTGTTCTGCCATTTGCGCCATATTTCTTTCTTGTTGCTCTGCCATCCTCATCATTGCCTGCGCCATTATTTGCATCTCTGTAGGCTGCTCTTGCTCTCTAGCCCTTCCAGCAACACTTTGCTCCACTTCAGTATTCTCTGTACGAGAAGCGACTCCCTCTTCTCTAGGTTGTCCATTCCCAGGTTCCATCTGGAATTATCTGTAATACAATAAAATTCTAACAACCAATATAAACAGTTTACAGTACTAAACTATTTGCTAGTATATAAACAATTCAATAATATCAAATCAATCAATAACTGCCATCTAATCGTCACACACGTCCAGAATTAATAACCTAGACGCTCTGATACCACTAATTGTCACACCCCAAACCCAATATCCATACTAATCATTTATTATTAGAATAATTAAATCATAATCTAGATCCCATTGGAAATATAATTCATCTATCCATATTTTACTGTATAATGCGCATAATCAACATAATATTATTATTGTGCCATAACGAAATCAATATCAGAGTCATAATTTAAGCGGACATACAATACTATGATTAACTACGATAAAATTTCACAATCATCAACTCAATCCATACTAACGCAAAATATACAATGTGTGAGTATATTAAAATCTTCAGTGTGACAATGATAAAATCCCCACATTTAAACCCCGGCTCCTTCCAACGGTGCAACTCTCAAAGTTACCGGTCATATGGTATTCTAGTTGGCAGCATAGAAACCTGAAATTGTTAAAATATAACTGTAAGCATTAAGCTTAGTGAGGTACTCCTTCCCTACAATGTAATAACAATTCTATATAGAATAAGTGGATATAAAATCCGAACAATCCTGCCCATTGGCAATAACAAATCCTGGAACATAAGTTCCAACAAATCATTGGATCTTTGTCCAATTCCAATCCTGGATCATAAGACCCAACCAATCCTGGATATTTTAATATCCAAACAAATTCTGAATACCGAAGTATTCAAACAAATCCGCTCTTAGAGCTATATTCATATTTATATATGAAACAAATCATAAGTACACTCACCTTGACAGTTTAACTGGATTTTCCCTTGCCTTTATCCTGTACTTGTTCAATCAGCTCTCCTTCCCTTCCTATCATTCTCACAATATTAGTATCATCATAAGAATATTAATAGTCCAAAGAATAACTTCAATCATAACTCAATTCATAAGCATCATATTATTCAATTCAAATCATTCATTAAAATGAAGTCCCATCTAGACTCAGGTTCTGATATCTAACATATTCAAATTACAGCCCAAACCCTTTTTAATTATTCTTGGTAATCCAATACTTATTATATCATGTTTCCAAAACAAAAGACGGCACATCATTCCGAGTTTCCTAGAGCAAAATAAGCCTATTTCTTCACTACATAGCAAATCTGCCCTATAGGCTCTTTTATCGTTCATTCAACTTCCAGGAATTTTCATGATTTTTCTACATCATAAATTTCTATGATCTTTCACCCAACATTATTAAACACATTGAAAAATATAAGATTAAAGTTTCATAATTTTTAAGGTTCGTTTGCTATGTCAAGCAAAACACCGAACACATGGCGGGCATATTTTCACCCTTAGGGCAGATTTCTTACCCGAACTTCAAACCCTCACCAAGGACTCATTTGTTGGTATCTTCACATGATTTTCGGCTATTTCATACATATATGAGTCCATGTTAATATCCAATTGGAAGCAATCGATTCCAGTAAGTACACGAAAATATATGGAAGTTTGAATAAACAGAGTTTCTAAACAAAGCAATTTTAGGGTTTTGTACATTCAACTTAACTTAAACTTGCATATATCCATACATATGCACCCAAACATGAAAGTTCAATAAAAATCAAGTATTTATATCATATAAATCGTAAATGAAAGAAAAAATAGCAAGATTCATGGTTGGAATTACCTTAGGGGCTTTTTCGTATTTTTCTATGAATTTTCTTCAATTTTCTCCTCACTTTTTCTTCCTAACTTCCAACTTCTCTTTCCTTAGGCTTAAAATCTCTCATGGCTGCATTTTGGCTGAATAAAGAGGTAATTCTAAGGGTTTGAGGTCGGCCAAAGCCACCACCCTTCCCAACCAATGAGAATAAAACATTTGTTGCCATATTAAGACAAAATACTACTTAACGGATGGACTACTTTGCCCTTGTTTCGTAATTTTGGTATAACTTCTCACTCGAACCTCCGTTTCATTCACCGTTTGTTGTGTTACAACCATAACTCACTTGTCTACAATTATGTAGTTTTCACCTCAAGTCAATTGTTATGTCATAAAGGTCAAAACTAGCCTTAAACATGGACATTCCTATCGAAACCTTCAAATTTTGTATTTGTAACTAATTCGACATTTCATGCTTTTTGGAGGTAGGATTAGACTAAACATAATAAATTAACATCACATATATTAATAACACACTAATCATATCACACAAGCTAGGCATGATTTACGTATAATTAATCATAATTATATTCGGGTTGTCACACTTTCATTTTTAAATATACAAATTTTCATTATGGATTACCGTAATGGGTCTTCCGTACGTCCTCCCCTGTTTGATGGTGACAACTTCGCTTACTGGAAAGTAAGAATGGTTGCACACCTCTTAGACTTGGGAGATGAGTTATGGGACACGGTTGAAACTGGTTTTTCTGCTCCTACTAGACCTACTGATGATGATGCTCAAAATTTTTGTTCAAAAATCCCTTTCAGAATGGTCCAAAGAGAAAAAGCAATGCTCGTAGTCTAATAATAAAGAAAGAATACCATTTTTCAAGCGATGGGTGCAACTTAATTTAAAAGAATTTCAGCCCGCACTACATCTAAAGAGGCTTGGCACATTTTAATGACTACACATGAAGCAGACTCTAGAGTTAAAAGGGTTAAGTACCAAATGCTAGTTAGACTTTATAATTCTCTCTACAAGAAAGATGGTGAGAAATTTGATGACTTTTATTTAATATTGCAAGATGTTGTAAATCAATCACATGCTAATGGTGTCATTTATGCCGACTCTGAAATATGTGATAAAATCCTTAGGTCTCTTCCTAAGAGTTTTGATTTAATTTCCCACGCTATAGGTGATAATTTGGATAGCTATACACCTCATCTCTTATGTAGAAAACTTAAAACGTACGAATATCGAAATGATTTAAGAGATGATCAAAGATAAAAAGCACATACACACACCGAAACTCAAAATGTTCTTAATTTTAGAACTAGTGAAAATAGTTTGGCTTTTGTATCCTCCTTCTCCAATGTGAATGAATCTGAAATCTGTTTAGATTCTTTGGATAATGAAATTTCTCTCTTGACTAAACACTATAAGAAATTTGTGAATTTTAGGAATAAATTTGCATCAAAACAAGGCCAACCTAGTTATTCCGATAGACCCCATGAAAAATATTTTAAGAAGAAAAGCTTTGAAAAATCTGGACCTAAAAGGATTTTGAACCATAAGTGTCGTAAGTGCAATGAATATGGTGAATATGATGATAAGTGCTTTTCGAGATCTAAATGGGAACCTTCAAATAAAGCACATTTGTCCAAAACATGGGATTATAGCTCTGATAGTGATAATGAATAAACTTTTGATAATCATATGGCATTTACTTCTGCATGTATTATCATATCGTAAGACATCTTAGATAATTTATCAAGTCTGTCATATATTTCTAATTGGTGTGATAATAATTGGGATTTAGACTTTGTCTATTTATCTCACATCTTTCATTCTCAAAATCACCCCACTGTCACGACTTCTCTTTTTTACATTGGAAATATTTATGCTGATTTAGATGAATTTGATATACCCGCGGTAACTGCAAATGTGTAAGGACATATTGCTATCAGTCCGTTATCAATTTAGTATGTCATATACCGTTACACCGTCGAAGAGCATTCAAGCATCAAAGACGGATCCGAATATCAAGTTCTTCATCAAAAAGACTCTGCAAAGTTTACATTGGTAAGGTTATATTTTAAATACCTTAACTTTACACTTACATCTTTTGGGATATTTTTTCAAAATATTATCTAAGTGTTTGAGAGGACTTTTTCATCAAAAATTGTGAATGAGTATTTTCTCTAAGTGTTGGAGCGGACATTAAAATATTATTTTTTGACGCAACAGTTGTTCAAACGACTTTTTACTATCGTTCGAGCGACATGCCAGTGTCACGCGATGTCGTTCAAACTACATCTATTTTTTGTTCGCGCGATAAGTGTTTCTTCTTCAAACGAGCTCTAATACCGAGTCAACGCATTTTTGTTAAAAATAATCATTAAATGGTTTGTCTTTCATTAAGAAGTCCTAGCATTTTACATAACAGAAAAACTGCGATTTGCAGAATTCTTTTGGATTCTTCCTTTTAGGGTTTAATCCCTTTTTGTTTTCAACTCAGAAAAATCCCATATTATTTAGTAAATTGTTTTGGTGTTGAAGAACACTTCTTTGCTTTTGTTCATCCTTTGTTGGGAGATCTCTACAACCGAGAGATGGGTGCTATTGTGGAGGGAGTCTCTACGGAGTTTTTGGGCTGCGATCCTTGTGGTATAGCTACGCGTGAACCACTGCATATTTCTAGCCGTTGCTTTTAAAGTTTGAAAAAGACACCGTGCGTTACACATGTGGGGGATTATCAGGTTGTAAGTAAGTTAATGGTCTTGTGAATTCCTCAAAGTTTTAGAAATTAAAAGGCTTTGCCCTGTGGGGATTTTTCCTTAAACTTGTGTCACAGACTTTATTTATTTATGGGTTGACACATGCACACACGTAGTTGCATGTTTAGGGGCTGAATTAATTTGGTTTATATAGACTCTAATTATATAAGTGTGCCAATGTAGAAAGTTGCGAATTAATTTAAATCTGTATCACACACCGCATTTATTCGTTTACAAATTGGTATCAGAGCGGGTTACGCTAATTTATCGCGTGATCTTGATTTTCTAAGGATTTTATTTCTTTTGATACAATTTGACTTATCACGCCGTCAAATTGGTATCAGAGCGGGTTACGCTAATTTATTGCGTATTCCTATTTTCTGCAAAATTTGTGTGATATTGATTTTTTTGAAAAAAATAGTTTTGTGAAAAATCATAATTTTTCCTATGGAGCTCTTATATAATCAAATACCTATTTTTACTGGTCTAATTATGCCTATTGGAAAGCTCGTATGAAATTTAATTTAAAAGCCATTAACGAGCGTGTTTGGTTCCGTTACGAGAATGGGTGGATTCCTCCCACAGTCACTGTTGAAAATATCACCTCTATAAAACCCGTGTCGGCCTGAACTGAAGATGATCTTAAAATGTCTAAATTTAATTCATGTGGTTTGAGTGCTATATCTGGAGCCGTCACTCCTGACGAGTTCCTCTGAATTATGACGTGCACTACGTCTAAAGAAGCATGCGATGTTTTGAAATTGACACATGAGGGTACGAGCGTGGTTAAAGAATGAAAGTTACAAAATTTGGCCATCCAATTTGAGACCATTACTATGTTAGAGTCCAAAACTTTTCATGAGTTTTATGCATGTTTGTCGGACATTGTCAACACTAGTTTTAATTTTGGTGAGGCGATTAATAACACACGAGTCGTTAAAAATATTTTGAGATCTCTCCCAAAACGCTTTATTCTTAAAGTCGCAGTTTTAAACTCTCTGGGAAATTTGAAATCACTTAAGTTGGAAGAACTTGTAGGAGATCTTCAAACCTATGAGATTGACATGTTTCCCCAAACCATTAAGGCTAAGGATAAAGGCGTTTCTTTGAAGATTCATTTGAAGAAAAAGAAAGAAAAAGTTTGTCAGCCCGATTCTGAAGGAGATTTTGATTTTAATGAATTGACTTTACTGGAGAAAAGTTTTAAAAAGTTTTCAAAATTTCTAAATAAAATTCTTCCAATAAAAAGAGATTTTTTGAGAAAAAAAAAGGAAAGGTCAAAGAAAGTGGTGAGAGGGAAAAAGATAATGACTCACATGAGGAGTGTGAGGGGGATTTTGAGAACATGACTTGTTTAAAATGTGTTGGTAAGGGGCATAAGTAGTTTGAGTATCCTATATGGCTTAGAAAGAAATCAAAGAAAGTAGCCATGCCCACCACACTTAGTGACAGTAGTGAAGGTGAGGGTGATGAGACTAGGGGTGAGAAGTTTGTTGCTTTTTTAGCAAGTCGTGTGAGCACACCCACTTTGTACCAAAATAGTGCACACAAATGCAATGGTGATGATTTAAGCGCTTCAAGTGAGGGAGAAAGCGAGAGTGATAATGGAGATGAAAGTGAGCTCCAAAAAGATTTTAGAGATTTGTACACCGAGACCTTAAAAACAAACAAGTATAATAGGGATTTAGGTTGTCATGTGTTAAATTTGGAAAGAGAGACGAAGGTTTTAAGAAAGAGAAAATGTGATTTGACCGACACGGTGTCTAGTCTGACGATACATGTATCCTAACTCGAGAGTGATCTCGAACGTGCTAGGGAGTTCAAAGTTAATTTTGAGAATGCACCTAAGAAGGTTGAAAAGGTGGTTCTTAATCCTGATAAGGGTAGGATTAACGGGCTAGGAAAAGGTCATGACGGTGCTTCCACTTCTTTTGCCGCACCCGAGACAATTTTCATTTTAGTGACAGATTTACATGGACTGAAAATTAACCCACCTAGGTGTCCGTTTCCTGCTAGGAGAGCACGTCCTAGAGTTTTTGAGAGAGGCGTTCCTTGGCCTATATATGTTTGTTCCCATTGCAAAAGGAGAATACACCTTAAGGAATTTTGTTTTAAGTTGGGTTATGTGTTACGTTTTGCTACTACAAGTGTTTCTGCGACTCATGCACCCACACATGATACTTTACACGCTCCTGGAGACTACATGAGAGAGTTTTCACATTTAGGTGAGCAAGTTAAGTTTTTGTCAAAACTTCACAAAATTTGATGGAGGTTTTTCATAAGTTGGCACCACCTTCAGAAAACCCCTCTGCACCTAACGATTAAGGTTTGACTTGTTTACTAGGATAGGATGTTTTGGATGATGAAATTATCTGCCTATTGATATTATGTATAATTTTTGTATAAATTTTTTCTTTTGAATTTTTTTTGAAGAATACAAAAAGATTCTTGTTTGATAACATTTTTAAAAAAATCCAAAAAGATATTTCTATTTTGTTTGCACCTTTTATGGATGGACACTTAGGATGACCGAGTCACAATATGATTCCATTTATTCACATGACTATTTGATAGTGTTTTGAGACAATATGTCAATTCATCCATGTGCTTTATAGTGTGTGGAGTCATTAAGTTGTAATTAAGTGTTACTACCTACATGTTTGACTCATGATTTCCTTATTGCACACATTCACGGATTTGTTTGATTATTGTGCTTGTCTTATTACATATAGGTTGGGTATTTTCACTTCAATCCTGTCCTTAAAATGAACCAAGCACGATAAAACTTGATAAGAAAGATGTGCATGTAAGAGACGTTTGTGAGGTTTGTGTGCATTATTTGATAACGGTGAAGGGCTACGAAAGGTTTCCATTTATCCTTTGCGATTAATCAACCGTTTAAATTGGACCTTAAAAATTGTGGAATTTTATTATCTGGAGTCCAAAGAGGTTTAAAAGAGCCCAAAAATTTTAAAGGCAATAAAAATAAATTCATGACAATTTTGGGCCATTTAGGTTTTTGCACCAATTCTCCAAAGTTTGAGAATTTAGTTTATTTACCTCTAAAAGAAAATATATATGAGGAAGTTTGGTTGGAGAATTATAACGGGTTTGAACGCCCTTCAAAGTCTTGAAAAAGTGTTAAATAGTTTTTGACATTATTGGTGTGGAAATCACTTTGACTTTGATTTGTTGATTTTCATAAGACGATGTCATCTAAATTCAACAATTTTAGACCCAAGGAGACTTTTGATGATCATTCGTTATGAGTACATGTATGCATCGTGCACACATGATTGATTGAGTTTATTTACCTATCGAATGTCTTCACACTCTATACATTCCATTTCCATGACTTGGTTGTTTGAGTTTAAATCCATGGTGTGATTTTTACTACCTTATTTTTGTATGAAAAACTGAAAACTGAAAAATAGTTTGTGAAAGATTGTGGGATACTCCTTTGCATGCGCGTTGATTTATTCTTGTTTGCTATGCATTTTATCGTGACACTCCATGTTTTGATTCTTTTTGTTATCTGTCTATTTGGGGACATCATAAAAAGGGGGAGAAAGAATTATCATGTTATGGGGAAGTTTTTGCATTATGGGGGAGATTTGATTATTAATGATTTATTCTTATATCATTTAAAAATCGACGCGTCACGAAGGTTTTTGCTTCATCTCATGTGTGTTGGTACAAAGATTTATGATTATTATGATGCACACCCTAATAAGAAAAGCTTTGAGATTTGAAGAAGACTTTTTGAAGAACAGTTGGAGATCTTGAAAATTTATTCATTAAAGGGGTAGATTTGTATATGCATTTTGGTATTTGATAATTAAGATGTTTTTATGTATGTACCGTCATAAACATAGTGGAAGATTTGTAAGGACATATTTTTATAAGTCCGTTATCAATTTAGTATGTCATATACCGCTACACCGTCGAAGAGCATTTAAGAACATTCAAGCATCAAAGACGGATCCGAATATCAAGTTCTTCATAAAAAATACTCCACAAAGTTTACTTTGGTAAGGTTATATTTTAAATACATTAACTTTACACTTAGAACTTTTGGGATATTTTTAAAAAATATTTTCTAAGTGTTTGAGAGCACTTTTTCGTCAAAATTTGTAAATGAGTATTTTTTCTAAGTGTTGGAGAAGACATTAAAATATTATTTTTTGATGAAAAAGTTGTTCAAACGACTTTGTACTATCGTTCGAGCGACATGGCAGTGTCGCGCGATGTCGTTCAAACGATATCTATTTCTCATTCGCGCGATAACTGTTTCTTGTTTGAACGAGCTCTAATACCGAGGCAACGCATTTTTATTAAAAATACTCATTAAATGGTTTTGCTTTCATCAATAAGGTTTAATCCTTTTTTGTTTTCAATTCAGAAAAATCCCATATTCTTTAGTGAATTCTTTTGGTGTTCAAGAACACTGCTTTGCTTTTGTTCATCCTTTGTTGGGAGATATCTACAACCGAGAGATGGGTTCTATTGTGGATTGAGTCTCTACGGATTTTTTGGGCTGCGGTCCTTGTGGTATTACTGCGTGTGAACCACGATAGATTTCTAGCCGTTTCTTTGAAGGTTTGACAAAGACACTGAGCGTTACACTTGTGGGCGATTATCTGGCTGTATGTAAGTCAATGGTCTTGTGAATTCTTCAAAGTTCTAGAAATAAAAAGGTTTTACCCTGCGAGGATTTTTCCTTAAACTTTTTTAACATACTTTATTTATTTATGGGTTAACACACGCACACACATAGTTGCATGTTTAGGGACTGAATTAATTTGGTTTATATAGACTCTTATTATATAAGTGTGCCAATGTAGAAAGTTGTGAATTAATTTAAATTGGTATCAGACACCATGTTTTCACATTTTTACAAAATGTTGAAGAGATTTCTGAAATTGACACACTTGATAAAAGCACACACATAGGTGAGGGTAATTCTAGATTATTAGCTAAAATCGACGCTTTAAAAAGTTAAATCAGACTTATGTCAGAAGAGTCTGCTTTTCAAATAGAAGAATGGGAAAAGGATGTTTCTTTACTTGAAAAGAGGACTGCTATGCTAACTGATTTGAATCACTCTCTTGATACTAAAACAAGCAAACTTTGTTTAAATATGATGAATCTAAAATTGAAGTTAAGGTTGTTTTGAAGAAATCTGATGAATGTAAAAAGGAACTACATATCACCTACAAAAAGTTAAATAGTTTTTGGAATACTAGTAATGTAGTCAAAACTATTAATAAAACTATTTGCTATGATCATACCAATTCTTATTCTGATTTTGTTCCTACAAAAGGGCTTGAATTCGAGGCTGAAGAGTTTGATGTAATCAATTTTGTTAATTCAAAAGAACAATTTCCCGAGTCTAATGAAATTAGGTTATCATACACACATGTTAAAAATGAGGGTTGTTCTACCTCTTCCAAACCTGTCTTTAAATGCAATTTTTGTCACAAAATTAGACATTTGGAAAAAAATTGTTTTAGGAAATTAAGACATAATGGACCTAATTTCGGCAAGTTTAGGCAAACTAAAAATGGAAAGAAATTTCAAACCACTAAGCCCACTTTACAATGTGGATTTTGCCCTAAATTGGGCCATTTAGAACCATTCTGTTTTAGAAAGGAAAAAATGGTTATCTCCAGACCAACCCACAAACATGTTGTCCCGACCAAACCTATTTATAGGAAATTTTTTCGTTGTAATTTTTATCATAAAAATGGCACTTTGATTGAATTCTTCTATAAAAAAAACTCCAAACTCAAAATACGCCATCTCGGTTTTACGCTAAAACTGAATTTGTTAAGAAGCCTAATATGTCCAACTAGCAGCCTTATCAAATAAAAACTGCTTTTGAGAAAACTAAGGTTGATTAGGTTAAAAAATCTAAATCAAATGACTCATTGAGATGCGATGTGGTTTTATCAGCACAGAATGCTCGTAATAAAAATTTTCAATGGTATTTAGATTATGGTTGATCTAATCATATGATGGGGGACAAATCCAAATTTACCAGCTTAAAATCTTTTGTTGGTGGTGTTGTAACCTTTAGTGAAGGAAAGATGTTCCACATCATACGCAAAGGGTTTAATGAGACGGATGGGCTCCCTAACTTAGAGTAAGTTTCAGTTGTTGAAGGTTTAAAAGTAAATCTGCTAAGTATTAGTCAATTTTGTGACACCGTTCGTACTGTTAATTTCTCCAAATATGATTGTAAAATTTTAGTCCCAAATGGGAATCTTGTTTTATGTGGTACTAGGACTTTAGACAATTGCTATGCGGTTAAACATGAACATGAATTTGAAAATTATTTATCTTTTGGGACGAGTGATTTAGAATTGTGGCATGAAAGATTAGGACATCTAAATTATTATAGTTTGTCCAAATTAACTAATCAAAATCTTGTACGTGGTGTCCCCAAAGTAACTATAGTTAAACACTCTATTTATGGTTGATGTAAGATTGGAAAAATTCATAAGGTACCTCATAAGAAAGTGACTGATATTTTTGATTCTCACCCTTTGGAATTGTTACATATGGATTTAATGGGTCTCTCTTGAACAATTAGTTTATGTGGTAATTCTTATATTCTTGTTATTGTTGATGATTTCACTAGATTTACTTGGGTTGCTTTTATGAAAGAAAAATCAGACACCTTTAGTAATTTTTTGAAAATTTTGCTAAAAATTGAAAATGAGAAAGATACTCAAGTCACTTGTATTCGTAGTGATAGAGGTGGGGAATTTACAGACACGCGTGTTATTGACTATTGTATTGGAAATGGGTATCAACGTGAAATTAGGGCTCCTAAGAATCCTAAAGAAAATGGTATTGTGGAGAGAAAATATCGCACCATTCAAGATATGGCTCGTTTTATGATTCATGCTAAGAATTTACCAAAATATTTTTGGGTTGAAGCTACTCATATAGCTTGTCACATAATTAATAGGGCCCATTTAAGAAAAAATATACTAAAAAAACACCATATGAATGATGGTATGGTAGATAACCAAATCTAAAATATTTTAGAGTATTTGGTAGTGAATGCTATGTGTGTAAGGATTGTGAACACTTGTCTAAATTTGATACTAGAGGAGACAAGGATATTTTTTAGGGTACTCTCAACATAGTAGGGATTTTAAAGTTTATAATTTGAAAACAAAGTCTATTATAGAATCCATTAATGTTGTGATAAATGATTGTGTTTCCCCTTAGGTAGAAGAAAGCCCGGAATTAGTACCCGTTGAAAACATTTCGTCAAATGATTTATCAAAATAATCAACGGATAGTGACTTGGACCAACTTCCACCGGAATACCTTGATGTTCCAAATTGGGTTAGGGCAAGTTATCTTAAAAAGAACATTTTAGGTGATGTTAAAGAACTAATTAAAACAAGAGCTTAAACTTTAAGCCTTGGTGTCTTCTTTTGTTTCTCTAGTAGAACCAAAAAAATATTAAAGATGCTCTTGTTGATGAATCTTGGCTCCTTGCCATGCAAGAAGAACTAGGTCAATTTAAGATCCATGATGTGTTGTATTTAGTTTCTCGTCCTTCCCATACTAATGTCATTGGAACTAAGTGGATATTTAAAAATAAATGTGATGAAACTGGTATTGTTTTAAGAAATAAATCTAGACCAGTAGCCCAAGTGTACTCCCAAATTAATGGGATGGATGTTGATGAGACATTTTCTCATGTTGCTAGAATAGAGTCTATTAGACTATTAATTGTCGTTCGTGTCATTAGAAATTTAAATTATACCAAATGGACATAAAATATGCTTTTATAAATGGGGTTTTAAATGAAGAAGTGTATGTTGAACAAACTAAAGGTTTTGTTGATCATTTTCTTCCTGAACATGTGTTTTGATTGAAGAAAGATCTTTATGGGATCAAACAAGCCCCTCGTGCTTGGTATGAGCGTCTAACTTCTTTTCTTTTAACCCACGGCTTTAATCGAGTGGGAGCAGGCCTAACAATATTTGGAAAATTAAATACAACTTGTTTTCTTATTACTCAAATAATTGTTTATGAAAATGCTTTTGGGTCTACGTCTTCTCCAGAGTCTAAAATTTTTGCTAACATCATGAAATCTAAATTTCAAATGTCTTTCATGGGTGATTTGCAATTTTTCTTGGGTTTACAAGTTTCTCAAAAATCGGACTGCATTTTTATATCTTAGACTAAATATGCACTTGAATTGGTTAAGCATTTTGGGCTAATTTATCCAAAAACATCTAGGACCCCTAAGAGTTCCACAACTAAGCTATATAAAGATTCATCGGGTAAAAAGGTTGAAGTCACACTTTATTGTAGTATGATTGGGAGCCTTCTTTATTTAACGGCTAGTAGACCCGATATAATTCATAGTGTTTGTGTGTGTTCCAGATATCAATGTGAACCCAAAGAATCTCACACGCTTGCGATTAAGCGCGTACTTAAATATGATAGTGGTACTTTAAATCTTGGTATTAAGCACACATTTTACACAAATTCCAAAATAATAGGGCATACAAATGCCGATTGGGCCGAGTGTGCCGATGATAGTAAAAGAAATTTCGGTGGCTGCTTTTACTTAGGACACAAACTAGTCTCTTGGTCGTCTAAAAAGCAGAATTGTGTGTCTCTTTCCTCCGCTAAAGCCGAGTATATTGTTGCTGGTAGTTGTTGTACTCAGCTTTTGCAGATCAAATAAATGATAAATGACAATGGTATAATTGAACCTACTTCACTCATTTTATGTGATGATCAAAGTTCCATTAGTATTTCAAAGAATCCCATCTTTCACTCACGAACCAAATATATCAAAATGCGTGAACACTTTATTAGGGAACTTGTTGAGCAAAAGGAAATATGCATAGAGTATTTAAATACTAAAGATCAATTTGCCGATTTAGTTACTATACAATTGGATAACCATAGATTTGAGACTCTATGAATGTCTATTGGTGTGTGTGCGTTTCCAGCCTAATTTAATTTTAGTTTCCTCCCTTTATCCCTTTGAAACAAACAGGTGGAGAATTTGAGACCATGTCTTTTAGGATATATGCTGTTAGTTGAGTTATGTATTTGGTTAGGACTCAACACTTTGTTAGTCGAATTATGTATTCTCTAGGATTCAAATGTTGTTATTTGAGTTATGTATTTGATCTCAAAGTCATGTTTGTCTCCAAATTGGCCAAAGAGGGAGATTGAATTTACCCTTGCAAAATTGTCTCAATTTTGTGACATTATTTTTTACAACATTTTTTTTTGTGGATATCCTAAATCCTATATTTTGTTTAACTCATATTTGTGTTATATTTTTCAAAAAAAAAATATATATTTATATGCATAAACATTTTCTATTTCTTTATGGTCTTTAAAAATAATTCTTAAATATTTTTTTGCCATTATATTCTTGGATTTCATTTATTTTAAACATTTGTTTTAATTAAACACAAATCAATTTTGTTTAGCTGTAATGTTTAAACAAGATCAAATGGATGATTTTTCGTGTATTGATTTTAATGACTCAGATCGTGCCATATTGTGTTTATTTGATCAATCTTAGTGATCATTTTTAAGCCAATGGGGTTGCTTTCGAATGCCACAAAATTTGACCATGTGTGGTGGATGACAGCCGCTATCAACCGTTGTGTCCTATTTGATTTTACACTCGTGCCCCTTACTTGGTGTTACTTGTTTACCCCTTGACTCTTGCGTGGTTTCCCTTGACTGCCCTTTGGGTCCTTGAGTTTTACGTGTTTACCCAAGATCTTCTCGATCCTTCCATAGGATCTATAAATAGATGCAAGAGAGGCCATATGTTTTTAGTGGTTGATAAATTAAAAATTAGCCGAAACTTTGTCTCTCTATTTTATCATTTTGTCTCTCTAGTTATGAATAACTCACAACCTTTATCCCTTTGAAATTTTTTGTATTAAATCTTTACCTACTATTTCACTCATATTCATTTGAGAGTTTGAGAGTTAAATGTGTTTTAATATTCCAAGCTGTTGCTGTTGGATTTCGATTTGGGTTTACCTATATGGAGTTTGGTGGTCATCGTGTGTTACTTGGAGGTTTTTGGTTGAGGAATGTGTTGATGTTTGTGGATTTGGTTCATATACAATTTTTGCTTGGTTTCTTCACTCGCACAAACCGTCTGCAAAAGCCCATTATAGGCTTTCTTTGTGAGTTTTCTTTTTACTATCTCTCTCTCCAAAATACCTATATATATACGTACTTACATAAATATTCATATATATTTATATATAGAGAGAGGTTTATTCATTTTTTTCCTCAGTTCAGATCTGTTAACTGTGTGTGTGATTTTTAGACCTGTTGTGTGTGTGTAATTTTTAGATCTGTTGCGTGTGTGAGTTTTTCTTTTGACCTGCTACGTGTGTGAGTTTTAGATATGTTGCTTGTGTTTTTTTGGGTGTGTGTGTTAGTTTGATTTGGCTCAGGGTTAACTCGAATTTAACTCACTAAATCAACTAGGACTTTAACGTGTGTTTAGCACGTGTGGGTTATTTGGCCTGTAAGATATCTCATGTGGGTTTTCTGATTATTAAATTGATCAAGACTTATTTATTTTATTTTAAAATCATACTATTTTGGTTGTTCATTTTTTGGTCTTGTGCAAAAATCATTTTTGAGAGTGTGTGTTTGAATCTATACTTACCTCTCACTTAGTCACTGATTGGTAATTTTTTCTATTAATAAAAGTAGACATAAACTGGAGTGTGTTTAGTCTCCTTTTATAAACAAAATAAATTTTATGTTTTGATAAAATAAACCACTAATTATTTTTACATTGCACAACTTCACCGGGTCTCGGGTTTTGGTGTGCAGTTATGTGTGTTTAGTGAGTGAGTGACAATCACTATTACTTGGGTATTATTGGGTTGACTGATTTTCAGTCAAGTTGGGTTATTTTAGACTAGGCTGATTATACGGGTGTGTATTTGCTTAATTAATTCGTTGTGAACTTGGGTATTGTAATCAGTAACATGTAATTGGTGATAGTGGACTTGGGTGTGTAAGTTGTCCTTGGACTAGGGACATGGGATTTCCCACCACAGTGGTTTCCTCGAGAACAAATACTGTATCACTATCGAATTTTTTGCATCCCATTCTAAAACATTTTTATTTCAGCAGCTTCATATCAAATCTGTTTTCATTTTTGTTCCTACGTACAATGGTTTCAATAAAATTTTAAATTAAATTTAAAGAGTTGGAGTTTTATTTATTAACTAAAACATGTTAGGGTGTTAAGTTTATTTCAGCAAAGGTCGGAAGCTAAGAGATATTAGACCCTAAGATATTTTCGGTAATGATAATTAGCTTAAATAAATGGGAAAATTTATTGGTATTTTGTGTATCCCTTTGGCGATATGAGACTTTAGTTAACAATGGGCAGAAGTTAAAATCTATATTATTATTGCACACAATCATGTTTATTTTTTTTGTTTTAATCTGTGTCTAATGGATATCAATACCTTACAAAGCCGTACAATAGTGTATCGGGAGGGTTCCTTGTTTTGGATCTCGCTTGCGAGATGTCCCACGCATGAAATTGGCAAAAGTCGGGAGTTGAGGGAAGCCGGGTACTGAGGTCATTATTTTTCTTTCTCGTGTACATATATGGTGGTATATTTGGTGTATGGATATGATTTGTATGAATGGTAGCAACTAAATATGTGTCATCCATCGTTGGTAATGTTATGAGTGTGTACATATAATGTGAAATATATGAGCACCCCAGTGCTATTATGATAGGCATGGGTGAGCCTTTTATTTTATCGCATATGATATGGGTATGGAATAATTGAGTGTAAAACTTGGATAATAACGCGGTTTAAAACACAAGGTTGGGCTTTAGCGAATTTCGTGGACAAAATTCCGTTGTAAGGGGATGACAATGTAATACCAAGTAATTTTAGATTACAATATTTCGGCTAATTTAAATTCTTTGATTTAATATTAATTTGGGGATAAGTTAAATAGGTCGAATTTAAATTTCGATGAGTAAAAAATTAATTTGAATTAAAAAATTAGTCTTCATTACATAAAGATAGAATTCAACTGGACATAATGGGATAAATAAATTTATCGGCATGTGTCGTTTTAACATAATGAAATGTCTAAGTGAAATGAAAAATAATTGGGATTCGTTTTGGGAAGCGTTAGAGACTCGGTTTAGTATTTTAAATATTTAGAAATGGTCCCGGGTCATAGGTACATGAGTTGGGGCATTTTTGGGCTAGTTGGGATATGGCTTCAGACCCATTTGAGGGTCCAAAAGTTGGGTTATAGGGCCAACTAGGGATTAGCCTTCTAATTAAGTGTTTAATTGGGGCTAAACCACTCCACTGTTATTAGAGAAAACCAAGATTATCTTCCACAAGAGAAAATAGGATAAATACGAAAAAGGTAAGAAAAGAGGAAGAAAAAATGGGCATATGAAGGGTACCTCAAGAGAAATTCTTCTACAAATTCTAACGCGAGAATTATATTGCTTAATTTGTATTCCAATTTATTTCTCGATGCATCATAGTTGCTCTCAATAGATTTCTGGGATTTAGGGCTTCATGTGTTTAATTTTATGATGATCAATACATGTAGATGACTGATTTCTAATATAGATTTGTGCCGTTAATTTTGGTATCGTAAATCTGAATATTAAGTATAGAATTCCTTAAGTTTTGATGGTTATTTGGGGGTAATTGAATAATCAATGTAGAAATTCTTATTGTTCATTAATGAGTTGAAATCTGGATATAGATTCCTTAATAAATACTCCTTATTGTAACATGAACCTGGTTGGAAATTTGGGGACTTTGAATCGCTAAAATTAGGGAATTTTAGTATCCTTGGTGGGACTGTATATGCAACTTTAATCATAAAATTTATGGGTTTCGTGTATGCTATTCTTGGTTGTGAAATATTGATTCTGGGAACTAACAGAAATGAGTAAGAAGATGTGAAAGGGACAAGGGGTAGTTTGAATGAGGTTTGATCTCGTTCGAACGACGTGTCGAGTCGTTGGAATGACCATGCCCCTCATCGAGCGATGATAAGGGCTCTTTGGAAGGTAACTCCTTCTACGTATGGTCCTGGGTTTGGTTTGAGTAAATGGTAATGGGTTGGTTCTTGAGTGAGATTGCATTATTGTGTATGAGTTAATAAGGGGAAATTACCCTTAGTGATTAAGGAATGTTTTGTCCACATTAAATCGATAGTAATTACAAATAACAAGTGGTTAAGTAATTATTTATGGAATAAAATTACTTATTTATTTGATATGGGTATTAGGCCTATGATTTTTGGTTGTGAGAATTATATGAGTCCAAGTGAGTGAGTTGAACCAGGTTTGGGAAAACAAAGAACTTATTAAAAACACGGATGTGCCCCATTAAAATGGATAGTTACAACTAACTAGTTGGTCAAATAATTATCTATGGAATGGAATTAATAATTTATTAGACGGTAAATTGTTAATAAATGGAAAAACGCTCTGAACTTCGGTTGGACTTTTAATTGTAATTATGGACTAATTATCGATACATATTATATGGAATAATAATATGTATTATTTTTTGTGTGGATATACTAGTGGACCGTCCAATCTACTTGGGGTTTTGTGCGTTCAGGGCGCGTACTACACATGAAAATAGGTTGGCCTAACGATGTGTAGGCCATATAGGTACTACGTGGATTCTCCACTCACGAGAGATAGGCATTGGCGCTGACCATTCCTATATCACCGCTGGGTATGGGCCGTGTACAGGTGTCCTCCATAGGGACCTCCGTCAAATTGTTTGTCTTTTGTGATGTTCGCTTCGGATAAGTGATTCCTATTGACTTCTCGATAGAGCATGAATTAGAGACTAACGGTAGATGCCCTTGTGTGTCATATCAGTACATAAAGGCCATATAAATAATTACCCGAACTTCATATGAGATAAACTGAAATGTCTAAGAATGTGGACATAAATTACAATTGTGATTGTTTAATGCACAAGAGATGTTTATGTCATTTATATGAAAATTATGACATTGTGATACTACGGGAATTAATAATAAAGTGTAGTCGCTACACTTAAATCATTTAACCATTTTATTAATTTGACTCGTAGTCGTAGTTATTATACGAGGACTTTTGGGATGCGGAACATATCACACTTAGATGAGGGGTGAGGTGTTATATGCATGTGAGTGACGAAGGGGAATAGTTATTGTGCATTGAAAATATTATTGCATAATAAATTAATTAAGTTAATTTTTCCACACCTTGGGCTCTGACCCAAATTATAAATGTTCCCCCAGGCTATTTCTAGAGAGGGATCAATGAACTGTTGTTATACCAGCCTTTCGATCTTTCAGTTCTTAGCAAATTTCGATGATATTGACTCTAGCCTAGGTGATTTATTGACAGGGTTAAGTTATTTTATTTAGGAAATATTTTAAGGGCATAACCCAAGATTTGTTTATTTACATTATGTTGGATTTGTGATATTGAGCTGCTGTTAAATTTATTATTTTAGTTGGTGTTAGTTGATTTTAATTATTGTCAGTGATATATTCATAAAGTTTAAAGTATCGGCCTTTCTAAATAATAATAATAATTTTTATTACGTTGTTCTTAGAATGGTATTAATTGATCGACAATCCCCATCTTCGGCGTATCGTGCCTGGCGAGCCTTTATGGGAGAAAATGGGGGTTGTTACAGTTGGTATTAGAGAAAGGTTCTAGTGTCACTAGGATATGTGTTTGATCTCGTTACATTATTGGTGCGCCCTAAATATGGCATGTGATTCAAGTGCAAATCTAATCGCAACAAGTAGAATCCGGTAAGTACGGAATCGTGATCCACAGGGATTGAACGCTCCTAAGAGAACTAAATTGGCGAAACGAGATTCTCTAAACGTCACAAAATGTTAAAGTGTAAAAGATGATTTGTGATTTGGAAAGGTGATTGAGATGCAACCTCTAAACTAACATGCTATTAATGAACAGATGATTAACAACTAATTACGGAACTGATGAAAAGAACTAAGGTAAGCTTGAGTTCAAGAAATTAAGGGGATTGAGGATCATTCTCCCACCTCGGATTCACAAGGAAGGGGATTATAGGGCTTGATTAAATTAATTCTAATCGAGCATAACTAATTAAGTCCGAACATCAACCATGTAGAGAATGAACTCAACAATGGAGGATTAGGGTTTAATTAATTATTGCTAGATGGGTTGAGTTTGTAGTAAAGCTTCAAACACTAGCCCTTGCATGACAAGGGAAGTTAAGAAACTATGATACTCCAAAACCAACACATGAAGTTCCATTAGAACCATTAAAACCAAACCCTAGATATTAAGTTCAAGCATCCAAGGTGGGATATTGATCCCCAATCACAAGTCTAGCTACTCATAATTAAAACTAAACTACACATGCTAGTTAACAACATACTTGAATTAGTTATCTAGTTAAAACTCAAATCAATTCAAATGATGGAATTCAATGCAATTTAAAGCTAATGGAACAAGAAGAGATGGAGTAGTTGAACTTATCTTGCATTAATCACAACTATTCAACAAGCAATCAAAGCCTTACAAGTTGGGGAAAGCCATAAATGAGATTGACCTAGGAGAGAGAAGAGAGTGTTTTTCTATCTTACTAAAAATCCAACAAAAGTAATCTCTTTACAAAAGAGGAAAAACAAGGGATAAAACCCCAAAAATCCACCAAAATGGCAAACTAGTAATAAGAAGAAAGCTGAAAATGCAGGGCCGAATCGATTCGGTGGTGAATCCGAATCGATTCGGAAGTGGAGAGAAAAGCCCCTGCAAGTGACCGAATCGATTCGGTGGTAATGGCGAATCGATTCGGGCCTTCTGCAGAAAGAAGAGCTGCCTATATAGGCATTAATTGTTCCATACTTCACCGAAACTTCCGTAACTTTTGCGTTCGAGATCGGATTCACGCACCGTCGGAGGCCACGCGAAGAGGAGAAGAAGGTCTACAACTTCCGTGAAGAAATCGGGAACAAAGCCCGCGTGCTGAAATTACTAAAATGCCCCCGACTGTGCAAGTGTCAACGGAACTTTCCGGATCAAAACCAAACTTCCCAAAATGCATTCCCGAGACCTATAAAAGCTCAATAAAGACACAGACAAAGTATATATGATGAATTTAGGGGTTAGTCAATAAATGAGTATAAGAACCGGGAAATACATGCACGGGAATGCTAGAATGTACAAATTAACGGGGTATAAAATACAATAAAAGTGACGAATCACACCCCCTAACTTATACATTGCTAGTCCCGAGCAATGAAGTATGAAGAAACAAGGTCCAACATCGCAACCAAAATATAATAAATATGTACAACGAAGGAAAAATGCCACTTTCGTAGGCGAACGATTGCATTTAGCGTATGCAATAAGCCGTTAAACCCCTAGGTGGCCCTAGGGGACGAGTGAGGTCTCGTGAGGGTTTCCAGGGATGACACCCACAAACATCAAATCAACTCATACTATGATACTGCAAAATCCAATGCGTAGCTCAACAAATATCAAAGAAACACAATTTATCAACAAAGTGAACGAAGCTCACACAAAAGACGGCAATTATCGGCATTAAACAAATAACTTCAACTAAAAATCGAAACCATGGGAATGCGAAATAAGCGGACACATGTGGTAATTTAGATCTGGCAAAGCTTTCAAAATCCATATATAAGCTAAGGCATGCATACTCAAGTTCTCTCCGGTCGTTACACTCAACAATTGAAACACTTAGAAATGGGATGTAACACACACGGGACATGCGGGCATTAAGAGTAATTGTAAAGGGAAACTAGGCCACACACATGTCATCAATGAAGAACGCAATATAAAAGTGAAAAATACAATCTCATGAAAGGATATCGCATATTAACCAAGAGAAGAGCATTTAAACAGATTATCGCTAATGTTCGACCTTTGAATCACATCACCCTAAGATCAAATAGGACTTTTTAGGGGTATAGAATTTAGGCTAGGTTAGGGTTTGGAAAAGAACGGGATGTGTGTAGGATCAAAGGAGATTCAGGAATATCGCGCGGGATAATGGATTTAATGGGCAACTTAGGAATCGAAATCAAACTCCACAAGCAATGTATTCATGAGAATGAGACTTTGATATTCATGCACAAGGGGAAATGGGAAACAACAAGGTCCCATTTTATTCGATATTTATCCTTTCTTTTTCTTTTTCTTTGATTTTCTCTTTTCTTTGATTTTCTCTTTTCTTTGATTTTCTCTTTTCTTTGATTGATTGCAAACCATATAAGCAACAACATTCAATCCCGGGAACAATCCCTAATCAAGGTACGGGGGGGGGGGGAGTAAATAAGAGTTTAGGACTCCAATGTGGAGTTGGACAAGGGATTTGGGGTTCAAACGAAAGGAATAATAAGGCTCAAGGGGGTTGACTAGGGGAAACATTTAAGGGAAAGGTCAAGGTCATGTGGGTTTAACAACAAGGGCCTATAATCATTTCCTATGGTTTCATGTGATTCGCGGGACTCAACACCATTGAAAATCATGCTCAAGTGATAAATCAGTTAGTATGCAATCAAATGAAAAGAAAATGAGATCGTCAACGAGTTCATTGACAAGAAAGAGATAGAGTAGGTGTATGCGCTCACAAATGATGATAAGTCTCAATTTTCACTTTTGTAAGGGTATAGCATGCGCCTTAGAATAACGAATTTGAAACGCTTTTAAACCAAATCATAAATAATTATTTGTGTATATGCTCAAAGCTTCACAGTTTAATTTTATGATGCTATTCACAATGCAAACAATAACGGGCTAAAGGATAATAAATCAATGACTCAAAGCATGCTTAATAGCTATACAACAGGATATGCCGATCATATAAGTAATCATAGTAGATATGAGAAAGAAAAAGAATTTTTTTTTATTATTATTTTTTTTTTATTTTTAAATTTTTTTTATTTTTAAATTTTTTTTTTTTGGAATAAATAAATAAATAAATACTAATATGATAACCGGCATCACAATGGTATTCCATACCCCCTAACTTGAATGAAACATTGTCCCCAATGTCAGTAGGGATAAAAAGGGAAAAAAAAAAGGGTATGAAAATAGTCACCCCGTAAGGAGTAACTCGAGAACCGCGCAACGGCATGCCTGTTACAAGTTAGTACCATAAACAATAATATATACAACATAGATATATACAAGAAGAAAAATGAAACCAAAACTGAGTCATTTCATTAATATATACGAGTTGTGTACATGGGGAACAATGAAACCAAAATTAGAAAATACAAGAAATTGCACTCTCTTCTCCCCATACTAACACAACTACCTAAGTATAACCCAACAATCAAGATAAAGAACCACCCAAAAAAAAAATCAGCAAAAGGATCACAATAACCTACATGTCGTCCGGGTGGCGGCGCGGGGACTCGGGCGCGGGAGGATCGCGAGGGGCGTATGGGTCAAAGAGGTACTGAGGCACAGAAGCCTCGCCCCCTCGCAAGTGTGAGAACAAATCCATCTGCGCCCGAGCGATCATCGATATATCGCGCTCGTACGCTCCCCGATAGGCAGAAAAGTCGGCCCGGAATGATGCAAAGTCCGACATGTAGGCGCCCCGAAACTCGGAGAAGTCAGCCTGAAGCTCATCCATCCGCACCCCTAGATATGCAATGGGGTCTACAGTAGATGGGGCAGGCGGTGGGACTGGATGAGGCACAGGCTGAGGCATGTCCGGGTTAGGAGCATCCGGGGCAACAGGAACAGCAGGAGCATCCAACATCCTCTTCTTTCTCCTCTCCAAATGATCCTTCCCTAGACTCTTTTCGATTGCCTTTTCGTTAAGCATCTTGGGAAGGCGAGGAAAATAGTCCGTACCCGCAACCTCACAGTGAGCATCCCTACATATGCGGGAAACCAATCGCGCGTATGGAAGGGTAGTGGTCCCCTTTTCACAGTATGCGGCCTTGAGCATCCGCTGTAGTACCAAAGCGGGAAGGTTTATAATTGAATTCGCATCCAGTAGATGGTAGAGGAAGTGGGCTTGCGAAGAGCGAAGGACCGCCTTTGTTTGGGTAGGCGTGATAGAATTAACGGCTACCAAGTGGATGAGGCGGTGGTTATCGGGCATAGCAGATGTGGGGAAAGTTTCCCCAGCCCAAATATGCCCTGGCGCCAGACGCGCAATCAGGGTTTCGTTGGTCAGTCTCCCCTCGTCAGCGCACGGGTAATCGAAATCCTCGGGGTTTTCGGCCCCGGTGAGGTGCAATGCTAAGAGAGGCTTAGAGAGAGGAATTCGCTTACCCCGTACGTAAGCCTCGAACGTGCTGTCCCCAGTTGGGACGAGCGATGCATAAAAGCGACGAACGTGCTCCTCATTCACCTCCCCCGCCCTGGCAAGGTGTGCCTCCCAGTTGAATTTCTGAAAGTAGCGACGTACCGAGGCAGGAAAATCCTCAAGATGGACAGGGCGCTCAATAGCTATAGGGCGACCCGAAGGGAATTTCGCAACGAACCAATCCTTTTCTTGTTTAGACCGGAAGGACTCGAAGCCTCCCCGACCCGCAATTAAGTTGGAGGAGGGCTTGGTGACCGAAGGACCCTACAAGAAAAATCAATTCGATACTTACACAATTAGTGTAATGCACAAAATCAATTTGGCGTGAAATAGGGTCGTAAAGGAATCGGTGGGTGTGCATCGGGAAAAATTGGTCGAATTAACGTTACCGATGCACACCGCACTCATACAAGGGTAATTCAACACCATTGCGCGAGAAAATGTGCGAAAATGAAGCATTATGGCACATTTTCTCCACAGAGGCATTTCATCGAGCACCTAGTGTGCAATGTATGGAAAATAGGGTGAAATTTACATTGACATGTGGAAAACCCCCAACACATACTACTTAAACATCACTGCAACATAATCAAGTAGTATGTGTTGGTTTCTCATCATAATCAGAGGAAAAAGAATGAGTTTTATGCATTAAACATGTAAAAATGGTGAAAATGCAGTTTACCCTATTTTCCATACTATATACACTAAATCAGGAATGAAATGAATGAATACGGTTGAATTAATACCTTGGATGAAGTTGCCTTTGATGATGAAGCCAATGGGAAGATTGGGAATGGAGGAGAGGATTCGATTTGGGAGAGGGTAGGTTCGCAGGAAAGAGAGGAGAAAGAAATAGAATGTGGGATAAAACAGAATATGGGATTTTTAAGTGTCAGGTGACCCGAATCGATTCGGTGGGAAGGCCGAATCGATTCGCGATTCTCGAACTTGAGCACTGGAAGTGACCGAATCGATTCGGTTGGAAGTCCGAATCGATTCGCAAAATCAAACTTGGCTACTGGAATGGGGCGAATCGATTCGGTTGGAAATCCGAATCGATTCGGCTTCTGGAGATCAGTTTCTGCTTTGCTGAATCCTGATTTTTTTGGTTGGTGGTTTGATTGGGCTGCATAAGGAGGTATTTTTGGACCCCAATGTCAATATTACATACGTGCAAAGGGTCCGGGACAAAAAGTTTGCACCCCGCACTTGCCGGGGGATGCTCGGCACAAAAATACACAATTCCGACGTCCTATGGAGCCCCGTAAACGGGGTCGAACAATGGAATCGTGTCCGAACTCGGGTCAAATGGTTCTAGTAAGGGCTTTAGACGCTGACCATTGACCTTGAATAACTTTCCATCCGACGGGTTCTCAATCTCAATAGCACCGTGATGATGGACGGTCTTAACGACAAACGGACCCGTCCATCGAGATCTTAGCTTACCCGGGAATAAATGCAACCTAGAGTCGTATAAGAGAACCTTTTGGCTAGGGTGAAATGTTTTACGGGATATGCGCTTATCGTGCCTCTCTTTCACCCTTTGCTTATAGATTCTCGCACTCTCGTACGAATCACTCCGGAGTTCATCCAACTCGTTGAGTTGGAGCATTCGCTTCTTTCCGGCCTTGTCGAGATCGAAATTAAATTTCTTGATCGCCCAATAGGCCTTGTGCTCGATTTCTACTGGTAAGTGGCATGGCTTGCCGTACACAAGTCTAAAGGGCGACATTCCCAAAGAGGTCTTGTAGGCCGTACGATATGCCCACAAAGCGTCAGGAAGTCGAAGAGACCAATCCTTGCGGTCGGGATTGACCGTCTTCTCTAGGATATGCTTGATCTCTCGATTGGCCAATTCAGCTTGGCCATTGGTTTGTGGGTGGTAGGTAGTTGCAACTTTGTGTGTTACACCATACTTTCGCATAAGAGTAGCAAACGGGGAATTACAGAAATGTGTCCCGTTATCGCTTATAATCGCCTTCGGAGTTCCGAAACGCGAAAGCATGTGTTCCTTTAGGAACTTCAACACCACCCGATGGTCATTGGTTTTGCACGCAATGGCCTCGATCCACTTTGAAACATAATCTACGGCCACTAGGATGTAAAGGTTACCATAAGACGGTGGAAATGGGCCCATGAAGTCAATTCCCCAACAGTCAAAGACTTCAAGTTCTAGAATGGGGGACATTGGCATCATGTTGCGACGTGTTATAGCACCCAATCTTTGGCAACGATCACACGAAACGCAGAATTCGTGTGCATCCTTAAAAAGTGTGGGCCAGTAAAGCCCGCATTGTAAGATTTTTGCGGCGGTTTTCTTGGAAGAAAAGTGGCCACCGCACGCCTCCGTGTGGGAGAAACGAATCACGCTCTCATACTCATCATCCGGGACACATCTCCGGACGATCTGGTCGGGACAATATTTGAATAGATACGGATCATCGAAAAAGAATCTCCTCACCCAAATAAAGAACTTCCTCTTCTCTTGAGGGGTCCAATCAGATGGAATCGAACCCGTCACGAGGTAGTTAACTATATCAGCGAACCACGGCAGAGAGGAAGTGGAGAACAGCTGTTCATCCGGGAAGAATTCAGCGATGGGGAGTTGGTCTTTGGGTGCCTCCAATGTTAAACGCGACAAGTGATCCGCGACAACATTCTCTACTCCCTTTTTATCTTTAATAGTCAAATTAAACTCTTGGAGTAAGAGCACCCACCTAATCAAACGCGGCTTGGCGTCCTTCTTAGATAGAAGGTATTTGAGCGCCGCATGATCCGTAAAACAAACTATGGGCGATCCCACGAGGTATGCCCGGAACTTATCTAACGCATAGACGATCGCAAATAACTCTTTCTCGGTGGTAGAATAGTTCAATTGAGCACCGTTAAGAGTTCTACTCGCATAGTATATGACATGGGGCTTCTTGTCACTTCTCTGACCTAAAACCGCCCCAACCGCGAAGTCGCTAGCGTCACACATTAATTCAAAGGGTAGGGTCCAATCAGGAGCTTGGATGATGGGAGCGGTGGTAAGCATACTTTTCAAAGTCTCAAAAGCTGCTTGACACTCATCGCTCCATTCGAAAGGAGTTTCCTTGGAGAGGAGATTACACAAGGGTCTAGCAATCGAGCTAAAATCCTTGATGAAACGGCGATAGAATCCAGCATGCCCAAGGAAAGACCTTACATCTTTCAGAGACCTAGGAGCGGGTAAGTTGGCAATGACTTCAACCTTTGCCTTATCTACCTCAATACCATCAGAGGAGACGATGTGGCCTAAAACAATACCCTTAGTGACCATAAAATGGCACTTCTCCCAGTTTAACACGAGCTTTTTCTCTACACACCTAGACAAAACCTTTTCTAACATAGAAAGACAATGGTCATAGGAGTTGCCAAAGACGCTGAAGTCGTCCATGAACACCTCTAGACCACGCTCTACCATATCACTAAACATGCTCAACATGCACCTTTGGAACGTAGCAGGCGCATTACACAACCCGAAAGACATTCTTTTGTAAGCAAATGTCCCAAAAGGGCATGTGAAAGTGGTTTTGTCTTGATCCTTGAGATCAAGTTCGATTTGGTTGTACCCCGAGTACCCGTCGAGAAAACAATAGTACGGATGACCGGATACGCGTTCCAACATTTGGTCAATGAATGGAAGGGGAAAATGATCCTTTAATGTCATTGCATTAAGTTTTCTATAGTCTATGCATACACGCCACCCAGTGGTGGTGCGTTTAGTGATCAATTCCCCTTTTATGTTTTCCACAACGGTAACTCCTGATTTCTTGGGAACAACATGGATTGGACTGACCCATTTGCTATCGGAGATCGGATATATGATATCCGCATCTAAAAGCTTAATTACTTCTGCTCTCACAACTTCTTTCATCAACGGATTCAATCTCCGTTGCATTTCACGAGAGGGTTTTGCATCTTCTTCAAGGTTAATTTTGTGAGTGCAAATCAAGGGACTAATTCCCTTCAAATCTGCAATTGTCCACCCGAACGCACCCTTGTATTTCCTTAGCAATGCTATTAACCTTTGTTCATCCCCCGCCTCGAGGCTTGATGAGACAACAACGGGATATGTCTCATTTTCGCCTAAATAAGCGTATTTCAACTCGGAAGGCAATTGCTTTAATTCAAGTTTGGGGAATCGCACATCCGAGGGAACCTCATACGAATCACGAGGAGGTAAGTCCTCAAAAACACTACACCAATTAATATCATCTACACTCTCGTCCTCATCTAACAACAAACTCATGAACTTGACCTCTTTATCATAGGGAGAATAGCTATTCTCCGAGTAAATCGAGTTCACAAGACATCCCTCCAAGGGGTCCGATAAATAGGTAGCATCAAAATGCTCTTGCACCACCTCTTCTAGAAAGTCCACCTCATGGACTTCATCATCACAATCCCCCACTTGGTTCGAAACATTAAAGATGTTCATTTCCAAGGTCATATTCCCAAATGTCAGGTTCATTTGGCCATTCCTAGTATTAATCAATGCATTGGAAGTGGCAAGGAATGGACGACCGAGGATAATGGGGGTAGTTCTACCGCTAGTAGAAGTAGGATGGGTATCAAGCACCACAAAGTCCACAGGAAAGTAGAATTTGTCAACCTGTATGATGACATCTTCCACTACACCCCTCGGAATCTTAACGGAGCGATCCGCTAATTGGAGGGTAATCTTTGTGGGCTTGAGGTCCCCTAGCCCGAGCTGTTCATAGACATGATAAGGTAACAGATTTACACTCGCTCCTAGGTCTAGCAAAGCCTGCTCAATTTTAAAGTCCCCTATCACACATGAAATGGTGGGACATCCGGGATCTTTATATTTAGGTGGTAATTCAGATTGAATTATTGAGCTAATATTTTCGGCCAAGAAAGCTTTCTTCCTTACATACAATTTCCGCTTAACAGTTAGTAAGTCCTTTAAGAACTTAGCATAAGCGGGGACTTGCTTTATAGCATCTAAAAGAGGGATGTTAATTTTTACCTGTTTGAACATCTCTAGTATGTCAGAATTACTAACATTCCCCTTTTTCGACAAGAGCCTTTGAGGGTAAGGCACGGGACTAGGAAGTTTCGAAACCACATCCGACTCTACCGGGGCTTTCCCTTCTCTCTGTCTCAAGGAGGCATCTTCGACCTCTAATGGGTCGGGCGAAACCTCCTTAACGACGGTTGGGACACTAGGAGGGGTGGGCTTATCAACCACTTTCCCGCTCCTAAGAACGGTCACGGCCTTAGCACTATCGGGAGGGGGATTCGAAGTGTCATTGACACTATTTTGCCCCAATGCCTTTTGAGGTTGAGAAGGGAATTTTCCCTTCTCTTGGATACTTAAAGCCGAGGTCAACTTGGAGATTTCCTTTTCAAGCCTAGAATTCGTGGCTTGTTGAGAGGTTATGAAAGATTGAAGAGTCTCTTCGAGGCTCCTCTTGTTCGGGTGAGCATATAATGGTATAACCGGAGGAGGTGGTCCCTGTGGGGGACCTTGCATTTGAGCTTGGGGTGGAGGAGCTTGATTATATGGTTGCTGAAAATTATGAGGTGGGGGATGATTTTGATAATTCGGGGGAGGTGGATTTTGAGAATGTTGGGGCTGCCCATAAGAGAAACCCGGATGGTTTCTCCACGAAGGATTATAGCCCTCACCTAAAGGAGTCATGTATTGTTTCTTGTAAGTGGCCATCGCGTTGGCTTGATCGTGAAGCATCACTTTATATGCTGGGATTGTTGGGCAATCCCTCGTTGAGTGATCGTCAACGTCGCAAATGGCACAAGACTCCTCTTCATGTGAGGGAGAAGGATGGGATGGTTCCCGAGATTTGGCATCCATTGCCTCGATACGCTTAGAAAGTTGGGCTACTCTTAATGACATATCTTCTCCTTCGGCAAGGTGATATATGCCATGGCTAGATGAAGGTGGAGTGGATGACCGGGCATTGGTTTTGCTAGGGTCCGAAGTGTCCCAAGCTTGGGTGGTCTCGGCACAATATTTAAAATGTGCCCATGCATCATCCGGATCCAAACCGAAAAACTCGCCGGAGCACATAGTCTCCACCATTTGTTTTGCATTGAGGGTGAGGCCATTGTGGAAAAAGGAGATTAATCTCCACCTTTCGAACCCATGATGTGGGCACTTATGAAGCACCTCGTTAAACCTCTCCCAACATCTCTCAAATGATTCGCCTTCGGCTTGAGCAAAGGTTTGGATTTGACCCTTTAGGGAGTTGGTGCGATGAGTAGGAAAGAATTTCTTCAAAAATTGCGCTTGCATTTCGCGCCAACTCCCAATGGAATTAGGAGCCAAGGACCAAAGCCAAGTTTTGGCTTTGTCCTTTAAGGAAAATGGGAAGAGTTTGAGTCGGGTGACATCTAGAGGGCAATTTTGGTCGCTAAAAGTAGCGCACACCTCCTCAAACTCTCTCACGTGAAGATACGGTTGTTCACTTTCCATGCCGTGGAAAGTTGGAAGTAATTGGATCATTCCATTTCGGAAATGGAATTGCGCGGCATTGTATGGAAAGATGATGCAAGACGGAGAGGTGGTCCTTTCCGGTTGTAAGTAATCACGCATAGTCCTATAAGGGGGTTCGGGTGCAATCCCCTGACTACCATGTTCACTTACATTATCGGCCATTGTTGTGGGTTCAGAGTGAGCCCAAGTGTACGAAGAAGATGAGATCGAACTAGCACGAGAAACCGATGGTAAAGGTCTCCAATAGTCCGAGGGCTCACTAGACGAGGGTTCGCAAACAGGATTTAAATTGCTACTACGCTCGTCTTGCATTTACAAATGCTTTTGGATTGATTATTTTGGAAACCGTGTTGTCACGGTGACCACAGGGAACGATTAGTGTAAAGAGAATTTCCAAACCCTAAGTTAGTTGCCAATCCCCGGCAACGGCGCCAAAAACTTGGTGCGCCCTAAATATGGCATGTGATTCAAGTGCAAATCTAATCGCAACAAGTAGAATCCGGTAAGTACGGAATCGTGATCCACAGGGATTGAACGCTCCTAAGAGAACTAAATTGGGGCAACGAGATTCTCTAAACGTCACAAAATGTTAAAGTGTAAAAGATGATTTGTGATTTGGAAAGGTGATTGAGATGCAACCTCTAAACTAACATGCTATTAATGAACAGATGATTAACAACTAATTACGGAACTGATGAAAAGAACAAAGGTAAGCTTGAGTTCAAGAAATTAAGGGGATTGAGGATCATTCTCCCACCTCGGATTCACAAGGAAGGGGATTATAGGGCTTGATTAAATTAATTCTAATCGAGCATAACTAATTAAGTCCGAACATCAACCATGTAGAGAATGAACTCAACAATGGAGGATTAGGGTTTAATTAATTATTGCTAGATGGGTTGAGTTTGTAGTAAAGCTTCAAACACTAGCCCTTGCATGACAAGGGAAGTTAAGAAACTATGATACTCCAAAACCAACACATGAAGTTCCATTAGAACCATTAAAACCAAACCCTAGATATTAAGTTCAAGCATCCAAGGTGGGATATTGATCCCCAATCACAAGTCTAGCTACTCATAATTAAAACTAAACTACACATGCTAGTTAACAACATACTTGAATTAGTTATCTAGTTAAAACTCAAATCAATTCAAATGATGGAATTCAATGCAATTTAAAGCTAATGGAACAAGAAGAGATGGAGTAGTTGAACTTATCTTGCATTAATCACAACTATTCAACAAGCAATCAAAGCCTTACAAGTTGGGGAAAGCCATAAATGAGATTGACCTAGGAGAGAGAAGAGAGTGTTTTTCTATCTTACTAAAAATCCAACAAAAGTAATCTCTTTACAAAAGAGGAAAAACAAGGGATAAAACCCCAAAAATCCACCAAAATGGCAAACTAGTAATAAGAAGAAAGCTGAAAATGCAGGGCCGAATCGATTCGGTGGTGAATCCGAATCGATTCGGAAGTGGAGAGAAAAGCCCCTGCAAGTGACCGAATCGATTCGGTGGTAATGGCGAATCGATTCGGGCCTTCTGCAGAAAGAAGAGCTGCCTATATAGGCATTAATTGTTCCATACTTCACCGAAACTTCCGTAACTTTTGCGTTCGAGATCGGATTCACGCACCGTCGGAGGCCACGCGAAGAGGAGAAGAAGGTCTACAACTTCCGTGAAGAAATCGGGAACAAAGCCCGCGTGCTGAAATTACTAAAATGCCCCCGACTGTGCAAGTGTCAACGGAACTTTCCGGATCAAAACCAAACTTCCCAAAATGCATTCCCGAGACCTATAAAAGCTCAATAAAGACACAGACAAAGTATATATGATGAATTTAGGGGTTAGTCAATAAATGAGTATAAGAACCGGGAAATACATGCACGGGAATGCTAGAATGTACAAATTAACGGGGTATAAAATACAATAAAAGTGACGAATCAATTATGCATTACGTTATTTGATGTAAATCCTTATGTTTAGGAATCATCATATTCTGTACGATTAATTACTTATGAAAACCGTATTTGCTCTCAGATGGAAAATGGACATAGGAGCAGACTGAGTTGAATGGTTCCACCAGTTGAGTAGGAGGAGGCTCACCCGAAGCCAACACTGGCCACATAGGCCCCACAACTTATTACCCATGCTAAGATAGCCACCAGCATGTGTGAGGTGGTCTCTACGGCTATGACAACCATGCATTAAAACTTTCCACCGCCACAGGCACCTCAGCATCCACCACCACAACAGGTGGTTGTATTTGCACAACCACATGTTTACATATGGGACAGGGTGAGAGAGGCCTTCACTAAAGGCTAACTGCAGGATTTTGAGGGTAGTTCAGATATTCTAGTGGCCGGTAGGTGGAATGGGGATATTCAATGACACTTAAGGAGAGTAGAGTGCACACCCGTACTTAAGAAGATGTTAGAGTCATTCCGATTGGTGGGGGTCGCACTCCAATGGTGGAAGGAAATTTTGATAGTTGCCGAGAGAGACAGTCTTACCATAAATGAGTTTTGGGAGAAATTTGAAGGGTAGTACTACCCTCGGGCAATGCAAACAGAGGTACAGAATAAGTTCATAGACCTTATGCAGGGGAGTCTTACTTTGGTAGAATACGAGGAAGAGTTTACTGATCTTTCTTATTTTTCTAAGGAGGATGTGAGCACAAAGTAGAGGAAAATAAAGAAGTTCGTGTTAAGGATGAACTCGCACATCAGACAGTCACTATTAGGGAACCTGACTTTCACCACGTGTATTCAGGTTGTTTTATAAAGATAAGGGGAAGAAGAGACACCGCTCCAAGACGTCCAACCTACAGAGTAGGGTGAATGGAAGTAACAGGCAGGGGTCTTAGCAATACTGGGGTCCTCAACCGTCATAGAAGCATAAGATATATAGGGGTCCCGATGATGGGAACAGACAGGGCCGAAGGGCTGGGGCAAGGAGGTCCAACAATAGAGAGGCCACCAGTTCCAAGGGCAATAAAATTAGGGCCAATAGGGGCCACCACTAGACAAACACCAGTTCCAAGGCAATTGATTTATTTGTGGTGAGAAGGGCCACTTCTCCAGGAGGTGCCTTCAGGAGAATCGAGCAGCACATGAGTTAGGGGGACAACAGGGACACCAGGTACCCTAGGGGGAGTGCCGACCATTACAGGTACAACCAGTGGTGATAGTGCTAGCCACACCAGTGATACCCGCTTCACCTTAGGGACAACAGCCCCAGTAGCATAATGGGCACGTGTATCACCTCGCATCAGGAGAGGGACCGACACCGGCATAAACAATGATGGTATAATCCCTAATTGTTTTCTTTTTGTAGGACATGCTTAGTTTAGTACTAGTGCACAATACTCCTTAGTATAGGATATCTCGTTTTCACATTGGGGAGGGTAGACTCAATTTTATTTAAACACTTTGTATTATTTCACCCACGAGTTGAGGGACAGACACATATAATGCCACGTGTGTAAGGGTAAGAAAATTTACCTCAGGGGGACTTAAACCAAAGGTCTGCGTTGATTCTTACAAAAACAATTAAATGTAATAGTCAAATGTCGTATGACTAGTTAACACTAAATTATATTTTCTCGGCGAAAAATACTAAAGGAAATTGTGACTCTTTGAGTTTTAAATATGGTTAAATGGGCAACTATAGGACCTGAAGAGCCTTGTGAATTAATTGAGCACATTATAGACATGGGTCATGCACTGATGGATCTCGGCTACCGATAATGCTATATAGTACTGTATCGGGAGGGTTCCTTGTTCGAATTTTGTTGGCGAGACACCTCACGCATGAAAGTAGCAAATGTCGGGAGCTGAGAAATATTAGACCCCATGAGATTTTGGGTTATGATTATTATCATAATTACATGGGTAAATTTATTGGGATTTAGTGTATCCCTTTGGTGATATGAGACTTCAGTTAACAATGGGCAAAAGTTAAAATCTATATCATTACTACACACATTCATGTTTATTTCCTTTTCTTTCAATATTGGGCCAATGGATATCAATAACTGACTAAGCCGGACAGTAGTGTATCTGGGGGGTTCCTATTTTTGGATTTCGCTTACGAGACGTCCCACGCATAAAATTGGGAAAAGGTCAGGAGTTGAGGGTAGCCAGATACTGAGATCATTATTTTTCTTTCTCATGTACATATATGGTGGTACATTTTGTATATGGGTATGATTGGTATGAATGATAGCAACTAGATGTACATGGGGCCATCCATCTTTGTTAATGTTGTGTGTATGTACATATATGGGTAAGGACTAATCGAGTGTAAAACATAGGTTAATAACGTGGTTTAAAACATAAGGTTGTTCTTTAGCGAATTTTAAGGACAAAATTCCATTGTAAGGGGAGGAGAATGTACTACCCCATAATTTTAGATTAAAATATTTCGTCTAATTTAAATTCGTTGATATAATATTAATTTGGGAATAAATTAAATCGGATGAATTCAAATTTACATGAGTAAATTTTTTATATCTTAAATAAACCATTATTCATGATTACATAAAGATAGAACTCAAGTGGACATAATGGGATTACAAGTGAAAAATAAAATCACATAAATAAATTTATGGGCGTGTCTCATTTTAACATAATGAAATGTATAAGTGAAATAAAAATAATTGAGATGTGTTAGAGACACGGTTTAGTATTTTAAATATGTAGAAATGGACCCCGACCATAGGTATTTGAGTTTGGGAGTTTTTGGTCTAGTTAGGATATGGGTTCGGACCCATTTGAGGGTCCAAAAGTTGAGTTATAGGTCCAACTTGGCATTATCCTTCTAATTAAGTGTTTAAGTGGGGGTAAACTACTCCCCCACTATCATTAGAGAAACCTAAATTAGCAGTCGTGGGAGAAAATAGGAGAAATACCAAAAAGGGAAGAAAAGAGGAAGAATAAAGGGGAAAATCAAGGGAGCTTCAAGAAATTTCTTCTACATATTTTAAGGCAAGAATTCTCTTGCTTAATTTTTGTTTCCAATTTATTTCTAAATGCATAATATTTTCTCCCTATTGATTTCTGGGATCTAGGGCTTAAAGTGTGTAATTTGATGATGTAAAATACCAGTAGAGGACTGATTTCTGATATAGATTTGTCTCGTAAACTTAGGTATCGTAAATATGAATATTGGGGTTAGAATTCGTTAAGTTTTGAGGGTTATTTGGGGGTAATTAAATAATCAACGGAGAAATTCTTATTTTTCGTTAATGGGTTGAAATCTGGATATAGATTCCCTATTAAATGCTCCTTAACACGAACCTGGTTGGAAATTTGAGGACTTTGAATGGCTAAAATCAGGGAATTTTAGTATCCTTGATGGGATTGTATATGCAACTTTAATCATAAAATTTATGGGTTTCGTGTATGCTATTATGGATTGTGAAAAATTGATTCTCGAAAGTAACAAAAATGAGTAAGAAGACGTGAAAGGGACAAGGGGTCGCTCGAACGAGGTTGGATCTCGTTCGACCGACATGGGAAGTCGCTAGAATGACCATGCCCTTCATTCGAGCGACGTTAAGGGTTGTTTGGCAGGTTACTCCTTCTATGTATGGGCATGGGTTTGGTTTGAGTAAATGTGAATGGGTTGGTTTGGGACATGGATTGTATTATTGTGTATGAGTTAAAAAGGGGAAATTACCATTAGTGATTAAGGAATGTCATGCCCACAACAAATCGATAGTAATTACAAACTACAAGTGGTTAAATAATTATTTATGGGATAAGATTAATAATTTATTTGATATGGGTATGGGGCTTGAGATTTTTGGTTGTGAGAATTTTATGAGGCCAAGTGAATCGGTGGAACCGTGTTTGGGAAAATAAAGAACTTAATAAAAATACGGATGTGCCCCATTAAACAGGAATAATTTGAATTAACTAGTTGGTTAAATAATTATTTATGGAATGGAATTAATAAATTATTAGATGGCAAATTATTAATAAATGGGAAAAGGTTGTGGACTTTGATTGGACTTTTAATAGTAATTATGGAGTAATTACCTATACATATTATATGGAATAATAATATGTACGGTTATTTGTGTGGACATACAAGTGGACCATCCTATCGGCACGGGGGTTCGCACGTTCGGGCCACGAACCACACCTCGGCAGGTGTGGGCTGGATCATGTGTAGGCCATATAGGTACTACGTGGAGGCTCCACCCACGAGAGATAGGTGCTGGTCCAGACCGCACCTATATCACCGATGGGTATGGGAGGTGTACAGGTGTCCTGCATGGGGACCACCCCCAACTTGTGTGTGTTTTGTGATGTCCGCTTAAGATAAGGTATTCCTCCGGACTTGTCGATACAGCACGAATTAGACAGTAACGGTAGATGCCCTTGTGTGTCATATATGTACATAAAGGACACATACATAATTACCCGGACTTTATATGAGATAAACTGAAATGTCTAAGAATATTTACATAAATTACAATTGTGATTCCTTAATGCATAATAGATATCAATAAATTTTTGTTTCAAAAAAATGCATAATAGATGTTTATGCCATTTATGTGAAAATTATGAGACTGGGATACTACGAGAATTGATCACAAAATGTAGTCGGTAGAGTTAAATCATTTAACCATTTTATTAATTTGACTCGTAATCATAGTTATTATTTGAGGACTTTTAGGATGCCAAACATATTCATACTTAGATGAGGTGTGGGGTGTTATATGCACATGAGTGACGAAGGGGGAATAGTTATTGTGCATTGACTATATTATTGCATTATAAATTAATTAAGTTAATTCTTGCACACATCGTGATTTTTATCTAGACAGGGATAGTAGAACTGTTACTGTACCAGCCTTGCGATCTTTCGGTGCTTAGCAGAATTTAAGGTTATTGAATCTAGCTTAGGTGCTTTTATGTTAGTATTTAGTTATTTTATTTGGAAAATATTGTAGTGGTATAAGCCTAATATTTATTTATTTACATTATTCTGGAGTTGTGCTATATACTTCCTGTTAAATTTATTATTTTTGTTGGTGTTGATTGAGTTTAATTACTGTGAGTGAGATATTCATAAATTTTAAAGTATTGGCCTTTCTAAATAACAATATTTTTTTATTACGTTGTGTCGAGAATGGTATTCATTTATTGACAAGCCTCTTCTCCGGTGTATCTTGCCTGACCAGCCTTTACGTAAGGAAATGGGGGTGGTCACAAAACTCTTATAAATATTGCAATATTTTAAAATCTTACATAGGTCGTGAGATCTCAAGAGTACAAAGGATCGCTCGCTGCGCAATTAGCAATCAGTTTAATGTGATTTAAAAAGATCAAAGAAAAACTTTAAAGATGTTTATATCCTTGGTCTTATCACGAAATTAACCATTTATCTAACCTATTAATTAAGTTATAGTAATTATCATATTTTCTCCAGACATTAAAAAAATTACACGCGTGCCCACACAACTTCAAAAATTTACCAAATAAGCTCCATGTTTCCAAATTAGTTCATTTCAACAATAAATTCTCATAATTAAATATAAACTATATAACAAGAACAAATGACAAATTGATTAAATAAATTATTCCCAATGGATTAATTATTAACAAATCTCAAATTTATTGGGCCAAACTGGAATGCAACAAACATCAAGAGCCATGTTAAAGCACGATCAATAAGAGCCCTTCAACTTCTTTTCTGGATGCACATTTTTGTACAATAATTTATTTTTATTACAATACTTGAAAATCTCACGAAGAACGTAAGAATCTCGAGAGTACAACATATTACTGATTTCATAATTGACAATCACTATAATGTGATTTAGAAGGACCAAAGAGCAATCCCACACAAGAAACAAACAAGGCAGTCCATCCACTGGTTATTTTTATTATTTATACTTCTAATGAAGTATATTAGTAGTTGAACAGTTTTCAACTGTATTTGTGGATGGAAATGAGGCTACAGTTATGAGGTTTAGCTTCAAGCTCAACATTTGCTGCCTCCTCAGCATTACGACAACACCTTCTGCAAAATCCATTAAAAAATCAACAGCATTTGAAACGGCAGCCACCCCTTTGGTCTAACCCATATGATGCGCCACCTGCACCTATTACGTATATTTTAGCTATTAGTGATTTGTGATATACGTAGATTTTGCATTCTTGAAATATTTCTTTTTAAACTTTTCTTTCAACCCCACAAATATTCTTTTATTCATTTTACTCTTACAGAACGTTTGATTGGTATCTAATTAAGTGCGATGGAAATTAATAATTTTAGTCGAATCATATTTTTGCAGTGCAGTCTTTGATTTCGAATACATTATTTAAATACAAAGACCATAAATACGAGAAGTGTTCCATTGTTTTCACATATTTTTATGGAAAATATTTCCTAATCAAACCTCAAAAAATTGATTTCTATGGAAAAATAAAAAGTAAGACCATATCACTGTTATATTTTTTCACTCATTTTTTAACTTATTTTGAAAATGATTAACTTCTAAATTTTTTTACACTTCATTATCAAACACACTCTTAGGTTTCCATAGTTTAAAAAATCCATGTAGCTGAGATATAGCGTGCAAGCATCGCTATTTCGTAGCGAAAACTGAATCAAATGAAACAGTCTTGTTAGAAAATAAAATAACAAGATGTGAATAACGGAGGTGCAATGATCAAATACGCCATTTTAAAACAATAATCATAAATATGAAAAGTGTTCCATAGTTTCATCATGTATTATGAAAAAAAATATTTTTTAATCAAACATAAAAAAAATAACTATCATGAAAAACTCTCAGATTTATATGGATAGAGGGTGAAAGAGATAGTTCTCACTAGTTGTCTGAGAAGTGGTAGTCTCAACTGGCTCACCAGCCGCTGCCACCTCGAAAGAGAGTAGCAGAACAATAGAAATTGAAAGGCAAAGGAAAACAATTGTTTTGGAAATTATTTTTCTTAACTATGTATGTTGTCTCTGAAAAGTGTTGCTGAGAAGGGTGAGATAGCTAGTGCACTTTTAATCTCTATATATAGGCAGAAAAGTGTCGCCAAACAGGTGTAATGAGCCACGTTGTTGTTGGGGGCCCAAAATTTGTCTTCTAATTCATTTGAATTGAATCTTATCTTTTTACGTTAACTAAAACTAGTGCACCCACCCACTCTTATGACCCAAACCAACAAGACAACAAATAATACAACAAAAATAAAAATCTGAAAATCAGTATTTTTAATATTATATTTAATAAAAAATATTTAAAAGAGTATTTTTAACTTCTTTTAACTGTATTAAAAGATAATTTTTAAAAAACCATGTTTTTTTAAAGAAAATTTTAAATTTTTTTAAAAGAATAAAAATAACTGTGTATAATAAAAGAAAAAAAGTTTTATTAAAAAAATGCTTCAAAAAAATTGTTTTGTAAAAGAAAAGTTTTAACTGTTTTTTTATTCATATTTACAAAAAAAGGTACTATTTTTTCATAAAACCTTTTTTTTAAATGTACATTCGTTTAAATATAAAAGACATATTTTTAACAGTTAAAAAAGTTTACTTTTGTAAAATAGTTATTTATTTTAAATATATATATATATATTTTTTCAATAGTTTTTTTTTAAAATGAAAATTTTTGTGTTTATGTAAAACAGTTGAAGTAGTTTTTTTTTTTTAAATTGCTTGAGTGGCCAGTTTTGAGAAATAGCTAGTGAGAGAACAACACGAATAGTGGCAGGCTTGACGACTGGACTAAAGGTTTCACCAAAATCCAATCCCTCAATTTGATGAAATCCCTCTGCAACAAGTCTGGCCTTGTACTTTTCCAAAGAGCCATCCGCTTTCAACTTTGTGCGAAAACCCCATTTGGAACCAATAATATGCAAATGGGGCTGAAATGGGACTAAAGTCCAAGTGCGGTTTTGATGGAGGGCCCGAATTTCATCTTGCATAGAAAAAACCCATGGAGGATGTTTAAAAGAAGTTACAAGTGATTTTGGTTCCGTGAGAATAGTGGAAGCTAGAATGGCACCATGGTGTTTCTTTGATCTGGTAATCATAGGATGAGTTGAGGGAATGGTATGGATAAATTTGGATGGAGAGACAAGTTGGGATAAATCAATAGTAGGGTGGAGTGGTGGTTTTTGAATATCTGCTAAAGTAGGGTAAATTTTTTTTTTTTGGTGAAATAAAGTAGGGTAAATGGGAGATGGAATTGATTCTAGGGAAATAGATGTGGTAGGAGAAGGTGAGGTGGGTGAGGTTGGACAAGTAGATATGGACGAGACATTTGGAAGGTAGGTGTTATGTTGTGATGTGGATGGTGAAGTAAGATTAGAACTAGAAGGTACAGTAGTAGGTGGATGAGAGTGACTAGTAGCATAGGGTGATAAGTCATGAGGAATCGAAAGGTCAAAGGAACTTTGAGGTGTCAAGGGTAGAGTTTCGACAGATTGGCTTGGAGGGTTTAGTGGGATTGGAACAACATTTTTCTGAGCCAAAGGTGCAAGTGAATGGGATGATTGTGAAGTCTCACTTGAAAACCTTTTAAAAAATTCATTATATGTCACCATATCAAAAGAAGAGGATTTATTTTGAGTTGATGAAGTGTTGACATATGGCAAAAAAATTTCATCAAAGATAACATGCCTTGAAATAAAAATTCTTTTGGTGAGAGGTTGATAGCATCTATAACCTTTATGAACGGAGGTATATCCAACAAAAACACATGGATATGACTTTGGTTGAAATTTATTTTGAGTTTTACTGCGTAAATATGGAAAACATCGACAACCAAAAACTCGCAAAGTTGAGTAATTTGGATGAACACCATATAATTTAAAAAATGGAGTAACCTGTTTTAATGGGGCAGATGGTAGTCGATTTATAATATATGTAGCAGTTAAAAATGCTTCAACCCAAAGAAACATTGGAAGATTAGCATGAAATATTAAGGTTTGACCAGTTTCGACAATATGTCGATGCTTCCTTTCCGCCATACCATTTTGTTCAGGGGTTCCCGGACAAGAAATATGTCTCACAATTCGATGTTGATCAAGACAATGAATGAAGTCATTACTAGAAAATTCACCACCACCATCACATTGAAATATTTTGATTTGTTTCTCAAATTGAGTGTTAATCATTTTGCGAAAGGTGACAAACACTTGATGAAAATCAGATTTATGCTTCAATGGATAGAGCCATGTATATCTAGTACAGTCATCAACAAAAATCACATAATATTTAAACCCTTGAGAAGAGGAGATAGGAGTTGGTTCCCATAAGTCACAATGAATCTTTTCAAAAGGAGTTTGAGAAATTTGGTCAAATTGTCCAAAAGGGAGTCTACAACTCTTGCCTAGTTGACAACTGACACAAACACTAGGTAATTTATTCCAGTGGTCCACATGTAAAACATGATATTTATTCAGAATTCATAAAGACTTTTCTTGAGGATGTCCCAATCTTTGATGCCAAATTTGATTATTAGCTTTTCCTTCTTGGATAACATTAAGAGCTTCTTGATAATCTTCCTCAAAAGTGTAAAGTGATCCTCTCCTAATTCCCTTGGCCAGCACTTGATGAGTCTTCTTGTCCTTAACAACAAATCCATTATTAGCAAATTCTAATATACACTCATTATCTTATAATAACTGACTGACTGAAACAAGATTCTTTTTAATTTTTGGCACCACCAAAACATCTTTGAGTGTCATATTTTTATTTAAGGACTTATCACCAACATGTGTAATATTTAATTTTGACCCATCTCCAACAATGACTTTATCATTTCCAGTATAAGGAATGAGTTTTGAAAAGTTACCAGTAGCATTTGTCATATGAGATGTTGCACCTGAGTCAATGTAGAGAGCATTATCAATTTGTGGTTCATAGTTTATAGCTGTCATTGCTATAGGTGTTATAGCATGTGATTGAAAGGAATAATCCCACCTATAAAAACAACTTGGAGCCGTGTGGTTAGTTCCACCACAAACTCGGCAAGCTACAATAGTAAAATTGGTATTTTCATCTTTGTCATGTGTAATAGTTCCTTGGTTAGTAGTAGTAGGTAATTGTCCTTCATTATAGGACTGTAAAGATGCACCTCTAAACCCGGACTGACCATGCTGCATAAAGGATGGCTGCCCCTGTTGATTTGAAAAGCCAAGAGACTGTCGTGGTTGGACCTGATGCCCAGCAGGTCTAAACCCATGCCCCCTTGAATTAAAGGAACCATATTGTCCTTGATATCCCTGCTGATAAGACATACCCCTGCCTCTATAGTTTCTATATCTACCTCTATTAAAAAATTGATAAGGGGCTCTCATAGCCGTAAAATCCATTGAGTGGTCTACAGAATGTATTGGTGATTCAAAAACATGATTTAAGGGCTCTTCTCTAATATTAAATCCTTTTAGCGATGTAATTAATTGAGAGAGAGGGATAGGGTGGCTTACCTAACATGACATTACAAAAAGTCTCATATTTTGGTCCTAAGCCTTTGGCAAAATTTATCACCTTGCTGTCTTCATCCAGAGGTTTATGGATAGCAGCTAAGACGTCGCACAAGCCTTTAAAATTTTTGATATATTCTTCAAGTGACTGTCCTTCTAATTTTATGTCATGCACTTGTTCTTTTACTTGAAATTCCTTCTCTTTTGTTGATTGTAGAAAGCTTTCTTCAAGACAATGCCATGCATCTTTTGCAGATTCACATCCTACAAGAAGAAACATACATTCTTCTGTCAGAGTTCCTTCAATCCAACTTCTGATGATTATGACTTTGTCTTCCCATTCTTGATATTCTTTTGTAATCCCTCCTTGATCATCACATTTCTTTGGTGGTTCTTTTTCAACAAAACCAGTGACTTTCATGGTTCTCATACGTTGGAGTATTTGAGTTCTCCAGATTAAATAATTATCTGGTTTCAACTTAAGAGTACAAATTGTAATTAGTTGATGCAATGAGTTCATGATGAGTTGATTCCATTTCTGTTTGTGTTTTATGATCCGGATGCCATAGAGCCTAAAGCTCTGATACCATGTAGAAATATTAATTAAGAAGAAATAATTATATTTCTCATACATAAAAGGAATAAAACTCGTACAGAAATTTATACTACTCAGAAAGATAAAAAACTAAATGCCCTAAAAGAAAGGAAGTCAAAGATGACTTCCAAGAGAATAGGAATAAGTTTGATATTGCCACTATTATATCAGGAGACGTTTTGGAGTAGTTCAAACTAAGGTGGATTGATTCAAACTTATTTAAAATGATTATCTTCAAGTTCCTTAATATTGTGAACCTTGATACTTTTTTTAGATAAATTGTGAACCTTGATACTAACATTGTTCTGATTCCTTTTACTTTTTTTGTTATCGCTAATATAGTTTTTGGAAACTTGCTTTCCTTCATCTCGTAATATACATCCCCTTTCCAGTAATGTATATAATAAATTTTATAAAATATACATATGTTTATTTTTTCTTTTAAAAAAATATAATTTCTACATTTGTTATTTTTTATTATATACAGGATTTTTTTTGTAATAGTGCACATATTTTGTGTTTGTTTATAACTTAAATTATAAGTTATAGATTAAGAGATGGCAGATACTCCCTCAAAATATGTAAATGAGCTAGAGTTAGGAATAATATTAGTATAATTACAATGGAAAATTCACTTTTTTAATTGTTAGGAATAAACTTAAAAAGACTAATGACCCTTACCTGCGTCTCTATATTGAACCATCAGTGTCACATGTAAGATTTGGGAGTCTAACATACTTTAACCACTTAAAAAATGAATATTGATGATCGTATCAAATTTATTATACTTTATTCTCGTAATTTTTAATGTTTTAATCAATGGTGTGAGAAGATCAATGAGAGTGGACAATGTAAGTTAATACAGTTCAATACTAGCAATATTTCTTTGCTGAGTAAACATCCACTTACACTATTTTCTTCTTTTTATCAGAGATTATATTATACAACTTATTCCTAAAAAAATATATTCTATCAATGATTATTACTATTTATCAACCTTTGGAAATATCTTAGATTTTTATAAAAGGGCTAAAGGTTTTCTTGAATTCCTTTCTACACCCCATGAGACTACTCCGCCGGATAAAACTTAATAAATGTTAACGTAATATGTTTTGAATTTCAAGACTTCAAGCAAACTATAATCAATTATAGCTATGAGTTGTTACAAAATCTAAATACAAACAAAAAAGGAGAGAAAGATAGTTTGCCTGTGAGTGTCATACCTAAAGAGGTTAAAAGAAAGAAAGAAACAAAAGAGAACAATACTGACTTTGTTTATTATTTCAGATTGTTGATCGTACAATGATGTGGCTATGCTTCTTATATAGAAAAGATACAAATTAGTGCCTAAAAATCTGCTGCAAACGTAAGACAAGGAAAAGTAGTTTGAGTGTTTGAAATATTCTTCTTTATGTATCAAGGCACATGCATGAATGTGATATTTCAAATACTCTTGGATAGAAGATTACTCCGTATCAGTAGCAGTTACATGGGGATCAATGGGAGAATACGTGATATCCTTAATACTCCCCCGTAAGCGAAGGTGGGAAGAGTTAGCCATGCCGAGATTATATCGTAAAAATTGGTTCTGTGGCCTAGATAATGTCTTGGTGAAGATATTGACGAGCTGATGAGTAGATCGAACAAAGTGGTAGTCAAGTTCAATGTGTTTGGTGCACGCATGTAGAACCGGATTAACTGTCATGTGAAGTGCACTAATGTTATCACAAAATAATGTAGGAGGATGAGGAAGAGAAATGCCCACATCTCAGAGTAGATACAAAAGCCACATGAGTTCGGCAGTAACAGAAGAAAGAGAATGATACTCACCCTCACAAATAGAACGAGCAACTATTGGTTGCTTTTTAGAAGACCACGAAATACAATTAGCTCCAAGGAACATACAGAATCCAGAGGTAGAGCGACGAGTGAGGGGGCAACCAACCCAGTCAGCATCAGAGAAGCCATAGGGATTGAGTGGAGATTGAGATAAGAGTCGAAGGCCACCAAAATGCAGTGTATCAAATAAATACCAAAGCAACCGTTTAACTTATAGAAAATTAGTCTCCGTAGGAGCATGCATGGATTGAAAAATAGTATTAATCGCATAGGTGATATCAGGACGGGTAAGAGTGAGGTACTGCAGCGCTCCAACAAGAGAGCAAAAGGTAGTAGGGTCAGAGTAAGGGACTGTAAAGGATGGGGTGGGTTTAGTAGGAATTGGTGTTTGAATCGATTGGCAAGAGAGCATATTATCCTTGTCTAGGAGGGACAGGATGTATTTATGCTGAGATAGAAATAATCCTCCAGAAAATGGTAACACCTCAATACCCAAGAAAGAATGCAAGTCACCCATATCCTTAAGTGCAAATTCAGTAGATAATTTGGTGGTAAGAGTGGTAAGGAGTGGAGTACTGCTACTAGTAATAATGATGTCATCAACATAAAGTAACAGGAAGATGGTACCAAGCGAGCAACGAAAGACAAATAAAGAAGTGTCCGCAGCAATACAAAAAATCCCAATCTGAGCAGAAATCGACTGAATTGATCAAACCAAGCGTGCGGCGCTTGTTTAAGTCCATAAATGGCCTTATTTATTTTACAAAAATGACGAGGAAAATTACAATCCTCAAAGCCAGGTGGTTTCTTCATAAACACCGCCTCATTAAGACAACTATGGAGAAAGGCATTTTTCATGTCATATTGCTTGAGCGGCCAGTTACTATGGAGAGAAATGCAGAGAATCCCATGAATAGTAGCAGGCTTCACCACTGGAGTGAAAGTCTCACTCAAATCAACACCGAATTTTTTTTTAAATCCTTGGGCCACCAACTGAGCTTTGTACTTATCCAATGTGCCATCAGAGTGAAGTTTTGTCCGAAAAACCCATTTTGATCCAATGATATTCATATTAGCAGTTGCAGGTACTAAACTCCAAGTAGCATTGTTGTGCAGGGCCTGTATTTCAGCTTGCATGGCTTGGACCCATTCTGGGTGGTGGAGGGCCTTTTTATAAGAAGTGGGCTCGGATAATAGAAAGGTAGATAAGGCAGTGGGGGGAAATACGGTAGTTTTGAAACGAGTTTGCATAGAGTCAATATTAGTGAAGGACGTGCGGGTGTTTTGGTATAGAGGAGATGGGAAGGTCAACAAATAAGTTGAGGGAAGGAGGTGATGACCCGAGTAAAGGTAAGGTGGGTTCTGTTGAGGCACAAATTTTAGTAGGACCATAGGTAGGTAGAGAAGTACTGGATTATGATGCTACGGGAGATGGAAAGGAGGGTAATGGGATTGGTGAATTAGGGGTGGATGAGGCAGTGGGTTGAGCAAGTGTAGCGTCAATAGCAGGTGTAGATAAAGGAGTGCAAGGGGAAGAGCATGTACTATCAAAAGTAGTGGTGAAGGAGTCTAGTAGAGGAGTGGGGTTACATGGAGGAACTGTAGGTGTAGGGGCGACATATGGGACAAAGAAAATAGTAGAGTTTCTAGGTCGTGGAGGTGGGGCTTTAGAGGTAGTAGGACAAACGATGGAATGTTTAAAAAAATCTTGATAAGTGACCATATTAGTGGGGGATAAATGGAGTTTTTTGGGATATTAGCTGTATAAGGTAAGGTATTTTCGTCAAACACAACATGACGAGAAATAAAGGTTCTCTTGGTGGTGGGATGATAACAACGATAACCCTTGTGTAATGAACCATAACCAATGAACACACATGGATAGGATTTAGGTTTAAATTTGGTATTGGTTTTGGTTCGAATATAGGGAAAACAATGACATCCAAATACTTGTAAAGTTGAGTAATTTGGATGGACATTGTAAAGTTTGAAAAATGAGACAACATTTTTTAATTTAGATGAAGGTAAGTAGTTGATTAAGTATGTTGCGTTTAAAAAGGCCTCCACCCAAAGAAACATTGCAAGATTTGCATGAAATAATAATGTTAAGCATGTTTCAACAATGTGACGGTGTTTGTGTTCAGCTACACCATTTTGTTCGGGAGTATCTGGACATGATATATGACGAACAATACCGTTTTGCTCAAGATAATTAATGACATCAAGACTAAATAATTCTCCCCCGCCATCGCATTGAAATTTTTTAATTTGTTTCTCAAATTGTGTATCAATCATTTTGTGAAAAGTAAGGAATATATTATGAAATTGAGACTTATGTTCGAGAAACAAATTAAAAAATTTCAATGATTATCAATCTTTTTGTGAAATGTAAGGATTATATTATGAAATTGAGACTTATGTTTGAGAGGATAGAGCCATGTATACCGGGTACAATCATCAATGAAAATTGCATAATATTTTAATCCTTGAGATGAATCAACAGGAGCAGGACCCCAAAAATCACAATGAACGTTTTCAAAAGGAACTTGAGAACTTTTATCATTCAAATTAAATGGAAGTCGGAAACTTTTGCCCATTTGACAACTCACACAACCCGTGGGTTGTTTAGTCCAATGCTCAATATTTAAAACATGACACTTATTCAGGATTTTTAAATGCTTGGCCTGAGGATGCCCTAATCTTTGATGCCACAATATATCACTATCTTTTCCTTCTTGAATAGCTGTTACTGCTTCTTGATTCTCCTCTTCAAAGGTGTATAATCAACCCTTTCTAACTCCCTTGGCAAGCATTTATTGTGTCCTCTTGTCCATAATAATAAATCCATCACCAGAAAATTCCATTAGGCATTCATTATCATGTAATAATTAGCTCATTGAGATAAGATTTTTATTCATTTTTGGTACCACAAGGACATTGTTAGTTTTCATTGAGAGATTTATCACCAATATGTTTGATAGCTAACTTTGACCCATCACCAATAATTACTTCTCACTGCCACAATAAGAGGTATGTTTAGAAAAGTTACCTGTGGAATTTTTCATATGCGATGTCGCTCCAGAGTCTATATATCATTCATTATCGACATGTTGAGAATAATTATATAACTGCGTAGGCATTTAGGGCTGAGACTGAAAAGAGTAGTCCCATCTATAATAACAAGTGACTTCACTATGATTTGTTTGACCACATAATTGACATGAGTCAATATTATTTTGAGCCGTTTGGTGAGGTCTGATTACTCCTCCTGTTAAGGGTTGTCCACCCCTAGGATTTGCACTTTCATTTTGTCCATAAGACATATTTGAAAAATCGCCAGTGGGTCTCTTGGAGTTAAAATATGAGGGTTTCCCAATGTTATATCCATTTGGATATACATTGAGTGGTTGATTGTTAACACATGTGTAACACCCCATATTTTCATGGATTTAATATTTAATTAATTTGGGAATTCAAAATTACTTGTGTGTCGTAATTTTAATTGAATTAATTATGGCAAATTTTATTTTAATATTATTCGGGAAGTGAATGGTTAATATTTAAAGAAATTTATTTACTAAGTGGATAGTAATAATGTATTTACGTCACTTCGAGTATTTATGACGGATTATATACTTATTTCAGCCGGAAGTCGGTATAGACTAAGTTGGGTGTGAAATAAATATTTTTATAAATTAATTCTGATGCCAATTTTGAGTCTACAGTTGAGTACGGATAGGCCGAGATAGTCGAAAAAGTGTACCCGGGGGTAGTAAACGGGTCACGGGACATTTTTAGACATAATCGGGCTCACACGGGGGCATTTGGGTCACTTGGGCTTGGCCGATTAGACAAAAAACGGGACTAAGGTTAATTAATTAATTATACAAAATATGGGAGTAGTTAAATTGAGTTTAGAGAAGACTTAAAGGGTAAAGAAACCCTAACTGCAGCCAAAGCAAATTTGGGGATCACAAGAGAGCCAAAAGAGTCATCTTCAACCTTGGGCAATCACAATTCCAAATTCAGACTCTACGAACCTTAAGGCAAGTGGTTAACTTGATGTAGCATGTAAAGTGTATTTCAATTCATATTCATGTGATGTGTGTAATCAAAGAAATTCGTTTTGGGTTTTAAAGGGGTATAAACATGGGGTTTTGAAAATCATGAATCTGATTTATAAATGGATTAAAAGATCATATATAATCTGGGTTGTGTATTTATATCTGGTAAGATGTGTAAACCGGATGAATTAGAGAGGAAATTGGTAATAAGTAATTGATGTTTAAATGGGTTAAAGACTGAATGAAATTTTACCCCAATCTGTGAAAACAGTAGAGAAAGTGAAATTATTGATCTTGTTGGGCTTTATAGAGGTTACATATAAGGTATTTGATGTTTGTTGTCGATGGGAAATCGTAGTTTTCAGTGTAGAAGAAACTAGGGTTTGGAGTGGGGCGTCTATGGCTGAAACAACCTACTCAGGGAAGACGAGGACCTGCTCCATCGATCGATCGAAGGGCGACCATCGATCGATCGATGGTCCGGAAATCTTGACAGTTCGCCCAATTTTTAATGTATAGGGAAAATTAATTAAAAATACTTCCATTCTTTAATTTTTGAGTAATTAATACATGGGTTTGAATATGATTAACTGGGAATAAAGATTAATTAGAATTTTAGGGCGACTTGGTGTTGCATCATAATTAAAATCAATTGGGATTTGGGAAAATTAGGTGTGTCACACTAGGGTTAAATTTTGGAAAGTTTAGTTCTAAATAATTAACTATGGACGTAGTAGGTAAGTCCGGGAATAATGGTTGAGTGATACCGAGGCGTAAATTCTATTTAGGCAAAGGCTAAATAATTTAGAGTCGGGATTTAGACTCGGGTGATGTTAGTTCGGGCCACGAGAGTAAGTCTGAATATATTGGTTGAGGCGATACCTAAAGAAATTAATGTGAAAATTAATTAATAATTAGAGTTGGGCCATAAACTCAAAATAAAATGGAATAGGCTTGTGTCACGGACTTAGTGCACGGTGTAGTCGGGATATTTTATACTTATATATATACGGTTTGTGATAATACATGTATATAATGCGTGCATTACTATCAGTAGATCGATATTATTACTATATGCTCTAGTGCTACAGGGGGAGGTTGCGCTTTGTGGATGAATTCCCCTAGCTTGAGGAGTACGGCGAGTAAAATCCCAGGTCATAGCGTTCGTTATATGGGTGAGGGAAATCTCACTTTCAGGGAAGGAATATGACCGTCTCCAACATTTATGTATTTACCAAGTTAGTGATCGAATCTGACTTGGGGGTAACTAGGTTATGTGATTACACCTAGTGGGATAGAACTTTAGAGGATTTATACCCAGTGAGACTTTATGCGGGGAAAATACTATTATTAAATGTATATCAGTTTTTTTTTGTGAATACTGTAGTATGATTGAGTATATAATTAGGTAAATAATTATATACGGGCTAATTAATTCAAAGCATGAGTTGCATTATATGTATAACATATGTGAAAGTTATAGGAGATTAAAAACGGAAATGATTTAATTAAGTGGATGTTGATAATGACTTAAAAATCACAATTTGGGCATACTCGGTTAAAGTAGGGTGGTTGCAAGGGGTTTTTATAATTTATCTAGTTATAAGACGAGGAACTAGGTGAATTTAATTGAGGCGTTAATAGTGCACATTAGAGGAAGGGTGAGGATGTCCTCAAGGGAGTGCGACACTAACAAAAATATGGAGAGCATGCATATTTATTTATAACTGCAAGTTAATAATTTGCTAAATGTCTTTTTCAAATGTTTTGGGGTACTAACCCTTGCTATAAAAATTTTAAAACCCTTTTAGGTGTCCAGCCACAGGGACGCCAGGCTTGACTCTATTTCAGGAATCCGTTGCTGCATCATATGTGGATGTTGCGGGAGTTTTGATAGATGCCTCACTCTTTCATTCTGGTATAGAGACTTCTATCAGTTATTTCGAGCATGTCGCTCACAGTCCATTTAGTTTTTGTCAGATTTGTTGGGATTGAATACTTGTCTTTTTTTATGCGTGTTGAAGTTGGGCCGGTGGTTTATTCGGTCAGTCATTTATTTGTGAATGGTTGTCTCAGTTAATTGAGATTATTATGTTTTTTTATTTACGCAAGAATTCATTTAAGTTAATGAAAGATAAAACTTGGCACCAGTCTAATTTTTCTCACTTAGGTGGTTAGTAATTAAAAAGGCGGCAGTGATGCTAAGAATGAACCAACTGATAAACCTGTTATAATTTAATTTAGGACTGATCACCCGGGGTTAATTAGGCGGGGTGTCACAGATGGTATCATAGCATCAGGTTCTTGTGTCCTTAGGATCTGTGCGGTTTTCTACGTTTCAGCGTAGCACTCGGTTATTATAGAGCCCTATTATTAGGACTGTTGATTCATTTTTTTCTTGTGAGATATCGTATTTCTGCTGTGAATATTTTTGTGTAAATTGTGTACTCATACAATTCAATCTATTTTAGATGCCACCGAGGAGACTGAGAGCGGAGAGGGTTGAGGCTAGGGATGAGGTCAGGGAGGCTCATCTAGAGCCACAGGTACCCCCACCCCCACCCCAACCGATTTGATTTCCAGTACTCAAGTGGCAGTGATAGTGGCCCAAGCGGTTGAGACAACGATACGAGCCATGGCAGCTCACTTTCCACAACCCCAGGCACCGCCTCCAGTGGCACCAGTAGTTCAGGCTCCTGTGGGCCACCATCATGGCAGTGAGTTAGGGAGAGCTTTCAGAAGGGTCACCCACCTGAGTTTCGGGGTAGCATAGATGTAGTAGAGGCTTGTGATAGGAAGAAGAATATTCATCCCCATATGCGCATGCTAGAGTGTACCGAGGTGCAGAAGCAGATGCTTGCTACCTTTCGTCTGTCGGGGGCAGCCTTACAGTGGTGGGAGTCAGTTACCACCACTGAGGAGCGAGATTTGATGTCGATAGTAGAGTTCTGGGTGCGGTTCGACCACAAATACTTTCCACCAGTGGTAGAGGCTGAGATGAGGAAGAAATTCAGTGATTTAGTACAGGGTGACCGATTAGTAGCAGATTATGAGGAAGAGTTCACCCGTTTGGAAAACTTTGTGCAAAATGAGGTGAACGGTGAGGAGCGGAAGAAATCGAGATTTATGGATGGCTTAGCCTAGAGGATCAGGCAACATTTGATTGGGCATCTGGCATTAGTGACTTATATAGATATCGTTCATGCCTTAATTGTACATTACCAGGATCATCACTTCCATGAGAAGGGGAGAAAGAGAACAGGGGAGCCGAGCCAGTAGGGCAAGACAACCACTAGTGGTGACGCGAGTGGTACTCAGTAATAGACTGGCAATCAACACGAGAATCATGCTAAGAAGTTTAAGCCTTGAGGGTTTTGACCGGGAGGATAGGGGTTCAAGCAGGGGCAGCCAGGCCGGAATCAGTAGCAGCAGGTTCCTCAGGGACGTTAGGGCCAAGGGAACAATGGGGGAGGCCAGCAGGGCTAGCCACGTCAGGGCCAACAGGGCCATTGATAGGGGGATGGTCAGAGACGTTGTTTTTTCTGTTGCCAGCCAGGACACTTCAAGAGGGAATGCCCATAGAGGGGCAAAGGTCAATAGCAAGAGGACCAATAGGGGCAACGGGGGCAGATGCCACCAGTAGCACCAGCCCCACCGCAACAGGGGCAGATGCACTACGGGCGTGTGTACAACGTCCGGGATGTTCCTAATCCTCCAGCGCAGCAAGCACCATCGGCAATTGAGGATATGTTTATCATTCATGGTTATGAGGGGAGTATTCTTTTTTATACGGGAGCATCACATTCATTTATTAAATATAATTTTGCTAAACGGGTCGGGTTACTAGAGACCGCGGGTAGTCTTCAGATGGGTGTTGAGTCACCAGTAGGCAGCGGGGCTTCGATTCACTCGATTTTTCGGGGGGTAGACATTTTAATTGGGAGGCTTAGTTTAGCAGCGTACCTCTTTGTGTTATATATGTAGGGGTACGATGTCATCTTGGGTAAGGATTGGTTGGCAGGTTATCGGGCGATGGTAGATTGCTATGAGAGGACCATGGTGTTCTCCATTGCAGGACAGGAGATGGTTTTGTTAGCAATGCCGTTACCCGAGGGGGGTCATGCACTCACCTGTATTACATCGAGTAGGAGACCTCACAGGAGGTGACGATTCCGTTGGACTCAATCCCCGTAGTAAGGGACTTTGAGGATGTGTTCCAGGAGATACCAGGGTTGCCACCTAGCAGGGAAATCGAATTTTGATCGATTTAGCACCGGGGATGAGGTCGATTGCTCGGGCCCCATATCGTATGGCTCCGTTAGAGATGCATGAGTTGAGAGAGAAGATTCAGCAGCATATGGGTCAAGGCTTCATCCGACGGAGTACATCGCCATGGGGTGCACCGGTGTTGTTTGTAAAGAAGCGGGATGGATCACTACGGTTATGCAAGGACTATAGAGATCTGAACAAGGAGACAATACGGAATAAGTATCTGTTGCCTAGGATTGATGATCTATTTGACCAGTTGAGAGGGGCGTCTTACTTTTCTAAGGTCGATTTGAGGTCAGGATATCATCAACTACGTATCCGAGAGGAGGATGTTCCTAAGACCGCTTTCCTATCGTTGTATGGATCTTATGAGTTCAGGGTGATGCCATTCGGGCTCACCAACACAACAGGAGTGTTCATTGATCTCGTGAATAGGGATTTCAGGGAGTTTCTCGATCAATTTATCATCATGTTCATTGATGACATCCTGATCTACTCACGCACCGAGGAGGAGCACGCAGAGCATCTGCGTATAGTTTTACAGACACTAAGAGATCACCAGCTCTATGCCAAATTTAGGAAGTGTGGATTTTGTCTACGGGAGGCATAGTTTCTTGGTCACGTGGTGTCATACCGGAGTATTGCTGCAGATCCGAGTAAGGTATCGGCGGTGAGGGAGTGGGAGCAGCCCACAACACCGACTGAGGTGCGCAGTTTTCTAGGATTGGTCAGTTATTACAGGCGGTTCATCAAAGGATTCTCAAAGATTGTGGGTCCTTTAACGAATCTGACTCGGAAAGGGGTACCTTTCACTTGGAGTGATCATTATCAATTTGCCTTCGATGAGCTAAAGAGCAAGTTAACATCTGCACCCGTACTTGCATTGCCGATTGGAGGATTAGAGTATCGAGTTTACACTGACGCATCCTTACAGAGACTTAGGGGTGTGCTTCGGCAGGAGGAAATGGCTATAGCTTATGCGTCTAGGAAGCTAAAGCCCCACGAGAAGAATTACCCCACTCACGACCTGGAGCTAGTAGCGATCATTTTTGCTTTGAGGATATGGAGACATTATCTTCTGGGAGAGCAGTTCACGTTATTCACGGATCACAAATCACTTCAGTATCTCTTCACACAGAAGGATCTGAATATGAGGCAGAGGCGATGGCTAGAATTCCTGAAAGACTATCATTTTGATATTCAGTATCATCCTGGTAAGTCTAATGTGGTAGCAGATGCATTGAGCCGGAGACCGACTGGGGAAATATCAGAAGTCTGGAAAGTGAAGTGGAGAGAACTTCGATATGAGGATGATGTATCTAGGGCTTGCATGTCAGCATTATCCATCACACCGGAGATCATTATGCGAATTGTGAGGGCTCAGGCAGAGGATCAGACCTGCCGGGATAGGGTGAGCCAGTTGCTAGCTCAGGGAGTAGAGGGTTACTCGGTCAGCTCAAAAGGAGGCTTAAGCCTTAATGGGAGGTTAATTATTCTAGAGAATAAGGAGTTGAGGCACGCTATTTTGACAAAGTCCCATGGGTCGAGATTTGCGGTACATCCCGGTGGGGATAAGATGTACTAGGATTTGAGGAGGCAGTATTGGTGGGCAGGAATGAAACGAGACATATCAGAGTTTGTTTCTAAATGTGCCGCGTGTCAGCTTGTGAAAGTTGACCATCAGAAACATCAGGGATGCTACAGCCACTTGAGATTCCCATGTGGAAGTGGGAGAGCATCTCCATGGACTTTATTACAGGGTTACCGGTGTCACAGAGGGGTCACGATTCCATATGGGTCATTGTGGATCGGTTGACCAAAGTAGGCCACTTCCTGCCGGTTCGCACAGACTTTGGGACAATTCGTTATGCGCAGCTGTTCATAGCGGAGATTGTTAAGCTGCACGGGGTACCAGTTAATATTGTGTCTGACAGAGACAAGATCTTTGTGGCCCATTTTTGGCAGAGCTTTCATGAGGCCATGGGCACGGAGTTACGTTTGAGTACAGCCTATCACCCACAAACTGACTAGCAGACTGAGAGAGTCAATCAGATGCTGGAAGATATGCTCAGAATGTGCATATTAGATTTTGGGTGAGGTTGGGAGAAATATCTTCCTCTGGTAGAGTTTTCGTATAACAACTCTTACCAATTCACGATCGGCATGGAACCATTTGAGGCACTTTACGGGAGGCCATATCGTTCACCCGCTTATTGGTTAGAGGTGGGGGACAACAAACTATTGGGGCCAAAGATTGTTCAGGAGACGTTTGCCAAGATAGAGTTGATTCTTGGACGGATTCAGATAGCTCAGGATAGGCACAAGAGTTACATTGATGCTTCAAGGAGACATGTGGAGTTAGAGGTTGGGGACCAGGTATTGGTCCGGGTATCTCCTATGAAAGGGGTGATGAGGTTCGGTAAGAAGGGTAAGTTAGCACTGAGGTACGTGGGACCTTTCCCTATTATCGAGAGGGTAGGGCCAGTAGCTTACAGGCTGGGATTGCCAGAGCACCTTCATCGGATACAAGACGTGTTATATGTGGCATCGCTGAAGAAATATCGCAGGAGCGAGAGGGCCTTCTGGAACATTCCACTCAAGGAAATTGATTTATAGCCAGACATCTCATATGAGGAGAGACCAGTGGCTATTCTAGACCGTAGTGAGCAGAAGTTATAATCCAAGGTTGTTCCACTAGTTAGAGTACATTGGGGTCATCACAACGTTGACAAGTCTACCTGGGAGCGGGAGGAGGATATGCGGGAACAATATGCAGAGATTTTCACCACATGTACGATCTAATTTCGGGGATGAAATTCCTTTGTAGGGGGGGGGGGGGAGTATGTATCACCCCATATTTTCATGTATTTAATATTTAATTAATTCGGGAATTCCAAATTACTTGTGTGTCGTAATTTTAATTGAATTAATTATGGAAAATTTTATTTTAATATTAATCGGGAAGTGAATGGTTAATATTTAAAGAAATTTATTTACTAAATTGATAGTAATAATGTATTTACGTCACTTCGAGTATTTATGACGGGTTATATATTTATTTCAACCGGAAGTCGGTATAGACTAAGTTGGGTGTGAAATAAGGATTTTTATAAATTAATTCGGATGCCAATTTTGAGTGTACAGTTGAGTCTAGATGGGTCAAGATAGTCGGAAAAGTGTACCCGGGGGTAGTAAACGGGTCGCGGGACGTTTTTAGACATAACCGGGCTAACACGGGGGCATTTGGGTCACTTGGGCTTGGCCCATTAGACAAAAAATTGGATTAAGGTTAATTAATTAATTATAAGAAATAGGGGAACAGTTAAATTGAGTTTAGGGAAGACGTAAAGGGTTAGGAAACCCTAACAGCAGCCAAAGCAAATTTGGGGATCACAAGAGAGCCAAAAGAGTCATCTTCAACCTTGGGCAATCACAATTCCAAATTCAGACTCTACGAACCTTAAGGCAAGTGGTTAACTTGTAGCATGTCAATGTATTTCAATTCATATTCATGTGATGTGTGTAATCAAAGAATTTCGTTTTGGGTTTTAATGGGGTATAAACGTGGGGTTTTGTAAATCATGAATCTGATTTATAAATGGGTTAGAAGATCATATATAATCTGGGTTGTGTATTTATATCTGGTAAGATGTGTAAACTGAATGAATTAGAGATGAAATTGGTGATAAGGAATTGATGTTTAAATGGGTTAAAGACTGAATGAAATTTTACCCCAATCTGTGAAAACAGTAGAGAAAGTGAAATTATTGATGTTGTTGGGCTTTATAGAGGTTACATATAAGGTATTTGATGTTTATTGTCGATGGGAAAGCGTAGTTTTCAGTGTAGAAGAAACTAGGGTTTGAAGGTGGGCGTCTATGGCTGAAACAACCAACTCGGGGAAGACGAGGACCTGCTCGATCGATCGATCGAAGGGGGACCATCGATCGATCGATGGTTCCGAAATCCTGGCAGTTCGCCCAGTTTTTAATGTATAGGGAATATTAATTAAAAATCCTTCCATGCCTTAATTGTTGAGTAATTAATACATGGGTTTAAATCTGATCAAATGGGAATAAAGATTAATTAGAATTTGAGGGCGACTTGGTGTGGAATCATAATTAAAATCAATTGGGATTTCAGAAAATTGGGTGTGTCACACTAGGGTTAAATTTTGGAAAGTTTGTTTCAAAAATAATTAACTACGGACGTAGCAGGTAAGTCCGGGAATAATGGTTGAGTGATACCGAGGCATAAATTCTATTTAGGTAAAGACTAATAATTTAGAGTCGGGGATTTAGACGCTGGTGATGTTACTTCGGGCCACGAGAGTAAGTCCGGATATATTGGTTAAGGCGATACGAAAAGTAATTAATGTGCAAATTAATTAATAATTAGAGTTGGGTCATAAACTCAAAATAAAATGGAATTGGCTTGTGTCAGGGACTTAGTGTACGGTGTAGCCGAGATATTTTATATTTATATATATATATATACAGTGTGTGATAGTATATATATATATATATATAAATAATGCATGCATTAATATCAGTAGATATATATTTTTACTATATTCTCTAGTGCTACAGGGGGATTTTGCGAGTTGTGGATGAATTCCCCTAGCTTGAGGAGTAGGGTGAGTAAAATCCCAGGTCATAGCATTCGTTATATGGGTGAGGGGCATCTCACTTTCAGGGAAGGAATATGACCGCCTCCAACATTTATGTATTTACCAAGTTAGTGAGTGAATCTGACTTGGGGGCAACTAGGTTATGTGATTACACCTAGTGGGATAGAACTTCAGAGGATTTATACCCGGTGAGACTTTTTGCGGGGAAAATACTATTATTAAATGTTATATCAGTATGTTTGTGAATACTGTAGTATGATTGAGTATATAATTAGGTAAATAACTATATACGGGCTAATTAATACAAAGCATGAGTTGCATTATATGCATAACAGATGTGAAAGTTATAGGAGATTAAAAAGGGAAATGATTTAATTAAGTGGATGTTGATAATGACTTAAAAATCACAATTTGGGCATACTCGGTTAAAGTAGGGTGGTTGCAAGGGGGTTTTATAATTTATCTAGTTATAAGACGAGGAACTAGGTGAATTTAATTAAGGCATTAATAGTGCACATTAGAGGAGCGGTGAGGATGTCCTCAAGGGAGTGCGGCATTAACTAAAATATGGAGATCATGCATATTTATTTATTACTGCAAGTTAATCATTTTCTAAATGTCTTTTTCAAATGTTTTTGGGTACTAACCCTTGCTATAAAGTTTTTAAAAAATCTTTTAGGTGTACAGCCACAGGGACGCCAGGCTTGACTCTATTTAAGGAATCCGTTGATGCAGCATATGTGGATGTTGCGGGAGTTTTGATAGATGCCTCACTCTTTCATTCTAGTATAGAGACTTCCATCAGTTATTTCGAGCATGTCTCTCACAGTCCATTTAGTTTCTTTCAGATTTGTTGGGATTGTATACTTGTCTTTATTTTATATGTGTTGAAGTTGGGCCGATGGTTTATTTGGTCAGTCATTTATTTGTGAATGGTTGTTTCAGTTAATTGAGATTATTATGTTGTTTTATTTACGCAAAAATTTCATTTAAGTTAATGAAAGACAAGACTTGGCACCAGTCTAATTTTTCTCACTTAGGTGGTTAGTAATTAAAAAGGCGACAGTGATGCTAAGAATCAACCAACTGAGAAACCTGCTCTAATTTAATTTAGGACTGGTCACTCGGGGTTTATTAGGCGGGGTGTCACAACCTGTTGGTCTAAATCCATGGCATCTGGAGCTAAAATTCATATGACTACCATTTTGGCCATAAAATCCCCTACCTCTTGTATTTCTAAAACCTCCTCTATTAAATTGAGGGTTTGATTTTTCAACATTATAGGCCACATTATGATCACTATTTTGCAAAGTAGAATTTTCAGTTTCACAATCTTCACACATATCAAAACCTTTTAACGAAGAAATTAATTGAGACAAAGTTGGGTAAGGTGGTTTACCTATCATCACCATTCGAAAGATTTTGTATTTTTGACCCAATCCACATGCAAAACTAATGACCTTAGTGTCCTCATTTAGAGGTTTACGAATGGCTACTAGACCGTCACACAACTCCTTAAACTCTTTTATGTAGTTATCAAGAGTTTTTCCTTTAAGTGTTATATCATGAATTTTTTTCTTGAGTTTAAATTCATTTTCTTCAGTATACTGCAAAAAAAATTCTTTAAGAGATTCCCCCAACTGTTTGGTAGATTCATAACCTACTGTCAGATATGAACACTCTAAACTGATGGGGCTTGAGATCCAACTTCTGGCCAGCACATCCATAGCTTCCTATGCCAAAAACTCCTTTATTGGCTCTCGTTTTTCATTAACTGTAGGTGGTGGGAATTTTTCCACCAACTCGGATATTTTCATTGACTTCATTAAATTAAAAATCTAGGTTCTCCATATTAAATAATTTTTAGGTTTCAATTCAACTGAACAAATTACTTTCAATTGATGTAATGAGGTCATATTGAGTGAAATGTCACGTGGGTTTGATGAATCGGATGCCATAGAACCTATGGCTCTGATACCATAAAGAGTTTTAAAGAAAGAAAGAAACAAAAGAGAAAAATTCTGACTTTCTTTATTATTTCAGATTGTTGATCATACAATGATGTGGCGATGCTTCTTATAAAGAAAAGATTCAAATCAGTTCCTAAAAATCTGCTACAAACGTAAGACTAGGAAAAGTAGTTTTAGAGTTTGAAATATTCTTCTTTCTGTAACAAGGCACGGGCATGAATGGGATATTTCAAATACGATTGGATAGAAGATTATTCTTTATCAGTAGCAGTTACATGGGGACAATTGGGATAATAAGTGATGTCCTTAATAATATCCTGACGAAAGAAGTGACGTTGTATGGAGTTAATAGTCGGTGGGGGGACTCCATACATAATTCTATATAGAGAGAGAAACCGATGTAAATTATTATTATACAATGCTTTCACTTGGGTTCGTTTGATTGCGAAGTGAACAAAAAGTTTAGTAGGCAAGTTGTTTATGAAAAAAATTGTCATGAAAAAATTTTCATAGGCAAATATTA